>CM053769.1:217694225-217821703 GCA_028658325.1 Potorous gilbertii
GGAGTGGAGGAATCACTTCAAATCACTTCAAATCAAAATCACTATTTTGCTGCTTATATGAAAGATAGATTCAAGAATAGAGAAAGGAAACCTGCTAAGAAGCTTTTAAAGTAGTCCAAGTGAAATATGTTAAGGGCTTAAAATAAATCCATATCTGATTTAGGCGCAGAACTTTGTAAATGCAAGAGGTAACTTAGTAGTTTTCAGTCACAGGATCATACAACAGTATCCTAAATCTAGAATGAGAAGGAACCTCAGTACCTTCTCAGGCAACCTCCTTCTCCTGTAAGATAAAAATAAAGTTTTTAACATTTGGCTTTTATTCTGTCAGCATCATAAATACCAGCATTCAAAATAGAATTGAATCATTGCTCAGGAAGGAACTTTAGAAATAACCTCTTCATTTTATTAATAAGGGAACCGAGGCTCAAAGAAGTTATGTAATTTGCCCAAAGTCACATAATTAGTAAAATCACAACATTTTTCCATGCTTCCTACTCTCTGATTAAGCAATCCCACTCTGTGTCCGCTGTGCAACTTTCAGAATATCCTTTCTGTTTTTGAAATTGACTTATGAATGTCTTGTAGCAGCTTGTTTCCTATCTTGTGATCTTTGTACTGTCTAAGATATTAAGAAAGGTTTTTCTATCACTTAACAGTATTGTGGTTTATGTCTTTTTCTTTCCTTTCATATTTACCTCTTTCTGGGTCTTTTGACAATTAAGACTTTTTGTTTGTGAAAATCTGGCTGAATGAAAGTTATATTTAAAGCAGTAGTTAGTGCTGAGGAAAGACAAGTTCTTTGCTAATCAACAAAACAAAAATGGGAACCCCACTACCAGAGGATTCTGCTTGCCAAGTATTTCTGCCTGACATCTTTCTGATTGTGTGGATGATAGGATACTTTCCATATACCCTGATGAAGTTACAATGCACCAAATTTAAAGGGTCTGTTTCTTTCAAATGTCTAGCGTGTCTAGAGACTTGACACTAATTCTAGATCTGCCACTAACTTTTGTGACTTAGCAAGTTATTTCATTTCTATAGTCTACTCTTTCTTCACTTTAAATCAAATCAATTGGGTCATCTCTTAAAAGTATTTAAATTGCTAAGATTCAATAATTTGACGTATTATACCATAAGAGAGACTTCTAGTAACAACAGATCTGTCTGATTATGGTTTTTTTGCAACTCTCATACTAAAATACTTTTTTCTTTCTCCCTGACTTATTCAGAGTAAGAGTTTATCTCTTCACTCCTCATATCTTTAGCCATCCACTTGTTTTATCTTAAACAACGCATCAGTCATAATTTAGGAGGGCCATGGAGTTGCTCCAAGTTGCTTCCAGGCCTTCGGTTTCAGTCCAGGAAATGAGGCTTTTCTTAAAGAATATTTCACAAAATCCAGGTTCAGAGTCATGGATTTAGGGGCAAAGAAACTGTGTTGGGATTAATTTAAAGTTCAGAGACCAAGTAACCCACTTGGCTTAATGTACAAGGCAGAGTTTAATTTCTCAACCTTACTTTGACTTAGTAAATACATGATTACAAAACTGAGTTGCTTTGCTGGGAGACAAGTACACCAATTCTTCAGAGTAAGGGTAGGCAAACACTAGGGGTTGAATGATAGAAACTAAAGAACCTACTTTAGAATATAGTGTTTCCTTTCTAGTAAACACTAAGCAAACAGAAAGAATCAGGCCGGTAATCCTGTGAATTTATGAAAAATGTACTCTTTTGTCTTTTCTCTCTTTTCTGTCCTTATTGCCTTTGCTTGGAACTTTCCTAAAATTCTAATATTTCCTAAGATCTAATCACAAAGAATATCAACCTCTGTACCCCCAAAGTTGTAATAGCTCTGGTATCCTACGATCACTTACAAAGAAAGACAATATTCAAATATTTAAGGAGAGAGAGAGGACACAATTTGGAATTCATCCTGAGAATATCTTGGAAGGAGTTTGCCCAAAGTATTGTATGTCTTTAGTAGACCTTCATTTGGGGTTGACTTTATACAACAAAGAAAGGGTAAAAGGTGGATGTAATGAAATATGCAACGGGGAAACACAAGAGAAAGAACTTAAAGACATAAATATGGGTAAAGAAGAGATAAAACTGTCCCCATTTGCTGATGATGTGATGGTATACTCGATCCTACGTAATAAGCAAAGATACAAATTGAGACAATAACTTCAGCACAGTTACAGACTATAAAATAAATTCTCAAATGTCAATAGCATTTCTACATGATTACTTGTTGCTGTTCTGTTGTTTTTAGTTGAGTCTGACTTTTCATGACATCATTGGAAGTTTTCTTGGCAGAAATACTGGAGTGGTTTGCCACCTCCTTCTGCCATCCATTTTACACTTAAGGAAACTAGGCAAAGTTAAGTGACTTGCCTAGGGTCACAAAGCTAGTAAGTATCTGAGGCTAGATTTGAAACCAGGAAGATGAGTTTTCCTGAATACAGGTCCAGCACTTTATTCACTTCACCACCTGGTTGTACCTAAATATAATTAATTTTCAGTTGTTTTTAACTCTTTGTGGCCCCATTTGCAGTTTTCTTAGCAGAAATTCTGGAGTGATTTACCATTTCCTTCTCCAACTCATTTTGCAGCTGAAGAAACTGAGACAAACAAGGTTAAGTGACTTGCAAAGGGTCACAAAGCTAGTAAGTGTCTAAGGCCAGATTTGAACTCAAGAATATGAGTCTTCCTGACTACGCTTCTGGTTTTCGATAGTTTCCTAAAGTAAGTGATACCCGGGGACACTTGTATGATCCAGGGGAGTGGTAGTAGCCTCAAATACAATTGGGGGGCATTGAATAAAAATAAGGCACAGTGAAAGCACAGGGAAAGAAGAGAAAAAATTTGACAAACCATTCATGCATGTTTCATCTGTTGTGTAACAGAGTTAAAGTCATAGTGATTACATTATTTTCCAAATAAACACACAAAACACAAGTTATAACTGATCAGTGGTCAAGCCTACCGACAAGTTTTAACAAGCAAGTGTTGATGGGTGAGAGTGTCATGCATTGTTGGGAAGTCCAGCATGCATTGGCAGAAATATGTGCACATAATGACTTGTTTACAATATGATACCGTATGGTTACATTACACAATATTGCTTCATCAAAATTGCAATGTAGGAAAAATCCCACAAATTTGCAATAAATTATCATATTTAAGTTATTTTTAAAAATTTATATATTTTTGAAATAATCCAAATTTTAAAAAATGTTTAAAAGTAAAAGAAGGATTTCCAGGGGGTGCTGAGCAATTTGTTTTTTTTTAAAGGAGCAGTAGGACATTTGTTTGGGAACCTCTGCAGCTTTCTATCCATTTTGCTATCTAACTGTCCTATAATAATAGTAATAAACCCAAATTTGTGCTAATCAAAAGTTGAAAGGACTGACAATGAGATATAGTAGATTCCACCTCGCTGGAGACCTTCCAGCAAGGACCAAATAACCACTTGTCAGTGTGTTATAGTAGGGCTCCATTTTCAGGATGTGCTAAATGGTTACTGAGGTCCTTTCTCATTCAGAGATTCTGCTACTCTGCCTCTCTCACCTTAAATCCCTAATGAATGGGTAGTAAACAATTGTATAAATAAAGGAATAAGACCTTACATCAGCTGAAGATGGCCAAGATTAGTTGATGGCTAGTTGAGAACAAACTCAACAACAAACAGAAATTTCCTTAGATGGTGGCAAGGAGGATGAAACAAAAGATCAAGTTCATCTACTTCACAAAGTTCCTTGGAGAAACCCTGATCATAAGAACAACTTGTCTTTTCATTTTTTCAGATCTTCACATATTGTACTCCTACAACCCGACGAGGTAGGGAATGGAGGTGTGATTATGCCCATTTTACAGATAAAGAACTGACGCATGGTTAGTCAATGGCATCACTATTCCCGTATTCACCCATGTTTGAAATCTTAACATCACTTGGGCTTTTCCTCCTTCTTTCCTATCCACAAGAGTTTAGGTGCCAAGCCTTGGCATGTCCTGCCTCTGTTCTCTCCTTTTCATCCAACACCTTAATTCAAGCCCTCGACTCCTCTTTCCTGAACTATTTCAGCAACTTCCTAACTGGTCTAAATGCATCCTGTCTCTTTCCGCTCTGATCCATCTTGCGCACTACAGCCAGATTAGTTTCATTAACCTTCCTTATGGCACTGCTCTGCTTTGAAATAAAGAAACGAACATGGTTTCAATGGCTCACTTCTTTCACTTGTCTGTGTGACTTTTCCCAATGCCTGTTAATTCTGTTTCTTCCCTCTGTTAATTATTTCCTATTTATCCCACAGATAATTTCTTTGTACATAGCTGTTTACCTGTTGTCTCTCCCATCAGACTAGAAGCTCCTTGAGGGCAGGGTCAGTCTTTTGCCTTTCTTTGTATCCCCAGCACTTAGCATAGTGTTTGGCACATATTAAGGTACTTACTATTAAAATGATTATTGACTATCCTAGTTTTGACAAGTCACTTATTCTCTCCCAAACCTGAGTTACCTCAACTGTAAAATTATGAAGTTGTACAACATCACCTTTAAGGTCAATCTCATCTCTAAATCTACAAGCTGCATTACCTCGAGTATCATTGAACATCTATCTACCAGATTCATTTGCATGTCACCTTTTTACTTTCCCTTCTGGGAGATCCCTTGTATCTTAGGATTTAGAGCTGAGAGAGAACTATTCTGACCCTTCACTCTGTTACTATGTTTTGTCCTTCATTTTGGAAGAGGATTATGGCATTAGAGAAATGATGACATGACTTGCAGTTGATTTTGATTTGACTGAGGGAGGGATGGGCAAGGTCACCAGCCTCACTTTCTCCTCCAGAACCATTTGGATCCAGTGGACAGATATTCATCAGGATGGTTGGAGATGTCCCAGGATGCAATAGGAGACCCTGGTCCTTTTAGGCTAAGGCCTTTTCTGGTTCTCACATTGAGTAAGGCAATGACCATTCAAAAAAATGTGTTAAGGGATGGCCCCTTTAATTAGAAAGAAAAAGAAAAAATCAAGCTGGGAGTGGAATACCCTCAGAGTTACTTCCCCAAAGAAAAATGTTACCATTGACATTCACTCTAAGCCAGGAGGGCCCAAAATTTAGACAAATGAACTGAAACCCAGAGAAATAATGGCTCACATACAAATAAGGGCCCCTGTGGTCACGTAAGTAGGGAACGGCCAGTCTTAGATTTGTGCCTCTGAGTGTCAGTACAATGCTAGTCAAAAAAGTCTTTCCTCTAGAAATTTAACTATAGTAAAGTATGGTTGGATTTACATGCAAAAAAGTGAACTGAATTAAGCCACAAGGTTTTTCCCTCAAAGAAAGTATATCAAATGCTTTCCCTTTATTTGCAACTTGATAAGAATTTTTAAGTGTCCAAAATACAATCTACACCTACTGTATATATGTAGTTGGTAGATACCTTTTTGTCAATGATAGTCAATTCCACTTCAGAAAACCCATTTATGTAAGATTTTTATTCAGTATCTATTCCATTATCTACCACCATCCCACATTCACCACCTACAATTAACTAAAAATATTCCTGATTAACTGACACCTAGCTTTTAATAAACCATATTTCAGACACATGAAAACATTTTAAAATTCAATCAAGATCAGTTGAAATGATACTATGATTATGTTTATAGTTTAATTAGCTTTTGAAAAGCAAGAAGCAATTATCCTAAGCCAGTTCTTTTGAAAAAGAAACATAAATTCCTACGTTTTTCATATGACTATCTTCTCACATTCCCTTCTTAGTGAAGGTCATTAATGACTCCTAACAAATCTGAGCTGACTTGTTCCTTTCATGGACAAATTTTCTGTAGTTTGCAACCTAACTGCGTGTTCCACAAAATCCTAGGACTTGGAGCTAACAGGGCCCTTAAAGAGGGCTTAGTTCAACTCCCTCTTTTACAGATGAGGAAATCAATTCTAAAAGAAGCGAAGACTTTCTCAAGGTCACATAGATATAAAGTAATAGAGGGAGCTGCTAGGTGGTGCAGTAGCCCTGGAGCTGAGAGGACCTGAGTTCAATTCCAGCTCCTGACACTAAATGTGTGCCCCTGGACAAGTCACTTAATCCTGATTACCTCCAAAAATAAAAAAAGAAAGGAAGGAAGGAAAGAAGAAAGAAAAGAAAATAACAGAGAAAGGAAGATCCAAGATATTGTAATGATAAAAAGTCCAAGGAGATCTTCTCTACAAAACCCCTCCAAACAGATCTAGAAAACTCACCAGATTGAATCTTGACTAGGAAATCCAGAGTCACAGAAAGTCATGTATTCAGCTCAGCATAGGACACAGACAGGGAGGTCTTTGACAACTGAGGAAGGAGGTGGTCATAGATCCAATGCAGGACACTCCCAAGCTCTTCTTTTGGTGACTTTTTCACCCACTACCCAATTCTGGGACACAGATACAAAGTGGCCTGAGGAGGGGACCTTCACATGGCATTAACAGATAGGGAAACCCTGGATGGGATATCAAGAAAGGAGAAAATTCAGAAGCAAGGAACAACGGTGTGACTTATATCCCAGGCATAGAGCAGATTGTCATTTCTAACCTGCACAGGAATAAGCAGGACAGGAATTCCAGGTCATAGGAACCTACAATTCTGCCACTGAGTTAAATGAGCTTTCTAACTGGCAGATAAGATCAGAAACCAGCATTATTCTACTCGTGCTCAGACCCAAACCTAGGTTAGGAGTTTGCAGAGCTCAGACCTTGAGGACAGCAATCAGACTTTGCCCCTGGATCAGACTACTTTGGGAGCAGTGAAAGCTGGTGAGTCCCCAGCCTGTCCCTATGATGCTAGAATAACACAATACTCAAGACCCAAGGAAAGCAGGGATAGAATTAGCCTAGACTTTCCCGTAAGTGCCACAGAGCCAAGTTTAAACATTAAAAATAAAGTCAAGAAGAAGACTGGAAGAACAAGGAAAAACATACAAAAGAATCCCATCATAAAGCACTATTATAGGGGCAGAGTAGCTCGAGATAAACACAGAAGTAGAAAATGATCCCAAATCATATACAAGCAATGCCTCAGAATAAAATACAGTTTCAGCACAAACTCAGCTACGATTCCTAGAGGAAATGAAGCAAGAGTTAAATCTGAAAAGTTTTTATAAAGGAAATGAGTGCTTAAGGAAAAAAATTGAAAAAGAAATAAAAGCTATGGTAAAAAAAAATTCAAAAGTGAATTAACAACTTGGCACAAGTACAAAACTATTCCCAAGCAAAAAAAAAAACTTTCTGAAAATTAGAATGAACCAAATAGAAACCAATGACTCCATGAGGTAACAAGAAATATTAAAACAAAGACAAAAGACTAAAAATATAGAGAAAATATTAAGTATCTCACAGCAAAAGTCATATAAAATATGACTTAAAAAAATATAAGAAGGAGGAAAAATTTAAGAGTCATGGACTGTCTGAACACTATGACCAAAAAAAGGGCCCAGACATCCTATTTTAAGAAATTTTTAAAGAAAACTGCCCAGATCTCTTAGAACCAGAGGGCAAAGTAGAAATAAAAAAGAGTCCAATAGTTACCTCTTGAAAGAAACTAAAAAGTGAAAGCTCCCAAGAGTATTATAACCAAAATTCAGAGTTTCCAGGTCAAAGAAAAAATAGTGCAAAAAGTCCCAAAAAAAGAGTTCAAGTATTGCATTGTCATAGTCAGGCTCATACATGATTTAGCAACCACAACTGTAAAGGAGCAGAGAACTTGGAACCTCCTTCTTCCCTGTCAATAATGTTTTCCTTACTAGTAGAGGCTCCTGTCACTTGACCTAAAACTTTTAAAATAAACCAATGGTATTAATTGTGCTGATACACTTCCATCTACTGAGTTTTTTAAAATAATTATTCCAGTAGAAACTAAAACCTTAAATGTGAATTATTATAATGTTCCTTCCTTAGTAAATGATAAATATAAAAAGAAAACAGAATGTAATTGGATTTTAACAGTGCTTCTGAATGGAAATAAAGATTCTAACGGATGTTATTTGTAAAGGAGCAAATAAGGTGACAAACCTCAGCAAAAGCAACCTTTTCTCCCCTACAAAGGCCTTTACATGCACATAGCTTCAGTTACCTCAATATCAAAATTCCCTAAGTCATCCATGATAAATGTAGTAAAAAACTGTGGAATTTGAGAGTTATATGAGATCTTAGAGCTCATCTACTCCTATTCCCTAGTTTTGCTGATAACGTAATGAAGGGACAAAGAGGTCAAGATACTTGCCCAAGGTCACACATCCAGTTTGTTCAAGGTCGTTGCTAGAACCAGTTCTAGAAACCAAGTTTTCCTTCTGAAAATAAGACCTATGATCTCCTAAGTGGAGGGCCATGGGTTATGTGATCAGTCAGTCAGAGGTTGGGAAAATGGGTTATAACTCATCCTTTCTTAATAGTCAATTGTGGAGCTTATCTCTAACACAAACACGTCTACCTTTATCACTTAAACATGTCCCATTCTACCCTTTCCCTCAAAATTAAATATTCTCAGCCTCCTCCTTTTCTGAGCTAGGAGTTGGACCCTCAGGACAGTTGTCTATCAGGTACCTTCAGTAGCAACTGTGAAGATGCCATTGGGGAAAAAATCTGCCTGGATCTAGCTGGGGGCTCTGACCTACAGTAGTTCTTCTGATATAAACTCCATAAAGCAGCAAAGGGACTCTAAATTTATGATTCTTCATCCCTTTTGAGAGTATTCAACAAATTCCAGTTGTCCCCTATCACCTTTAGGATCAAATAGAAAATCCTCTGGGTATTTGATGTCTTTTTTAACCTGGCCACCTCTTACCTTTCCAGTCTTTTTACACTTTTACATTTTTTGCATTTCATACTCTTCTACATCCTCCATGATCTAGAAGCCCCCTGGTTGTCGTCATCCAGGACATTCCACGCATTTTCATCTACAATAGAATTGTCTCCCTCCTTATCTCCACTTCCAGACTTTCCTGGCTTCCTTCAAGTTTTAGCTAAAATCCCACATTCTACAAGAAACCTTCCTTTCATCCTAGTACTTTCCCTATGTTGATTATTTCCAATTCATCCTGTTATCATTTTTGTCTATATCTTGTTTGTGCATAAATGGTTTCGGGTTGTCTCTCCCATTAGAAAGTGAGCTCCTTGAAAGCAGGGTAATATTAGGAGCCTGCCTACTCAGCTATCCTTTGTAGTATTAATTTTTTCCCCTTTCTTTGTATCCCCAAGCTCTTAGCATACTGACTGGCACATAACAGTCAGTTAATGAGTGCTTATTGACTGACTGACATACCTGAACGGACATTATATTGCTCCTAGAATAAAAAAAGGAGTTAATTGTTCTAATGGAACGTGGCTGATTAAATCTCCTGAGAAAAAGGGAGCAGGGAGGAGAAGGCTGTGGCAAGCGTTAAGACTTAGTTGCATCCTCTTCCAGCACACCCTTCATCACTAGTGATACACATGTATTTCCATATCCTAATTCAGATGAGCCTTAAAAAAATGATTTTAAGGTCCCACGTTGCCATAATGAACCTATTTGTAATAGTTAGCTCCAGCCTCAATTTAACTTGTTCACTGTTGAGTTTGTCTCTGTTCAGAAAAAAAGGTATGCCAAATTTCCTGAGCCTTTTCTGACTTAGCTGCCAGTGAGATGAGTCTCCTTTTTGGAACAGATGATTATATTCCCCCTCATTTGAATCAGTTCCTAAAGTGCAATTCCGACAAAAGCATCAACAACTTGAGAGATAGTTTCAAGAAAATAACCACTAGTAGAAGCATAAAGTTGGTAATGTTCTGGATTAACAGTCATTAGTCAGAAAGCTAGCTTGGAATTAGCTAACTAGTATTAGTCAAGAGTTAGCTTGGAACTCCTAAAAGGAAGGAAGAGTGTTTAAAATTATCTATACATGTATAGCCTATATCAGATTGCATGTCTTCTTGAAGAGGGGAGAGGGGGAAGGGTGGTAGGGAGGGGAATTTAGAACTCAAAAATCTTATAAAAATGAATGTTGAAAACTAAAAATATATATTTTTTAAAAAGAAAGAAAAGGAAGAGGTAAAGGAGAGACTATAAGGAAAGGAGAAGGAGGAGGGGAAGAAGTAAGAGCAAAAAGAATTGAAAGAGGGAAGAGAGAAAACTGAGAGAAAGGAAAGAGAAAGAGAATACAAGTTAAATACTGAACATTGAGTGTTAGTTTCTCAAATATCCGGGCACCAATATTTCTATGAGATGGATACTTTGACCATTTTTCACATTCTGTTTAGCAACTGGGTATTACTGTCATTCTCAAAGGAAACAAATTTCCAACCTTCATTAAAGTATAATTTGATTCCACCATTTTTATAAACCACAGACCATCGCATCCTAGTGGATTATTTCACTGGGGAATCTTAGGAGCCTGTTTGCTTCTGCTATCCTTTGCAGTGTCAAAGTCAATTAGCATCTCATTATGGGCATACATTTCCCTTTTGTTTTTACCAGAATAGGTTTCAGAAAAGGGATCATTTTCAAGTAGGTAGCTGCTCAATTGAGGTAGCAAAGAAAGTAACAGTTCCCTTAAAAAGAAAGAGTGCCCCAAACGCCCCTCAAGTCTGGCATAGGTCTTAGGAGGCACAAGAGGATGGTGCCTCCAACCATCAGGAAGACTGAAAAGCATGCTATAGTCTTCAGGAAGATATCTGCCTAAAAGAGGTATCGCTAAGGACTTAGGGAAGGAGCACTTCAGACTTGCTAGCTTTCCTTTGGGGCATCTCTTCTCCATTGGAAGAAGGAGTGCCCAGATGAAACTCTTCCTCTTTTCATAAGTACCTCCAAGTGACTTGCTTTTCTGTTGGGCAAAGCATCAAGTACCATAAGAAGGGGTAATTTAATTCCACCTTATTTGCAAGAATGTGTTTCAATATCTTCAAGGCCATTCATTGTTAAGAATTATAGCTTCAGGGTGAAATAAAAGGCATTTTTAAAGCTAACGTGTGCAAAGAGCCTTGCAAATATTATCTCATTTTATCCTCACAACAACACTAGGAAACAGTTGCTGGAGATGATGATCCTATGGAAATTGTCATGAAAAAGTGAATAGAGGGGTTCTTCTGACTCTCTGCTTCTTTGGAATATGTTGCTAATAACTTTAAAAATAAGGAATTATGACTGCTACCATTTATATGTATATATACAATATGTATTATTTATAATATAAAATTATGTATTATTTTATTATATATAAAATATGACTACAGACAGTATCAGTGTCTGGAAGTTTTATTCTCTAACTTGGGTACCTGATTGGATGGACTCCTTGTCCATATTCATCAAATTGGACTTCCTGAGATATACAATTTGACCTAGATACAAAAAGATGATAAATGAAAAATGACCTGCCACACCTGGTATATCTGCATAAATGCCAAACCAAACTACTTGATTTATAGTTTGTCTTTTGTTTTCTTAACTTTCATGAATTTAGTTGTTATAAAATCTCCTGGGTCAAGGAATGAGGACTTACCTCAATGCTATCCACATCAATTCCTGTGTATTAAGATTTGGATTTTGGTATGGGTCATCCTCAAGCACTTACACCATCATCTATTATTTATCAAGTTGGAGAAATGTCCATTTAAAGAGACAGAGATTTCTGGGGCTCATAACAGACTTGTGGGGAGTCTATATGGGAAATTGCATATAATGGTCATGCTTCATTGATGGACCTGGCAAACTGAAAGGTTTGTGTGAGAATCTCCCAATTCTGTATCCTAATGGTGCCACTGACTGACCACAACCATCATATCCTTATCCATTCCTGCTAATTGTAGACAGGAAAGAAGGAAATATTTAACTCACAGGGCAGGGGTCGGGGTGAGAGGGGGGCAGAGTCATTTCCAAAATGTAACTGATTTATAGGATTTATAGGCAGAGGAAAAGCTGTGGAAATCAATGCAAAGCCTATATTCCCTAGAGCTAGTAGAAGGCTTCCATTTGTCATCCTAATAGACTATGGTCTGAACATCAGGAAAAGGAATTATAGGAGGAGGAATGGTTTATCTAGGATGAAATCTTCTCCTATCTGATCTTTTCTTTGGCTGCTCAACCTGACTATAGCTCTTCTGCAGTAGCTGTGTAAGAGATCAAATATTCCTCTCCTGTTCTTACTGGTACTTATAACTTGCTCCTATAGAGTTTGCAGTTCTAGAAATGAAACTCAAACTATTGACTGGCTTCTATATGAACATAAAGAGTCGTTCAGACATTAAGACAATGGTCATGATGTCACCTTTTCAGAACATGATTACCCTCTTTCCTTTGGAGCTTTTCTCTCTGCATTCACACAGAGACTCACTCCAAAACATAGGATTTGTATCACAACCATATTTCTTTGGTATTCCTCAACTAAAATTGCTTTCTTCCAAAATGTGTCTCTATCCCAACAACAGAAGGAAGAGGTAATGGAAAAATCATGAATATTGACCCTATGTTTAGTAAGGATAATCTATGCTTTTTTCCATAGTCCGGTTGTCCTTTTAAAAAAAAAAAAACTGCTTAGAAGTAAATAAGATACCTTTCCCTCAAAATCCACTATGTAGCTCTCCAAAATCTCCATCTCAGTTGTTCCTTGGTAGGTAATCTTCATGCTAGACCTCATGACTGCAGTCACATTATGCAAATCAAGCAACTGAACAGTACAAAAACTTCCAATAACTACCAAGATTTACAAGGATATCAATTCCCTCTTTATTAAATGTCAAAATCCAAAACCATCTTTTCAACTTTTCCCCAATACCTACTCTACCAGGGTATTGTAACATGCTGATATCATCTAAGACAGAAGGACTAGTGGCACTGGGGTTTGCTACAGCAGGTGATGAGCAATCCCTTTCTTGGCTGTATAGGCAAGAGAGACTTTGTCTTTAAAGCTGAAACACTGGAAAAGTCTCCCTCTCTTTCCTGAAGGATCCAGAAAGGATGAAGATCCAAGTGGTGCTGGGGTTTGCTACAGCAAGTGATGAGAGATCCCTTTCTTGGCTGTATAGGCAAGAGAGACTTTGTCTTTAAAGCTGAAACACTGGGAAAGTCTCCCTCTCTTTCCTGAAGGATCCAGAAAGGATAAAGATCCAAGTTTACCCACAGAGCAGTATGAATGTGAATACACACCTACACATGCATATATAAGCATATACACTATATACATGAGTACATGCAAACCCATGCATGTAAATTATATGCATAAATATTCCATATAGTCTAAACAGTATACTTACATATATGCACTGCATAGCACATGTATAAAATACACTTACAAATACATGCACAAGTATTAATTATACAGTACCCTACAGTACACATGTAATATAAACATGTACACTACAAATATACTGTGCACATGCATAAGTACAGGTACACCATATATGCATGTATATATATACATCTACTTGCACAATGTAATATACATGTGAAAATATATTTAAGGAGGCATGGGCATAAAGCCCACAAATACACTTATATGTAAGTACACAAATATATATTAGTCAACTATCCATACAGTCACATTATATCATCTAATACAATGTGCATTCACATAGTATACTTGATCAATACATGCTAGCATGTACACACATGTACAGAACACATGCATACACAAACATGTGTGTGAACCACACATTTATGCAACAACAGATATAACATACAATGTTGCATGCATTGTGCATGTATCTATTGCTGTGCATGTGTGCATTTGTGTTATGCTTGTATTTGTATTTCTGTGTACAAGGCATGTGTGTATTATGTATATGTATGGGTCCCTGGCATGTGTATGCACAGGACACACATAAGCATGTCCACAATACACTCTCAATACAGCAGCATGTATATGTATAGACATACATACACTATGCACATGCACCTACACATACACATTTCCTCACACACATACATAGTACACTTACAGATATATACATACAAGTAATCATACACATCCATTGATTTGTATGGGGGTAAGAGCGACTTTCTCCTCTCTTTTAACTTTGTAACTATCAGAAACAGATTCGAAGGTGAGGTTTCATTTTGGTAGTTTTCTGTTTTCCTTCTCTGTTCAAGGAGCAGGTCTGGAATCCCCTCCAAACCAGGGAATCTGAGTCATGACAACCTAAAAAGCAGGATTTTGGAACATGGGTGCTTCTGGGAAGCTCTAAGAAGCCTGGGAATTTGAATCCAAGGAGGTCTTTGGGCTTGGAACTTAGAACTGGGCTTTATAGGAGTTAAACTAACCAGTGAACCCAATAGCTTCCTCAGATTAGAGACAGTGTATTTTGGGAGGTGGGGGAATGGATATTTGTTTGTTCATTTATTTATTTAGCAAAGCAAGTGGGGTTAAGTGACTTGTTCAGGGTCATACAACTAGTAAGTGTCAAGTCTCTGAGTTAGAATTTGAACTCAGATCCTCCTGACTCCATTGCTAGTATTCTAACCATTGAACCACCTAGCTGCCCCTTATTTATTCTAGCTGTTCTTTTTAAGTAAATACAAATATTCCTTTGTAAGAGCTAAACAGGTAATTAAATTGTTAAATGGAACTAAGGGGTTGGGAACTCCTACAACCGGTGGAACATAATTAGTGGGAGCTGAAGCCAATGGCAGTGAGCCTATATACCCCTAAATCCCTATAAGGTTACTAGAGAACCCCCGGGGCAAGGGTAAAATGTAACAGTCCTAGCCTAAACTGGTAAGTTTGCTAGTTAGTCTATCTCTAGGTATGTTTTGGCTTCTCCTAGAGCAGTTCTGCCAACAGCTTACCAGAAAGAGCAATGATAAAGGACAACTCTGTTGATAGCAAAGCTAATGAAAAGTTAAGGATGTACATTTCTAGTTATCTGATAACTTCTCCATCACAAAAAAAAATGCTAGTTTCATTCAGTGTAATGAATGGGCAGTTCCTTGAATTGAATTAAATTGTGTTGTTTTTTTGCTTGTCTTTCATTTTTTGAAGAGGACGATGACATGACAGGGTGACATCTTGACTTGTACAAGAATTAGATTTAAGTGAGGCAGAGCTGCACAAAGTCCTCACCCTCCCTTGCCAGAGTCATCAAAATCCAGTGGCAAGGCAAAATCAAGACAGCTATCATGTCCCAAGATACGGTGGATGACCTTGGTGTCTTCCACATCCAACAAAGCTCTAAGCATTCCACAGAGCCTGCTTCAGCAGCCTTCATGGCCATTGGAACAGGATTATCAAAGTCTAGTAGCAGCGGGGTTGCTGTGAAGTCTGCTGTTCAGCAGCTGCCTTTCTCTGCATTTGAAGGTTGAGTTCTGGCAATTCTATCCCCTGTAAAATATGTGCAATGGAACAATATAACCATTTCCTACCAGTGATGATTAGCCCTCAGCAAAGTAAACCAACACAATTCCTCTTTTATTTTTTCTTTCTCTCTAAAATACTAGTCAAACAGGAACTGTGAAGGTCACATCACCCTTCCTGTCACATGATTTGAATATACTTTTGCTATCCACCTCAGACATTTATTTCCCTGCAAATTTGATGCATAAACAATTCCTTTTTAGAAAAGCATATCATTCATCTGCTTAGGGACCAAACTAGCCTAGGGGAAATTTGAGTTTTGAGCTTTAGCCAAAAAAACAGAAACAAGAATGAGACATAATTTGTAGGTAACAGTGAGTTATTGTGCAGAACCTGGATCTCAGGGTTCCTGAGTACTTACATTTATTCCCATTTAGAAGATGCCTTTGACTACTAGAAAGTTAAATGAATATGTTTTCTCAGGAAATCTGTTTATACAATTCAAGCACCTTAATTATTCCTTCTGTTTAGTGGGGATAATGAAGTTGTACCTTTCAGAACTGGAATCCTAATTTGTGTGAGGTAAAAGAGTGTTTTATTTATGAAAGGAATCACCATGGCATCCACAAAGTGCTTAAAATATTCATTTATTTATAAAAATTCTATTTATATGCAACTTTCTATGATGTCTTATCATAGTTGAGTGAAGACAGCGAGTCAGAAAGGCAAGGGTTCAGGTCCTGTGTTACAATATCCTCAAGCACCTCTCTTATAGAAGGGTTGCAATCTGCCTAAAGGTTCACAAAAGAATAGATCTCTTATTTGTTGTTGATTTTTCTAGAAACACAACTCATGATGTCAGAGAATCCAGGGGCAGACGTGACCCATTCAGCTTATAGATGAGGAAACTGAGTTTGAAAGATATGAAAGAACTTGTCCAGGGTCATACAGAAGAAAAAAAATCTGGAAATAAAATAGGGTCTTTGCATAGCTAGTCCTAGTTGTTTGTTTTCTGTTAGGGGGTGAAGGGGCATGATGATGATGATTTATGAATTAAAAATAAAAAAGCCAGGGGTTTCCATTGTTAAGATTAATTTACAGTGAAGCAAGAGGAAATTTAATAAATTTATTCCCAAATTAAAGAGATGAAAAGGAAATTTTCCACCCTACTCTCTAATTTAAGTACTTCAATCTCTTCCCCTTTTTAGAAAACTGTCCTTGAAACTTGGAAATTTCAATGAGGGAAGGTAACAGCATTTTAGAAAATGAAAATATAATGAAGTTCCATCACTAATTGGCTCTCTAATTAAAAAATGCTGAAATGTCTTTGGTAGCATACCATTACTGAACTTTTAACTCACTGTACCATAGCAAAGGATTTACCCATATACACACATGTTAACTATGATGCTGTCCTGGTTTCTTCTATTTGTCGTTGTGAAAACAGAAACTCAAGGAAGCCAATTTATGCATGTGATTACAATAGTCACTTGGCCTGAGTACAGAAGTCTAATAATCCCTCTCCTGTTATTGGCGCTGTTGAATATTCTCTCCTCTTCTTCAACCAGGATGTAGGACATGGTCAGCATATAAATGATTAAACCTTTTCAGCAGCTATGTATCAAAAGGCTAGCTGCCTCACTGGCTAGCCTCTCACTTTGGCCTCCCTGGCCACTGTGGGCCTCACTGTTGGGCTGGTGTGAAATCAACAGCAAAATGTTGAACAGGCTTAGTGAATAAGATAATTCTCATGGACATTTAGATAAGATACACATTGCTTAGTAAGTTTATTGCACATTTTCTCTAAAAACATTTTCTGATTCATATCCCTCTTCACTTATCTACTTTGCACACTTAAAAACTCCATAGAGATCCATAATGTAATAGACCTGACATAGAGAATTGTATTATATGTACAACTATAAATAAGGGTGATTTATTGTCATTAGATCAGAAATGACATATGTGGACCATTTAGGCTCTTAGTAATACGAGCTAAAATAATTATGATGATGGTGATGAGGAGGAGGAGGAGAATGTCACCCCCATGGGGAAGTAAACAGTTCCCACAATTTTTAGGAAATAATTTGCCATGGAGCCGGTCTGCACAACCTGTGGCCTGCCAAAGGATTTCAGGTGACCTGTGAAAACTGTAGAGGATGTTTTCCTCTACAGTTTTCACAGATCGCTTGAAATCTTTTGGGATGTCAGTGGGCTGCTTTCAGCCCAAGAGTCACAAGTAATGCCTTATAGCAACACTCTTATTTTTAGTATAATAGAGTGTTGGCCAATGAGGACTCAGTCTGTGAGCATGGGAGTTTGGTGAGCCTATTTCTGAAGTTAACATGGTAATGTGAAATGGTAGAGTTCTGTTTCTTACTTCAAAACATGCACAACTATTTGATGATTGCTTCTTGTGTGTTTCAATTGTATGGCGAAGAAACGTTTGATTGGTTGCTAAATCAGAGGTGGATGAATATTCAAAAAGCACAAACCAACCATAGTTAAGGTTTCGCATTTACTTTCCTGCCCAGTAATATTCAAACTGGAAGGGGCAAAAACGCAAAAACATCCAGGTAGAGAAAAAGAACTAACTCTAGTACCCTTCTCTTCCTTCCTACCCCAACTCATAGTTTGACATGAAATCATGAGCAGATGGCCTTTCTATTGCTTCTGTCTTTGTTGTGTCTATATTTCCTACCTTAGATGAAGGAGTATTTGAGATGGAGCAGACTAGATTGTGACCCTGTGAATTTCAAAATGTTGGAAGAGCAAGCAAAGTCTATTAGTGGAGTCAATGAGAGTCATAGGGAAGTCAAGCCCAGTGAGAAGTAAAGAACAGAGGGAGTATTTGACCCAGCATAGTAGTGGATCAATGACAACCAAAGGGGAATGACAATTTTAGTGTTGTATTTTGACAAGTGAAAAAGCCTAATCTCACTACATCTGTGCTTTTTTCCTTTCAACTTCTGATTTATTGGAGAATGACTCTTGTTGTCAGTTCCTTTCATATATCTTCAATATCAGACCTTTATCAGAGAAATTTACTACAAAAATATTTGCCCCAGTTAACAATTTTCTTTCTAATCCTAGTTTCATTGATGTTGCTTTTGCAAAATTTTTCTGCTGCATAATCAAAATCATCTGTGATCTATCAATATTTTATTTAATGAAGAAGTCTTCTCTTATACATAATTATGAAATGTATTCTCTTTCCCTCCTCCTCTAATTTGTTTATAATACAATATTTTTTTTACTTAGTTCATATTTAGCTCACTTGGAACTTTTTAAGGAACATGTTGGGAGATGTTGGCATAAATCTAATTTCTGTGAAATTGCTTTTCAGCTTTCCCAATAGTTTCTATTGAATCAAATGAGTCCTTATCTAAGTAACTGGTGTCCATGGGTTTGTTGAAAATTATGTTACTATATTCAATTGATTCTAAGTCTTGATTACCTAATAACTTGCTCCATTAATCAACTTTTCTGTTTTTTAATCACTACCAAATAGTTGTGGTGATTACTGCTTTGTAGAATAGTTTGAGATTTAGTACTGTTAAGGCCCCTTTAATTCTCCCTTTTTTCACTCATTCCTCTGTGATTCTTGACCTTTTATACTTCCAGGAGAATTTTTCAAACTATTTTGTCTAGTTCTACAAAATAAGCCTTGGTGACATGGCACTAATTCTATCAATTAATTAAGAAGAAAATTTACTTATACAATGTAGACAAAGACCAACTAAAGCAATTAATCTTTCTCCACTTTTTTGTCTTCCTTTTTTTCTGTATAGAGTGTTTTTGTTGCTTGTTTCTAGTTCTTGAAGAGGACCATGACATCAGGAAGGTGATGCTATGGCATGCAGATGAATTGGATTTAAGTGAGGGAGGGATATGCAAAGTCTTTAGCCTTACTTTCTCCTCTGGAGTCATCTGGGTCCAGAGGCAAGATATACTTCAGGATAACTAGAGATGGCCCCAGATGCAGTGTGAGATTATGGCCTCTTTAAGCTAAGGTCTTTCCCAGGTCTTAGTTTGACTGAGGCAATGTCCATTCAATGATTAAGACTAGATAAGAAATAAGGCAAATGACCTCTTCTACCTAGTCAAAAAAAAAAAAAAGGATCAATCTGGGAGGGGAAGACCCTCAGGGTTTCTGACCAAAAATAGAAACAATTGCCCTGAGAAATCTGGACCCAAACAATGACCATGTGGGCTTGTGTTGTGACCTATTTTGGGCCAATAAATGAAAGCCGGAGTGGTGTGAGTCTAAAATGTGGAGAGGAAAAGAGAGGAGGGAGGAGGGGAGGGGAGGGGAAGGGAGGGGAGGGAAAAGGGGAGGGGAGGGAGGAAGAAGCTTCATTGCCCAACTAGAACTAGCCAGTTGGAACCCCAGTGGGGCAGCTCATAATACTGGCCGTTTGTTGTTTGTCATTTGTTCTTGAAGAATACCATGACATCAAGAAGGTGAGGCCATGACTTGCAAGGGAGGACTGTGCAAATCACCATTCTCATTTTCTTCTCTGAAGCCATCTGGGTTCAATGAGAAGATAGATCAGGACAGCTGGAGATGGCCTCCTCTGTAAAGAGTATTTTATAGTTGTATCCACATGGGTACTGAATGTATTTTAGTAGCTGAACTATCAGTTAATTTATATATTCTATAGCTGTTTTAAATAGAATTTAATTTTTCTACGTTTTTCTGCTGTTTCATTAGCAATATACAGAAAGATTTATGATTTTGTAGATTTATCTTATATCCTCAACTTTATTGAAATTATTAATTTTTTCAATTAATTTTAATAGACTCAAGGTTTCTCTAAGCTATGATATCATCTGTAAACCTTATACGTCATCATATTCCCTTCCACCCATTGAATTGTACCATGCTAAACATATATTAGATACTCATTAGTATCAAATTGCTTTGAAATTTTAGATTTAAGATTCATTTGTTTTGAAGTTTCAACTTAATTCAACATACTAGTGTGCAAGGCTGTTTTCTAGATGCAGCAGGCAGAAAGATGAAAAATGATCTCATGAATAACTGGAAATGGGATATGACAGGTCGAGTTTAGAGAATATCTTGCAGTGAAGCTTACCGGAATAATAGGCAGTGTTCCTGGAGAATATTATGGTATCTTTGGGAACAAAACAGTTCCTGGTCCAGTGTAATTCAATGCCAGGAAGTGCTGTCTGGGAGATATAGCAGTGATAGAGAAATAAGTTAAAAGACCTCACTTGAACTCCTAAACACACCGTAAGTTTAGCCTATCTCTAAACTTTTGCTTCTCTTTCTGTGTGTAGTCAGTGATTATAAAGTTAAAAGATATCTCAAAAGATCATTGGAATATTCCCCTCCTTGTGAGCAGGAGAGGCCTTATACCTTTCAGGGCTCAGAGTCTTGCAGCCATAATCATAGGTTTTGAATATACAGAAGGATGTCACATAACAGAGATTAAGATTTGCTCTCCTTGCCCTCTAGGGTACTAGGATTAATAGAAAAGAACCTGATAACAAGAAATATTCACAGATGACTTGGATAGTGAGTTACTCATGGTGAGGAGGGGGAGTGTAGAGGGAGGAGGAATATTCAAGAATCACTTTTCAAGGAAATCATAGAAGGAATCCATACTTCAAGTAAGGTTTGAATCAAGTGATTCCTATGAACTCTTTCAAATCTAATTATGTCCTCTAGTCTACTTTTAAGTACTGGAATGAGAAGTACAGCTGCCCAATGCATCAGCTTAATATAGTATACAAATTAAATTGGTATATGTGAGCCCAGAGAAGTTCCATATTATATGACTATTATTGAGGCATGAATTAGTTTCACTTCTGCTTTCCTAATCAAAAAATGGCTATAGCCTGAATCAACAACTGTTGGCCATAGAAGATCATCTAAAATTGCTAAGTATTGCTACACATGACACATTTGATACTGAGAAGGTACCATTTTTTTTCTAGGATAAGTAGAGACATTAATGTTGTTTAACACAAGGTAATGTCACTTAGTATTTTAACATCCTCTCACCCCTAATTTTCATAGACTGTCTCAATATATTTTAAGCAACAGACCAGCCTTAAATGGTAGAATTTTTAAGTTCTCTAAGATAAAAGCCATAGCTAAGTTGTGAGTAGAAAAAAAAAGTGAACTGCATTTTTCATGTGATGGGGCTGCTCTTTCAGAAGTTTTCATAGAAATATTTGAAGGCCCCATCATACCAGGTAATAGACTTAAAACCATTTGTGATGTCATGTATCTGAAATTCTCCAAAGAAGACAGATTCTTCTTGGTTATTCAAGGTTTCAACCCAATGTAACTTCTCTCTTCAATAACAATCTCCTGTCATTTCATATCTTCCTTTCCTATACTTGTTCCAAAACTATTCTTCATTGTCACATTAACCTGTCAATCCATCAATTTCACTCTGTTTATACTTCCCTTATTTTCAAATATTGACCCCTTAACACTGACTGCCCTTTACTCTCAAATCTCTTACTGTCTTGAACTATCACTGCTTTGGTCTTGCTAAACCCCAACCTTGGATTACTTTCAACATCCACTTCTGTTCCTACTTACACTCTGACTGAGTCCACTAAAAATTTATGTGTTATCTAATTTCCTTCAGTCAGAGGGAATGTTTTTATCAGTACTGTTGTTACTATAAATCCCTTTTGTAAATACTAATAGAGGTCAATTGGCTCTGATCAACAGTGATGAGAACACTGGTAGGGGCTCAGGAGCTACAGTATTAGAATACCTCAGACTTACCTTTATACCTCTAAGAGTAATAGTAGTTAGCCACCTCATAGGGACACCAATCTGTGAATTTGATTGGGAGAATTTTTATCTCCTCATACCATTATTTTCATTCATGTCACTAACTCCAGATGTTGAAATTCCCCACACTAATGAAAATCTGTAACCTTCTTGGAATGAAGTCTTGGTTACCATTGACCATACAACCAATATAAGCCAGAAGCAGAATTTTATTCTTCATAACTTCAGGGTTATTTTACATCCACTGTATCACACTACCTCTCTATATGAACGTATTTTAATAGAAAAAAATTGTTGGTGCAATCTCATGATAAATCTGAAATAGCTTATAACTCATGGACAATAATGTGACATTATTCTCTCATATAATTGGCATATGTGATTCATCTTGGAATAAGATGATTAACATGTTAGATTTAGAGTACTTTCAAATCCTCCTCTGAAAAGTTTTAACTGCATGATCCCTGGAAATTCACTTAAATTCTTTGTGCCTCAAGCAGCTCCCTAAGATTTACCTACTAAGTCACAAAAAGTTTGCCATCTGTTTCAAGGGAGGAACATGTTGATCAAATCCCAGATCTCTCCAATATGTATGTATGATTAATATGCTATTTCAGTTATAGTGGGCATTCTTTGATAGCATGAATTCTAATTATTCCATTGCCTGTAATGTCCAAACATAATTGCAAATAATTATCTTCTCATGCTTTCCTTGTATCCCTCAGATATTATCTTGTGACTTAGTGGAATAGTTTAATTAACATTTTTCTTTTAAATATGTTTTCAAAGCTTAACACATTTTGAGTGGAACACCAGCTGTGACACTAAAAATATTCTTTTTGTTAAGCTGCTTGTTAGATGGGGGAAATGATGACAAACTTTTGAAGTCTATAATTATTGCAATGCATCTAGCAGCAAACAATTTATTGCATGTTTCTCTAAAATACCAGTGACTGTTGGACACCAATTAACAAAAACACAAGTATTAGAGATCACTGGGCATACACTGGAGAGTTTTTGTTTATTTTCACTTGTGTGCACAATGACTGTTTCCAATTTTTTTAAACTTCCTCTCCAGAGACTGGAAGCTAGATAGATCTCAAACAATCCACAAAAATAAGGAAGTAACCGATAATATCACATCATACCAGGCTCAGCTCAACAGCTTGTTCTGTCCGTTGAGATCATAAAAATTCCTGCTTGTGATCAGGGTTGGGTAACTTCCAGAAAGCAGGTCAGACAAATTTCCATGGGGGTAGGCTTAGTTTCCAATGGTACTACTGTTCCTTTCCTGTTCCTGAAAAATTGCAGAAACCCCAGGCTAAGTGAAGAACATTGACTTCCTTCTAAAGTGGCATGACCCTGTTTATGATGTGAAGCTTTTCAATGAGTAGATTGGTCACTATCATTTAATCACAGAAGTTGCAAGAATCTAATTCAATTAAACATGTATTTATTAAGTGCCTACTATTTGCAAGGAACGGTGCCAGGCACTGAGGTTTACAAAAACAAAAATGAAACAGTTCCTCGCACAGCTCATATTCTCCTGAGGGTATACAACATAGAGACAAAGTAATGGTGTGTTCATCCTTTGTTGCCAAAGAAGATCATGCCATCAGAGAAATAATGACATGATTTACACTTGACTTTGTTTTGAGTGAGGGAGGGCTGTGCAGGTCACCAGCCTCACTTCTCCTCCAGAATCATCTGAATCCAGTAACCAGATATTCATCCGTATGACTGGAGATAACCCAGGAGGAGGCAATTGGGGTTGTGACTTGCCCAAGGTCATACAAGTAGTAAGTGTCAAGTGTCTGAGGTTTGAATTTAGGTCCTCCTGATTCCTGCACTGGTCCTCTATCCACTGCACCACCTAGCTTCCTCAGACATAGTAATACCAAAGAGGAGAAAGCAGGAAGGTTTCCTATACTAGGTGGACCCTAAGCTGTGCTTTGAAGAAAGATGAGAATTTTCAAAGTAGAGCTGTGTCAGTGTGAATTCCAAGTGGGCGGGGTGGGGGTGAGGAACACCTATGCCTATGCACCAAGGTAAGAGATGGAATATTGCAGATATGGACAATTTGACCAGAATACAGAAAGCAGGAAAGAAAGTAATATAAAGTCAATAGCCTTAAAGCCCCTACCATCTCCAAATCCTATGATCCTATAATCCTTACTTCACTTGAGAATCTAGAATTCAACTCTTATTCCAATTTGTGTATTCTAACAATGGTAGATTCCTAAGATTTGGGAGATTTTGTCCTGTGGGGATGCCATAAAATAGGATTTTAAGGAGAATGATTTCCTTTTATTTTGATTTTTTTAAAAAATTGGAATGCTAACATTGTCATACCATATTGGTAAAAAAATTTTTAATATTACAATTCTTTTAAAATGGAAAACTAGCTTTCTATTATATTATTTTGTTTACAAGTTGTCTTTAATGTTTTAATTTGCATTCTGATTGAAATAGAAAAGTAAATCACTAATATTGCTCTATTTTAGAAAATAAGGACTTACAAAATTGTAAAAGGAAACCTGTATTCAGAAAACGCAAAAATTGAACAAAACTAACAAATATGGAATCAAAGGAAAGAAAATTTTGAAAATCATTAAGTGACATTTAAAATTTTTAAAAATAATGCATGTATCCCCAAATAACATAATAAGTTCTGACCTATTAATATAACAGAAGAAATTGGAAGAAGCAGGAAATAAAGAAAATGTGCTATATGAAGTAATATAATAATATGGTATTTCATTAGACTATTATAGAAAAATATACAAAAATGTCTTTTTCATCTGATGGTGATTATTTCATATGAAAAATCTATAAAATTATTGTTTAGATAGATACTTATAGTTTGATACCTTACTTATCTTGAAAAATTTTTCATTTCATGAAAATAGATAATTCTATTGATAAACATATAAAGTTTCTTAGTTCTTCATGATTCTTGCTCATATTTTTCTATAAATATTCCTTAGAAGAGTTATCTATCATGCTAGAGGACTTCTTTTTGCTTTCAGTATATTATTGTGGTATCAATGTGCCATTCAAGCTGTTTCATTCTTGTTACATGATTTGTCTAGCTCCTTTTCCAATTACACATATTCCTTTTATATTCTCTTACCTATAGTTCCACTTAACAAACATTAAGTATTCACTACATGCAAGGAACCATGGAATGCTAGGTATGAGGTGTTCAAAGATAAACATGAGACAATTTGCTGCCCTCAAAGAACTTCCAGTTCTACTGAATGCATGTAGCAGGTACATAGATGAATAAATAAAGACAGGCACCTTGAGGAGGGAAAGATTAATAAATGAAGGGAATCAGTCAGCAAAATTGCTGATTAAATATCTACCTTATTTCCAGGAACAGTGCTAAGTGTTGGAGAAAAAAATAAGAAGAAACAATCCCTACTCTCAAGGAGCTTAGATTCTGATGGGGGAAACTTGTATACATACATACATACAACACATGCAGATATACATATAGACAAAAATGTGTGTATAAATATTGTGTATTGTATACATTCTTGTATAAATGCTATTATATTTAGCTACTCTTTGAATTTATTTTATATATGTATGCATATATGCATGTATATATGTATGACAGTCTAGTCAAATATAGAGATACACAGAAATAAACATAAATACAGAGAGAGGAAGAGAAAATACAATCACATAGAGCAGTTAAATACAACACCGTGGGGTTTGAGAGAAAGAGCAGAGGCAAGTTGGGAAATCAGGAAAGGCTTCAATGTAGAAGCTGATACTTGGGTTGTAGTTTTAAGGAAAAGAATGATGCAAGATGAGAAGGGAATTCATTCTGGGCATTCTAAAGTACCTCTGATGCTCATTAAGCTTGGATGAATCATTTAACCTCCATGGGCCTTCATTTCCTGACATGTACAATGAGGGACTGGATTAGATGAACTCTGAAATCATTTCTGACTCTAGATCTATGATCTTATAAACTGAATATTGGACTGTTATTGGAAAGGCATAGAAATTGGAGGTAGAGTGTCATGATTGAGGAACAGCAAGGAAAGAATTTTAGAAGAAGATGACACCTGAACTTAGCTTTGAAAGCAGCTAGAAATTACCAGAGGCAGAAATGTCTTCCAGGTATAGGGGCAGAGCCATAACAAGAGCAGGAAGATTTTACCTGAGGATACTGTCATTTAAAGAGGGTGCTGAAAGATAGATTGAGCCATATTGCAGTGAGCTTTAAAATTCAGGCTGAAGAGTTTATATTTTACCCTAGAGACAACAGAAAGTCATTGAAGACTTTTGTGCAAAGGAGTACCATGGCTATCTATTTCTTAAGACAGTGGTCATTACATGCCACAGCTTACTTGACCACCCAATGTGTCTTCCTATTGCCCTTTTGGCTATTTGTATTTGGTGCACGTGGCATAGGTGTTATTTATATGTCCACATAAATTTTAAATACAGAAAATCTTTTAAAATACTACAAATATTTGCTTCTTGCTTTTTAAATCCTTCTAATAGTCAAGGGCTATAGTAGTTCATGTGTAAGAAGAAAACCTATAAGAATTGAGGCACAAATATAGTCAAATATTGCTAGTCATTCATGTGGGGGTATCTGCGAGCTAGAACGTAAACTGTGTTCCAAGCAAGGTGTCAGAAACAATCAGTGTCATTCTAGTGTTTGTTAATGAAATGCCATGAGGTGAATATGTTAATTTCAAGTCAATAAATAGATTTTTAGACTCAGAAGTTACTTGCCAAGGGCTTCAGCTTATTCTTGACATTTATCTACATTTACCCATGATGTTAGCATGAGCCATTAATAAATGATGTATAGACCCATCTGCAAATCTCATGTTACCATTACCATTGGGTAATGCAGTTCAGCTCTACAAGTCAAATTTCCCAAGTAATATAACATATTGTTCACAAACCCATTAGAGTTCTGCAGTGTTGTATTCTCCTGCCTCCTCAAATGAAACTCTGACCTGTAGTCTTTGAAATCACCCTTCACTCTCTCAGATCTTATAAGGCTACCCCATTGCCTTGGGATCTTCTTGAACCTATTCTCTATAACTTCTTCCATATTCTCTCTTTCCATTATAATCATTTTACACTGTGCTAATTTCCATTTTAAGGCATATACGTTCCTTTTTACCTTTCATATGTTACTCTGAAAATGGCTTACAATAATTTTTTTTCAAAAATTGAAATCAGACATGCTCTTTATAACACTTCCCCTTCCTAGCTTTCCAGAATTCTTACTCCTCATTCCCTTCCATATACTCTATGATCCAGCTACATTGATCTGTTTAGAGTTCCATGAACATAACATCCTACCTCCCATTTCCATGCCTTTGTACTGGGCTGTCCCTCATATCTGCAATTCTTTGCCCCGTCACTACCTCTTTGTTTTCTTGTTTTGTTTTAAGATTCAGTTCAAATCCACCTTCTCTAGGAGGTTTTTCCTTCTCCCTTTTCTCCTACCCCACATCCTCAGCTGCTAATACCTTTCCCTTTCCCATTAACTTCATATATTTTGTATGTATCTTGTAGGTGCATAGAGTTTTACCTATCTCCCATATTGGAATGTCCAGTCCTTGAGAGTAGAGTCTGTTTCTTTTTTCTTTAATTGTATCCCTAGTGATAAGTGCAACATCAATTAAGCACCTAGGAAGTAATAAATAAATGCTTATTGAATGACTAATGAAATTAAATCTGAGGGAAGAAAAGTAGCATAGTAGATAAAGGGCAAATCTCAGAGTCAGGAAGACCTAAGTTGTAACGACCTTGAACAAATTAACCTCTCAGGGCCTCCAAGACTAGAAGTTTCAGAGGGGTGCTATCTGAATTGTTAGAGGGATTCTTCACAGGAGAGTTCCTTGTACAATTAAAATTACAGTTCCAAAAAAACAGAAACAAAAAATAAAACCTTAAGTTATAGAATTTCCTGTGGTTGTTGTGAGTACTATCAGTAAAAGGATTGATTTTTTTTTAAGTGGTGAAATATTCAATAAGTCTAAGCATTTCGTTTCTTTTGTAATTGTGTACTATTAATGCCAAGTATATTGACAATTAAAATATTCTTCAAATCTTCATTAATAATATACTATGAATATTGCAAAAAAGCAAGATGAATCTCTTACTCAATTCTCTGGAGAAGGTAAAAACTGCACAGCAAAAATTCTCTTAACCTTTTTAGAGATTTTAGCTGAACATCTAAATATATGATGTCATTGTCTCTTTTCATTGGGTCCTGAAAACATCCCTTCAATACAGACTTCTTAATATCATTCCTATAACTGGTCCCTCTAAACCCCTAATCCCACCTGGAAAAGCACCCTCTATATCAGGCCTCCAGAAACTCTACCTCCCTTCTTGCCTGGCCTCAAACCATATTTCATAGCCATCTACCCTGGACATCTTGCGTCTGCCTTTCTGCTAATCCCTTCTTCCTAAATGGGGCAATGCTTTTTGAACCAGAACTCCAGAAATCATGCCTCCCTCCCTGACTGGCCCTGAACCATGCTTCACAGCCATCTGCCCTGTCATTATATATATGTTCCCCTCCTTTGATAGGAACAATATCCTAACCCCTGCCCACATGCAAGCTAGGCTAGTTTTTCCTTAAAAGGTATTGAGAGCATCACTGAGGCTTGATTGGCTGGGGAGACTAAAGAAGACTCAGATTGACTGTGGAACTGGCCACTTTAATACAAAATAGTCACAAGAACCCCCAAGTGCACTCGGATAGTTGGCTGATTTCTACCAATAAGATTCTGAAACAAGATAATTTCATCCAAATGAATCAACTCAAGACGTCCTCAATGCATATTCTTATTGACCATCATTCTTCTGCTAAGTCTAAGTATTCTTTTGTTAACTGTTGAATGACCTGTTAACGATTTATTTCATTCCAATGTCAATAGCTGGGCATTGGCCTGAATCAAGCTCAGTTAAGAGCAATCTGCATAGTTTTGCAGGATTGGAAAACAATTAGCTCTTCAAAGTGGTGCATGGGAAGTGCAGAGAAAGGATAATTGAACTGACCTTTATGCTTCTACTGGTGCTTTTGGTGATGTGGGTGCTTAAAGTGAGGCTTCCCCCAAGTCCTGAGAGATAATGGCCTATGGCCATTCAGCAAGGTGAGATCTATGTGAATATTCTGTGCCCTTAAAAATTATAACTTGACTGTGTGACCTTGGGTAAGTCACTTAACCCAAATTGCCTTGCCTTCTCCCCTCAAAAAAAAAAATCATAACTTGAAAATAATTTCAATAAAGTAGCTTTTAGGCCCATCATCTTTGTTAACCCTATACCTAACAAGTCAGTTTAAACTTCCTCCAAATTCTACTGGAGGATTTCCTCAAAAGTCAGTTTACCTTTAAAGCAGCCTTGTGGGGTTGAATTTGAGGGGATTGTAAGAGATTTTTCTATTCCTAGAAAAGGGTTGCGCTCTTCCCTTGCTGAGACTAGATACCTTCATTTAACTAATGGTCTTTAACACCAAAAGTTGGCCCCTCCCAGCTTTAAGGAAGTCATATTTGTCTGTGAATGGCATAGAAAAAGAACTATCTGGTTCCGAATGGCTTTTGGAAATGACTGTGTAGCTAAACAAGAAATCCTCTGTCCTATAATTGTATATGGACACAGCCAGCCATTGAGGGGTTCCATGAAAGATCCTAAGAGTGCACAAACCAAGGCAGATCCCTGAAATTTTAGTATTTTCTAATAACAGGGATGAAGAAACTGCTATGAATTTTCTTTGTTTTTTAATTAGGCATCTGAAAGACAAACTAGAACTGTGCCATGGGAACTTTGTTGGATTCTTTGGTGCAAGCTATTGGGGATGCCCTTGAAAGGACATGTTTAATTCTCTCCAGGAGCCTGAAGACATTACTGGAATTGGGGATATGGACAAATATGACAATTGTACTACTAGTTAATTTGCTGACAGGGATATTGCATCAGTTTAAAGTTTCCATTCTCATCCTCAAAAATGTAGGTTTTTAATTGTTATTTTGTCTTTCTCTAGAATCTCCAGAGAGAGCCTTTCCAGAACTCATGCCCTCATCATACCCCCTTACCCTGGCAGAAATGGCTACAAGAGCCTAAGGGAGTCTGACCTTGCTATTTTTTGCTTTACCTTGCATCTTTCCCTAATCATAAGTGTACAATCTAGAGCAGGACGTTCCTAGCTGTGGCAACTTTCTGAGTTTGAGTTGTTAGGAGCGCCTGTGTTCCTCACTGGGGGCTGAGAGGTTACAGGGTCAATTTCCTGCTCTGGAAAGGATGACTACTGCATGGAAGGAAGAAGATTTCAATCCCTGGCTGATCAGCCAGAATCATTTGTAGATGTCTAATCTATCCCCCATGGCAGTTACTAACTTCATTGATGTTGGACCAGCTAGGGACAATGGCATTCTCACCTATAGTACCCAGTCCCAGAAGGAGGACAGAATTAGACCCCAGTGGTAGCATTACCGACAGCTTTCCTGCTGAGTCAAAAAGGACACCTTCAACAGAGAATTACAGCAACCCTCTGCATAAAGGGGAAGACAGGAGTGGAGACCCCAGCAGTGATTGCAGGTACAGTCCAAGCTCCTTGGCTGAACATACTGAGCACATACAAGAGCTCCAGTAGCAGTGGTCAGGGGATTGAGGGCAGAGATGTACACATGTTTACAGCAGCAGATAGTGGAGTAGATACCAGTAGCTGTGTAAGACCCATGCCAAAAGACTGGGCATTGGCCAGTGTCAGGATAAAAGGCAGAGCCATTATTGCCTCTTCCTTACCATAATCTAGAGTGCTATAGAGTGTGTTCAAGGAAGACTAGCACCTATGGTATGAGGGTCCATTTCAGGGTTGCTTTTCAACTTTGGTTTCCACCTGTTCCACCTGACTCTTACCTGTGACTCCAAGAAGCTGTAACATGTTTAGCAGCTACACCCAGGTAAACTCTTGTAGCAGATGGAATAAACCAGGTTGAGGCAAACTGAGTGTCAAATCCATTAGTGAGTTAGGAGGGTGTCTCCTCAAGTATGTGAAGACTTCCCCCTGAGGAAAGGGCAGATGAGAACAATTTGTTCCAATGGCCATAAAGGCAACTGAAGGAGGGGCTGTGGAGCACTGAGAGATATACTGTGATGACAAGAAAGTGATGAAGCAACAGGGACAGATACACTGGAAATTGTAGTCACATTCCTGCATATAGACAGCCCAGACCATATAGTTGTCTTCTAACCAGAAACAGCAATGGGATTCTGCAGCCCCCAGGTATATGAACAGCCTTTTAAGGACCACATTTCTCACTTCCTGATGTGAGGAAGGGGCTAGAAAAGGTACCCTAAAAATTGTCTGATTACCCAACTCTGGTGTATTGTTAATGTATTTTTCCATAATGGGAAGATATTTCTCATCCATTAATAGGCCTATGTGACCTGCTTGAGTCATAGGGAAGACTGAATCACATGAGTCTGTGGTGGGAGGAGCTTTTTGAACAGGTAGAGCAGGAAGGAGTGAAATAGGAAGGGTGGAGCAGAGCTGAGAGGAAGTTGGTCACAGCAGTTAGAGCTGAGAGAGAGAGAGGAAGAAGGCAGCAAGCTGTGAGTGTTTGTATGTGGGAAGGGCCTAGTAAGGGGAAGGTTTGGGGACAGTGGCATCCCCTGCATTGTTATTGTGTATAGATTTATTTGTTGCTATGATGGATTTGACTTCCTGGTGTTTAAATAAATGTTTGGGTTCTGTCTTCCATGTGGAGAATCTGTTATATTTTGTGATTCAGAATTACACTGGCATATTCATAGCAACCATAGACACTATGAATATCGCATTGGTACTACACATGGTAGGCAATGATTCCACCCTATGCTGGAAAACAAAAAAAATGCACAAAAACTTCTGCAAAGATGATTTCACTCACCATCTGTATATGTGATATGTGGACACTTATAGACCGCAAAAAATCCAATAGACCTAAAAGATAAACAGCTCTTGTTGTGAGAGAACTCAGCAGATACTGTATCTGAATAGCAACCCTAAGTGAAACTACACTGACAAATGAAGGTCATCTTACTAAAGTTGGAGCTGAATACACGTTTTTCTAAATGGCCATAATGAAGAGGAGTACTGTGAAGCTGAAAAAGGTTTTACAATTAAAACTAATCTAGTCAATCAATAAGCTTGAATGCCTACTAAAGGGAGTGAATGACAGGCTCATGACAATGAGATCATCACTTGAAGGAATATATAGCACTATCATCAGTGCCTATCCTGCTACCATGACAAGCCGTTATGAGGTTAAAAAAAAATTATGAAGACCATCTCTAAGAAGGCAGCATTTAATTCCACCAAAAGTAAAGTACAAGCAACAATTAGAGAGATGCAGGATTCTTGGCTCAGTAAGAAGGCAGATGAAATTCAGTTTTGTGCTGATAGTATCAATCCAAAGTACTTTTATGATGCTGTGAAGGCTATTTATGAGCCAAAGACATATCGCATTTCTCAACTACTCAGTGCTGATGGAGCCACATTGATTAGTGATAAGGATATGATCCTAGAAAGAAGGGCTAAACACTTCCATAGTGTCTTCAAAGGAATATCATCAATCAATGCTGAGGTTATTGACTGTATACCTAGAGTTGAAGTCAATCCCTCTCTAAACAAATTTCCAACTGAAGAAGAGGTTTTGAATACTACTAGGCTCCTTTCCTGTGGCAAAGCACCTGGTGCTGATTCTATTCCAGTTGAGTTTAGAAGGTGGAGAGTCCATTGCTCATAGAAAAGCTGACTGAAATTTTCCAGATTATATGTCAAGAGAAGGTTATCCCTCAGGTGTTCAAGGATGCCTCAGATTGTCCTGTGATAATTACAGGTGGAGTCCCTCTCTTGGTTATTGCTGGAAATTTCACGAAGGCATGCTTGACCAGGTTCTGGATAATGGAAGGTGCTCTCTCTCTTCCCCAGTCACTATGGAAGTGAAACAAGGCTATGTGCTTGCTCCCAAGCTTTTTAGTATGATGTTTTCAGCCATGTTGTCAAATACACTCAATGAAGACAAACAGAACATCAAGGTCAGCTACCACACTAAGGGTAAATTCTTCAACTTCAAAGGCCAAGACCAAAAGTGTTGGTGCATGATTTTCTGTCTGCAGATGTTTGTGCACTCAATGAAACCTCTGAAGCTGAAAGGCAACAAAGTATGGAGAGATTCTCTGCAGCTTGTACTCACTTTGTCCTAACAACTAACACCAAGAAAACACAGGTGGAACCATCAGTTACAGCAAACAGAGAAGTTTTGAATGCTGTGGGTAAGTTCACTTACCCGGGCAGTATACTTTCCCCAGGGCGGTATACATTCATAATGAGGTCGACACATGCACTGTCATAGCTTGCTCAGTGTTTGGGGGGTTCCAAAGGAAATTGTGGGAGAGAAGGGGCATTAGACTGACTACCAAATTGAAGGTCTACAGAACCATTGTGCTTACATCATTGTTGCATGCCTATGAAACCTGAACAGTACACCAGCTCCTTGATAGGAAATTGAATTGCTTCCTTTTGAATTGTCTTAAGAAGATTCTGAAAATCACCTAGAAGGATAAGATACCAGTGACTGAGGTTCTTTCTCAAACTAAACTGCTAAGCATTCAAACTCTAAGCATTCAAATTCAGAGAGCACAGCTCTGATGGGCTGGCTACATTCAAATATGTGGCAAAAACATATGCTTGCCAAAAAGATTGTTTTATAGAGAACTCACATAGATCAAGTGCTCATATGTTGGCCAGAAGAAGCAATACAAGGACACTCTCAAGGTCTCTCTTAAGAACTTTAGAACTGATTGTGTTACATGGGAGACATTGGCCCAGGACCACCCAGCCTGGCATGCTCTTATCAGAGAAGATGCTGTGCTCTATGAGCAAAGCAGAATTGAAGTAGCTCAAAAGAAAACTGAGATGCTTGGATTTAGAGAATATACTTCACATGTTCATGTGAGCTACTTGTGCTCATGGATTCTGAGCTTGTATTGGTCTGATCAGCCACACTATAATTATAACACTCTATAACAGCCACCCTATCAGACACACTATAACTTCACTCTAACATAGTGATGCCATTTTAGTACTCTTCAAGAACAGTGGACTTGATGCCACAAGAACAGCAATCAACTAACCTACCATGATCTAGAACTGATGGGCTTTCCACATTGATGACTGTACAACTGGTGATCATTGTACAATTCCAGCCCCTGAGGGCTTACAGGATCAAGGAGAGACATTGTTGGGAGGTGGTTCGTTTTCTGGCCACCAAAGGGAGTTGAAAGTATCTTCCCATCCTCCACAGAAAAGGGGGGTTAGAATTCCTCAGAAGATTCTCATGGGGTAAAGATTTTGTATTTCTCCACATGGAACTCAAAAGACTTGGCTGGTGAGCCAAGAAACATCAAGACGGTGATGGTCCAGTGACTGAGCAGGAAGTATCACCTATTCTGTAGTCCTAATGATCCTAGTGCTGCTCCTATTTAACATCACCTTTTTGATTTGGCATTCCCCACCATATAGTCATTTAGATTCAAAAAACTGATTTCCCTCTGGAACTCTCCCAGATACAGACACTCTGGAGAGCTGTTACACTGTTTTGTTTTTGCTGTATTTCTACTTTTCTTTCCCTCTTCTATCAGGCAGGCTATATTAGAGTTCTTGAATATTGGAGGTAAGGGTTGACTAATAAAACCTCTAAAATCAATGAAGTAATGGAATAGTCTCTAGAAGACCTTAGAGACTGTACCACTGAGTGGGAAGGTAAGAGCAGTATTCTATGCTCTGTCCCCATGCAAGGTAAGCCAATTCTTCCTCTACAGAACTTCCCCTTACTATCCTTATAAGACGTGATTAGCTCTAGAGCTCAGCTTTTAACATGACTTCCTACTCATTGTCACAAGGGACTCCAGGTGTGCTCTGAAGTTTGACAAAAGGAAACTCAGACAAGAGAACTGCATTCATCTGAATTGAAGGGTTCCCAATGCCTAGTCTTATTGAACACATTTCTGCGATCACTAAATAAATCTCCCACTGTTAACTCTTTAGTGATCTATTCTTGTCTCATATTCCAAATGTTTAACCTAAAGTAACAGGGGATTGGTCTGAATCAGTCCACAACACATTCCTCCTCCCACTGCTTTTTAACAGTGGATTCAGATAGCTATATGATTATGTAGACAACACAGCCATAAAGTGCCATCTGCCTCAAAGTAATAAAGTCTTTTTTTTTTAAATAACTCTAGGAATCATACAGAAATAACCAATCAGATTACCTCCCTTTTGAAGATTATTTTTCTGAATACCAAGTTCTTGTTAATATCAGTCTACTACACAGGAGTCAATAGACTCTATAGGGTAGGCTAATAGTTAAGGTAAATGCTGAAAAAATGGCACCTGATTTCCACACTTTTCCAATTCTCTCAGGTTAAACCTTATCAGCATCAGATCAGATCAAGGCTTCCCACCTTTTTTGTATCATGGACTCCTTTGAAAGTCTATGAAGCCTAAGGACACTTTCTCAGAATTATATTTTTAAATGATTGAAGGAAATGCTAAATTTCAGTTATAGGTAAATAGAAAATAAAGATGTAATTTCTTCCCCCATCCAAGCTTATGGACATCCTGAAGTCTATTCATGTCCATGAACCCCAGGTTAAGAAACCCTGGGCTAAACACTGGACCAACTCAGGTCTACAAGGGCCTAGCTTCCCAGAGCTTGTTATAAAGATAAGAATCAGACAAGGAGGGAAATTTCTGAAAACATAAACACATCTTTTATGTTTATTAATTTGTTACAAACTTGTGCCATGCTATTTCTTTTTTTTAACAAACTGTTAACTGATCAGTTTATGTTAGGAAACTAATAACTTACCCATCAATCACAAAGAAGCAATTCTTACCAAATCTGTATAGAATTTTAAAACATGGAAAGAATGTCAGAGTTCATTCAGTCATAGAATCTTTAATGAAAATTTCATCTAGTCCCATTCCCCTCTCCTGAGTTCAAAGATGAATAAACTGAACCACAACTAGAATTAGAACATCTTCCACAAAGTCCTGTTCTGATTTTTCCTTGTGGCACAAAGGTGATCCTGGGTTTTCCAAGGCTATGGCAATGGAGCATAGATACTTCCCAGACCATGCTGGGAAGGCTCTGATGGGGTGGGCAGCAGACCATATCTATTTTCCAAGGATCAGCCTTGTCAAGTAAAGAATGACTCACCCTCTAGCCTGACCACTGGGTGATGAATCATTCAGTCATAACACCCCATAAACAATAACTATTTATTGCGGTACCTGTAACTAAAGAAAACCCAGGAAAGAGTCCATTCTTTCTTGTCAGTTTCATTTTAAGTCCAACTTGAAATAATTATCTAGTATATTTTTCCCAATTAAATAAACATTGCTACTGCCATGTGCTTTGCCTTGTAGAAGGCAATGAGGGAGACAGAATTTATAAATAAAATTATATAGATTGTAGTCTAGGAGTAGATGAGACAGCCACAGGTAACTCTGATAGACAATGATGCATTAGAGGACCACAATACAGAGTGGTAGGTGAGGTCTGATGGGGAGAAACACAGTGTGTTCTTCCCAGGAAACTTGTTGCTTTGATGGACATGAGTTCTAGAGGCAATAATAAAACTGTACTTACTAGATTGGTAAACGAGGAATCCAGAACTAGTAAATTCTCCTGTGACTAAAATACACTTTCATGCAGATTTACTGCAGTTCATGGAAAACAGCATAAAAGAGAACATGTCTCTTAAATTAGTTTAAAATATGTAATAAAGCTGAAACTAAAAGTTTAGATTAAAATCCTACAATAACAAAAAAAAATAAGAGGCCATTTATTTCCCATGACTCTTGACCCAATCAGATGGATTTAGCTAATTATGTTTTTAGTTCCAAAGGCTCAGCTCTGAACTGGCAGCCTTCTTAAGATGTACTTTCATAAGAGGAATTCAACATGACTTACATATTATATTCTAAACTGCTCTTACAATTCATTTCCTAGAGTTAAGAGCCTTGTAATTCTGGTTATACTTCTTCTGTGCTGTTTGCCATGTTAATTTTGTGAGAAGCATCATTTGGGTGGGGAACGAGGGTGGACAAAAGACTGTTGCTTGTACCTTGAGTATCTGGGAAGGATTAGACCTGTTCTCTTTGTTTTCTTCTGAAAAGGAAAAACTAATCACTTTTGTCAGATATACCAATAGAATCAGAAAGAAATTAAACTATGCATAAAAGAAATCAGGTTGTAAAAAACTGAGAATATTTCTCCTCTCATCATTTTGGTCTTTTTAAAGGCAATGCACTCTGAATCAGATTCAGGTTCCAGACTCTCTACTCCAAAACCCTTCCTGAGATTGCCCCAGATTCTTTTACCTTCTGGCAGGGTCCAGACTTTGTGAATCCTGTCCTGGTGCTCTTTCTACGACAATATAAAATCTGAGCTTCTAAAGAAAATTTATGGACATGTTCCTCTGTTTTTCCCAGAACAGCTCTTTGTATACCCCATCTCACCCCAGTGCTAAACTTAAATTCTAATATTAGTATCTCTTTCCTTGACTTGGCACTGGAACAGAATTCCTGCATGCTATGAACATTATTTTTTAGTCCTGTTATGGGAGGAGCTGGGTAAGAGGTAGACTTCCCTTTCTAAAAAAAATTTTGTTGACATTTTACATTACCTTCATTTCCAAATATACCTCTTCTGGCCTCACCTACCCAGTAAGTCAGGCCTTGTAACAGATGATAGAAAAAGAGAAGGGAAAAAAGAAACTAATTCAAGAAAACTAATCTCAACTGAATCTGAGAGTATATGCAATGTTTCATACCCATAACTCTCCTTCCTCTCTAATTAAGAAAGAGAAGTATCTTTTCTCTGTTTTTTTCTGAAGGTATCTTCAGAATTTTTATAAGTCCAAGACTAATTATTCCATCTTCATAGAGTGTGGTGTTGATGTAGCAATAGACGAACCCAGGAAACCTGCTGACATACCAGCATACCCCAACCAAACTCATTAACTGGTTGAGGAAACAGGTCAATTCATCACAGAGGGAACAATGTTATAAATGGAAAAATCTGCTGAATGGCAAGCATATCATGGTTTTGAAACTTTACAAAGGGGATTGGTTACAATCTAGTAATAAGAATATTGTGAAATGATGTTAATCAGAGCAACATTATTGGATCATGAGTTTTCTCACAGAGGTAAAATGAATGGCAAATGATTGTTATGGGTGAAGCACATAAAAGAAAGATAGTCTCTGTTCTCCAGGAGAGAAAACATATATGGAAGGTTTCAGCAAGTCAGATGAAAAGATCCCTTGGTCTTTACAATGCAGAGTCAATGCTTCCTCTTTAATATTGATATTTATTGTCACTATTTCCAGCACTCTTGGGTTCAGGGTCCTGGGCTGTCCCCATTAGCGTCTGAAGAGTTATTTGGTCAAGGTGGTAATGGTGGTGGTGGTGGTGGTGGTTTGACTTGTATAGCCACTCCATCCTTTGTGTGGATCTCAAAGATCATCCAGTCAGTTCTTTTACTTTATATAGACATTGTATTATACCGGGATCAGGAGACCTGGGGTCAAATCGCATCCCAAACCCTTATGTAGATGTGTGATCAAACATAGCTTCCACTTCCACGTTCCTAAAACGAGAGTGATAATAAAACCTGTGCTTTCTAACCTCTACACAGTAAGATCATAGTGAAGATCTAGAGCTGAAAGTACCTCAGAGGTCAGCTAATCCAATCTCCTCACGGAACAGATGAGAAAGGATCCAGGATGGCTAAGTGATTTGTTCAAGGCCACATTTTCTCAATTTCCCTTAATTCTAGTGCCTTCTCTCTGTTAATTGTTCAGTCATATCTAATTGTTCATCACCCCATTTTGGGGTTTTCTTGGCAAAGGTACTAGAGTGGTTTGCAATTTCCTTCTCCATCTCAGCTTTCTTCTCATTTCTCTTCTTCCTTTCTTATTTCCTTCTCAGCTTCTCTTCCTTCTAGAGGAGGAAACTGAAGCAAACAAGGTTGAGTGATTTGCCCAGGGTCTCATGGTTAGTAAGTATCTAAGGCTGGATTTGAACTCAGGAAGATGTCTTCCTGATTCTAAGCCGAGTGCTCTATCCACTGTGCCACCTACCTGCTCATTCTTTGGGAATTATTTCCTATTTATCTTGTACATAGCTTGTTCTTTATTTTTTTGTTCACATGTTGTCTCCCCCATTAGTGTGTAATATACTTGACTGTCTTTTATCCCTTTTTGTATCCTCAGAGCTTGTCACAGTACTTGATATGTAATAGGCACTTAATAAATGTTTATTGATTGATTAGTGATTGATTGACATAGGTACTAAATGTCAGGATTGGGAGGGGAGCCTATGTAGCCTAAAAGCTCTATTGATACATCATGTTGGGGTATAACTGCCAATGTAAATTTTCCAACTGCTAGAGGACCAGCAGCACTGCCTTGATCACTCCTTGAAGGCAGAGACTGCTCTTGCTAAATCCTACAAAAGCTTGACATTGCCTCAATGCCTATAGCACTTGGCACAGGTAGGAGTTTAGCAAATGTTGGTTGTATTGTGTTGTATTTTTGCCAGGCTACAGTAGGGAGTGAAGGTAATCCAAACTAAACATTCAGGTCTTGATTTGAAAGAGAGGCAAATATTTATATTAGGTCTCTCTTTGGCCAAAACTGGTTCATCCATGTCTGATTATAATTCATATATTCAGGAGTATACTGATTTTACTTGTGGTCAAACCTGTTTTCTCTATCCTAAAAGCTGGCAAAGAAAACTGATAGCTTTTACTTGTTCTCTTTTTATCTTCCTCATTCTCCATTTATCCATCATTTTAAAAAGTTACCATAATTTAATATGAATGCACATTTCTTTTTTTTAATGTGGTTTTAGTGAAAGTAGTTTTCAAAAGAATTTACAATTTTTTTAAGGTTATGGGATTAAGAGCTAGAAGGGACATTGGAGATCTTTTAGTTCAACTTCCTCATTTTATAGATAAATGAAGGGTAGCATGCCTTGTCTTAAGTTAAGAAGACTCATTTTCCTGAGTTCAAATCTGGCCTCTGACACTTACTAGCTGTGCAACCCTGAGCAAGTCACTTAGACATATTTACCTTAGTTTCCTCGTTTGCAAAATGAGCTGGAGAAGGAGATGGCAAACCATTCTAATATCTTTACCAAAAAAAACACCAAATGGGATCACAAAGAGTTGGACACAGTTGAAAAGACTGAACAATAATAACAAAGGATTAGAGAATGTCTGGGGAAGTAAAGAGGTTTTCTCAAGGTCACAGTGAAAATAAGTAACACATTCAAAATTTAAGCTGCTTCTCTTATTCACAATTCAGAGTTTTTTCTGTTATACCACACTATCCCCATGCCAGACTTCTTGTGAAAAAGATCAACTTCTTTTCTATAAGTATCTGTAGTAGATCAATCCCTGAGAATAGGAAATGAGCAGTCAAAATACCTAATTTACTTTTTTTAACTTTCACTCAGATTATAGAGAAAAGGTTATTGTTGATAGTTAAATTGACTATTAGTATTGTTTCTTTAAACTTTTAGATCTCTAAATTAAGGATCTTTTCTTTCAGGCCTATCATCTTCATGGATGAAACTTTTTAATATGGTTTATGTACTATGTGCGTATGTACGTCTTCTACCTTCCAAGGTGGCATTGTTTTATATATATGTGCATCTAAATATAAAAATATGCATATATATACATGTATGTTATATATTATTATTAGGGATACATAAAAATTCTCTACATAACTCTCCAAGAAGGTAAGTTGTAGATACATTGCTTATTTGCATTCCTAGAGGGAGTTTCCACATTGGGATTTCTCTTGACTAATAAAATCAGAGGTCCAAAAAAGAAAATGGAAATCCACAGAATGTCAAAGTTAGAAGGAACTTCAGAGCTGATCATTCTCTCTATATTCCATATCATTTCTAATTCTGACATTCTGCCCATGTTCATTTTTTGGTGGGTGTAATGCCAATGTGATACCCATAGCAGCCTCTATGAATATGTATGTATATTTCCAGGATAAATTCACAAAATATAATAAACTCTCTTCCTCAAAGGCAAAACCAAAATATTTATTTGAGACATCATTAGAATACCAGGAGGTAAGATTTAACAGGGTACTTATCACTAATCCAGGGACCTTCTTTCTGTCAGGCTTCTCCACAAAAATGAGTTCCCCTAGACAAATTCCTCCCTCTGCCCACTCACAGCTTGCTTCTCTCTCTTTTCTCTGCCAGCTCTCTCTCTCTCTCTCTCTCTCTCTCTCTCTCTCTCTCTCTCTCTCTCTCTCTCATCTCTGTGTCTGTGTCTGTGTGTTCTGTGTCTGTGTGTGTGTGTGTGTGTGTGTGTGTGTGTGTGTGTGTGTTTGTCTCTCTCTCTGCATGTCTTTCCTCCTTGGGCAAGCTCCTCCCAGTCTGAGTTCCTTGTGACCCAGGCTCCATTTGACACAGGTTCGATGTGACCACAAGCTCCTGTGATTACAGGCTCCGTATGTTAGACCTACTAATGAGAGGGGAAGATCTTCCTATTCTATTAACATTACAGTGGGGAGGAAGTCTAGAGCAGTGAATTTATCAGGGTAGATAACTCTCAAGATGGAAATTCTATCAATGCTGGTATTTAACTTGTTTGCATGTTGTCCTCTTAGAGAACTGCCTAAGGCAATAGTCCATTAATAATAAATAATAATAACAGCTAACATTTTTATAGCACTATGTGCCAGTCACTGTGTTAAGCTCTTTACAATTATGATCTCATTTGATACCTTGGGGGAAGTAGGTGGCATTATTATCTCATTTTACAGATGAGGAAAGTGAGATAAACCCGAGGTTAAGAGATTTGCCCAAAATCACATAGCTACGAAGTGTATGAGACTGGATTTAAGCTCAGGTCTTCCTGACTCCAAGCCCAGTGCTCTACCCACTGTGCAACCCAGTTGCCTCTTAAGTGATGGTGTCTGTGATTACGCTGTTGGTATGTGTTGAAAGACTTGACTTAAATGCATATATTCTGGAATCCAAGGATGATCCCTTTGTCCACTGTCTCCTTCCTGTTATGTACTGATTGCTCTATCAGAAGCAGAAATGAAAGACTTTGCTTTATATATTTAAAACACACACACACACACATACACACACACACACACACACAGCCTGGGACTGAAATAAGAATACCTGACCTTCCTGGAGGGATTCAGGATTTGCCTCATGTTTTAGAGACATTATCTCCTTTGAAGTCCATAGTAGCCCTAAGCTTTATCCTCCCCATTTCGTTGATGGGGAAAGCAAAGCTGCGTGACTAGTGAAGTGATATTTGATCCCAGGTCTTCTTTATTCCATATCTGACACTCAAAAGATTAAAAAGTATTTCAATGTCTTATCTTTGCTTAACAATATGGTAGGTATTGTGTGAGATAGAACACAGTGTCCAGCCTCAAGAAGCTTACAAACTCAGTCAAGGACATGAAACTAGGGCATGTAACATTGTAACAGTAACAATAGTGATAGATGGTAGCTATTCATGCAGTTCCTATTATGTAGCAGGCATTGTGTTAAATGCTTTACAAATATTCTGCATTTGATTCTCACAGTGCCCTGCAGGATAGGTGCAATCATTGTTTCCATCTCAGTTGAGAAAACTGAAGCAAACAGATGTTCCTTAAATGATTTGCCCCAGGTTGCACAGTAAATATCAGTGGCTAAATTTGAACTCAGGTCTTCCTGATTCCAGATCCTATGTAACACAATGTTTCCCTGGCTCCTTACATCTTTCTAACCTTGGCAGGTAGATATGACTCCAGTGCTATTCAAAAACACTGGGATTACCCCTAGATATAGGTGGGAGAATACAAGGTGTCCTCTTTTAGTAATTTTCTGATGTAACATCAATCTCATCTTCACTGCTTGGTGGCTCTGAGGTATCTCAGTTCATCAGTACTTATTTATGCTCATGTGACAGTGTTTCAGAAAGTTTCCAAGGCCATTAGTAATGAGATTCCTACCCATGTAACCAACTACCTTCCCTAACTAAGTCCTAGATTCTATTTTCCTATTGCAAGGTGCTAGGGCCATAAGTATACTTGCCTGCCTCTCTATCTATTTGAATTTTTGCCTTATGATCTATATCTTATTCATGCCTGCCTGTTTGTTTTTATTGTATCCATCTGTTTCATTCATTAGACATTCATATTCTTTCTCCCTAACTACCTAGTGAGAACTTTACTGTCTAATGATTAAATGCAGGCCTTGTTATTACCCACCAATCCAGACCCCAGTATTCTGGCCTTGCTTGGCACATAGTAGGTGCTTAATACTTTTTATATTCAGTTGATTATCCTTCATGGCCACTGTCCTGCTCATCTGTATACTAAATCTCTAAACCCTAACCTTTGCCATAAGTTCCATATACCTTTCTACTAGAGCAAGTAGGTGGGACGGTGAATATTTTATATGCTAGTCCTGGAGTCAGGAAGACTCATCTTCATGAGTTTAAATCTGGTCTCAGACACTTAGCTGTGTGACCCTGGACAAGTCACTTAACCCTGTTTGCCTCAATTTTCTCATCTGTAAAATGAGCTGAAGAAGGAAATTCAAACCACTCCAGTGTCTTTGTCAAGAAAATCCGAAAATAGGGTCATGAAGAGTTGGGCGTGACTGAAAAATGACAGAACGGAAACAACCCTTGAACTTATTTCAAGGTCTTGATTCAATCTCCTGGACTGGTGGTACCATGCGGCTGTCTGATAGGCATGTGCTCATCTTCCCTCCTCTGTTTCTTATAATTCTCACTATCATCAGTCATTCTTTCCTCTTTCCCTTCTATCTCAGAGAAAGAGTTGTCCCTATTCCTTGCCAAAGCTAATCCCATGTTCTTGGTCCTAATGCCAATCTTATTCCAGGAATCACTCCCCTTCCCCCACGTATCTTCAATATTTTTCTTTATACTATGCTCTTTCCCATCTGCCTACAAATATGTTCGTTCCCCAAGTCCCAGAAACAAAAACAACCATAAACACCCTAAACTCTTCCATTTTTTTAACTCATTGAGCTACCATTCATTTCTCTCCTCTCCTCCATGACCAAATTTCTTGAAAAAGTAACTTGCTTCTGCTTTCTTGCCATCCATTTACTCCTTATAATCTGATGAGAAAGTTGTGGGAATTGTGTGAACCAAACCAGCTCCTTCTTGTGACTCAATTTCACCCATCACACTAGTTTCCATTATCGTCTCTCTGCCTGAAAGAGGTGAAGCAGCAGAGAGTACTGGGAATATGCTGAATTTGGAATCAAAAGACCTGTGTTTGAAGATGGCCTCAAGGACAGGGCATGAAACTGTTCAGGGCCTATTTTTTCATCTGTTAAATGGAGATAATTATACTTGGCAATGCTTGAATCATAGATATACTGTGAAGAAAGTGCTCCTAACACAGTTCTGTAAGGTAGGCACTCTTTTTATCCTGATTTTACAGATAAGTAAACTGAAACTGACAGAAGTTAAGCAACTTGCGCAGGGGCATACATATGTCTATGACCAGATCTGAGTTCAGATCTTTTTGACTACAGGTTCCGCATTCTATCCACTGTGACCTATGAAGGTCATTCCCTAAAGCATAAGATGACAGTTTCTGTTTGTTTTCATTTGAACCATATGGAAACTTTGGGGAACCAGTTTTCAGCCATGAGGGACTGGGGGTGTGTGGTATATTGTGTTTATGAAGTCTTCTTATTGTCTCCTGAGCCAGAACTAACTGCACATTCAAAAAGAGCAAGTCCTTTGTAATTTCAAGGAGGCAGAACTGCTTCAAGCTGCCTCCAAGAGTTACCAGGTTGGGGGTGGGCAGCTGGCCATTTTCCCCACCTGGTCACCATGTTTCAGTGAATATCTGCTTCTGTTCTCTTACGTTTATTCTTTCTGATCCTATATGATGAGAGCTCTGAACTGAAATTTCCCAAGTAATCTGGTGAGTTCAAGATATTCAAAATCTCAGTAGTAATGTTCTCCAGGGTAGTGACTGATGACAGAAAAATTGCCTAAGAACAGATAGATGTCTAAAGACAGTTCCCCATAGATAACAAAAGCTTCAAGGAGTGAAATTCATCCCTCATGGCAGAGAGAAATGCCAGCCTGATATGATTTCAATAGAAGCATTGACCCTTAGGGACCAACTGGACTACCTGTTCTCCTGGGAACTTCAATTAAGAACTTTATCAAAACTCTACAAAAAGAGAAAAAGACTTCCAGTACCTTTTCCACATGTATTCTTTACACATATTTTCATTATCATTGCCCTTTAACTTTGAGCACTCTCTTCCTAGGGACCATGTATGTATAGGGTTCTGTGCATTCTGATTTTGAGGAAATATTTTGTACCAATTATTCATACCATATCTTTTCGGTAAATTCCTTTTCTAAAAAGCTAATTAGTGTCTATTGATTGGGAGCTTACTGATGGGCACTCATTAGCAACAATCTTAGCAATCCAACCCAGAATGATTAATTTTAGAACCATGAGTAGCAGTAGAAATCACTTTTTAGGGCTCTGGCTCACCCATGCAAGTGGAAGCTGGGGAAGCGAAGCCCAGAGAAAGTGCTTAATAAATACCAGTCATTACTGTTATGTCTTGCTAGCCTCTCAAACTCAGCATTGAGTTGAATTAACTATTTTTCCCTAAGAACTTGTTTCTTCTTCTCATGTCACTATCTGCCTATCCTGTTTCTCCTTTTCATAAACTTGGTATGATATTTGATCTTTCACTCATGCGTAACCCGAAAAGCAAACTGATTTCCAAGTCTTACTTATTTTACCTCTGCAATGTCTCCCTCATCCTCCTCTTCCTCTCTCTTCCTGATGCTATTACCCCAGTAAAGATCTTTAGTACCATAAATGTTGCAATAGTTTCTTAAAAGGTCACTTGCCCCCTACTCTCTCCTCACACAACTACCAGAATCATCTTCTTGATACACAGATCTGATCATGTCACTTTGTTCAAAATCCCTCAGTGGCTTCTAAATAATCTCTTTTCTAGTCTCTCTCTTCATCCAGCCATTTTTCATACAGATGCGTAAGCAATCTTCTGAAAACAAAGATCCCCGTAATGGCCTTGACCATGAAGCTTTGGGAGTTCCCTATTACTTTTAGAAGAAATTTAAACTTCTCACCTTGGCATTTTAAGCCTTTGGTGGTTCTGTTCCAGCCTAGACACTGCTTCCCTTCCTCTATGCTATTATCTACAAAATGGATTACATTTTGTTCCTTATATTCAGACTTCCATCTTTGCAAAGGTTATTCTATACACCTAGAATGGACTCCAACTTCTTAGAATCCTTAACTTCCTTCAGGACTTAATGCAGATCCCCGCTTTTAATGGAAACCTTTGATTGCTGGTTACAACAATAAGCAATGATTAAATGCCTACCATATGCCTGGCACAAAAGAGTTCCTACCTTTAAGGAACTTGCATGGATATAGGATGTCAGAGGTGGAACTTAAATCCAGGTTTACTCATTTCAAATCTAACAAGCTATCCTACTACTCTGGCTGCCTTTGGAGGAGATATTTATGAAAGCAATAGGGAATAACAAAAAGTACCCTCAAAAGAAAAAAAACTTGTTTAGTGACTTCTTACCAATAGATCATTGCAGTCAATAAATCTATTTCTGTAGTTTTTGCATTTTGTTTTGAAATTGTACAGAGCACCATAACCATCTGGTAACAGAATATTAGTTACTTTGCACATCAAGCCAAGACTGAGATGTAATTCTTTCCCCTTGAGTCTCCTTAGCACATGGGCATCAGTTTGTTCAAAGGCACTTGATGCCCTCTCCCACATTTCTTTTTGAGGAAGTTCTCCCTTACATTTCCTTTGAGTGACTCTTTCCCCAATTTGTTCATGCAAAAATTGGCACCAGCAGTTTGAGTGGGGCCCATTCTGGCTTTTCTTACCAAGTCAGTTGTAATCTGCCAGTCAGATTAAGGCAGGGCTAGATGTTAGGAAACTACTTATGAGTGAAAGGGGATTTTTAAATAGTCAAAGTTTAACCATTTGGTTTAAAGAAAAATACTGATAAAACTACTTATGACAAGATATCATATGCTATGGATGGCTAGGTGGTACAATAGAGAGCTAGGGCTGGAGTCAGAAGTCTCGTGTTCATGAGTTCATATCCAGCCTCAGACACTTAATAGCCATGTGACCTTGAGTAAGCCACTTAACTCTATTTGTCTCAGTTCCTCACCTGTAAAATGAGCTAGAGAAGGAAATGGTAAACCACTTTAGTATGTTTGCCAAGAAAATTCCAAATGGGGGTCACAAAGAGTTGGACATGACTGAAAAAGAAAATTGTGCCCTACAGAAACTGTGAAAACCCTTTAAGGAATTTATATGATACTTTCATTTGTGCAAAGTAGTTTAATTATTCATTACCCAGTCCAGGTCCCAGAAGGCTGGCAAACAAAGCTCCAATCACATTCTGAGATCAGTCAAGTAAATAATTTGAATCCTCTAGCTAGAGCAAATGCAACATGTGTTGTAGTTCTGAAAACATCTGAAATATGGCTCTGAGCTACTTCCTTCCTGGCAACATGGTTAACATGTGAGTGAAAGTAGCATCTGTAGCCAACAGTGTTGCTTTAGAGGTAAAGTTGTAATTGAAAACCTCCTTGCTTACAGGGATTTTGCAACCAGTTCACTATTTCCAACTAACTGTCCTGAAATGAAATAAAGGTAGAGATGACTGAGCTATAATCATTTTTTCACCTTCTTTTAAAAATAATTTCTGTAATCTAACCTTTGTACAATGTTCCATTTCCCTTCTCAAGTTGGCAAACAAGTAGGGTGACCCTGCTTTTTAAGTTTTTAAGATGTTTGGTTGCAATGCTCTTGCACTCCTCCATTTAACCTTTGGCAAAGCTTACTTTTGTAATTCTAGAAATACTTGGAAGAAGCAGCCCAGACATAAAAGCAAATGACAACAAAACGCACCCAATAACTGGGATAGGATGGGACCTGTCTTTTTATTTGTGTAGGGAAGAGACTTCCTCTACCAATTTGAGTTGTCACGTTCTCTGCAATTTACAGTCTATAAGGCTGGAGTCACCTAGAGCATTTCCAGATTAAGTGACTTTCCTGGGGTCACACAGCCAATATTTATCAGAGCTGGGACTAGAATCCGAGTCTTCCAGACTCTGAGGTCAGCTAAAATGCTTTTATATCCCGGAGTAGTATGTTTCTTAGCTGCATATAAGTTAAAATTTTTATTGGTATAATGCCTTTATTGGGGTACATGACAAAATTCAGGTGGCAGAATTTTCTCTAAACAAACAGTACTCTGATATAACCAGGTATAATTTGAATATTTAGATACATCTTCTTCCTTCTAAAACCTATTGCTCTAATGATCTCTGTAGTTCACAATCTTATTATCTATTTGAGTTGGGTTAGACAATGCTTTCAGCATTGGTTTGGGCTTGCTTATGTTAAGCTCTAATGGTGGAAAGAAAATGGGCGCCTAACAAATAAACCAGCTCTACCTGGTATCTTTCCAAGGTAACCTGTGTTACCTTGGAAAAGTCACTTAACCTCTGTGGGCCTCAGTTTCTTTCACCATAAAATGAGATAGCTAGACTAGATGACCCCCTAGGATTCCTTCCAGTTCTCTGGTCATTTCCCTCTCCTCCTTATCCCCTTTCTCTGATATTCTGTCATGATAATTACCTCATTTTTATCCTGGGGCAATATGATAGCCTTCAAGTTCTATGTGGTTCTTTTCTCTACTTTATGGGATATATATCATAAAGAAAAGTAAACTACGAATACCCTTTATATTCAGTCATAATAGCTTGAAGCTAGGAAAATTCCTAACATTCATACAGAGGTCTGTCTCTGCCTTTGTTTATCTCTACTTAATCCCTGGCCTTTTTTATTTTTGAGACCTTTTTTGGAAATTTCTTAAGTCCTTAAAGAGGTAGCTTCAGCCAGAGTGTCGGGCTCTAAGAAGCCTGTGGGGCCCAGTTTCTGTCCTTGAACTTTCTCTTTCTTGTTGAAGCTCAACCTTCATTTACTTTCTCATTTTAGTCTCTCCTTTTATTTTTTCCTTTCACTTAATACCCCTGGGCTTCCATTTTTTTTTCCTGTTCTTTCTTCTTCTCATCTCATGTCTCCTAGATTATGATAAGGATACTCCTTGATCAAGCATGTTTCCCTGTAAGAACTCCTGGAAATAACTCAAGTCTGTCTTCAGTTCAAAGACTGAGAGAGACCATGAAATTGTCTTGGTGCTTATGGGGGAACTACAAATCCCAGGTTGATAGTCAATTATATACAGACAACATGTTTCTCCTTAACTTGAGTAACCATGTGGCCTTCACAGGCCTCTCATATTATACAGGATATCTCCTCCTCCCCACAATTCAGCAGAACTACTTAACTAGAGAAAGTTATGCTAGTATATTTATGCATGTATTTCTTAAGGGAAGTAGTAATGTCCTTTAAGTGGGTACCTAACTTTGCAGTTACATCTGCTTATCAAGGAATGTTTATGCAAGGAAGTATTTATGGTAATCTTAAAGGGGGTTACTTGAATAAGAGTGCTTACCTGTACTTCTAGGCGAGCTTTTTGAACCTTCCACAAGCCTTGGAGACAAATTCACAGTTGACTTTTGGGCCCTAATTGACTAGAGACTAATACAAGTATTGGGGAATACAAAAATGAAAAGTAATAGTCCTTTCCCTTGAGGCTCTTATATCCTACTAAGGGAAAGAAGACCTGCATATAAAGGAGTGCAGTAGAAAGGGGAATGTGATGAGGGGAAAGTCAAGATTCAGACATAGTGTTCTAGGGAGATTTAGGTAAGTAGACAATATTTTGATATGAGAGGAGAGGAGGAGAGGGGGGTCTAGGCTAAAGAGAAGAATTGTGAGGGATAGAGTGATAGAATGAGGAAACTAGACTGCTTCCTAACTTCTCCTAAGAGCTAATCTTCACAATCAAGATTCTTTATTTTGTTTGAAGTGAATTCTCGGATTAACAGGGACATCCACATTCAAATCAAGAATGGTATTACCATGCTAAATAGAAATTATTTTTGTATCTGTTATTTTGGATCACCTGTTTCTCTGGTTCCCATTAGTGTGGATAACTGAGACTGTTAAAGTGTGCTCCTCTAAGAAAATGTGATCTATAAAAATACACACTTATGAAATAAATAATAAGATAAACTAAGAGGTGATTATGTCCATCTTAAAAATATTCTCTAGTTTACAAAAGGATTCAGCGTAAGATCACACAAGTAGATTTACCTCTGAAATTTGATTATCTTACCATTCTAAACGTTCTTTAAGGGCATTTAAAATAGTATTTCATTTATAAAAAATTGATTAAACACCATTTTTTGGACTATCTATTGAATAAATGAAAAGTCTGTAGTGTGCTCCCTTATATCTACTTATTCTATTTCCTATTCATATAGATGTGGCTTTCAAAGCTTTTCTACCTGGTAAGTCTCCAGTGGAACTCTAGTTGTGTCCTTTTCTCCCAAATACATGCTTTTATCATTCATTATTCAATTTTCCTCTTTCAATAAAAAGAGGGGGCCAGAACAACTGAATTAAATACCTTTCAAGGATATGACAAGGATACAGGCAGTGAGATGGCACGGTGGATAGATACAGTCTAGGACCTGGAATCAGGGAGATCTGAGTTCAGATCTAACCTCTTACCAATCGTGAGACTGTAAGTCACTAAATCTTTACCAACCTCAGTTTCCTCATCTGTAAAATGGGGATATACCAGCACCTACTTCATAGGGTTGTGAGAATCAAAAGAAATAATATTTGTAAAATGCCTAGCATAGTATCTGGCAGATATTGGGTACTACATAAACGTCAGCTCATATAAATTAAATGTGTAATATATTACATATATGATTCTAGGACAAGGAAAAGAAATTACTTTGTGATGAAGAAACTAGATAAGAAAGAGAAAGACCTAATATGATTTAATATTGCTTAGAAGGGAGCAAAGGCAGAGTTATATTGCATTTGAGGGTTGAGAAAGACTATTAAGGCTGAAGACTAATGACTCATTGTGACCCTTGAGATGTAAATTCTAATGATCTATTAATCCCTCCCTTTTTTCTTCCCCAACAAAAACCATATACCATAGGTAAAATCTGATTTAAATGACTGTGAAGAGTAGCCTTCAAGGCATAGGACAGATGTTCCAAGGGGACAACATGCAGGATGAAAATACCGATAGAGCCACCACCCACACTGTTCCAGCGATTTCAGTAACATGGCTTCAGTAACATAACTCCAGCTACCTGGTTGTTGCCCACCAGAGCTGGAACCTGGCTTAAGTGCTCTGATTAACTCTACTAAAATGGTTCTTTTGGATGCCACCTGCTGCCCACTTTGAGAAATAGATATTTATAACAGTCAAGTTTCTAGTAGACAAATATTGTGTCATTTAAAAAATATATATTTATATCCTTAGGGCCCGAGAAGCAGTTTGGAGTCAAGAATATTCAGGTTAAAATTCTGAATCTGAATTGGAGAATCATAGGATGATAAACTTAGTGAAGGAAAGAACCTTCTTAGAAATCATCTAGTCCAACCTCCTTTTCTTTTTTTAAAGAGATTCTGATGCAAAGACCCAGAGAAGTGAAGTCACTTTCCAAAATGAACCCAGGTAGTAAGGGACAAAAGTAAGTTTTGAACAGATTCTCTGAAGTCAAATGCTGGGTTTTCCATGGCTACGGGAGTCATTTAATTTCTCTGAGCCTCAGGAGACCCTCTAAGGCTACTGGGTACTAAAGAGGTATCTGGGTTGTGATTTACTTGGCTACAGGGAATTCCTACAACAAGGAAATCTCAAATATTTGTCCTTCCAAGAGGTATTCTCATATCTCTAGTTCTTACATATACAAATGAAGCTATGATCTCATCAACGAAGATGACAAAATGATAAATCTTACAATCCATCTAGGTCTGCTCATACTATGTTCCTTTACTCCACATCTGCTCCCAAATTTGGCGCATGAGGTTTCCTCCAAAATCCTAGGGGCCTTCCTTGAGTTATTCTAATGATGAGGATGGCAATGAGGATGTTGTACCTTGTTCTTTCTACTATATATGACTATACAGACTACTCTATAGATCATCTTTTGGAATCAGACATTTCCCTAATGACATTTTTCTTCATTTACATTTACATTCATTTTCACCATTTCTTCATTTACAATATGACCTGGCCTACTCACATCCACCATGCATGTCTCCATTCTTCTTTCAAAGATCTATATCTTCAACTCTTCAGAAACCAAGATTTATAAGCCGTACGATATTGCCAGAAAGAAGTTGGATTTAGGAAGGTAAGTCTTTGCTTCAGAGAAAGGTTGGAGGTCATTAGAAGAACTTTGTAATTTTAGAAAAGCAATCCATCCAAGAATTGAATGGAAGAAAGATACTGGGCTGGAGTATCTAGGACATTGTCCATGGTAATTGCTTAATACATATTTATTGAATTGAATACCTGATCCAGTCAAGTGTAACTGTTAAGTGTAGAACTTTGATGGTCATAGGGTGACTATGGTATCAAACTGTGAAATCAACTGTGGTGGAATATAATCCTGCCATTGGATGAGAATTATAACAGATACCATTATTTCATATACCAGCTACTAAATGAACTCTCTGATGGGGCATTGCTATAAACATTAAAACTTCACAGAAACTACCCAACACTGAAGTCTAAAACCATCTGAACTAATATAATTAGTGTGAAGTAGACTGGAATTATCCTACCGGAGTTAAATCACTATCTTTTCTGTTGTCTGTGTCTTCGTGTTTGCTGCATTTCTGTAGTGAGCTACTTCGAAATTTTTGATTTTGTGGACTTGTCCATCCATGAAGAATTCACTGTAAACATAATGGTTGATGAAACTAGGCTACTGATTAGTTTACTACCATACTTGTTGTCTCTTTAAGAAGATGCCATTCCATTTTTACTCTGTTAGAAATAGTTTCGAGTTGTGATAGTAGTTTTCCTATTGCAGGTAATTAAGACAAAAGACACCAAAATTTTCTTTTACACTTTACCTATAACTCATTTACTTCACCATAAATCTCTTTTGCTCTTTTTTCCCTCAATTACTTTAGCTTCTGGACATCAAATGTGAGAAGAAGGGTATAAGCATTTATATAATACGTACGATGATATGTGCCAATCACTATGTTAAGCGCTTTTAAAAAAACCAAATGTTATTGCAATTTGACCCTCACAACTATGCTATGAGGTAGGCACGAATGTTATCCTCATTTTACAGCAAACAGAGGTTAAATGACTTGCTCAGGGTCAAACATCGCGTGAGCGTCTGAGGCCCCATCTAGTGAGTGTCAGGTCTTCCTGACTCCAGTTTCACTGCTTTATCCACTATGTCACCAGCTGCCACATATTTCTAAAATGTATCCTCCAGGGTTTCTGCAAAATCATCGTGAGGATGATGCTAAAAATGGTACAATGTTATATTATCTCCGTGTCTCTGGGCACAAAGAGAGACTCAGAATACTTTGTATATTTTTCTCAGGGATATATTAAAAATATTGGATTTTGGTATTCATCCTCCCAAGTGACAAGATTCAGGAAAGTAATTTTACCAGTGTAATTATTTAATACTCAAGAGTGTAGGTGTGATCTTACTAGAATGATGACATATTTATGTGTGAGAAGAAGTATCAGGCAAGATGACCTAATGTTTGTTACTCATTTCTGGCAGTCTATAGATGCTTCAGGAAATATGTATATATATATGCACACATATGCATACTATAAAAGGAAGTCCTGAGGACACATTGATGACACAGAATTCAGTGTTATCTTCCCCCATTAAAATGTAAGCTCCTTGAGGGTAGGGATTATTTTTCTTTTGACTTTCTTTTTGTATTTGTATCACTTTGCACACTGTATTGCCTAGCCCATAGCAAATGTTTAATTAATGCTTGTTGACTTGATTTGTTTACTATATATAATTCATTGTAGAAGATAAAGCTATGCCTTTCAGTATCCTGTGATTTCACTCACTACTATTCACTTGGCCTAGTGCACTTCTTGTGTGTTTGTCCTTCATTCTGGAAGAGGAACATGATATCAGGATGATGACATGACTTGCAGTTGACTTTAATTTGAATGAGGGAGGGCTGTGCAAGGTCACCATCCTCATTTTATTCTCCTGAGCCATCTGGGTCCAGTGGCGTGATATTCATCAGGATGACTGGAGATGGCCCAGGATGCAATGTGAGACCCTGACCCTTTCAGGCTAAGGTCTTATCATATTCTCACTTTGAGTGAGATAAATCCATTGAATGAATAGACTTAAGTTACTCAAGCCTAATCCTAACCCTTATAATCAAAAAAAGAAAAAATCAAACTGGGAGGGGAAGACAAAAATATTTATTGCAGCACTTTCGGTGATAGCAAAGAATTAGATGGGGGAAAGCAGATACTTATCAATTAAGGGAATGGCCAAACAAATTGTGGTATGTGAGTTGGTGGAATGTTAGTGTTCTGTAAGAAGTAATGAACGTGATGAAGACAGAGAAACATAGAAAGATCTACAGGAACTGATGCAGAATGAAATGAGCAGAATTAAGAAAACAATATGCTCAATACCTACAACAATGTAAGTGGAAAAAGAACAGATACATACACACACACAAACACAAACACAATCAAAAGTGAAAGCAACAAGTATGACTTAAGTGAAGAGATATGTGAGGATACCTCCAATACATCCTTTTGTAGAAGTCCATAGGTTTTATACATTACACATATTTTTGAACATTTTCAATCTATTGATCAATTATGCTGATTCCCCCAACACACTTTTTTTCTTTTTACCTTTAAAAGGTACTATTTTTTTTTTCATATGGGATGGTTTTCTAAGAGGAGAAAGTGAAGGGATCCTGGGGATAACTATGATAATGTAAAATATAGAAGATATCAATAACAACTTACTTTTTTGAAAAAGATCATAGGTTTTAGATTTAGTTGTAAGGGGTCTTAGGGCTCATCTAGTCTAACTCTCCTATCTTACGGGGAAAAGGCCCAAAGTGGAGAAATGAATTGCAAAAAGTCATATAGATATTGAGGAATAAAATAGAAGAGAAATCATGAAGAAAGCAGGAGAAATGAGATCATCATGATTATAGTGGAAAGAGACTCTAGAGCTCAAATCCAACCCCACCCCATTTTAGAGATAAAAAATTTTTTAGAAATAAAATTTTAGAGATAAAAAAAATCAGAGGCCCACCTAAGTTGTGACTTTCTCACAGTCTCCCAGGTAGAAAGTGGGAGAGCTGGGATGCAAAACCAGATTCTCTGACTCTAAATTCAGCATTCTTTCTACATACCACACTACTTGTAATAGAAATTTTCAAACTTTAGTTGGACAGATTACAGAATTTGGCTCTGAATTCTTTGATGGCTACAGCAAAGTGGGAAATGTGATATGTTTCATATTTTTCATGTTTTGACAACAGAAACCAATAAACATTGGTCTACATAGGCATTTTTTTCCCAAGTTGGAATTTATCTTATGGGTACTTAGATAAAGCATATTGAATAATACAGTAAATATCTTCAATCGTAGTTTTATAAAAAGTATCAGAAATGGTTATCAAAAGAAACCTAGGAGGGCTACACAGAACTGTCTGTAGGATGTGTGTGTGTGTGTATATGTGTGCATGTGTGCATGTGTGTGAAAAGAGCCATCTACCTAGTTGTCATCTGCCTTATTTTCTGTCCTAAAGTGGTTAGAGTGGTGATTGATTGTTGGGTTGTAAAATCTGGCAATTGTAAATAATAACCCTAATTTGCCACTTTAAGTAACTATTGACCTGCTCTTTTTTTTAAATTAGGATTGCCAGTCTTAGGCTCTTAGATTAAGAGTTGTAAAGGCCTTTAAAGAAATCATTTTCTCCAACCCCTCATTTTATAAATTAAAGGATTGAGGCCCAGAGGCCAAGATAGTAACTGTAAGTAAAAACTCAAACCTAGGTCCTCTGTCTTTCCATTTTACTTCAATGTCTCTCAAATCAGGTAAAAAAAATTCTTAAAGAATCCCATTTTGAACTCAGAATCATTTAGCTTATGATCTTGCCTATTACCTTTCTAAAAAAAATTTCTGAGGCATGGAGAAGTGTTTTCCATTTTTTTGTTCTATCTTATTTGGTTTTTAGATTCAATTCAAAATTTTTCAAGTACAGATTGTGAACTTTACTAAGCACTCGGTATACAAAGTCCAAAACGAAACAGCTCCTCAAGGAGTTTACCGTCTACTAGTTATGGTAGGGGAGGAGATACAACATGTACATGGATAAATATATAGAAAGTAATTTCAGGAGAGTGAGAGCACTAACTGGGAGAGATAGGGAAAGATTAGGTCAGGAAAAGTCTTCTGTTAGAGGTAGCAGCTAAGCTGTGTTTTGGAGGAAATAGGGTTCTACCAGGTAGGGGTGAGGAGGGAATACATTCCAGATACAAGTGGAATAAGAAATGTCATGTAAGAGGAACTGCAAGTAGGTCTTTTGACTGGAACAGTTGCACAAACCACAGCGCTTTAGAGTCACGAACATAAACATATATTCAGTGTCCTATAAGGTCAATTATCTGAGACAGCTCTTTAGAATTTCAGCTTGGGACTCAAGAAGAGTTGGATCCCTTCCTGATTTGTTATTACTCTGATGTGTGACCTTCACTTCATTTTCTTTACTTATAAAATGAATATCCTAATGCCTGTTTCACAGAAATCTTATGAGGTTTTATTAATATTTTTGAAATATTTTGAGATCTCCCAGACAAAAGGGAACTACAAAAAATAATGTATTCATTATTCAGGATGTCACCTCTAAATAGCAAGCAATGGCATAACAGACCTGATTAGATAATCAGTGACTGAAAAAGCTGAATCATGTGCGTAGTTTCTGCCTAATGGAAATTTACATGGTTATAGTGTTCATTTTCTATATTTGAACCATATCTTCACAAAAGGAACTTTTTGGCAAGGGAGTGAAGGAAAGCCTAGATGGTCTAATTTTCAGTCCTAGGGGAAATCACATCAATTTGATGAAAATAATTTGCTATTCAGAATAAAGTGATTAGAGGTTGGGAATGAGTATTAGCAGAAATTTCATTTTTTGTAAAGACAGACTAAGAAGAGATCAGAAAAAATCAAGAAAGTCAGTCATGTTGCCATTTTTCTAATTAAATAAAATCCAAGCAAGCCAGAACATGAGTCACCTCCTTCCTACCCAGCCATTTTTATTGACCTAAAACAAAAGATGAGAAATTGGAATGACCTACTTCACTTTTTTTTTTTAAATCATACTCAGTTTGCAGTAGGTGAAGAAAACCAATCTGGAATTTCATCAGATTAAGAGACTTTGCTTAGACAAGTCACCATTTAGAAAACAGAACTATTCAGGCTTTCACCAAAAGGAAATGTAATGTAATGAATGTAAGAAAAGAAATTATTAGCTATAAATAACAACTGTAATAACAGCTAACGTTTTTGTAGCTCTTTAAGGTTTACAAAGTGCTTTTCATATATTACATCTGTTTGAGACTATGTGAGGTAAGGAGTAGAACTCAGGTATTCCTAACTCTGGCATTCTATCCATTATATGACACTGCCGTGTGTTAGACCTCATTTTCCTCAGTGAATTTTGTGTTAACTTTATAGTAAACCTGTCCAACATTTCTGTACTAAATGCCTTTCAAAGAAAAGCATTGGTAATTAGAATGTGTTTGATATGAGATCTTTTCAGAATTCCAAGCAGTAGATTGAAATTAGTGAAGGGTTATGTTTGAGATTCTTTGGTCAAAATGACTTCATACATTTCCACAAGACTGATCCCCCAGAAACCTTAGCCAAGAGAGAATATATTCTCCCTGATTTTGTATTTTGTGTTCATCTAGCACCCCAGACCACAGGCCCAAGAATGACAGGTGATAGAGATAGATGGATATAGAGCTTCTATCATTTTCTCAGGACATTTCTGTCAGACAACTAGCAGCCCTTTGGTCTTGTCTTGATTGAATCTCAACCAGTTAATTTACTTTCGTCCAGCTCATGATATTAGTCTCTACTTTTCTCAGTTTAATGTTAGCAATGAAATACTGTAACATGGTAGGTAGAGCTTATTCTATTAACCCCTTCATTTGTCTTTTGGATAGTGTCCCTATCCTGTTATTGACTATTTTAGCAAAGTTTAACATGAAGTTTCTGGTATCTGCTAGTGTTTTGAAATTAAATGCCAACTTGGACATGATGCTATGTACATGGTAAGTTAAGCAGAGATTCCTTTCCTCTAGGAGTTTAATAAAGAAAGGAAATACTATTTATATGCCAAAGAAATGATGGGATACAAAGATGGACATTTTAATACTTTAATGGAATTTAAATTGTATGTTCTTCTGATGTTAAGATACTGATAAAACTGATAAAAAAATTGGGTTTCTAAAAAATCGAATATATCATTAAGGACATGAAGGCAGAGTTTAGTACTTGTGGCCATTCGTCCCTGGAGTAAAAATAGAGGCTATTCCAATGGTTATTGGGCAGAGGCCTTTATAACCTCTTGAACAATTCATTAGACACCCTTCCTATGTTGCCCCCACTCACTTGCTAATTTCTGTGGCCAAAGTTCTGAAACATAGTCCTTTTTGCATCTCTTCCACTCCTATAGTTGTCAAGAATGACTGGTACAAGTCAGCTACCTTATGCAAACAAAAACTTTATTATAGTATGTCACTTCTTATTTCAATACTTCATAGATTTGTAGTCTTGTTTATGTACATACTCTCTCCATTTATGAAGATTTGCAATCCTCCTGAACTATAGTAAATGTTGTTTGGGGATTGCTGTGCTACCTCCACCCCAAATCATCACTCGGCAATTATCTTGGTGAGGAGCATCTGTTCCTCAGCTGAGCTGGTCCCCAGATGACATACGCACAGTTTGCCCCTGGGTCCAAATTCCAACCCTCTCTAGTGTGGTAAAGCCCAACAGAACTTGTGCTCTATTGCTACAGATTTTAAAACCCAGAGTCATCTCCATTTCGGGATGAGTCATCAGCAAAGAAACTTAGAGTATGAGGAAACTCCAAGGTTATAAACTAAAGGTAAGTATGCAGACTGAGAGGGGCAGAATTTCTGAGGTCAAAAGGATCTTAAAACTCATCTAGCTATAGAATGCAACTGTATATATTTTGGGAGATAAATCATGCAAATCTGTTGACTCTGCCTGCCTTTAAAGAGCTCCACAACTTTTGTCTATTTTTGTCTCAGGTCTTTGCCTCTTTGGCCCCAAGAAATCTGTAATTTCTTTATGGTTTCAACTAGTTTCTATCCCTAATTCAACCTAGGGTTTTTCTGAATTTTATGGAAACCAAAGACAGCATTAGATCTAAACTGGACATTTGTTTCTAACCCCAAATCAAACTGAGCTTTTGGTCTATTCTGAATATTTGAATCTCAGATCTAGTCTGTTTATCAGTTTTCACTGGACTCATTCAATTCTTTATTTTACTGTCCTATGGGTCTTTAGTTTTGCTTCTCACAGGATCATGGATTTGTCATCTATTCTAACACTGTCATTAAAGTGATAAGGAAACTGATGCCTACAGAGGTTAAGTGATTTTTCCAATGTTATGCAAATAGAGGTAAATGGAAGAGCTAAGATTCAAGCCTAGGTCTTCTGACTCAAAATATCATGATTTTCCTACTGAGCTGAGATCTATAAACCTTTTTCTTCTAATGATGCTAGGGATGTTGTGATATAGTGGAAAGAACATTGAATGAAGACTCATGAGACCTGGATTCTAGTCTTGGTTGTCTCAATAACTAGCTATGTGATCCTTGGGTATGCCATTTAAATGAGCATGTCATTTATCCAGGTAATACCTACTAGCCATGGGTATGCTTACCCAAAGGACCCGTCTTTAGCTCTCTTCTGTTCTCACTATATATCTCTCACAGTGATCTTGTCGGTTTCTATACTCTCCATTTTATCTCTATGTACTGTAGATGATTCTCAGATGTATCCATCCAGCTCTCCCCTGACTTTCAGCCTTACATCTTCAACTGACACTTTGACATTTCAATCTTAAACAAGTCTGAATTCCTTATCTTTCCCCTCAAACCCTTCCCTTTTCCTAACTTCTCTATTACTGTAGGGGGAATCACCATCTTCCCAAGTCACCCAGGCTCACAACCTAGATGTCATCTTTGACTCCTCACTCAAACTTACCCCAGCCCATCCAATCTATTGCCAAGGCCTGTGGATTCTACCCACACTATCTCCCATATATATACTGTTCATTCCACACAGCACTTTATTCTTCTAGTTTTATAAATGGACATTGGAATGATATACGTGGCTAAGGATCACAATTTACACTTACGGATTTTTTATTACAATTTTTCAAGTTCAGTAGCATAATAATTAGAATTTTTGACAGGTCCCACAATAATATCTGAAGGTCTGCATTATGGTGACTCAGTGTGATGATAAGCTGCATTTTAAGAGGAAAAATTCGATTAGTGTGCTTGATCATCATGAGTGATCAGGTCACTGATACAGCAAAATGAGTCTTGTATTTGAAGTCAGGAAACCTGGGTTAAAATCTTGGCTCTGTGACTAACTACTTGTGTGACCTTGAAAAAGGCAATTTACTTCCCTTTGTACCAGGTTCCTCATCCTGATGTCCTTCTGTTAGATTTAATGATCTCTTAGATTTCTTCCATTCATAACTCTATGATCTCAAAAAAATGAATTCATATAAAATATCAGGACACAAAGAAGTTACTGAGTGAGTGAAAACATTTAGTAATTCTTAGAATTTTAAGTTCATCTATTACAAATTGAGTCATCAACAGTGGTCTTGACTCTGTCCTGCCACTGGACTGTGATGACTGGAAGAGAGAGTGAAAGTGAAAATTTCATCCAACTCTGTTTCATTTAAATCCAATTTATGAATAAAAATGTATCATCCATACTATTTTACCATTTTTAGCTATCCCAGAGTCCTGTGATGACAGACAAGTGACGAAGTAACGGGTGCAGATATACTAGGAACTGTAGTCACAACCCTACACACAGGTGGCCTGGGCTATAGGGTCATCTTCTCACTGGAAGACGCATTGAGATTCAGCAGCCTTGTAAAGACTACACTGCTCCCCTCCTGGTGGAAGGAAAAGACTAGAAAAGTTACCCTAAAAATTGTCTGCTTACCCAACCCTGGTCTAATGACTGTGGCAAGTGGGGATCCTACCCTGAGGTCAAAACACAAAAAAATGTACAAAAGCTTCTGCAAAGGTGATTCCACTTACCATCAGTACATGGGATATGTGCACACTTATAGAAAACAGAAAATCCAGTAGATCTGAAAGACAAACAGCTCTTATTGCAAGAGAACTCAGCAGGTATCACCTCCAAATAGCAGCCCTAAATGAAATAAGACTGGAAAATGAAGACCAGCTTACTGAAGTAGGAGCCAGAATACACATTTTTCTGGAGTGGCCACAGTGAAGGGGAGTGGCATGAATCTGGAGCACATTTTGTAATCAAAACTAATCTAATCAACAAGCTTGAATGCTTAGCAAAAGGAATGAATGACAGACTCATGACAATGAGATTGCCACTTGCAGGAAAATACCATGCCATCATCATCAGTGCCTATGTTCCCATCATGACAAATCCTGATGAGATCAAAGAAAAATTTTATGAAGACTTGAAGATACCTTTCATTAATGTGCCCAAAAAGGACAAGCTTATAATTCTGAGTGACTTTTTAAAGTTAATTTATTTATTTATATTTGTTAGCATTCACTTCCATAAGTTTTAAATTTTCTTATCCTCCTTTCCCTCTCCCCTCCCTTAGATGGCATACAATCTAATATAAGCTCTCTCTATATATACATTCCTATTATACATTAGTCATGTTATATAAAAGAATTAGAATAAATGAAAGGAACCATGAGAATGAAAAAAACAAAACAAAAAAAGAAAATAGTCTGCTTCACTCTGCATTCAGACTCCATAGTTCTTTTTCTGAATGTGGATGGCATTTTCCATCATAAGTTCTTCAGAATTATTTTAGGTCCTTGTATTGCTGAGAAGGCCTAAGTCAGTAAAATTCTGGGTGATTTTAAGGTTAGAGTAGGCTCAGACCACTGGACATGGCAGGGAATCCTTGAAAGGAATGAAGTTGGAAACAGTAACAATGGTCACTTACTACTTGAAGATTTGTGCATCTCACAGCCTTCTCATCACTGTCGCTGTTTTCCATTTACCTAAACACAATAAAACTTCATGGATGCACCCTTACATCAAACACTGGCATTTAATAGACCATGTGATTGTAAGGAGAAGAGACAGATGGGAAGTGAGAGTGATGAAGGCAATGTGTGGTGCAGAGTGCTGAACTGATCAAAGACTTATCCTCTCCTAGGTAAATATTCACATTCAACAGAGTTGAGACCCCAAGGCAAAAGGATTACTAAAAGATTCGATGTCAACAGATTAGAGCATTTCTCTGAGAGGAAACAGTTTTTATTAACTTGGAGGGAAAATTGAGTAAGACATAGTTGGCAGGAGTGGGCAGAGATTTAGTGTACAGTTCTGCATTTGCTCATCTGAGTCAGAATACTCATAAGCACCAAAACTGGTTTGATGAAAATTATGGGGAAATTCAGAAACTGCTACATGAAAAATGAGAACTCCATAGGGTTTACCAGGGGGATAGTTCATCTATCTGTAAGAAGGGAGCATTTAACTCCATCAAAAGTAAAATACAAGTAAAGTTTAGAACGATGCAGGATTCTTGGCTCAGTAGGAAAACAGATGAAATTCAGTTTTATATGGATAGTAACAATCCACAGTGCTTTTATGATGCCATGAAGGCTGTTGATAGGCCAAAATATATCATGCTTCTCAACTATTCAGGGCTGATGGAGTCACATTGATTAGTGATAAGGATATAATCCTGAAGAGACATGCTGAACATTTCCATAGTGTCCTCAACAGAATATCATCAATGTTGAAGTCTTTGACTATCTGCCTAAGGTTGAAGTCAATCTCTCTAAGTAAGTTTTCGACTGAAGAAGAGGTTTTGGGTGCCATTAGATTCCTCTCCTGTGGTGAAATACCTGGGAGATTTAGAAGGTGGAGAGTTCATTGCTCATATAAAAGCTGACTGATTCCTGATTATATAGCAAGCAGAAGTTAACACCCAGGAGTTCAAGGATATTTCTACTGTCCATCTCTACAAAGGTAAAGGAAATAGATTATCCTGTGACCATCACAAGGGATCTCTCTCTTAGTCACTGCTGGCAAGAGTCTTGCCTGAGTCCTTTTCAACAGGTTGATCCTTCACCTGGAAGATGGTCATCTACCTGAGAGTCAGTATGCCTTCTGAAAGTGCCAAGGAACGGTCTATGTGGTGTTTGCTGCCCGACAACTCCAGGTGAAATGCCAAGAACAAAACAGAGGTCTGTATACATTTGTAGATCTGACAGTCTTTGATACTGTCAGTCATGAGGGCTTATGGAAAATTATGTCAAACTCTGGTTGCATGGAGAAGTTCATCACTATTGTAATGTCAATTTCATGATGGCAACTTGCTTTAGTTCTGGATAATGGACAATGCTTTCTTGTTTTCCCAGTCACCAGTGGAGTAAAACAAGGCTGTGTACTTGCTCCTATGCTTTTTAGTCATGCTATATTTTCAGCCATGTTGTCAAATGCCTTCAATGAGAATGAACATAGAATCAGTCAGCTACAACACTGATGGTAAATTCTTCAACTTTAAAAGGCTACAAGTCAAGACCACATGGATGGAGTGTTGGTGCATGATTTTCTGTTTGCAGATGATTGTGCACTCAATGAAACCTCTGAAGCTGAGAGGCAACAAAATATGGAGGGATTGTGTGCTGCTTGTACTCATTTTGTCCTAACAACTAACACCAAGAAAACATAGGTGGAACCATCAGTTACAGCAAAACTAGAGAAGTTTTGAATGCTGTGGATAAGTTCACTAACCTGGGCAGTATACTTTCCCCAGGGCAGTATACATTCCTAATGAGGTTGACACATGCATTGCCACAGCTTACTCAGTGTTTGGGGGGATCCAAAGGAAAGTGTGAGAGAGATATTTAACTACCAAGCTGAAGGTCTACATAGCCATTGTGCTGTATACCTATGAAACCTGGACAGTATGCCAGCTCCTTGACAGGAAATTGAATTGCTTCCATTTGAATTATCTTAGGAAGATTCTAAAGATCACCTGGCAGGATAAGTTACCAGACACTGAGGTCCTTTCTCAAACTAAACTGCCAAGCATCCAGACTCTGCTTCAGAGAGTACAACTCCAATGGGTTAGCCATGTTGTTTGAATGCCAAATATATGCTTACTGAAATAATTATTTTATGAAGAACTCACACAGAGCAAATGCTCACATGGTGATCAGAAAAAGTGATACTAGGATATCTCAAGGTCTCTCTTAAGAATTCTAGAATTGGTTGTGAGACATGGGAGGCTCTGGCACAGAATTGCCCAGCATGGTGTGTCCTCAGCAGAGAAGGTACCCTATGAGTATTAGAAGTGAACCTTTCTAACAAGCCCCCAGTGGTGAGAAACATGCTCCCCTTAAGCAAAGAACAATACCTGCTGTGAAATCAGAAAAGTCTTTATTAATCTTTACGTCCATTCCCCGTGAATGGATGGGTAGCCTCCTCAATAAGGTTACAGGAAGACTACAACACATTCAGAAAGATGGGGCTTCTTATACTGTTTTCTGAACTTTGGATCTGCTGGGACATGGTCCCCTGACTATGTGACTCCATATTCTCCTCTCTGATAGGCTTTTTCTCACACAGCTCCTTGAGCCTGTGCATTAGTTTCTGACCTCTAACCTGCCCATGGTAGGTCACAACTCTTATCACCTAGGACTGTGGAAAACAGAACTTTCTTGTTTCCCACAATAAGCAAAGCAGAATTGAAGTAGTTCAAAAGAAATGAAAGACTTGCAAATACAGAGAATCCACCCCAAATGTTCACATATACTATTTGTGGCTGATCTGTGGTAGAGCATTCTGAGCTCTTATTGGTCTGATCAACCACAGTTTGAGACACTGTCACTTGACTCTAACATAGTGATGCCATTTTGGTCCACTTCAAAAACAAATGACAACTATATACTTCTCCAAGAACCAGATCTTATGTGTATAACAAAATTAATGAGAAAAGAAGCAATAAGAATTTTATATCTCTTTAAGTTACCCTGAAACTAAGATCATATTCTTCCAGATTTTTTTTTTAATGTTTAATTTGTGGAATAACTTCCCCAATTCAAAACAATGATAAAAAAGGCCTTTCTCATTTACCTTATTAAATTTACCAGAGAGTAGTTTTAAAATCATATCATACTAGAAAACTCCAGTTCTTGGGATATTAAACAAGGGTGAATGGCAAAATTTGGCATTACTTCTATGGATTTTTACCACTTTGGGGATGACAAACTGAGAAAAACATGTCTATGAAAGGATATTATTTGCCAGTTTTTACTCAAATCCAAATTAAAGGCTGTAGTTACTCTTTGTAGCTACTCCTGATCAATTTGTGTTAATACTTCAAATGATTATTATTTCCAAAAACAACTATTTTTAAGTCAGAGTTTCTTAGAACTCTATAGAATTTAGCATTCATTGATAAAGCTTTTCAGTATTTTAATGTAGAGGTATCAAACACGCCACCCTCACTCCCCAGTGCAACTAAACAAGATTAAAGTATAATTGGGAAATATTTAACAGAATAAATGAAAATACAATAAAATATAGATAACATTACATTTTAAAAGTAAGTCAATATGTGGCCCTTATGGACCCTTATGCACTTTAGCTCGTTTCCATTATTCTAAATGTTTTAAACACAATATTGGAAAGAAATATAAGGAATGAGTTTGATGTCATTGCTTTTAATGGATCTATGATCTCATTGATATTGATATCACCTTTGATGGGACAGATTCCAACCCATCCAAATCTTTTAGTACAATGCATCTTTCTTCTCCATGTCTTCCCTTGGAGAAGTCCACCAACGGGTATTTCTTTTGGCATTGTATGGGTACCTATGAAGCATGCAAACTGTCCATTATTTAAACCCCATTCTCTAAACATGAGAAGCACACCTCCCTTTCTGGTAATAAATCTCCTTGGTGATAGTTTTTCACTGCTTCTTATGAATACTTTGTCACAGGTGATATGCTTTTGTCTACTCACAACTGCCTTGCATCTTTTCATTGTCTTTTGGGTACCTTGTGATTTTGATTCTTTAGAAGCTTTGATATTCCATGGATTTATAGCTAGTAGCATCATTGAACTGGGGATACTACCCTCATCCCCCACCAAAATTGTAATCAAGAAGTTATCAAAACCCACTGGTTGATATACTAACTTTCCCATTTTCATAAAATGTTAATGAAAATAACCTACACACATATCAGAGGTAGCCTTGATATGAGAAAGGAAGAGGAAGACTTTTGCAAACATTACTCTATAGCAGACCATATTTTAACAGTGACAAAAGTGAAAAAAAAAGTTGCAGAAAATCCAAGATGCCACTGTGCTTCTTACTGCTAACTGCAAAAAAAAAAAAAAAAAGAATTTAATTTGGAGAGCAAAAAGTCAAACTCCTGTAACAAGATGTTTCCCATGCATACGTTAAAATCATGTAGGAACAATTAAAAATATACAACACAAATAACTTTTTCACTGACAATTTGATTTTTAATATATGTTAACTGAAATATAAAAAAGATAAAGTTCCTGATAGAAATGTGAATTTGAAAGAATTATTTCCATAAATTTGTTTTGTTTTGTTTTCTTACTAAATCTTACCACTAGTTCTAAATAACAAAAACAATAGCTAACATTTCTATAGACTTTAAGGTTTGCAAAGTGCTTATCTCCTTGTAGCATTACAACAACTGGGGGGGAGGGGCAGAGAGGAGGAAATGAGGAAGTTTCCTCATCCACTTAGATGACGAAATAGAGGCTGAGAGAAGCTAAAAGACTTGCCTAGAACCACACAATCAGGTAGAATTTAATTCAGGTCTTCAGGAATCCAAATATAGCTTTCTATCTCACTAAGCTAACAAAATATTGAACCTAACTGATACTTCGTGCATTGAGGGCAGATATAAGATGACTGATAATGAAACACTCTTACATGCCTCCAGCTTTACATAACCATTATTTTTGTATGCTAGCTTCTATTGTAGTGTTATTTATTCTTTTGTTTATTCCATTATTCTAAATATTTAAATATAATCTTTGAAAGAAATATGTCCTTATTTATAGAACACTGTTTTGTATCTATTTTTGTCCCTTAGTTTTATATTTTCATGAATGAATGAAAAAGTATATACCAGTTGTTATGCTAACTTCATTAGGAAACTCATTATCCCTGTGAGATTGCATCAGCTTTGATATTCACACATCTTTGGTACCCTTTCCTCCTACAGTATCCATTTAAATTTGGCTCCCAGGCCATTTATTTCTTCATTTCTCACAAGCTTGTGCTCCTTGGATTACCTTTTTCATCCCTCCCCTTCCTCCTCTCCTTTCAGCTTTTTTTTGTCTTCATCCCCCATTAGACTTTAAGCTTCTTGAGGGCAGATACCTTTCTTTTTCATATCTGTATCCTTAGCACTTAGCATGACAGTTGTATAGTAGGTGTTTAATAAATGTTTTTGGACTGTTGACTTAATTGGTTGGTGGTTGTCCTTTGTTCTTGAAGAGCACCAACATGACCATGATAAAGTGAGGTTTCATTGTGTACAACTGTGGCTGATCAGACCAATACGAGCTCAGAATGCTCTACCTTAGATTGGGCACAGATAGCCAATGTGAACATTTGGGGAGGTTACTTTAAATTTGTGCACCCTACATTTACTCTGTGTTGTCTCAATTCTGCTTTGCTCATAGAGCACAGCACACTTTCTGATGTGGGCAAGCTATGCTGAGTGGTCCTGTGACAGTGTCTCCCATGTTGTACAATCAAATCCAAAGTTCTCGAGAGAGACCTTGAGAGTGTCCTTGTATTGCTTCTTCTGAGCACGATGTGATCGCCTGCCCCATGCAAGTCCTCCATAAAATAGTCTTTTTGGTAAGTGTACACTTTGAATTCAAACATCGTGGCCACTGCATCTGAGTTGCTCTCTCTGAAACACTGTTTGAATGCTTGGCAATTTAGTTTGAGCAAGGACCTCAGTGTCTGATATCTTATGTGGGAATACAAATACAAAAGTGAAACAGGTCTGGGGCTGGCCAGATAGAGTAAGTTAGTTGTACTGGCTCATTAATTAATCAAGATGGCTTGGATCCAGGTTGGATGTTCCAAAGCAGAGTGGATTAATTCCTCTAGGGACTGGAGGCATTTTTTTTTCTGGGGTCAGGTCCAGAGATGTTGATCCAGGTGGGAAGGAGCCCAGTGACCGCAGAACAGATGACAAGATAGCCAGGTGTACATCTGGAGGGGATATGAAACATGGTCTTTTCTGGTAGTCTGGGACTGGCTAGATATAAGGGGTAAGTTGAGTTTGCACTGGTTCATCAGCTGTGAGACAGTAATGTCTCATATGTTTAAATAATGAGACATGAATAGAATGCTGTTGACAAAGAAAAATAAAAACATATCTAAAACAGAGGATATCATGATTGAACAGTGCAGCTGTATAAACATCTGGTTGAATAAATTTAAAGAAGTACTAGAGATTTCTTTTCCTTTAGGCATCATTTTTAGCTATGGTGACCATATTTTCTGTACTCTAAAAATCTGAACACATGTTATGAAAAAGAACATTCTTTTTGTCAAATTCCTTAAAAGTACACTTTCTTTTCTTTAAGTCAGAACTTTATACGGAAATTTCGGCTCTGCTGGAACATTGCAGCCAGATTACTATCAGGGCATTTTTTTGCACTGACATGCCTGGTAACAAAATGTTTTGCCAGTCAGTATTTATAGTCAATATATTTGTTCTGTCTAATTGAATCTTCAAAAATCATTCACTCAGTGGAGTGGAGCTGGGGGAAATAGGTACACTCTTATATTGCTGATAAAGCTTTGGATTAGGTCAATCTTTTTTTAAATTAATCTGTCAGCATAGAATAACAATGACAAAAGTGATTATACCTTTGGATCCTGTGATCCCCTTGTTGAACTATTTCTGAAGGATATTTTTAAAAAGGAAAAAAAAAATCTGGTTGTACAAAAGTTGTGTAGTGGCTTTACTTGTTTCTCCCTTGTTTCTCCCCCAGCAACAACAACAAAATCCCAAAGATGAAAGCACTTTATATGTCTAATATTAGGAGAATAAATAAATTACATTTTATAAACTTTTCACTCTGGAAAAAGAAAGTGGATTAAAAACACTCATTGTTGAGACACAGGGAAGGTTGATGAATTTATTCCAATGGTATACAAGTCTTAGATAGACTACAGAAGAAACATAGGCTCAAAATTGGAAGAGGAGATACAGCTGAATGATGTTATAGAAAATGCAGCCCTTTCAGTGAATCCAAGCTATTCACTGGCACAAATGTTCAAGATTTTAATGTTCATGTTTTACCAATCATTTTACATGACTTTCAACCATGGGATACTATGATTACAGAAGAATCAAAATTGTTGGTGACTTATAGGGCAATAAAAGGATGTATGATGGACTTATGGAGGCAGCAGTGTACTATCAGTGCTGAAATGCCAAGCAGTCACATCAAAGACATCAAGCATATGTTTGACAACTGTATCAGCAAGGACTCCGACATACAGAAAAGTTCCTACCATCACAGGTTCTTAGATCTACTTTTCTAAAATCACTTTAATCAAGCACATGTATCATTCACTTAGCTCAGGGGAACAAGTTAGTACCCTGAACTTCAGAGGAAATACAGAGAAACAAAGACCAACAGACAGGGCTTCCAGTATTCCATAAGCAATATGCATATCATAGATCAACAGACAGACAACTGATTATATATACGTACTTACCAGAGAGAGAAGCACCAACATCTGGGTTTTCAAAGCCAGGGGGCTGCTTAACGGCTTCCCAGAGACTCATCTACACTCAAACCTTCTTCCAAAAACTAAGACTCAAAAGAAAAACCTCACCTCAGAATACTTATACATATTTCAGAGCCAGAAAGCATTACAACCCTTGAGAACCAGTGCCTCATTAGAAAATTAACGAGTGGTGTAGGCCTCCCCTAATCAAGCTTCCTGTAATGGGTAGGGAAAATCTTTAATTTCATTAGCATTACAACAATAAGAGGAGGTGGGCCAATTATGTTTAGAAAGTGAGGGAATAGCCCAATAGCTCAACTAGTACGTGGGTATAGCAGAGGAGTGGGGGTGTATGTGAGGAGGTGAGAGGGAGCACTAATTTATTCAGCATCTACCATGCACAAGGTACTGTGCTAAGTGTTTTACATATATTATTTAATCCTCACAACAATCTTGTGAGATAGGCACTATTATTACTGCTGTTTTACATTTGGTGAAATAGAAAGTTGAGTGAATCCTCTTTGAAGAATTTTTGGGAGAATATGGGCAAGAATCACACAGAATGAGAAGGTACAGAAAGATTACAGTCTGTCTTGATGGAGGAAGTGGCCACATTGATGAGATCCTATACCTATTAAAATGTTGAAGTATCAATTTAATGTTACAACTAGGTGGTGCAGTAGAGAGCGTGCTGGGCCTGGAGTCAGAAAGATTCATCTTCCTGAGTTCAAATCTGGCCTCAGACAGTTACTAGCTGTGTCACCCTGGGCAAGTCACTTAACCCTGTTTACTCATCTGTAAAATAAGCTGGAGAAGGAAATGGCAAACCACTCCAGTATCTTTGCCAAGAAAACCCTAAAAGGGGTCATGAAGAGTCAGACTTGACTGAACAACCACAAAAATCAATTTAACAGGATCTCAGAATCTCCAATTCAAACCTGACCAAGAATTTCCCTTTAACATGCACTGGTCAAATGCATTTAGCCTTTCTTCTTGAAAATCTTTAGTGAGGAAAATCCACTCCTTCTCAAGCTTGCCCCTTTCACAGTTATACAGCTTAAATTATTAAGAAGTTGTTCCTTGCATCAAGTTGCAAGCTTCCTTTCTACAACTTTCATGAATTACTCCTAGTCTGTCCCCCAGTCTCAAGTAGAGCAAGTCAAACAGCTCTTACATATGACAACCTTTCAAATATTTGAAAATGGAAAACATACTCCTCTCTCTCACCCCAACTTGTGTCTGATCTTATCTGGGATAAATAACCCTTTTTCCTCCACTGGACTCTCATGTGTCAGGAACTAGAAATCATATGAATATCATCTCAAGGCAAATATAAAAATCATTTCAATGTAAAATGACAAATATGAAGAATATAAAAAATGGAAAGAATCACTCAAATTAATGTAGAGAAAAAACACAGAATCAGGACTATTACATACACAAAGATAGGATTATATAAAAATAATAACAAAATCTGGTAAGTACACAGATAAAAAAGATCAGAAGGGGCACTGAAGCAAATATTATGTTATTTTATCAGTGTTCATATACACACATTTTTATTTTTAGTAAACTGAAAAGTATTTGGAAAGCATATGTTTTTATATGATTCTTTATTTATTTGTATTTTGGTGGCTTTTTGCTTCTTAATCAATAAGCACTTAATAGGTACTGACTATAGGTCAGACACTGGGATCATAACAGTTATTTGTTTTATAAACATTCATTTAAAAATTTTTTTATTTATTTTATTCTGAGTTTAAGAAATAAAACATGAATTTCCATGACAGTAGAATAGGAAAGAAGATTGTGCATGAAACTGTAAGTCTACTATGTACATTTTGCTATATCTTTTAGATATATAATAAAGTTATCATGTAACTTTCTTTTTTCCCACTTTTTTCTTACCTCCCTTCCCTAGAGATGGTTACTATTAGACACAAATATGCATTCATATATATATATATAAAATACCTATATATGCATTCATATATATGTATATATATAATACACATATATGCATATTTACACATATGTCAAACCATTCTATACATATTCTATTCGTCCGTTCTTTCTCTCGATTCAGATACCATCTTCCTCCATATGTTCTTTGTAATTAATTTGGATTTTTATAATTGTCAAAATGACTTAGTATCTCAAAGTTGTTCTTAAAACAATATCGCTGTTACTGTATACAACATCCTCTTGGTTTTGTTCACTTCATTATTTTGTGCCTTTTATAAACATCACAATTATATAAATATGATACATAATTTATCTCAATAATACAATTATAAACATTTATAAAATTGTGGTATAATAAAATATCTAAAAATATAAGTTTAACTATATAACTATACACATTCTAGTTCAATTGTTTCTTAGACATGCTACTCCACCTTCCATTACTTTATGTGTAGCACTCCACCTCCCATCTATTACTTCGCACAGGAGGACCCTATGTTTACCATACCCTCTTTTCTCACCTCTGTTTCCTGAAATCTATAGTTTTCTTCAGGCTCAGATCAAGTTCCTCCTTTACATGAAGCCCAATCTCCCCAGTTGCTAATGCCTTCTTTCTCCCTTACCCCAGAAAGTTTTGTTGTTGTTCAGTCAGTTTTCAGTTGTATATGACTCTTGGTGACCCCATTTGGGCTTTTCTTGGCAAAAACACTAGAGTGGTTTGGCACTTCCTTCTCCAGCTTATTTTACAGACGAGGAACTGAGGCAAACAGGGTTAAGTGACTTGACCAGGGTGACAAGTGCCTGAGGCTGGATTTGAACGCCCGAAAGATGAGTCTTCCTGATCCCAAGTCCATTGTTGTATCCACCGCACCACTTAGGTGCCCGCACATTATATAATAAAAGGTCAATTGATGAGAGAGAAAATACTAACCACCTGGAGGTTCAGGGAACCTTTGAAGGGAGAAGCAGAGGTTTCTGAAAAGAAGAGATCTGCAGTGTCTTCCAGGCATGGGGAAAAATCTGTGTGAATGTGTGCTGGGTATGAGAAATAGCTAGTAGTCTCCTCTGGCTGGAATGGACAATTTATGAGTTGAAGTAGTATAAAATTAGTTCATCAAGGAAGACAGGAACAGAAAGCAGAGGGTCTTAAATGCCAAGCTGAGCAGTTTGTATAAGGAACCACTGAAGATTTTATGAACACAGCAATGACATCATCAGACCTATGTCCTGGGAACATTATTTTGTCAGCTTTGTGGAGGAAAGGGAAGAGATTGGAAGAAGGAAGACTGATAAGGATGTTATTTCAGTGATTCAGGTGAAAGGAGATGAGGTACTGGATGTAGATTGGTGACTGTGTGAGGGGAGCGATGAAGTGATCTGAGCTATTAGAACAGAGTAGATTGCAGAGTAGATCTGTAGTTAGGTATGGGTTAGAGTAGATAACCTATGAAGTCCTTTATTACTCTTAGATTCTACAACCCTGTGATTCTTCACTTGTATACTATTTGGCAAATTGTAATCAATATTCTCTGCTTGTTGGTTACCAAATTAAGTATTTTTCAATCTTTTGAATTGATGGCACATCTTGCTTAGAAAAATCACCTTTTTCTTTCCTTAGGTATTAGTTAAGTGTAAAATTTCACTTACAGCAATTTAAAGAATGATAGTATAATAACCAAGTTTTTAAAACTAATGATGATTGAAGAAATAATTCTGAATTTAAGAAATTTTTCAGAGTGTTCCTTTGTGACCTGAATAAACATAATCTATTTTATATGAATCAATCAATGGTTGACCTTATAAGAAACATGCAACTAAGGATCCCAGTCTTTACATCATATCTTTTTTCTTTTTATACAATATACTTATTTATGCCTGAAGTATTTTTTAAATCACAGAAACTTTTCAAGGTAGAAAAGTATTTTTTATTCTTCTCATTATTCCCCTTCCAAAAAAAATTTACTGTCAACACAAACAGGTAATGAATTCAATGTTCTATATACTTAGTACATCATTGGTACTCATTCAAAAGGTTTTTTTCCTATTAATAGATATTCTAACTTTATTAAACATTCAGGGAAAAAAAATATGAACTTTCAGGCTATAGAAAATAAAATCACCTTTGATAACTTGAAACTTTTTTAATTGTAAGAAAAAGCTAGTCTTGTATGCTATTTTCTAATATGTGCAAATTTATATATTCATGAAGTAATTTTAAAAGGAGAAAAATATACCAAATAAATTTCATGTGATTGGTGCAGTTTATCTACTCTGGCACAATGCTGTTAAAATAAACTGAAAAGAGTTTATAAATGTGATGTTATTTTAGGTAAGTTTTATATTACTTGGAGAGGGATCAAAATCACATTACTGTTAAAATCTATTTTTAATTAGTACATACTTAACCAAGTCAGATTAAACATTTTTATTCTTTAGAGGTTTTTAATTTATAAAGTAAAAATACCACAAAATGAGTATATCATTGGCTTTCTTGTATGTTATTTTCTAAAACAGAAGTTTCTGGATTAGTCGTTTTTTAAAGGATTCATGCCATCTCAGAACCACAACTGTTAGAACAAATATTTCGGACTGGAGTTGGTGTTATCTGGACCTGCAACACAGCAAACGGTGATGCAAAACTATTGCAACTACCCAACATCTTCTGAGTGAATAAAGTGATGATCTATCAGTAATGCTGGCGGGAGTCTGGGGGGCCAGATAATCCAGTAATTACACCGGAATTCCAATCTGTGCAGCAGATGGAGCTTGGGTAATATTCATAGCTCCAAAAGGACGCTGGCTACCTTTCTCAGCCTCCTCATCACCGAGCACCCAAGCGCAGTTGGAGGCATCTCCTCCTCAGAGTGGGAATGAAAAGAACTCCAGGAACCAGTGAAGACAATGACAAAGAAAAGGTTACAGGGGAAGTAGAGCCCACCATTCTTGCAGAAAGTTTCCAAAAGATGGAACCACCTGTCCTACCAATAAGCTACCTAGTGATTGAGCCACTCAACCCGTAAACTCTCTGTATTATCTATTTTAATAAACACCCTCGTGAGAAATGATACAAGGAACTCATTTGAAAAGCAAATATGGTGGCTAAAAATAAAATTTCCAAGTATCAAAGTTGACACTGAACATATATAAGAACTTGCATTAGCATGTTGGCTCTAGATAGTTTATTAATCTTAAAAAAACAAAACCCCTGACATTTTTAGCTGAGTGGGAAGATTGGAAAAATAAAAGGATAAGAATTCTTTAGTTTAATACCTGTTGATATCATGCATTCTACTTTTGAACAGCTCTTGTTAGAATGTCTTCTTTATACTAATTTGAAATTTCCTTTTCTGGAGTTCCTACAGTCCCTACAAGTCATTTAATTTTTTTCTGCCTCAGTTTCTATAAAATGGGGTATAATAAGAATATTTCTCTCCCAGGTTGTTGTAAGGATAAAATGAGATGTTTTTCAAGTGCTTTGTCAACCTTAAAGGCTAATTGTTACTGTTATTAGCCATTATGGAAAAAGGATGAGATAATGATGAAATAATATTTGCTTTTATAATCAGCAGGGAGCCACTGGAATTTACTGAATAGGGAAGCCGCATGATAAAACCTGTGCTTAAGGAAAATAATTTTGGTAGCTTATGGAGGATGGGTTGGAGAGTGGAAAGATAAGGCAGGATGACCCATCAGAACATAACTTCAATAGTTCAGGAAAAGATGATGATACCCTGCACCAAGGTGGTGATTCTGTGAAACGTGATAAGGGATGGATGTGAGAGAGGTTTGGAGGTAGAAATGACAAGATTTAGCAACTGATTGGATAAGTGGGGTGAGGGAAAGCAAGGAGTTAGTTGCAGGATAAGCCAAGATTGTAAACCTGAGTACCTGTAAGCATAGTGTTGTCAAGGGCAACAATTGGGAAGTTTATAAAAATGGTAGGCTGGGGGAGGGGGAGGAAGATAAGCTAAAGGAAACGTAATCCAAAGTTTGGCCTCTTTACCCCCACTGAAGGAAACCAGCCCAGTCTACGTAAGACAGATGCTGCTCCTGCAATATTCCATTCTTAATGTTAAGGTCCCGAGATTTTTCCAGGGGAGCTTCCACTACTAAACTAGTCTTAAAACAATTCTGACCTTTGGAAGAGGCCTAGTATAAACAACTCCAGAGGAGTTTTATGCGAATAACAAACACATAAAACAATCTTGTAAAAGTGTAATTCATACAGTAGAGGAAAAAGCTAGGGACAATTCAAAATAGATCTCCTAGTGTAAAAATAACTCTGATGATCAGGAGCATTAAGAGGAACAGTGGGTCCAACACCACTGATTCCCATTGTAGGACTATTATGTAACAAGGTATCTAAGAGGTCATAAGTCTCTTACATGCAACCTGTCCTGGGATTTGAGTTAATCCTGGGACTCACCTGCTGTACCACCTACTCAATGTTCCTCAGAACACCAGCTAAACTTCCTCCTTGGCTCCCTAGGTTCACCATCACGGGGACAATACGCCTACTGAGGGGCTATCTCTTCTTTTTTCTTTGGGAGTTAGATTAAGGCCCTCCCCCCCATTTTCTTCCTAGGAACTATTGCCATAAGTTAGCTAATGAATCCCTTCTCTTCTAGGTGAATTCCCATTTGCCATGATTATGAAAAGTTAGTTTCAACTTTTCCATATTGTTAACAAGCAAAGCATCTCCCAATAATTCCGGATCTTGGAATTATCTGAATTATCTTATGGAAATGGAAGCCTTCCAATTCAAGACTCAGACTATTTCCAAGATTGTAGAGAACATTCTGATGCGGCAGAAACTTCAAGACCCAGGTGGTTCCACACCAAAAATGGAATATGGAAAGGTTAGAGAGGATTGGATGGGAATATGTTTCAAACTGTATCTTTATCAGGGGAGTCTTCCTCAAGGACAGTGAAAGAAACTGCTGGACTCCTTCTTCTGGAGTAGAGCTGATTTATGAAAGATAAAACTTCACAGCTTTCAAACCTCCATGACTAGGCATGTTGTCATTAAGACAAAGTTGTCTTAAAAGTTCATTTCAGACTTAAAAGATACTAGCTCCCAGAGGATCATATGGAAAATGGGAAACCAAAACATGTGATACAAATCTTGAAATTTCTTCAGAGAAAAATGGGTGCCCTGATCAGTGGCAATGATATAGAGGGGTCCATAAGGCATAAGCATATGTTCTATAAGAACTTTGATGGTGTCTGCTGTCGTGGTAGACTTGACTAACTCCAACCATTTGCCACTCATATGAACCAAAATCCAATCTAGGGTTTCTGACAGTGTATTTTCATCTGACCAATCCAATATAACATCATCGGTATGGTGGCAAATATTGATGTTTTAAGGAAGTAGGGCCCCTTTCAGATCTTTGCCCAGCAAACTGTCGCAATATGAAGAATTTAAATAACTTTGAAGAACAGTGAAGGTATACTGAATTCCTTCCCAGGGAGAAGTAAACTGATCCTGACTAGTCTCATACAGAAGGGGAGGGAAAAAGCAATTAGGCAAATTCCCTAACTTCATAAAACTCACCCAGGACCTAGACTACCTGGTCTACCACACTGACAAAGTCAAGAGCAGCCAGAGCAATTGGCAGACAACTATATTCAGCACATGGTAATCTATTTTAAGTTGCCTGATATATTTTGCCTTCTTCTCTGGATGTCCAAATAAATACACCTTATAAGGAACATTTCTATTTACTTTCTTTGCATCTCCCATCATCTCACATGGTTTTTTAGCTTCTTTATTTATTTGATAAAGGTGAATGGAAGGTCAGCAATGAAAAATAGAAAGTAGTAGGGGAGGAATACCTAGAAAATAGAAGAGCTACAGAGAAGGAATGGAGTGGACACAAAGTAACTACTTCACAGAATTTCAGAGTTGGAAAAGACTTTCATGGACATTTAGTCCAGGAAATACAATAAAAAAAATCCTCACTCCAATATTCCTGACAAGTAGTCATCTATCTTTTTCTCGAAGACCTCCCATGAGAGGAAACTCAGTGTCCCTAAAAACAGCCCAGCTCTCCTTTTCTAAAGCTCTTGGACTGCCAAGTTTTTCATGACATCAAACCTAAATTTGTCTTTCTGCAACTTTTACCTCTTGTTCCTGGTTCTGTCTTGTAGAGCCAGAGAGAATTTTTCCTTCATATGACAACCCTTCAAATATTTGCTAAAAAAGTCATATTTTCACTGAGTTTTCTCTGTTCCAAGTTAAACAACCACAGTTCAATCCAACCTTATTTTATTTTCATGTCAGAGAGGAAGAGTATTTAAAGCTTAGAATAATGGGAAGATATCTTACAGGTGATCTAGTCCAACCCCTTTCATTTTATAAATGCGATAACAGAGACTCAGATTGATGAATGAATTCATGATTGAGTACATTTTTAAAAAAGCATATATTAGGCACTGTACTACATGCTGGAAACACAAATACAAAAGTGGATTTCATCATCTGTAAAATGAGGGTAACTGAGAGAGAACATAGATATCTTTTAATTTCATCCCTTAATCATTATAGATGAGAAAAATGAAGCCTAGAAACTGACATGTTCAGGGTCACAGAGGTCATACGCAGGAGAGTTGTGATTGGAACCTAGGTTTTCTGATGTTCAGTTTTGAATGGTTTTTTTGGGAGGGGTTATTATTATTTATCTCTTGTTTACATTTTGCCTCCACATCTACATGATAAAATTATAACATAATTTATATAACATAATAATATAAATAAACATCACAGGAACCTTGGGTATGATAGCAGCCCCTCCCCCCCCCCTCCCCGATCACTGGTCCTTCTTCCTGCCCAGTCTCCACAGACATCATTTGGGGAAGTGACTCCTGTGGAAAATAGATCCTTACCAACTATCAAATACATGCCATGTATAAAGTAGGCAAATCAGCTAAGCTGAAGCAGCAGGGCACCCTGAGGAAGAGACTGGAGACAGTATGTGCCAGGCAAGTCAAACTACCACCACTACCACCTTGACCACCATCTCCCCTCAGACCTTGGAGACACCCCAAGACCATGAACCAACAGCCTTAGGAATAGCAATGCTTCTGGCAGTGTCCAAAGCTATTATCTTGGGGAACAACCACTGTGGAGAAACAACCTTTATTCTTGCAGGTCCTACCACCATATCTATTGAAGACTCAAAGAAAGAAAGTTCTTGCCACCAAGTCCTTGGCACTATCAATTGGTTTCACATCAGAAATGGATGTGGATTTCTCATCAGACATGGCTTTAAAGTAGTCATAGCCATGGGACCTTTGCATCTACTTACTAGCAGACACCTTCTATTAATGTTGTCTCTTTCATTTGAATGTTAGCTCCTTGAGAGAGGGACTTAGTGCTTAGCACCTGCTAAGTATTTAATAAAAATGCTTTATTTATTCATTTATAAATTAGCAGAAGACAGGGTCTGTTTCTAATCTTTTTGAATTCATACATAATTGTGGATATTGGTATAGGGCTTTCCCACAAATGACAGACTTAAACCCAAGTAAATTTGGATTACGAGGGGATAGTGCCCAATCCTAGAATCAGGAAGATCTGAGTTCAAATCCAACCTCAGATATCTACTAGCTGTGTGACCCTGGGCAAGTCACTTAACCACTATTATCTTAGTTTCCTGTTCTGTAAAATGCAGATAATAACAGCATTTACCTTCCAGGGCGGGGAAGATCAAATGAGATCGTCATTGTAAAGCACGATGCCCGGCACGTATAAGCATTCTATGTTAGCTATTATAGTAATTATCCAATTAGTGATTCCTTTCCTGTTCTGATTCTTCAAACCTAGGGATCATGAATTCTTTTCCTAATTGGGAGCAGTCTTTTTATTTCCTTCAGTTCTTATCATTGCTGCTGGAACTAGGGTGAGGATGAGAGTGTGGTGCCGACAGAGTAGATCACTAACTGGGGCAGTGAGGGGGTGCAAATTGGTGGCTGGGGATGTTCAAAGTATAAGTCAGTTTTGGAGAATAAGGCAGAGTAGTGGCTCTGATAGAAACTAGATAAGACTCAGAAATAAATAAGCCTTCTTGGGGACCCTCATTTTAGCTACTTTTATGCTTTTTTTGTACCTCTAAAATTAGAGTATGTGGAGGTAAAGTAATTATAACTTTATGCGTAGTGCTTTAAGGTTGACAAAGTGCGTTCCTCACAATAACCCTATGAAGTAGATAGTGTATTATTTTCTTCATTTTATAAAAAAGAAAACGGCAGAGAGGTTATGGGCCTTGTTCATGCTCATGTGTTTATTAAGTATCTAAACCCTCATTTGAACTTGGATTTTTCTTCACTCCAAATTCAGTTTCCAGTATAGCATACTAATTCAACCTCAAGGTTTTCTGTTTTTTATGCTCCTTGGCAGTATTATGCTTGAGTTCAGAAGACTTGAAGACTAAAGAGAGTTTTTCATATTTCTTGTTTTCAGGTATTCATGCTGGTTCCTCAGATCAGGTAAAAATGAACACTTGCTATACAATGTATGACTTCCCGTCCCCTCACCCCATACCTGAAATGCTTAGGATTGCCGACAACTTTTGTTTCCAATATATGCTCCTGTTAAAAGCCAATTATGTATTACCGGAGGACCCAGAAATTTCTCCTGGGGTTGAAGAATCAGGAAATACAATTCTAGTGAAATTTTTGTTTGAAAAAGAACCCATACTGCATCTTAAAGTTCTACCCTCAGGGAAGAAGTTGATGACCTCAAAAAGCTTAGTGGAGTGTGAGTCAGTTCTCACAGGTTCTATTTCTGGTTCTGCCACTGGAATATTACATGACCTTGCTCAAAAAAAGAAGAAAATAGTGTGCATTTTCTCCAAATAATGGAGATGATCTTCGTTAGTCCTTAGATCACCTCTGGAAGCTGGTGCTAAGCAACTTTAATTACTCACTTTAAAATTAGAAAAGTTAAGAGGAATAGGTCATAGGGTCATAGACCGAGTGATAAAAGAGACTCCACCGTCCCCATAGGGAGAAAGCTAAGGGAAGTGACTTGCCCAAGGTCGCACAAGTAAGTAAGCTTCAGAGGATTTGCACCCTCTGACTCAGAGCTCACGAGTTCCATGTATTGCTGCATTTCTTAACGACCCACGGGGAGTCAGAAGTTAAACTGAGAATCTAATAGTCCTAATTTCCAGCCTAGTGCAATACCTCCAAGGGCTGTGACACTCAGTTCACTTAAGACAGTGTCCTTCCGAACCAGAGGACCCAACAATGTCAGTTTCAATTTAAAATGTCAAAAATTCTTCTGCACCGAGAAAATACGGGGCACACGATTTTCTATTAATAGAAACAATTAAAATTGCCAATAACCGAACGTGTACTCCCAAAACGGAGACTCAAATTACTCCACAAAGACAACTTGTCGGTTTCTAGCAGAGAGATGACATGATTGTGTCCTACTAACCCAGCAAACGGCGCGTCTGGAGTGGAAAGCTACTACAAGTCCCACAGTGCAACGGTGCGAGGAGGAGGAGGAGCAAAGGTGGCCCGATGGCCGCTGCGGGAAGCTGGCCTTGGTTTGAAAGACGGTCCCTGGGCTCGGTTCAATGAAGGACTACGTTTCCCAGCAGGACGTGGGGCACGGGCTAAGAGGACGGACAAGGGAGGGGCGATGGGAACATCTCGCACAGACCTCTCCTTCTGCCCCATGCCGTGACACTCAGCACTTTGCACGCCGGGATTGGTAGTTCCGGAGCTCACAGGGAGCTGGGGTAGCTCTTTGTCGCGCTTCCCGGCGTATTTTTTTTTTTGGTTGAGGGCTGGAGCGGGAAGAAGGAAAGAGGGGCCAGGTCCGAAGGACTCCCACGCTTGCGCGTTGGGCCCTTGGTGGGGCGGGGGCGGGCGGAGCCACGGCCGAGGAGAGCCTAGACTGGCTGAGCGCGTGAGTTTATGGAAGAGGAGGGCAGGGAGCGGGGCGCCGATTGCCTTCTCACGTGGTGTAGGGCTGGTCAGTTCCGTGTTGACACCTCCTTCCTTCCCTCCTCCCCCTTTCCCCGATGCCGGGCCCCTCCCCTCCTTCCTGGAGCCCCAGAGGAGGGAGCCGCGGGCAGGCGGCGGCTGTGGTGGTTTGGGGGACGGTGGATGAGTGGTCGCGGCGGGGGGGTGGGGGAAGCGCGCGTGGGTAAGAGTGTGTGTGAGAGTGAGCGTGCGTGCGTGCCCACCTCGGCGCGGCGCTGACTGCATGCAGGGAGCCGGCACCGCGGAGGCGGCCACTGTCCCCCGAGGGTCGGTGCTCGGGCGCCCGCAGCGGGATGTTCTCCCGGAGGAGCCACGGGGATGTCAAGAAATCGACCCAGAAAGTGCTGGACCCGAAGAAGGACGTGCTGACCCGCCTGAAGCACCTCCGAGCGCTCCTAGGTGAGGGGGGGGGGGTCGCGCCCCGGCTGGTTGCTAGGTGACGGGGAGGCGGGGCTGGGAAGACCCCGGGGGCGCGCACGCGACTGGACCCGGACCGGGGCTGGGGCTCCGGGGCTCACCTGCTCCACGCGGCGCAGGACTCTCCCACAGGGCCGCCTTGCTCCCCCTTTGGCGCGGCGGAAAACTGTCCGGAGTTCCGGGTGCTGAAAGGAGGTCTTGGAAGAGGCTCCCAGGTGGTGGTGGGGCCCCATAAAGATCCCCCAGGTGCCCCTCAAAGTGCACTGGGGCTTGGAGGGCGGAGAACCGAGCAGCATTGTTTTATTTATGACTGTCTTTGGCTTAACACCGTCCCTAGCGCTTAATGAATATTTATTGAATTGGACTGACTACCTCATCGTTTAAAAACGTGTTCGTAAAGGTTCCTCCTGTGGATCTGGGCTGTTGGATCTTTTAGGTAACCCCCAGGGCCGGGGCCAGCCTTGGCCACCTGATAACTTCTCTTGGAGAGTAGGCACAGAAGCAAGGGCACCCAGTGGTCACCACACACTCCCTCTAACTTTTCACTCTCCGCAGGCTGTGAAATGGTTGAGTGTCTTTTGACACCTGCCTCCGGAGTTGAGAGAGGATTCACCCTTCACACCTTTAGAAATAAAATGATAATGGTTTTGTTTTTTCTCAGCTTTCAAGAGTTGGGTCTTGGTGTGGTCTTCTGATAGGTGGTACTTTGGTTGACGATGATGCCCACCCACCTGGGTGCGAAAGTGTTGGCAATACTTCCTGTCCCCGTGAATAGTGAATATTCGGCTGCTGAGTAGGCGGGGGTGGGGTGGGGGGGGGGGTTGTCTCTGGCAGACTGCTTTGTTTTGGTTTCCATTTTCTTATCTTTCTAGACTGTGTCATTTAAAACTTTTTTTTGTCATTGTAGGTTACTTAATCTTAGCCTAATTGTTTGGCGACCAAAACCAAATTTAGATATGTTTTTCTAAGGAAAAGTTTGATCAAGTCTTAATGTGACCGTTAACATCCAGACTTAAGCATTTGACTCATAAATTAAATAATAATAGGGTGCAGCAAGATTTTGGTTTTATTTTAATGAATGAAGTTTTTATAAATCTAATTGACATAAGAGTGAGTTGCTGGTCATTTTCACTTAAATTCCGTGACAAATTTAGATTCGCTGACAGGAAGGGAGCACAAAACTATCCTGACTCCTGTTTCATGAAGATTACATAATCTTGGTTTAAAATGAAAGATAGATAAATGCTTGTTGAATGACTTGTTTATTGTTAGTGACTTTAGTAACCTAGTTTACAATTTTGATGACAATGAACTTTGTTTTCTTTGTGCACTAAACTTTCCTACTTCTCTCTCCTGGTTGCCTTGTGTAGTTTTCTGGACGAATAGTAAATGATCAATATTACCAACTAATGATCTTTTTGTTAAATTGCAAGTTGAAATCAAAGCATTTGCTATAGGGTGAATGTTTTGTCTTAACTTTTGTTCTCTATGACCCCACAGAATTGACTATGTTTTGTAAAGTCTGAGCCAATTTACCCTAGTTCAGTTTAGTTTTTTAGGAAAAAAGTGTATTCCTGCCACTTTCCAAAAGATGTTTTTCATTCTAATCTGTTAATTGTTTCATTGTAAGGTTTGTGTCTCATCGTAAGGCATCTCATATACTTTGATCTATGAGGCTTGCTTGCTGCCAAAATCATCTTTAGTTTTATCAAATTCAGAAGGTAGTTATTTTTTCTCATTAATTGTATGCATGTATTTTTATATGGTGTGACAGTTATGATTAAATTTATTTGTTTTTGGTAACATGGCAAAGATTTTGTGTGGAGCTACATAGAATCAGATTGTAGTCCAATGTTTCTGGAAATTTGTAGTCCTTTAGTATATATATGGGGAAATTTAATTTTTTATTTACAGCCATATCATATACCTTGCCTTGGTGCTACTTTTAGAACCTGAACGTTTAAAAAAAATAAAGCGTAAATTGAAAGATGTAAATTAAGCCATTGACTCTGGCTGAGACGTAATCATTTAGAGGTAATGATAATTACTATTTTAAATTTGCATTTATATAGTACTTTTATATACTAGCTCCTTAATAATATTTTCCTCTTTATACAAAAATGATGCTGTCAATAGTCCATTAGTAACATAGGATAGAAGCTTTGTGGCCTTTTTTGGTAGCTGCTGATCCATCCGTATTTCAAGACAAATGGCTAATATTAGTAATACAATCTGTGGCATAGAGTTGAGTGGCCTGATAATTGCCTCCATTATACCATCAGTAAGTGAGCTTGCATACACATGTATTTACATATAAGTACATATATATGTAGTAGATTGGACAGATACTCAATCTCATTTTGTAGATAGAAAAACTGAGGTACAGTGGTCATACTAATTAATAAACAAATCAAGAGCTTTAGTGTATTGCCTTTCCAAGTCAGATGTCCAGAATGTACTGTTTAAATTTTGTCATGGTGATATCAACCACTTATATAAAACCTTATAGATATCAAATAAAAACTTTGATGCCTCATTATTGCTGGATTCCCAAGGCTATGCTAGTAGGGCATAAATTGTGAAATGTCTTACTAAGTAGAAGAGTTAGGATGAAGGAAGAAGGGGAAGCATTTCGGAAGAAGATAATAGCCTTAATGTAGTTACGGAAGCAATGATGAACATTATGTAATCATGGATTAGTGAGGAAAATAACTTGACAAGAGTGATAGGTGCAAATTGTGTATAAGTGGGAAATGACTGATTATATAAAATAGTGCCTGTAGAGGGCTGACATGGTAGGAAATAGTGAAGTTCTGGAGCAGAAGAGTGATTATATCAATTAACATGCGTTTATTAAACACTTACTATGTGTCAGGTGCAGTGAATACAAAGACATCAATGAAATAGTTCTTGGCCTTGAGGAGTATACAATCTTACCAGGGAGATAGCAAAATAGATACACTATAGGAATGAGAGAGAGACTAAAAAGATTAATCTAGCAATAGCTTTCAGGAGGAGTTGGAAAGATAAAGGAAATGAAATCAGAGACATCAGTGGCATTAATTTAGCTCACAGTCTGGTTTAGGTGGTAGCAGACAGAATAGAGATGAAAAGGTGAATGAGTCACTTTTGAAGGGAAAAAATGGATCATATTTGCTTATGTGGGACAATGAAGATGATAAGAGTTGAATGTCTCTTTCAAGATTTAGACCTTGATGATGAGGTGATGTTACTAACAGAGAAATTGGGTTGGGGAAGATGATGAATTTAGTTATAGAAATATAAATAAAATTCTTGGGGTGGAGTCAAGACAATGAAGTCAGCATTTTGCTTAGTTCTCCCAACATACCCTCTCCACAACTTAAAATAATGCTTAAATGGAATTCTGAGTGAGAAAGTCAAGAGAAGGTCACAGTGTGTCATTTTTCCATTTCATTGTAGCTGAGGAAGATGGAAAGAGGTCTGCAGACATTGGGGTGGAGGCTGGTCAAGAGTGCCATGCAGCATAAGTGGAATTAATGGTGGCAGCCACCTCAGCTGTTGGGGGAGTAGCTCAATGCTCATTTTCAATAAGGGAAATGAACACTGGGTCAGAAAGATCAAAGGGGTTGTCCATAATAGCACTGGGAGAAGGAACAGGTGACATCTGGCAGCTCTGTTGCCCATTAACCAGTTCTCAGTCAGAGTTTAAGGACAGAAAGCAGTGGAGCAGTTGCAAAGGTGAAGGACCTCTACATGTGAAAGGATCAGAGCTCCCAGATCACTATAATTTGGAAGCACTGAAAACTTACAGGCCTCCGGACTGATTGTGAAAACAGCAGAAGGACATAAAAGGCAGAAGCTCAGACCCAAAATGACAAAATCCAAAGTCAAGAAGTAGACTGGGAAAATGGGCAAACAAGACAGAAATAGAATGGTAGAACAGATGAGCTAAAAGGAACTTTAGAGTTTGCCTAGGTCACTTCTCTGATTTGATAGAGGAGGAATCTAAAGTATATAGAGCTGAAGTGACTTGTCTGTCCTAAGATATCAGCTATTGTAGTTAAGCGACAGATCTGGAGCTAGAGCTCATGCTCTTTGCACCATATCATATTATCTAAATTCCATGGACAGGACAGAGAAGCCAGTGAGGGTAAAGCAGCAGAGCACCCTGAAGAGGTAGCATGTGCCAGGCAAGTCAAAGCACATTACCCTCTTAACCACTGTTACCCCTCAGATTCAGGTGGAAATAGTCCAGGAACCTGAACCCAAGAGCCTTGCATATAGCAGTGTCTTCCAAACCACCAGACCTGCTCTTAGCTCAATTTCCGAAGCCAGTCGTTGAAGGGAGAAATTTTGGTGAAAAAGGGGCCCAGCTTCCTCATCACTGCAGCAACAGCTTCTGACCAACTACTGCCAGTCAACTACAGAGAAGAACAAGAACCCCCCACATTGGTCCTGCTTCTAGCTCAGCCCTCGACTTCATCATCTGGGGAGGCATTTCCTGTGAGAAGAAGTGAGCCATCCCCATGTAGGGCAGACAGGCCAGCAGCCAGGCATTCTTATGGAGAGATAGTAGGCAGCATGTACCAGGCAAGTCAGAGCACCATCTTGACCATTGTCTTCCTCTAGTATGATAGAGACAGTCAGGACTATGAATTGAAAAGATTTGGGAATAGTAATGCTTTTCACGCAGCGTCCTCAGCCACCATCCTGGAAAACAACCCCAATGGAGATGCAGCGTTAGGAACTATTCCTGCACATGCTACAGCCACGAAGACCCAGAAAATAAAGTTCTGGTTGCCAGTCTTTGGCACTATCAGATGGTTCAATATCAGAAACTGATAAGATTTTATCAGTGAACGTGACATTAAAGGGGAGGTATTATTTCCTTGGCTTTGTGGGACTTTTCTATTAGACTTGCAGTTGAAATCTTCTATATGTGTTTGTCTCCTCCATTGGAATGTGAGCTCCTTGAGAGGTATGACCCTCTTTTCTATTTCTGTCCTTAGTGCTTTGTACATAGTAAGCATTTAATAAAATGCTTCATTCATTCATGTGAAAATGTTTTTGCTTGTCAAGTTGATGATTTGGACTGGAGCTCAAGTGGGAGGACAAAATGCAAAGTAAATAAGATTTTTTTTTCCTTTCCCCTTCCAAAATTTCAAATTACTATTATAGTCTTAAAAAAATATTTCAGAATATTCATTTGTTGAAGAAATTAAAAGTTAGATTATGGATGAAATCTCAAAATTTATGTTGTTACCCTAAATTTTCCTAGATTTGCTATTTGTGCAAATTGTTTTGTTGTTCTAGCTTGCTTTTCAGCATTGTTCTGAAGAGGCTTTTTTTGAATATCAGGCTTAATCTGACAATACTAGAGGAAAGGTTCTTCTAAGTTTGTGTATTGCTGGCTCACTACAGTTGACTTGGCAAGTAGAGCAGATGGCATGGTGTCCGCATGAACTTTAATGTCACATGGTAGTTCTGTAAACCAAAACAAAACTGATAGGTATAATTCAAGCCTGTCAGCCTTTGTTATTGCCCTTTTCAAATGACCTTGTTTCAAGTGAAATTATGTTATCATTTTGTTTTCTTTTTTAACTTTTTTGAAAATATTAAAATTACTTAGTAGCTAAATGAGTATAAAATACATTTTTTATGTTTGTATATAGCAAAAATATAGTTGGCAATCTATTGCTAGAATGGAAACATCTAACAGTCTGGGAAGAGTAGAAGTGATATGAAAGATTAGGCTCTTTTATTTTAAGTATTTAAAGAAAATTGGGAATAAAATAGTTGCAACATAAATTTAAACATTATAATATTTGTAGGTCAACTGCCTGCAATAGGAGCTAAAGAAATTAATTTTAGAAACAGAAATGACCTTGAACTTGAAAATAATATTTTTTTAAAAAAGAATTTAAAGTTTTTAGTATTACACAGTTCAGAGTATTAGCATTCATAAAGCATGTTATCTTTCTTTGGAGATTTTCCTTCTTTCTAGGTATATTGCAAAAACACTGATAATGAAATTGAATATCTTGATATGAACTAGATACATTTTGTTCCTTCTCCAGTACTAATTTTGTCTAGGGGAGTGTTGTGTACTTGAAGAGTTTTTTATTTTTTCCTTCCTTTTGACATTATGATGATAATGATAAATTTTATATTTGTATAGATGTTCACATTTCATAGTTATAGAATTTCAGAGCTAAAAGAAGACCTCAGAGGCTAAAAATCATTTCTATGACATAACCAACTAGTTGTCTTTCCTTCACAGTTTGAAGCCCTCCGCTGAGGGTGAATCCACTACACATCCTATAATGTATGGAATAGCTCTAATTTTTGGGAAATTCTTTCTTACCTCATTCCTAAATTTTCCTTTCTGCACCTTCCACCCATTTCTTCTAATTCTGTGCTCTGGTGCCAAATAGAACAAGTCTATTCTTTTTTCCCATTTAATAGTCCTTCTATTATTTGAAAATAGAACCTCTCTACCTCCCTCTCCCTTCCCTACACATCCCCCTAGGGTTTAAAAAAAAAAAAAGGTATTTTTCTTCACCCTAAACATAGCCAGGTCTTTCAGCTGGTTCTTACACAACATAATTTTGAGGCCTTTCATCATTCTGGTTGCCTTACCTTTTGGACTTTTATCAGACTGATGAATGTCCTTCCTAAAATGTGTTTTCTAGAACTGGATACAGTATTTTAGTTGTGGCCTGATAAAGCGTAATGGTTCATACCATCCTTTCCCCATTTCTGAGCCTGTGCTTCTCAGTGCTGCCTAAGGTCATAATAGCTTTCTTGCCTGCCATATCATACATTGTCACTTCATGTGAAGCTTGTAGCCCTCTAAAAGCCCTATATCTTTTTTTTTAAATTGGAAAGTACTTTATTCCACAATTTTTAAAAGTTTCATTGATAAGCTGTGGAAAAATCTTACTTTCAAACAGCTTACTTCATAATCCTGCTTAGCTTCTGCATCTTGGTTCTTGCAGGAATATCAACATATTTCTCTCCTATATGCACAATCGTTCCTCCCATGATAGAAGGATCGGTCTTAACCTCCATTTTCAGGACTTTGCCTTTCTTTAGGAAGCTATTCAGGACTGTTGTTAATTCTGAAAGAGTTGCATCATCTGAAGTGCAGTAGTAACTGAGCACTGTACTTCTCCACAATGCACACTCATTGTGGTAGAAAATGATGAAATAATTCCTGGGCTATTGTTTAAATGACCATTTTCAGCAAGCAATTTTATGAGGTTGGTTGTGATAGGGGAAAACTTCTCTTTTGCTGTTTACATCACTGAGGGCTTTTATCTTAATGGAATGTTTTATATGGGGATTCATAATAGAGTCAATCATTTTGGGCTCCTTCAAAAGTTTTATTACTCTGAGTAACTCCTTTTCTACCATGTCCAGTTTATTCTGCTTAGATGCAGCAGAGTAAAGAACAGTGGCATATTGACCTTCTAGATCATACACTTGAATTGGAGGCCTGACGAGTTTAGCAAATGGTCTGCCCACTGAAGTAGTGAAGCCACATACCTGCTGGAACATCCCCAACTCACTTGGCGTTACCATCTCCTGCGGTCAAACCAGAGCTCAGAGTGAAGAGGAGGAAGTCCTGTATCTTCTTTTAAATGAGCAGAAATCTAACTATCCTTCCCACATTTTGTATGAAATTAATATTTTGAACCCATATTTAAGACTATTAATGGGTGTTCTGTTCAGCAATTACTAAGTTCCAACTAAGCAAAGCATTGTGGGAATACAGGGATAGTTAGGATGGTCCCTTCCTTCAAGGAACTTTTAGATTCAGTCCAAGGTTATAGCTTGTTAAGGTCGTTTTCATCCTTACTTAGTCATTCAGTAGATCATCCTTACAGCTTTAGGTCACCTGCAGATTTGATAAGCATGGGTCTATGCTTTGATTCAAGTCAGTGATTAAAATGTTTAATAGAAGAGATCCCTTGGGCATTCCAACAGATCTCCTTCCAGGCTGATACCAAAATATTAAGAGCTACTCTTTGTATCTGTCCATTCAACTAATTCTGAACTGATCTAACTGTATTATTGTTTAGCCTACAATTTTCGTATGTATCACAAGAACTACCTGGGAAATTTTTTTCAAATGCTTGGCTGAAATTCAGGCAAACTATAGCATTCTTGTTACGAACAGCTCGTTATAATAGCCTTCTAACTGGGTTCCCTGCCTGGAATCTCATCCCACTCTAGTCCAACCTCTACTTAGCTGCTCACATGATTTTTTCTCTCTGAAGTATAGGTATGATCAGGTCAGTGTCCTGCTCAGTAAGCCGCTGTCTACTACTTCTAAGATAAATGATAAAAGCCTCTGGTATTCACAGTTCTTCATGATTCTGCCTTTTCTTAGCTTCCAATCTTCTTATACTTTATTTCCCTTCAAGTATTCTGTGATCCTCATTTATTGTTGGGCTACTCAGTTATTTAGTTATGCCCAACAGTCCATGACCTGATGGATTGTACCATGCCAATGCTGGTTATGGGGTTTTCTTGGCAAAGTTTATCCAGTTTTATGCAGGCCGAGGTTAAGTGACTTTCCCAAGGTCACACATGTCATTACAGTCTGAGAACATGTTTGAACTCTGATCTTTCTGACTCCAAGCCCAGTGCTGTATCCACTGGACAACCTTGCTGCTCCTTCTGGCATAATTACATTTCCTCTAACATGACACTCCATCTCCCAACTCCATTTCTTTTCACTGCTGTCCTCGATACTTGGAATGCACTTCTCTTTTACTCTATCATTTTAATTTCTTTGGTTTCTTTCAAAACTCAGCTCAAACATCATCTTCAGACCCTTTCCCAGTCCCTCTAGCTGTTAGTGCCTTCTCTTATCATAATACCTTCTATCTATTCTTTGTATGTATACAGTTATTTACATGTTGTCTTCTCCATTTGAGTAATGAGACAGTGTTTTTGTTTTTCTTTGTGCCCTCTATATTTAGGAAATATATGTGGAATATATAGTAAGTGCTTAATAAATGCTTGTTGACTGTGACAGAGAAAAGAATGAAGTTAGTCTGGTATAACCTGTTCTTGCTTGAGATACGTCTCTGTGATTGTTACTTCCTTTTCAAGGTATTCCCTAAGCATTCCTTTAATAATGCCCTCTATAATTTTGCCAGCAATTAAAGAGAAGCTCACTACCCTATAGTTTGCACACTTTTCTGTCTTGTGGCACATTTACCCTTCTGTGCTTTTTTGATACCTTTCTCTTTATTCCATGGTTTTTGAGAGATCATAAAACCCCTTATCTCATTAGCTCATCATTCACATTTGCCAGTTCTTCAGTATCAAATTCAGCTAATGTTTAAGTGCCTGTTCTGCGCCAAGATCTGTGCTTAGGTGTCCGGGATGGCCTCAAATGCTGTTTATCTGAGCCTAGTGACTTGAACTCATCTAGGATTGCTAGGTGCTTTTACTCTCTTTTATATTGAGCATCAACTCCACTTTTAAGTATGCTTTCACATACGTACTTTCCAAGTATTTCTTACCCTAGGACTTCTACAGAATGAATGGTCAGATATGATCATTATCTTAGAAACTTCAGTCTAAAAAAATGTTATGTTCAATTTTTAAATGAAATTTTTTTTTAATCAATAAAAATCCCCCCCAACTCCTTTGAAGAAAATTATCTTTTTCACTTTAGTGGGATCAGAGAAGGAGGGACAACATTTTATATTACTAGCAAACCTGAATATTTTAGATAAATGGAGAGTCTAGAAAACCTAACACAGGAGGACCTGTTCAGTCTTAAAGGCCCAGCTAACAGGCTACCTTTCTCTGAAGCTTTCCATGTTCCTTCTAAGTTGGAAGCTTCTTCTCCTGAATTTCCTTAGTACTTTATCTTTTATTTTAACTTTAATTTTTTTTCATTTTAAACTTAAATACTAATTGAGAAAAGGAAAATAAAGAACATTGCCATATACACAATAGAACATAGGAGAGGATCTAATATAAAACAATAAATTTCCATGTCAAGAAAACCTATATAATAAATACTGCCTGTTGTTTTCATAGCCCCTAAACTTTTCTTTGCTTCCTTGTAGGTTTTCTTTTATTCTTTGCTATGCACTTTTTACTTTATTTTTCCCCCTCCCTCTTCCTTCCCTACCTTAAAGAAGACTACAGTTATGCACACATACATGTATATAGAGACATAGATTACATATATGCCCTTACACATATATGTAAGACCATACTATGTATAATTTCACTTGTCATCTCAATCTGTGAAGGTGGGTAGTATCTTCCTTCATAGGGCCAAGTATTTCCATATTTTTCTAAATCCTTTAGCTCATCATTTCCTCAACCACAGCAATATTCCAACCCAATCACATCCTATCTGAGAGGTTATCTGTGAAGGTTTTCCCTCAATTTTCTGCATTCCTTATGTTCTTGGCTACATTGGCTTTATTTATATGAGAAACTTTTAATTTAAAATAATAGAAATTTTCCATTTTACACTTCAATAGTGCTCTCACCTTACAATATAGTTTATGGTTGATATTGTTGAATTTGCTTCCTTTACAATCTTTTTTTTCCTGGTTTCTTTGAAATTCCTGACCTTTCTTCCAAATGAACTTTATTTAATTTTTTCTAACTCAGTAAGATAATTTTTTTTAGTAATTTAATTGGGATGACATTGAATAAAAAAATTAGGTTAAATTGCCATTTTTTATTATATTGACTTTACCTACCCATGAACAATAAATATTACTTCAGTTATTTAGATCTGACTTTATTTGTATAAAAAGTAATTTATGTTTACGTTTATATGGTCCTTGTGCCTGTTTTGGCAGGTATACTTTTAGGTATTTGTGAATTGGCTAGTTATTTTAAATGGTCTAAAACAATATTGAATGAATAACATTGCTAATATGTAGTATGGTTTCCCTTTTTTTCTCTTGATTACATCTCTTTTAGCTTTAACTTTGTCTGAAATCGTGATTACTGACCCTCCTTTCTTTACATAATAAATTCTACTCCTGCCCTTTTTATCTTTGGGAGTATATCTCTCATTTTTATAGTGTTTCCTGAAAGCAATGTGTTGTTGAATTCACATTTTTAATCTTCTCTTTCTGTTTTATTCATCCCATTCACATTCTAAGCTATAATTATTTATTGTTTTCTTCCTTTATGTTTTTCCTCACCATCCTTCTCACCTTATTTACCCTATCCTCATTCCTCTGCTTTACTTCTCCCTGTTAGCTTGCCCTCTTATTCCTTAACCTACCCACCCCTCAGAGTCCCTCCTTATCTTCCCCCGCTGTATCTCCTTCCCCTTTTATTTCTTTCTGAATTTAGAAGACTTTCGTACTCATATATATATATATATATATATATATATATATATATATATATATATATATATATATATGTTGTTTCCTCTTTAACTCCTTGATGAGAATAAGGTTCTAGCACTACCTGCCTCTCCCCTCTCAACCCTCCACTAGTTTCTTCTGGATCAGGTTTTCCTCCTTTGTCTCATTTATGTTACATAATTACTCCTTTTTATCTGTCCCTATACAGTTTTTTTTTAGAATCACTCCATCATCCATAGCTCAGCCCAAGCCTTTCTTTCAAACTACCCAAATAGTGATCACAGTCATGAATACTGAGAACATTTTCACATATAAGAAGTAAATAATTTGACCTTATTGAGTCCCTTATAATTTGTCTTTAATTTTTACCGTGCATTTCTCCTTCTCTTATATCTTATATTTCAAATTTTCCCTTCTATTTTGCTGTTTTTGTCACAAATACCTGAAGATCCTTCAGTTCGTTAAATGCCTCCTTTTTTTTTTCATTCAGGATTATATTTAACTTTGCTGGGTATATTACCTTTGGTTGTAATCTCAGTTCCTTTGCTGCATGAAAATAGTATTCCAAGACCTAAAGTCCTTTAACATAGTAATTACTAGGTCTCGTGTGATCTTTACTATAGCTCCATGTTATTTAAATTGCTTTTTTTCTTGTCTTTCTGCTTAACCTGGGAGCTTTGAAACTTGGCTATGATACTTAAATGATATGATGAAAGTAACCACATACTCTGTCTATACATAGAAAAAGCCCTATGAAAGACTCTCTTCCCTCAGGTATTTTGTTTTAGTCTACAATTCACATTATTAGAGTCACTAATGGGTTTCATTTCTCACCTTGCTGCACCACTTTGGGACTTCTCTGACCTGCTACCATGCCCCAGGAAACTCATTATTGGGAAAACCTCATCACCCTGCAAGATTTCATCTGCCTTGGAGGGTTGGGCCGGGAACTTCAAATCCTCTGTTTAAGAGGGAGGTTCCGCGAAGAACTTCTCATTTTTCACCTGTATATGCTGCTTTGGGATTTCTCTGACTTTTCTACCATGCCCACTTTGGAGTATCTTCCCTGCCACTGCCCCTCATTCGCCCTTTCAGCTTTTGTGTGTTATCTTCTCCCTTGAAAGCTGCTTGAGGACAACGGTTTCTCCCTCTCTCTCCCTCCCCCCCTTCTCTCTCTCTCTCTCTCTTTCTCTTCTCTCTCTCCCTTTCTCTCCTGCTGTCTCTCTCTCTCTCTCTCTGTCTCTGTCTCTCCCTCTCCCTCTCTCCCTTTCTCTTTCTCTCTCTTCCTCCCTCTTTTATTTGTATCCCCAGTACTTAGCACATGGTCTGGCACATAGTACCATTTAATGACTGACTGATGGGTTCGTTTGGCAACCAAAACAGGAGCATTTGCTCAAGAATGCCACATATAAAATCAGTATGTGTTTTGGGAGGAGACCCTACTTTATTCTGCTTGTTGTTCACTTGTTGTGTCCCACTCTTTGTGACCCTGTATGGACTTTATTTGGTGAAGATATTGGAGTGGTTTGCCCTTTCCTCCTCCAGTGGAGAACAAACAGAAGTAAAGTGACTTGTTTAGGGTCACATAACTAGTGAGTGTCTGAGGCTGGATTTGAACTCAGATCTTTACACCCAGTGCTCTGAACATTGAGCTGTCTAACTAGCTTACTTACTTTTGCTGTTTTTTTCCTTTTAGAAAATTGTGTTGTTTGATATTAATCAGTTACAAGATGGATATTTTGAACTCTGAGGCAGTGAGGTAGAGAACATTTAAGTTTTAATGGGGGGGAATGCAGAATAGTATGGTGTTAAACATTCCAGGTGTGTGGGAAAGGTGAGGTGCATTGAGGGTAGTGTGAGTGCCAGCTAGGCAACTATAGGTTTGGGGTGACCCAGAAACTGTGGGAGAAGAGGGCAATGGGAAATGGAACGTCCTATGATTGACCCTGTCTTCTTTCTTCATGGGCTTTTTTGTGATGTGAATAAAACATATGAGAGGAGTGTAGTATAGTCGAAAAGTCATTAGAGTTAGTTTATTTTTTCACATATATTTATATACCCCATCTTTTATTAAAAACAAAACCAAAATCTAGTACCTAGCATAGTGCCTCACACATGCTCTATAAATGTTGAGTAGAGGTGATAATATCTAGACAAGGGGTGGGGAACCTTGTGATCCTGCCGGTCCTCAAGTGTGAGACAGAATCCAAACTTCACAGAACAAATCTCCTTAATAAAAGGATTTGTTCTGTAAAACTTGGACTCAGTCAAAAGGCCACACCCAAGGATTTAGCAAGGTCCCCCAAGCCTGACTTAGATTTAAGTGATACTGAAGAAGTACTTTAAGTCCATCAGCCAGTAATGTGTTTAAGGGAACTGAGGCTTAAAAGGTTGTTAAGAACCAGGAGTTGTAGACCAACACAGTTGCATGTACATTTCTACTTTCCTGTATTCCATTTGTTTATAAATTGAGCCTTAGACAACTTTATAGTTGTCTAACTATACTAGTTACTAGTATACTAGAATTACTAGTGATGCTGAAGTTGTTTTGAGTCATACTGTGTTTCAGACACCAAACAAAATAAAGGGTCCAGAGTGTAAAAGTTTTAAAATATGTACTTAGATTTTTGGATGGATGTGTGATTTTGGATACTTTTTATAATGGGTTTAAATTTAACTCAATTTAACAAGCATTTATTAGGCACCTGTTATAGTCAAAGTACTGTGGTGGTAATGGTCATACAGACGTGAAAAGCACAGCCTTTCCCTTCATAGAGCGTGCAGTTTCAATGGTAATTTGGAAAGGGAGAGTAGTGCTTACACAAACAAGTGTGATGATGCAAAGAAGGATGTGAAAAGAGCAGAGAAGAGTGCCAAGAATTTTAAATTTATAGAGGATGAGATTAACTTCATTGGGTACGTTGGGGAAGACTTTATGAAGAAGGTCTTATAAGGAAGTAATGGATTTCATTTAATGGAGATGGGGGACTGACTAGTGTGGTAGTTTATGTAAACTAACTAGAGTACATTTTAAATTTTAACTTCTCTTTTGGGGAAGGGGATTGAATGATTTAGAAGCTTATTACTAGGGGATATTTCTCTTTCATGATTGGAAAAAGACAAATTGAGATTGAAATTGCTTGTGTTCATAAAATGTGATATTTTTTTTTCCTGATTTTGTATATAGAAAGTCAGTTTCTTACACAAAGACAGGGGAATCTGAATAGTTACAGAGTTTGGAATACTAAGAAAGCAATTCATTGTCTTGCCAACAGTGAGTTGTCAGCCAATGGTTAAAGGTTTTTTAAAAGTTGAAAATGAACTTTTTGTAAAGATTTTTGATGCAGAGCTGCATGTAACCATGAGAGCTTAGGGCCATGTGTATCCCTAGTGGGCTTTTGAGTAAGAAAAAATTCAGGGTGAAACAAAGGTATTTTTACTTTGACCAAGGATGGTAAATTTTCCTTCTTTCTACACAGTAAGAAATACTATTTAAGTTCCCAGATGTGTACTTTCTCTAGTGATTGCCTGATACAAATGCTGCTTCTATTACTTAAGCAATACTATTTTCAATTGAAAAGTTAAATTTTAGAAATAATAGATGATGTTAAAGAATACCCCAAAATACATCAAAAAACAATTCTGTTCAGGCTAGATAGTCACCAGTTTACTAGTCTGTCTTATCCAGTCAATGGTCTTGTGTTTGTTTCTCTAGGCCCCAGCTCTGGCCTTATGCTGGCTCAGTCAGACTGACTTTTCCTAAGCAGAGCTTAAGTTTTAAGAATTGGACAGATAGGTTTCTCCACAGACTTCCTAATCCAGGTAAAGAAGTCTCAGTCCAGTTTCCTTCACTCTTATCTCTGACCACCAGACTGAGGGGTGGTGAATAGTAGGGGGCTAATTATTGTAATCTTCTACCCTTTGTATTTTACTAAGAAAAGTCCACACCATAGGATGATTTCAGTGGTAATGTTAGCTCTGTTCTACTGCTTTGCACATGCACAAATATACAAATGGAATGTTGTTGTTGTGTCCATCCTTCATTGTTGAAGAAGACCATGCCATCAGAGAAATGATGACATGACTCGCACTTGACTTTGTTTTGAGTGAGGGAGGGCTGTGCAGGTCACCAGCCTCACATCTCCTCTGGGCCATCTGGATCCAGTAACCAGAGATTCCTCAGGATGACTGGAGATGACCCAGGATGCACTGGGAGATCTTGGTCCCTTTAGGCCAAGGTATATTCAGGTACTCACTTAGGGTGAGGCAATGCCCATTCATTGAATAGGTCTGTTTAAGAAGTGGCCAGGGCATGGCCCCTTTAATGAGGCAAAGGAAAATAGTGACTTCAGGCTGGGAGGGAAACAGCCAGAATTGCTATTGAAAATCACTCTGAAGGCAGGAGGGTCCAGAAGAGAGCCCTTAGACAGGGGCCTAGTGTTTTCCAATGTATGAGCTTCAGAGTGCAATTGGTTTAAGACTGAGGGAAGGGAAGAGAAGTGAAGGGAAGGGAAACAGAAACAAATGCACAAATATATAGGTGGAGCGACTGTCTCATGGATTAGCAGTGATATGCAATGAATTCTGTGCCACACTGGGTCTTTCTGGGAGGGGGAAGTTTTTGCAGGTAGGTTAGGGAATACTGAGCAGGTGGTTGTGTGGGGAGGGCTTGGCTATTAACTTAGCTCCTGGACAAGGTTGCAGGTAAGAAGTTTATGCTCCCTTAGCCAGATGGCCTGGATGGATGATGAAGTGTTGACTAGGCCAAAAGTGTTACTGGTGTAACCCTGATACTCTTGGAGCTACTCCTGCTCATTATCACAACCTCTTATAAAGAGAAGAAATCTGCGATTACATTGGCAGTGCTGTAGTCTGTACTGTCATTCTGGTATTCTTGTTGCTACTCTGGTTCATTGTTACCATCTTGCATTGGGATGCCTACCATGAACTGCAAAGATTTGGCATCAGCCAAATGGACATGGACCATACCTAAGACTTGATCTTTCAGAAGTGGAGAAGAAGCTTTAAGATTTCTGACTTCTTTTTTATTTTGTTTATATTTATTCTTTTTGCATGTTTTTCCTAAGTGCTACCTCTACCAGGAGGCTCGTCCAGGAAAAGAATTGACACTTGGTTCTCCAAAGGAGGAAGGGTTTTCTCCTCCTCTACGTGTTTGTATTGATTTATTTTTTTATTTTTTCCTCTTCTTGCTATTACTTATGCCAGGAGGACTGTCCAGTAAAACCTTTATAAGCATTTAAAAGGTGGAAGGTCCTTCTCTAGAATGGTAATGATAAACTCAAATAGAAACAGATATTTGTGGGCTGCATATTGACTTAGAAAATCCCAAATTAATATTATCTGTGTTGTATTTTTATTTATTTTGTTAAACATTTCCTTGGGTGGTGAGTTCGACACCTCTGCTCCAGAGTATCTATAGGACCTTGTACCCATAACATGAGGAGACTTTACCTAAAAGAAGACAAAGTTTGCTCTTGGTGATTAATTGGCATTGGTTTCCTGTTCATCTAGGAGCTTGTTCAGTCAGTCAGTAAATGCGCATTTACTAAGTGCTCTCAGCAGGCAATCACAAATGTCACAAGACTTATGTGAAAACCAGATTTATTACAAAAGAAATGAACATGCATATGGAACCAAAAGAGTTCAGTCTTATACAAGTTTCCCTATTTATGACAGTACAGCAAAAGCAGGAGGAGAAAACAGGAAGGGGTGTTGCATGGAAGGGTAAGGTTCAGTAAAGGTGGGAAAAAGGACTAAACTCCTCCCTAAGGGGAGGAGCAAGGTTTTGGTAAAAACCTCATTCTTTTTCATTGGGAACCACTAGACTATGAAGATATGAGGGTCTGCTTATCAGCAAAGGACCTCAGCTGCACAAGCAGTTTCCCACTCTGGCACAGACTGGCTGGTGCCTGTTTTGCCTCCCAAGGATACATAGAATCCAGCTAAGGGTGTAAACAACAAATTATGTGAGCTGTGGAGACACATGCAGGGCCTCCTTCATGCTCTGGGTCTAGTGTTTCTGGGAAATATGGTAACTCAAAGGGAACCCTTTACAGTGTTTACTATGGGCCAAGCACACTATGTTTAGTACTGGGGCTACAAAGAGAGGCAAAGGACAGTCCGTGCCCTGGGAGAGCCCACAATCTTATAGGAGAGACAAGAAGCAAGCAGATATATATGTATAGACAAACTCTGTGCAAGTAAGTAGGAAATAATTTACAGAAGGAAAGCATTAGATTTAAGAAGGGTTGGGAAAGGCTTCCAGTAGAAGGTGGGATTTTTGTTGCAACTTGAAGGAAATCAGGGAACCCGGAAGGCAGATGAGGAGACTTGGTGGGTATGTTTTATGTACCCTCATAGGAGAAGTTAAGAACCACTATATGCTTGCTATGTTAGGGCAAAGTACGTGTCTTGAAGTAAGAGTTTAATTTACATTTTTCAAGTTATTAGTGATTTGAAAAATTTTTTTCAAGTGACTGTTGACAGTCTGATATTTTTTCCCTTGAGAATTGTCTGTTCATATTCTTTGACCATTTATCAGTTGTTGGGACTTGCTTCTATTGTTATAAATTTAAATTACTTCCGTATGCAGTCAGTATTCAGCATGTTAATAACTTCATTTTTACTTTCCTGTTTGCAAACATGCTGTATGCTCAGTAGAGAAAAAAATGAGAAGCCATTTGTGGGGCTGGTATCTTACTGTGCTAGTGGCTTACTAGGCATTTTGCTGGTTTTATTTATTCTACCACTGTAGAATAAAAATGGTCCTTATGCATTTGTCATACATTTACTATTTGCCTTTAAAACTCAAGTTTTGTGTTGCAATTATGCCCCAAACACATAGTACAAGTTGTTTGAGCTCTATGCCCAACCATACAAAGTCAGTGATGCAGCTTAGAAAATAAATGTGTTAGATAAACTTTGTGATAAAATGTCCACAGATGCTGTTGTAATTTGTTATACAGTACAGCGTCCTCACTCTGCCATCTGACAGAGGTAAGAAGGTTAAGAGTTGAAGGTAAGATTCAGGTTAAAAAATAAATGAGATTTTCAGTACCAAAAATGCTGTTATGAAAAGTGAGTATTGTCTGAAATCAGCTTTTAAAAATTGGGGTATTAGCACAAGAGGTCATCAAATTCTAGGGGATTGATTACTAAGAGAAAAAAATGTTTTGCATGTTAACAATTCTGTTTTGTGTACTTCATTTTATGAGTTACTTCATGGTTACTGTATCAGGAAAAGTGCATATTATCAGAATTAATGTTTTGTTATAAGGAATTGTATGCATAAAAGTGTATTTTCGTCAGTCTCTTGTGAAAGATTATAGTTTTTAGTGGCCACAGGTACCTAACCCCTATTTCTCATAGGTTCAGTGTATTAGCATTCATGCATTTGACTTTTATGCTGTTTTCTAAGAATATTACCCTTGGGAAAGCTGAGGATTAACTGTTTATTTTGGAAATAAGATCATTATCAGAGAAACTTCGTCTGTAAAGATTTTTACCCCACTGTTTCTCTTCTAATTTTAGCTTCATTGATTGTTTGCATGCAAAACCTTTAAATTTATGTACCCTGATATGAGAAATTAAGTACCACTATATGCTTGCTCTGTTAGGACAAAGTATGTGTCCTTTTTTGTAAGTATCAAATTACTTGTGAGTAATTTTGTCCCAATGGAACTTGAACTAAGAGTTTAATTTGCATTTCTAAAGTTATTAAATTTTTTAATTTTATCTTCTTGATCTTTTCTATTTCTTGTTTGTTCATGAACTTTACCCCATTCATAGATCTGAAAGGAAATTTCTTATATTTTCCTTGTATAATGTGACCTTTTATACCTGTCGTGTATTTATTTAGAAAGAAGTTATCTTGGTATATAGTGTGAAGTTTTAGACTAAATCTAACTTCTGTCAAACTGCTTTCCAATTTTCCCAGCAGTTTTTGTTCAATAGAGAGCTCATTTATTTTTCCTCCCTTCTAAATTCCCTTCTGTCAAGAGCAACACTATTCTTACAGTTAAGTAGGTTCACCACATAGGAGCCATCCTTAGTCCTTCACTGTCTCCTACACCTTCTGTTTCTTGCTGTGCTCAGTGTGCCCCCTGGTGAAAGGCTGCCAGGGGCCAAGCTAGGCATTTTCCATATGCCCTAAGGCAACTACTTCCATCTTACAGCCAGTCATGTGGCAAGTCTTATTAGGGAGGTAGAATCAACATCTGTCAGTTTTGTCTACTCACACCACAATTGTCCTAGTTGAGGCCTCTCACCTAAACTAACTCTTACAGTAGTCTCCCATTTGGTCTCCCTGCTTCCAGCCTCTTCCTTCTCCAGTATACCATCCACCAGTTGTCACAGTGATACTCCTAAAGCCCAGTTCTTATCTCCCTTACTCTAGAAGCTTTAGTTTCTTATGCCCTTGGGACAAATTGCAAAGTCTTTTCTTTGACTTTTAGAACCCTTTATTATCAGGCTCCATATCTTTCAATGCTGATTATATGCTACTCTCTCATACTGAATAATCTTGCCAAACTGGCCTACTTATCATACAAGATGTTCCATCTCCAGCCTTCATGCCTCTGGGCAGGTTTCCCCCTTGCTTGGAATGTTCTCCTTTGCCTCTCTATCTTGGAAGCCTTATATCCCTTTGAAGTTCAACTTAAGAGCCACTTCCTATTAGAGAATTTTCCCTATCCCCTATTTTCTAGTGTCTTCTCCCCATTACTTTGTACTTACTTTGTATGTGTACACACATGCCACTGTTCTCAAAGTCTGTGTCAGGAGAATGTAAGCTTTGGCAGTTTTTCTCATGATGGAAATGCTTCAAACCACTATCTGGTCCTATTTTCTTCTTGTTCGTTTTCGTAGTATTTCCCTCCATGCATCATACATTAGCCTATTAATTGTTCCCCGGATTTGATATCCTATCTCCCATATCCATGCCTTTGTATAAGCTGTCCCTTGTACTTGCAGTGCACTACTTCCTCAACTCTATGCATTCTGTCTTCCTTCCAGGCTCAGTTCAGGTCCTATCCCCAGGGCCATTTTTGTCCCTCCCCATTCCCATGCTAGGTATTAGTGTTTTTCATTTCTCATATTATATTTGGAACCTAAGTCCAGGAATTTAGAATTGTGAAGGACCTCAGAGGTAATATAGTACAACCCCTTTGTTTTATTTACTTTATCTTTTAAAAATTCAATTTCATTTAAAATTTTTTCCCCTACCCTACCATTGAGAAGGCAAGAAATAGAAGACCCATTACAAATATGAACTCATGAAAACAAATTTCTGTATTAGCTATGTTCTGAAAATAAAAAATGTTCTGCACTCTTGAATTCATCAGTTTTCTATCTAGAGGTAGATAGCATTTTTTTTATCATGAGACCTATTGATATTCTCTTAGCAGAACTGAGACTCTATCTGCTTACCTGTGTACATATATGCATTCCTTTAGAAGACTTACCTTAAGAATCAGGGCTCTTTCTCTTAGGCATAGTGGAGTACCACAGAGATTGTCTGTCTGTCTGTCTTACTCATGCATGCGTGTGTGCACACACATCTGCCCTTTTTTCTGTAGTTTTTGGACTGAGCTCTGTTGCAATGCACTACTGACCAAACCAGCACAAACTTTTTTGCCTTTTCATTTTCTCAGGCATTGGTATTGGCATTGAGGGAAGCAGAGCTGAACTCTGTTACAAGTTCTTAGGTTTTATAGACCTGCCTGTTTGGTGGCCCATGGGGGAGAGGGTCACAGGGGAACTGGGTGCCGAATGAGGATGTTAAAGGTTAGGGATTAGCTTTTTCTGCTTTTAGTTCATAAGGTTTTTACCTCATTTAGTTTCTTGGTGTCCTAGACTAAACAACTGGAATTGCTTTATCTTTTATACGTAATTCCTATATTTTGGAGAGCTTTGAGAGATTATGAGGACAAAAAACTGTCTAGTTCTCCATTTGTTGGTTATTTAACCTGGAAACTATAATAAATATTTGTGAAGCATTTACTATACACCAGAAACTGTGCTAAGCACTGGGGATATAAGATCTTGGAGAAGGACAGGTGCTACAAGACTTGAAGGAGGAATATCCTGATTTTGAAAAAAATGAGGAAGGTGAACCCTGCAAACTATTAACTTATTTTCCTGGCAAAATTCTAGGAACCATTATTACAGGGATGGTTGAGGAGTATTTAGACAGGAAGCAGTGATAACTGAAAGCCACTCCAAAGTTAAGGTAAATTGCATGACTTCATTAACAAGTCATGCCTGACTAGCAGCCTTCTGTTCTTTGTTGTTGACAGGATAAACTTGAACAGCGAGGACATGTAATGCTGTTGACAAAGCTTCTCAGGTTTTGCTTATAGATTAGCTGAAGAAATGGGCCAGAGGTTAGTACAGTTAGGTGGATTATGTACTGGTTGAAAATCACAGGAAAAGAGTAATCATTAATGGGTTGTCAGCTTAGAGGGACGTCTCTAGCTAAATGTTCTAGAGATACATAATCTTCACCTTTTATTGTTCAGAATTTTTTATCTGTGACTTGGCTAAAGGCAAAGATGACTTGCCTCTCAATTTTGTTGGGAGAGACACCTAAATTAATTGGATGTTAGAGTCATCTTCTTGGGTTACACGTTTACCTATTCATTTCAGTGACTAATACTGATTAAGGCATTGATTAAAGTATTGATGATGCAAAGACAGACCCAAAACTGTCCTTTCCCTCAGGGAGATTCTATTTTATTTGGAGTTCTGATGAAAATATAATCACAGATAAGTAAATATAAGATAATTTAAGGAAAAAGAGCAGTAACATTACTGGGAGAAAGAGCAAAATATTTCCTGTAGTTTGCAGGATGCCATAGCTTTTGATAGGTGGAGGTGAAAAAGGGCTGCCTTTTTCTGGCATGGAGGAGTAGGGAACAGTCATCCTGTCTAAAGATACCTATATCTGTCTGTCTTTGTCTATCTGTGTGTATATACATACAACTGAAGGGATGTGAAATTCTTGTGAAGACAGAAAGCACAGTCAGATGGATTCAGAAGGGGTTGAACTGAGAGTTGTAGTTATGTGTGTAGTTAGTGTGACAGGATGTCTCTAGAGGAGTGCCCCAGGGATCTGTGTTTGGCCGTGTGTATGTGTGTGTGTGTGTGTGTGTGTGTGTAATATTTTTATCAGTGATTTGGATAAAGATATAGATTACCACGTTCATTAGACTTGCAATTGTTACAAAACTGGGGAGGCATAGCTATCACACTGAATAACAGAATTAGGATTGGAAGGCCTTAGATTGAATTTTGCCTTTGGCAGTTTTCAGCTCTGTGACTTTAGGCAAATAGCAACAATAGCTATCATTTGTATAGTACTTATCCACGTGCCTGGCGCTGTTCTAAGTGCTTTACAAATTTATCTCTTTTTGATGCTCACAACAACACTGCCTCATCCCTTATTTTGGATGAGGAAACTGAGGCAACCAGAGGTTAAATGACTTGCTCAGGGGTCACATAAGCTAGTTAGGTTCTGAACTCAGGTTTTCCTGACACTTAGTACTTTATGCATTGTGCCTTCTAGCCCTTCTGATCCCCATGCCTGGTACCCTATCCACTACACTACCTAGTCCTTGTGATATGATTTTATCAATGAAAGTGGCATGAAAGAAGTAGCATTACCATTTTTCTTGCTTTGCTGCAGCACTTTAAGGACCACAAGACCATTGGCATCTGACATCTTCTTTATGTGTTATCTCCCCCATCAAAATCAACACTCAGTAGATAAGCTTTTATTAAATACCTACTATGTGCCAGGCACTGTGCTAAGTGCAGTGGATACAAAAGAGTCAAAAGACAGTCTGTGCCTTCAAGGATCTTACGATTAGATAGGGGAGACAACAAGCAAACAAATATGTACAAACAAGATACATACAGGACAAGTAGGAAATTATTGTCAGAAGGGCAGCATTAGAATTAAGAGAGTTTGGGAAAGGCTTTCTATAGAAGAGGGGATTTTACTTGGGACTTAAAGGAAGTCAGGAAAACCAAGAGGCAGAAATATGAAGCGAGAACATTCTAGGCATGGGGGATAGCCAGAGGAACTGCTTGGAACTGAGAAATGGAACAGCAAGGATGCCAGTTAACTGGATCAAAGAATACATGGCAGGGAGTGAAGGATAAGAAGACTAGAATGTTAAAGGGGGATAGGTTTTGAGGGACTTTGAACCCCAAACAGTATTTTGTAATTGATGCTGGAGGCAATAAGCATTTGAGTTTATTGTGGGGTAGGGGTAGGGTTGTTTTTGTGCCTCTTCCTGTGGTGTAATTTACTTTTTTCTGCCTCCTCTTTTCCTGTTACAATCCCTTTCCACCCTTCAATTGTTTTTTATCATCACATCAGTTAATTTATACCCACTACCTCTTTCTATATATCTCTTTTAAATGTCATAATAAATATACAATTCTCAAGATTAACAAGTATCATTCTCCCATATAGGGATGCAAACAGTTTGCCCATACTGAATAACAAGTGTTTTTTCTTTCTTTTTTTTTCTTGTTTACCTTTTTATTCCTCTCTTGAGTCTTGTTATTTGAAGATCAGGTTTTCTATTGAGCTCTGACCTTTTCATCCCATATATCACTGAATGTCCATCTCCTTGCCTGAAAGATTATGCTCAGTTTTGCTGAGTAATTGATCCTTTGTTGAAGTCTAAGCTGCTTTGCCTTACAGAATATTATATTTCGGTCCCTCTGATCTTTTAATGTACAAGCTGCAAGGTCCTGTGTGATCCCAACTGTAGTTTTTCAATATTTGAATTGTTTCTTTTTGACTGCTTGCAGTATTTTCTACTTGACCTTATAATTCCAGAATTTGGCAACAGTATTCCTTGGCATTTTCAATTTGGTGTCTCTTTTAGGAGGTGATTGGTAGGTTCTTTTGATGACTATTTTGCCCTGTGGATTTAGGACTTCAGGGCAGTTTTCCTTGATGATTTCTTGGAAGATATTGTCCAGACTCTTTTATTTTGCAATATTTTCCAATAGACCAATGCTTAAATTTTCTCTCCTGGATCTATTTTCCAGGTCATTTTTTTCCCCAGTGAGATATTTTGCATTTTCTTCTATTTTTTTCATTCTTTAGATTTTATTTCATTGATCCTTGATGTTTCATAGAGTCATTAGCTTCTACTTGACCAATTCTAATTTTTAGCAAATTGTTTTCCTCATTTAGCTTATGTACCTCCTTTTCCATCTGCCCAATTTTCTCAGTTAGGTTTTGTACCTCCTTTTCCATTTGGTCAATTGTACTTTTTAAGGACCTGTTCTCTTCAGTGAATTCTTTTTTCATTTTGTTAATTGTATTTCTTAAATCACTAGTCAATTTGTCTTCTACTTCTCTAATTTGGCTTTTAAAATCTTTCTTGAGCTTTTTCAAGAATGCTTTTTGGTCTTGAGACCAGTTCATATTCCCTTTTGAGTTTTCAGATGTGGGTATATTGTCAGTGCTCTCCTCTTCTGAATTCATATTCTGATCTTCCCTTTCACTGTAATAAGATTCTATGATCTTTGCTTTTCTGATTTGCTTCTTACTCATGTGATTGCTCTTTTCCTGACTTTTAAAGTGGATCTCTTCTTCTGGGGCACGGGGCTCTGTCCCAGATTTTAAAACTAAATAATTTAATCCTAAAGAATGAATGGGTCAAACAACAAATCATAGAAACAGTAACTTCATTCAAGAGAATGGCAATCCCAAAACTTATGGGATGTAGCAAAGCAATTCTTAGGGGAAATTTCATATCTTTGAATGCTTACATGAATAAAATAGAGAAAGAAGAGATCAATGAAATGGGCATGCAACTGAAAAAACTAGAAAAACAACAAATTGAAAATCCCCAATTAAATACCAAACTAGAAATACTGAAAACCAAAGGAGAGATTAATAAAATTGAAATTAATAAAACTATTCAATTAGTAAGTAAACTAAGAGCTGGTTTTATGAAAAAAACCCCAATAAAATTAATAAACCTTTAGTCAATTTGACTAGAAAAAGAAGAAAACCAAATCACCAGTGTCAAAAATAAAGAGGGTGAACTCTCACCTCCAATGAAGAGGAAATGAGAATAATAATTAAAATGATTTTGCCCAGTTGTATGTCCATAAAATTTGACAATCTCAGGGACATGGATGAATATTTACAAAAATATAAATTGCCCAGATTAACAGAAGAGGAAGTAAAATACTTAAATAACGACATCTCAGCAAAAGAAATTGAGCAAGCCAAGCCAGCAATGAACTCCCTAGGAAAATGTCTTCAGAGCCAGATGTATTTACAGTTGAATTCTATCAAACCTTTAAAGAGCAGTTAATTGCAATACTACATAGATTATTTGGGACTATACACATATACACACACACACATACACACTATATATAGTCTCTGTATATATATGTATACACACACACACACACACACACACACACACATACATATACATATGTATATAGTATTTCCAATACTGTATAGACTATTTGGGGAAAAGAGTTTTATCAGATTCTTTTTATGATACAAATATGGTTCTTATACCTCAACTGTGAAGAGCCAAAACAGATAGGTCATGGGAAATGAGTACGTTAAAGAACCTACTATAGTTAGGTGCAGGTGAGGGAAACGTTTGTTCTCAAGGCCCCATGTGGCCCTCTAGGTCCTCAGGTGCAGTTAGGTGGTGCAGTGGATAGTGCACCAGTGCAGGAGTCAGGAGGACCTGAGTTCAAATCTCACCTCAGATACTTGACACTCACTAGCTGTGTGACCTTGGGCAAGTCGCTAAACCCCAATTGTCTCATCCTGGGTCATCTCCAGTCATCCTGATGAATATCTGGTCACTGGATTCAGATGGCTCTGGAGAAGAAGTGAGGCTGATGACCTGCACAGCCCTTCCTCACTCATAAAACAAAGTCAAGTGCAAGTCATGTAATTATTTCTGGTGGCATGGTCTTTGGCAACGAGGGACAAACACATATACTTTTGACTGAACCCAAACTTCATGGAAGAGATTTGTTTCTTACCCCTGAAAGGTATTTGAGGGAGAGTTAGTATGTATGTTGAAATCCCCTAGTATAAGTACAGGAATTGGGGAGAGAAAGATTGTGAGCTAGACAATTGAGGAAGGAAGGCAAGTGTCCTGGAAGTCTGTAGATAGTAGATACCAGGATTGTGAGTGAGTGGAAAATGTGGATTGTGTGGCTCTCAGAGGAGGAGAGTGATCCAGTTAGAGGGAGAACCTGGAAGTGGCAGTGGGGAGCAAGGAGTATTCGATGTCCTCTACCTTGACCAATGAGCCAAGATTATTGAGTGAAAATGCAGTCAATACTGGGAAAGGGTGGCAAGGGAGACTGTATCATCTGGGGAGAGCTAGATCTTGATGATTGCTAGAAGATCGAATAAATGGGAGAAGAAGACATTTAGGATGAAGGGTAATTTGTTGCCCTACTCTGCATGAAATCATTGGTCTTGTATAGAGCTGGAAAGGATCTGAATCATTTAACACCTTTATCTTTAGCATAGGGAAACTGAAATCCCTAGAAGTTAAATAAGACATGTTTCCCCTAACATTTGGACTGTTATCCAGAATGCCCTGTTTCTTACATTCTGATTCTTCTTAAAGCTGGATGTTAGGCAGGAGATAATATAGCAGGAGATAGAAGTTGAGTCTTTTGCAGGAAGTCATGGAAATCCTGTTCCCCACCTATTTTCCTTTTTCCTCAAGGGATAGGTGCAACTGGAGAGGTAATGTCAGTTGTTAGAGAGAAGGTCACTCCTTTTCAAATCTGGAGGCTCTCCTCATTGCAGGAGGCAGCTTATCAAACAGGTGTAATGAGGACAAGAGGTATGGTCAGATGGAAGGTTGTACTGAACTCCTGGAGAAAGTAGGGAGAATGATCTGGTTGCTAACCAAGATGAAAAAAGGAAAATTTGAATATTTTTGATTTAAAACAATTATTAGAAAACTACAGTCAACACTGATTAATGGAAGAGTCAGTTATCTAGCATTTTTTTTTCAGCTCTCCCTTTTGACTCATCATCTCTGACAAAACAGGCCATGGCAAAATAACAACAACAAAACAGTTGAAATCCAAGTTTATTATTTGTTTTTGCCACCCCATCCTCATCCCCCTGCTTAATGTGGTGACTAATTAAGAATTGGTTAGAGAGTGACAAACATAATTCAGATTTGAATCTTTAGAAACAAGGTACTCTATTTCCACATTAGTTTCATCTTATCACAGTCTGCCACACTGTAGTTTCTTTTACTTTATACACATTCCTAGGCAAAGTATGATGTTGAGATTAAAGTACGTCTCAGAAATATACTGAGGTAACGTTATTAAAATGGATAGCCTGTGTTTGTTAAGGAAAAAATGTCAACATAAAAATTCCTGCAGTAATTTGTCATTATCCTCCCCTTATTATCTACCATGTGCTAGGTAAGCCAAACCCTAACCACCACCTTGATGGCCATCTGTCCTCAAATTCTTAAGGAGATAGCCCTGATCCTGATCTCAAGAGCCCAGGAGGCCTGCTTTTAGCCTAGCCCTTAGAGTCAGTCACTGAGGGGAAATACCATTGTGGAGAATCACCTTCCTCATTAGCTCCAGCAACAACTTTTGACCAACTACTGCCAACCAGCTGCAGATAAACACAAGAGCCCTGGGAGTGGCAGCACCTTCTTTCTAGACCATGGCTTCTGCTTCCAACTCAGATCCTACAGTTTTCATTGAGGCACGTGGTCTTATAGAAAAGGGGACCTCTCCACCAGTTCCAACTCCACTCAAAGGGCAGTCAAACCAGGCTATTTGAAGCTGCAGGGAACCCTGAGGGAGAGGTAGGAGACAGCATGCTCTAGGCATTTCAAACCACAACTACTACTTTAACCACCAGCTGTTCCAGCATGTCTCCTCAGATGAATGAAATCCACTCAGAGCCCTGAATGTAAGGCCTTTGTAATAGCAGCATAGTGTTCCCAGTTGTCATCCCGAGAAGTAATCTCTGTGGAGATGTCACTTGGCAACTGCTCCTGCAGGTAATAGTCACATTTATTGACTGGTCCAGAAAAGAAAATTGTCACCAAAATCTTTGGTACTGTCGAATGGCATGACATCAGAAACTAATATGATTTTATTAGTGAGGATGACATTAAAGAAGAAGAATCTCCATCTGCTTAACCATTGCACTCTTATTGCAAACCAACCATGGAAACTTTCAATAGAACTTGCCCCTGAAATCTTCCAATTGAATTGTTTCCCTCATTGGAACGTGAGCTATTTTGCAATAGGGACTGTCTTACTTTTCTGTTTCTATTTCTAGCTATCTGATTCATTTATATAAAATATTTTTTTAAAAATTCATCTACCAGTGGCATTCTCCTGCATTTTTCCATGTCCTCAAGAACCTCCTCCTCCTCCAAGATCACAGCAACCTTGGAGCCCTCATCTCCTCCCTGCCTTGGGGGGCCTCTCCCTCCCTCTGATTGGGAGAACTCTCCTAGATACTGCATTTATGGAGGCCACGCAAGTCTGACATTTCATTTCCCACTGGCTGCATTGCTCTGGACGTCATCCTTCCTACCTTTTTCCCAGTTTCCTTCCTCATCCACTTCTTCCTCCTTAGGTACTTTTTTTTAATGCATTGTCTTCCCTCTTTAGATTGTGAGTTCTTGAAGGCTGGAGCTTGTCTTTTTTTTTTTTTTTTGGTACCTCCTGTATTTACAATGTCTGGCTTGTTGTAGGGCTTAATAAATATTTACTCACTGACTGAAACTGCTCCTCCTCATCCCCCAAGCCGACACCATTTTTAAGATGAGAAAACAGGCTCAGAGGGTTTAGAAAAATTGTCTGAAGTTTCATGAGAAGTAAGGAGTCACTAATTTGAGCATGAGTCCTCTGATTTCATAGTGCTAATCTATGAACCCAAATTTGTTTCTGATTGATTTATTGATAATTGAGTATGTTACATATGTGGTAGAGTAATCCTGACTTTTAAACTTAGATTTGGAGTTATATTAGTTGAAAAGCCTAATGGAAGGTGATATTAATGGCATATATTTGTATTGTCCTCTGCGTGCTTTCGTATTACATGATCTAATTCAATGACATGACTTTATTAATTAGATAAATTAGATAATATAATACATGCTAGTAGTTCAGGAAGTTGTTAATTAGTGAGGTTTTGAGATAACGGGGTATAGCTATAACTTGAAATCAATTCCAATATTCTTCCCATTGTGCTATTGATGCATGTTGTTTAAAAATGAAAAAGAAAGTGTTTTTTTATGTTGTTTACAGCACAAAGTTGATTAACAGTACTTTGTGACTTTTTGTACATATTTTATAAAAATAAGTTTATGACTTCTCATAATAGCGTAAGCATGTGATTATAACTGAAGATATTTTTCTTTTTTTTAGATATTGTAGATACGAGTGAACTGAAATATTTTTTTGAGACCAACTATTCTCAAATATATTTCATCTTCTATGAAAATTTCATAACACTGGAAAATAGCTTAAAATTAAAAGGTAAGGTTTTTTTTCCATCAGATTATGTCATGATATTAAAATATACTCATATTTATGGTGGGAATTTTTCTCACGTATTAAAAAACAACAACAAAAAGTCCTTAGTTTAGTCAATATTTCAGTCTTACGTCCTTCTAAGCATTTTTGGATGGACCATTTTGATTGAAATAAGAATTACAGCTGTAATATTTACATTCTATCTTTTCATTTCATTTTATAAGGTAGGTGCTAACAAAACAACGAAACAGTTAAAAGGTGAGTTAGCAAGAGAAAATGGGAGCAGTGAGTTGTGAAGTCTGCACTAAATCTTCATGGTTCTCTCATGTTGAATCTTACGACCCCGTTCGAGGTTTTTTGGAGTGGTTTGCTGTTTTCTTCTCCAACTCATTTAGATGAGCAGACTGAGGCAGACAGGGTTAAGTCCCTTGCCCCGGACCACACAGCTCGCAAGTATCCGAGGCCAGATCTGCACTGGGGAAGAGTCTTCATGACTCCAGACTCTGAATAGCGTACTCTATGCATAGTGCCACCTAGCTGCCCTACTCTGCCCGAAATCATTGTAATCTGTGTAGAGCTGGAAAGGATCGTACTGATCATTTTAGTTTAACACTTTTATTTTTAGGATAGGGAAGCTAAAGTCTTCAGAAGTTAAATATAAGACACGCTTTCCCCAAGGTTTTGTTATCCAGATCACTCATCCTATTCTAGAGTCTAGCCTTAAGATGATTGTATGAGTCTAGATATTCAGCAGAGTGTTTCCTGTTATTAATAGTTAGTTCTGTTCCCTCATTTATAGATGACTTGTTGTTGTTAGTGACTTGCCCTGAATTCTATTTGTCAAGTTCCATTTTTAGGTGAAAGTGATTCCAGGTTCTGAAGAACCCAGGCTTTGCCATTGGAGTGCTCGGTAGTGTGCGCTGCTAATCTTGAATGGCTTTTTAAGCATGGGGCCATTGATGGGCTTCTATGTCTGTCACTGCCTGGTTTAAAGAGTAGGCTATAGGGGATAAATTTTATTTTTGCTAATATTCATGTATGAAAACCCTGTACTATGTTGTGGGAGAAGATTGTAATCCTCATTAGTGTAGTGTGTATTCACCCTGAGAAATCCTTGAAGCATTACATTAAGTAGCACAACTAGTTCTGTGTGGTTTGTTTCATATATGTTTTACTATCATAAAAGCATGCTTTGATTTCTGGTCATTTCCAGAGGTGGAATTCCAATTTCTGTTGGGTGACCTGGTTTGTTGTTCTTGTTGTTTGTTTTTGTTGTTGAAGAGAACCATGATGTCAGGTTGGTGATGTTATATGGCTTGCAAATGAATTGGATTTAAGTGAGGTTTACAGTTATTACAAATGGGTTGTACTGTTTTGGAATATATTTTTTTTTAAATAATGTAAGATTTCTTAGATATATTGTGGGCTGTGCATTAAATATTTATTTTTTTGGTTATATATATATTTTTTACTTAAAGATTTAATTTAGAAATAGCTGTAAATCCTATGTTTTATGTAAAAATTCATACAGACATTTAAGATTTTTAAATTACCTAGTTGTGTCTCCCCTTTCAGTTTTCATCTTTGGATTTTATAAGAATGTGGAGAAGTAAAGTACAATGTGATTTTGACCCAGAATAACAAATAAAAATTAAAGCTCTGGATCAGGTTCTAAACCTGTTTCATTTTGGCAGCTAGATGACACAGTCGATACACTGCCTGACTTGGACTTGTTCGTTTTCCTGAGTCCAAATTCGGCTTCAGACACTTACTTATTAGCTGTGACCCTGAGCAAGTCACTCCTGTTTGCCTCAGTTTCCTGTTCTGTAAAAGGAACTAGAAAGGGAAATGGCAAACCACTCCAGAGGTCATGAAGAGTCAGACACTTAAACAACAAAAATTGTTTTGGCATTTTAGTGAAACTTTCCAGACATCTCAGAATAATGTTTTTAAATGCATAAAATAAAATACATAGAGTTACAAAAGAAACTATCTTGAAGTATAGTTATCAAAATATATGTTAAAAAAAGTTCATAAACTCGCTAAGTTAAGAATTTTTCCTCTTGAAAGATGAAACCTATTCTTAAAAGACTGTTTTTTTTTTCCTTTGTAAAACAGTTGCTCAGCAGTCAGGATATGGAGTAGTACCAATAAAACCACTGTGAGATTTTGTACTTTGTCATTTCAGTAACATCAGTATTGGAATGAGAAAAAATATAAAAAGAAGAGTCATGCTATACTTTGGGGGGGAAAGGAACTTTTCTCATGCTTTAGAAATCAGTTCAGTTAACTGAAAAATAAATGCCTTAAGACTTTCTTTTAAAGTGACTGTCTACAAGATTTCTAGCATTGGCATAGTAACATTAATGTTTTTTTCCCTATATTCCAGGAAATAATAAGTCACAAAGGGAGGAGCTGGACTCTATCCTTTTTCTTTTTGAAGTAAGTGATTTTTTTCCCTTATATTCTTAGTATTTAAAATACTTACAGGAAACTAGAATTCTTTATTTTCTAGCAGTTTAGTTCTAACTAAAGACAATAATAAATAATTAAATAGCAATATATTATTTGTATGTCAGAACAGAAAGTAAGTTTACTTTCATAAATGTGGGTACTGACAATTATTTGAAAATTTTCTTATTGTTTGGCATTTACTTGTTTTAAAAGCACTCTATTCGGATTTTGTTGTAAATATGTATGCAGAATAAAATTAAAAACCCTTAATTTTAAAACTTAATTAAAATGAAGTTTTTCCTCAAGTTTTTTATATTAAAAGTCTTTAATCATTAAGACTCCTCTACTACTCTACCAAGATGAGTCAAATCTTTGCATATTAATACTTATGATGAGAATTAATTAGGATAGATATTCAGTTTATATAAGCATTAAATCTATTTTTTTCCATACCAAGCAAATATGTCTTTAATGTATTTGACTAGTTTCTTCAAAGTTATTTGTTCACTCTTGATAGTATAGTTATATTTGACCAGATTTTATCAGTGGTAGAACTTGAAAGCCTTGTTTACTACTTTTATACCACAGATGCCCTAATTATTGGTATTTTGACAATAGAACATGATTACTTCAAGGAAATTGAATTTATGTGAAGTACTAGTAAAAATTATTATTTATAATTATGCATATGTTATAGCCTAAAATTATTTCCAGTTATTGCTTTTGAAATTAATGTGGAGGTTTTTATATTTGTATAAAAATATGCCTTGCCACTAAAAGCAGTTGAATGGGATAGAGTTAAAAAAAAAAGGGAAAAGGAGAGCTTCTACTCAGTGGAGTAGGTATGGAAAGTTTAGGGGTTCTATTTACACTGTTCTTCCTGTGCAACTCTCTTCATACTACTCCCTAGTTAAGACATAAAGTAACAAAATAACAAAAGGGAGGGACCTTAGATGTCAATTTAGAGCATTTCTTCTTAATCTGAGATCCTTAAATACCCAACGGGGTCTGTGAATAGATTTCAGAGTATTCATGGGCTTAGATAGGAACGTTTATACCTTTGTTTTCACTAACCCTTAGCACTTGCTTCAGTTATTTAAACTATCATTCTGAGAAAGAGTCCATAGGTTTCACCAGATTGTCAAAGGGATCTATGACCACAGAAGGTTGAGTCTGTGCCTAAAGGTTATCTACTCTGAGGAAATTGGCAGAGTGACTTGGCCAGGGTCACATAGTATGAATTGAATGAACCCATTTCCTCAACTCCAAGTTTAGTTTGTGGTTTTTTCACTACATCACTAATTAATGGAAATAGGTTAGCAAAGTTTGGATTTTTGTAAACCACATCAGTGTTAATATTCTTAGTGTAAAGGAAACATGAAGACAAAAGTAACTGTGGCTTCTAAGTGGAAGGGGACTCAGTTCTCTTTGGATAAGCAAATAAAACTTAGAGGCTTACTTTTTACCATGCATTTAGCGGCAACAAGGAATATAATTAAATGAGATATTTGATTATTTTATATTGTAGTGTCCATGTTAACCATTTGCAAAAGAAACCATGAACATTATAGCATAGGCATAGAGCTGGAAGTGGTTGTAGATCTAGTCTCATCCATTCTTTTTATGGCTAAGTATCTCTTAGACCAAGAAAGGTGAATGAAGTTTTCTTGCCCAGGATCTCATAGATAAGCACAGGTAAGCATAGCAGAGCCGACATTCTGACTCCAATTCTAAAGCTCTTTACACTGCATCTTTACATACTGCCCTCCTAGAAAAAGAGAGCAGTTTCAAGGGTCATGACAAAGAAGATAGTGGTACCCCCAACAGAAATAGGGCAATTTGAAAGTGAGAGGTTAAAAGGATACATGAGTTTAGTTGTTGAAGATCCTAATGGAACAGCCAGATGGGGTGTTTATGTTTAATCCGTTAAGTATTTTTTGCGGGGATTCTTTGTTTAGGGATAATAGGATTTAGAGCTGGATGGAATCTTTCGGGTGATGTAGTACCCCCTTATTTTACTTATAAGTTACCAATGATTTCATAATTGCCAAGTCCAGTGATCTTTTTTCAGTCCGCATTCTCCTTGCTTCATCTCTGTGCTGCTTGTGGCACTGTTGATCATTTTGTTCTGCTGCCCCTAATTTATTTAATTGTACATTGAGTTCTCAGTTGCCACACTCCCTTCCTCCCAACTCCACACTAGAGAAAGCCAACATTTGCCATCTATCTATCTATCTATCTATCTATCTGTCTGTCTGTGAAACCACACAATACATATATATATCATATATATATATGATATATATCACATATATATCATATATATGATATATATCATATATATATCATATATATCATATATATATATATCATATATATCATATATCATATATCAGTTCTTTCTCTGGAGATAGACAGCATCTTCCTTCATGGATCCTTTGAAGTTGATTTGAGTGTTCATATTACTCAGAGTAGCTTAGTCATTCACATTTACTCTTCAAACAATGCTGTTTAGTGTATAGTGTTCTCTTGATTTTGCTTTGCTTCATTTTTCATTATATCATGCAAATCTTTCCATGTTTTTCTAAAAACAAACTCTTCATTTCTTAGAGCATGGTAGTATTTCATCACAATTATATGCCATCAGTCATTCGGCCATTCCCCAATGGATGGACAGTTCCCTCAATTTCCAGTTTTTTGCCACCACAAAGAGAACTGCAATAAATATTTTAGAACACATGGGTTCTTTCTTCCTGATCACCTTGAGAAACAGGCCTAATAGACGTATTGCTGGGTCAAAGGGTAAACACAGTTTTATTACTCTTTGGGCATAATTCCAGATTGCTCTCCAAAGTAGTTGGGTCAGTTCACAATTCTACCAACAGTGTATTAGTGTCCCAATTTTTCCTCATTCCCAACAACAGTTACCATTTTCCCTGTCCTTCATTTCAGCCAATCTGATAGTTGTGAACTGGTATCTCAAAGTAGTTTTAATTTGTATCTTTCTAACCAGTAATGATTTAGAACATTTTTTCATATATGTGGTTTTATATAACTTTGATTTCTTCTTCCAGAAACTGCCTGTTTGTATCCTTGACCATTTATCAATTGGAGCATGACTTACATTCTTATAAATTCAACAGAGTTCTCTCTGTATTTGAGATATGAGGTCTTTATCCAAGAAATGATTTATAAATTTTCCACCAAAATGTTCTGTTTTCTTTCTTACCTTGATTACATTGGTTTTATTTGTAAAAACAAAACAAAAACAAAATAAACTTTAATGTAACCAAAATTTTCTGATTTACATCTCATCTCTTATTTATTCATAAATTCGCCTACTGTCCATAAAACTGGTAGATAATATGTTCCGTTTTCTTATGTTTACTTAGGTTTTCTTAGGCTGGATGATTGCTTTACCTCCACTTTTAATTATTTAATTATTTCTGCCATCTAAAATTCATTTTAAGACATTATTTTTAGTAATTTTGGGGGTGAACCAGGTAGAAGAACCAGGTAATTTCCATATTCTGTCATCTTCCCACAGTTCATAGATTTAAAGACAGCATCTCTATAAGATTTCCTCCGACCTATCTGACTGTTTCTTTTCCTGGATTTTCTTCTAGATAGTGTCTTCTAACCATCAAGGGTCTGTCCTGGGCCTTCTCATACTATTCTATACTTTACTTCTCATCAGCTCTCATGAATTTAATTGCTTTCTCTATGCTGATAACTCTCACATCTTACCCATCTTCTCTCAGTCTCTCTACTGACCTCTAACCTTGCATCTTCATCTGCCTTTCATGTATCTTGAACTTGACATCCTGTAGACATCTTAGTATGTCCAAAATAGAACTCATTATTTCTCCCCCTACCCCTCCTCCTACCTTCCCTATTTCTGTAGAGAACACCACCATGCTCCCAGTTCATTCTGGATTTTTCACTGTCTCTCACTTCCTTAGCCAATCTGTTGTCAAGGCCTGTTGATTTCACCTTCGCAACAACTCTTGAATGCACCCCCTTCTCTCCTGTAACACTGCCACCACTCTAGTGCAGGACGCTCCTCACCTTAAGCCTGGACTATTGTAGGAGCCTGTTGATGGGTCTGCCTACATCGCCTCTCCCTACTCCAGTCCTTCCACTTAGCAACTAAAACATTGTTCCCCGATTACAGATCTTACTATTCAACTCTGTGTGCCGCCTTCCTCCCCGCCCCTTCCCAATTCAGTGAACTCTAGTGGCTGCCTATCAGCTCCAGGTTCAAATACAAAATGCTCTGTTTGACTTTAAAAGCTCTAGATAAAGTAGCCTCCTGCCTTTCCAGTCTTTTTACATCTTTGTCTCCTCCCACACATATTCTTGACTCCAGTGACACCAGGCTCTTTGTTTGATGAACAAGACACCCCATCTCTTGGCTCTGGGTTTTTTTTTTTGGATATCTCCCATGCCTGGAATGTTCTCTTCCTCATCTCCTCTTCCAGCCTTCCATTTAAGTCCTGGCTCACATTGCTTCTTTTACAGGGAGCCTTTCCCAATCCCTCATAATTCTAATGTTTTCCCTTTCTTAATTATAGGTTGTTTGTACATATTTGTTTGTTTGCTTTCTTCCCCATTAGTTTGTGAGCTCTTTGAGGACAGGGACTATCTTTTGTCCTTTGAGGACAGGGACTATCTTTTGCAGACTCTTTTAGTGTCCTCAGTACTTAAGCACAGTGTCTGGCACATAGTAGGTACTTAATAAATATTTATTGGCTGACTTTTACTTTATTTTAGAACGTATAATGAAAGACAGTTGATAAACATCTGGGTTAGGGTAATGATGATTACAAATGATGATTGTATGTTTGATGAAGCATTGCTTTATCAAGAACAGTTCATGATAATCCAACTTAATTTTTTTTTGAAAGTGACTAAACTAGTCCTTAAAGGAAAATTTGTGAATATAGTTTACTTAGATTTTAACAAAATTTTTGGTAAAAATATGCCATATACTTTTCTGATAGAGAGTTATAGATTTTGAATCTGTGGATTCAGAACTAGTTGGATTGTTATAGTCAATAGTTAATAACTTATTTTCATTGTGGCAGGAAGTCCTGTGGAATATCTTTTAGATTTCCTTTGTACTATGCTATTTAATATTTTTATCACTGACTTGGATCAAATAGATATATGCTTACCAGATTTTCAGATTATGCAAAACTGGGAGATAGATAACACTGGATGAGAGTGTTAAAAGATTTTGAAAGGCTAGAGCTTTGTACTGAATCTAATAAGATGGAATTCTATAGGTATAAATGTAAAGACTTGCACTTGGGTAGCAAAAAAAAAATCAATTTTACAAGTTCATAATATAGGAGCAACATGGCTAGACTGAAATTATGATAAACTGGATACTCTTCTTAGAATTCATACATTGGAAGTTCACCTCGCTCCGTGCCCTCTCCCTCTACTCATCTGCCTGACCATGTGGTTCTTCTTAGGACCTCCTTTAAAAAGGGTACCAAGGCTAATTGTTACGCATTCCTTTCAATATTACACTTCAGACTTTCTTTCATGCCTTCCAAGCCTCTTCTGGAAGCTCATACATTGGAAGTATGCTTTGTCCCTGTGGCCTCTCTCCCTGTGTTTTTTGATGGACCCTTCTAGAACTTTCATTTAAGGAGGGTGCCCAGGTCAACTTGATTATTAATTGATCCATGATTATTAATTGATATTCCTTTCCAGGCTGCTGCTCTTAAATTTATCTATCGTATCTGCACATGGGGCGTTTTCTTCTCTTTCCTTTCCTCCTCTACCTCTTTTCTTTTATGTGTTGCTTTCCTCCATTAGAATACAGCTTCTTGAGAAAAAAGGACTGTCTCTTTTTCTGCTTGTATTTGTTTTTCTCATGCTAGCACAATGCCTGGTACATTGTAAGCACTTAATAAATGCTTGTTGACTGGCTGCATTTAGCAGAGTGTAAGCTCAATATTGAATCACTATAATGTGGCAGCCAAAAAAGCTAATAGAATTTTGGACTGCAGATAGAGAGACATGTCTTTTGAGAGGTCATGGTCCCACTGTATTTCCCTTATTAGATATCATCTCGTTTTCAGTTCTGGGTGCTATAGTTCTCTGGTAGAGATAGACATTAAAAAGCTGGGGAGTTTTCAAAGGAGGAAACTCAGGATGGTGCAGGTCAGCTTTTTCAATTTGTCTTTAGAAGGCAGAACTAGGAGCAATGAGAATAGACTGCAAAGATGCCAATTTAGACTTGATGTCACAAAAGCAAGGTGGATTGTGTTTTAGGAGCTTACTAACTCTACTAAGAGGAGACCATGGTACCTATAAGAGAATTGGCTTTGCATGTTCCACATCTTAATATTCTACATCCTAGGGGTATAGGGAGAATCTGGTTGAGGTCCAAAAGGCATCCATAAAGAGAGTGTGTGTGTGTGTGTGTGTGTGTGTGTGTGTGTAGATAGATATACTATTTGATCAAGTAGATGAGCAGGGGGAGAGGCTACAAGGGCAAAGGGCACTACCAATGAATAGATAGATAGATGGATGGATAGATAGATAGACAGATAGATGAAGAGAGAGAATACTGACAGAAATCTAGAGAAAGTAGAATTCCTTTTCCTAAAAAATAAAATGTAGTTTTCATGACGTATGTGAAAAGGTTTTCTGCAAAAGTTAGTGACCAATTATTCTTGTTCTTTTCTGATGATAAAATAATAATAATAAGACCTAAATTCAACTAAAAAATTCTGTGGTTTTATACTTACGTAAATTAAAAAAAATCTTCCTAACAACCCTGTGAGGTATGTAGTAAAGTATTTCCCCCCTACTTTATAGATGACAAAACCAAGTGGATTGACCATGATCACATAACTAACAAATGATAGAATTGTAAATTGAAACCATCTCATACCAAATCCAGTGTCCCTTATATTATACCACATTGCTTCTTATTTTCAAAATATATTAAGATGACTTCTTTTTATTTGCATTTCATTGTTTACTTTGGTAGATTTCCAATTCTTTTTAATATTTGAGTACTTTTTTGATCATATTGTATCGTAAACATTTGATAAGTATTTCAGAGAGCCCTATTCCCTAGTTGTAGTTTCCTGTCAGAATTTAGCTTTTAAAGTGTTTTTACGTGGTTCTCTAATGATCAAGAAAACTGTCTCCTCTCCAGTATTTTAATCAAATATGTGGTTTTTCTTGAAAAATGAAAAGGTTGCATTATTCAGTTTTCAGTTATTTTCAAAGAGTGTATACTAAAATGCTCCTAGAACATAGAGAATTATCTTTTTTTAGTGAACTCACTAGTGTGGAATCATAGCACATTCCCTAATTCTGTTTTATTTTTCTGTTGGCCTGCCTATCTAGGAAGTTAGATTTTTGTTTCTTTTTTCTTATAAGGTAGAAAGCACAGTTAGAAATTATAATAATTTACCATATTGGAACAGGGATATCATTGTAAGAGAAAAATGCTTATAAAAAAGTTATCTCCCTAAAGTTTACTAAAAAATATTTATTTTAGCCCTAGACCTATATACATATTGACAAGCAGATTTCATTGAAAATTCTGATTGAAAATCAAAATTCCTGGTTATTTTCTTATATTTCCTTTTTTTACTTTTAGGTGTGTAATTAGAATCAAAATAACAAAAGAGGAAATTATCCTTTTGGTTTGTTTTGGGCATAATAGACAGTAAGAGTCCTAAAGAAATCTGCTGATGCTGATTCTTTTGGAAACCAGCTTATACTTAGTGGGGCCCTTGTAATAGTCATTCAGCTTCCATTGTCTAACAGATTTGGAGTGAAAGATAACAAGTGTTTTATTCCTTTCAAGGTCAAGTATGTAAAACTTGAACAATTCTAATTAAGCTGCATCTCTTTTAAATTAGTAGTACATTTTTGTTTTATGAAGCCCTTGTACAGTCTAGTTTTAAGAGAATTTATCTCCATTTCCCATCTTCTAGAGCTAAAATTTGGCTCTTATGTAGAATTTTTAAAAATGTAAATGGTATATTTATTTTCTCAGCTTTTCCCCTTCATCATTACTAATTGATGTTAAAATCAAACATGCATTTGCCTTGGCTATATTGCATTTAGTTGTAATAATTTGATGTGTGCGTGTTTATACATATGTTCATGCATGCGTCTGTGTGCATGTGCGCGTGTGTGTTCCATATGCCTTAAGTGATGATAAGTTGACTTAAGGCAAACTAGAAGTGATTCCCTTTGGAAGATAAAAATATCCAGCACAAACTAAAGTTTGAACTTTACATTATTCCTAGTCATGTAGTAGGCCTAGAGGAAAAACAACTTTGGATAATCAGTTAAAAGAACTGATAGATGTCTTGATGTATTGATTAGTATAGTAATACCTAATTTCTATTTCACATGTGTTATAATGGATTATCATATACATATAACTATGCTCCAAGCATGGTTGGAGTTTGTGTTTTTCAGAAAAGTATCATTTATTCACAATGTGATTTTCCCAAAATATTTTTTATTTATTCTCATTTGTAACTACAAATAAGAGCTTAGTAATAACTCTTGTGACATTTACAGTAGTATAACCTAGAATCTAGGTTTCAGTAGAAGAAGATGCCATACTGTATTTGACTTAGTAAAGATAGGGTACATTTTTTGCTTTCTGGAGGGCAGGTTTAGTACACAAACGTAGACTTGTTGTCTGAGGCTTAATTTCACATTAACTCCTTATATCACCAGTACATCAAAATCATGAATCCATGAACCTTGTATTTAGGTACAAGTTGAAGCATTAATATAGATAATATTTGTCTTAACTTTATATTTCCCCTTGGAAATAGTCTTGGTGAGCTGCCTGTATATGTGAATTTAGTCGCAGTTTCGATCTTCCTAATTTAATTACTTTTTATCAGTCTGGAAACTTTTACAACCATAGATAGAGGTGATAGTGATTATGAGGATAAAGAGGATAGCCTAGTTAAAACATTTTCACTTAATTTTTTGTGGCATATATTTTACCACAAACAAAATAACCCAATTTTTCCTCATATATTAAATCTTTCAGATTTATAGGTTGATCTGCCCTTTGGGAGACTCTGGTGTCAACGTAACATAGTGCTGAATTTGGCATCAGGCTCCAAGCCAAACTAAAGGTCTACAGGACCATTGTAGTATTTATTGTTTCAGCTATGACAAGACCTAGACATACTGTTTAGATCAGTATCATCCATGTCACCTGTGAGAAAAATCTTACAATAAATGATAAGATATGGTCACTTTAACACTCTAAAATGTAGCCAATCTGACAGCATTCATTCATTCATAAATTCATTTATTCAGTGACTTGACCAGGATCATTTATGTGACTTAACTGTTGAAGATTTTCACTGACAACTGAACTCAAAACTTAACATTCATTCTAAATCCTTTTTTCTCTTTCTGCTTGCATTATTTCTGATAGCACCATTCATTTAGTCTCCCATTTTTGATATCTCATATATATATATATTATATATGAGAGAGGTGTTACCTTTGATTCTTTCTCCTCTTAAAGTTTTATCTAGCGATTTCCCCAATTCTCATGGTTCCATACTTGCATCATCTCTTGTCTCCTTTGCCTCCTGCCTATTCCAGTTGCTATCTTCATTTCTGCCTGTCTGTACTATTGCAGTAGGTTTTCTCCAAAAACGTCTTCCTGTCAGCATTTCCTCCCCATTGCCAACCCATCATTTATGTAACAAGTACTAGTTCCATATGCATAGATCTGGGTATTTCATTCCTGCTAAAAATATTTTTAGTGGTTCAAGCTCTGAACAAAATTCATATTCTTTTTTCTGATCGAGAACTATCGTACCTTTCTTTAATTATCTAATATTATTTGCCTCTACACACCTTATGTTTCATTAAAGCTTGGCTATGTCTCCTAAACCATATCTTCTCTGCCCTTTCACCTCTAGTTCCATGCTCTTCCCTATACATTGAATGTCTTTTTTTCTACCCTGTATGTACCAGCTCAAATGTGATGGACCTCTTCTGTTGGGTAATGATCTTCCTTCTAGGATCTTACGTAGAATTTTGTTATAAATCGTTCTAATTTATGTAAGAGTGTGTACTGGAACTTTTGGTATCTTACCCTTATTAGTTTACAAGCTCTCTGAGGGGAAGTATCGTCACTCTTCCATGGTTTCTAGCCTGGTGTCTGACAATAGGTTTACAGATAAAAAAACAAGAAAAAAAATGAAAAATATCCCTGCCCTTGAGTAGCTAAATTGGGGGCAGAGGTGGAAATACAACCAGTACACAGATAAATAAATGGTAACTTGAAGTAGAAGAGAACATTGTTACTGTTTGTCCTTCATTCTAGAAGAAGACCATGCCATTAGGAAGATCTTGCCATGACATGCAAGTGAATTGGATTTAAGTGAGGCAGGCCTGTGCAAAGTCACCAGCCTCACTTTCTCCTCTGGAGCCATCTGGGTCCAGTGACAAGATATGGATCAGGATGAGTGGCGATAGCCTTGGATGCATTGGGAAACCTTGACCTTTTTAAACTAAGGTCTTTAACAGGTCTCAGTTTGACTGAGGCAGTGCCCATTTAGTGATTAAGGTTAGGTAGGAAATGAAGCAGAAAGTGGTCTCTTTTACCTAGCAAAAACAAAAAAAACAATCTGGGAGGAGAAGGTTTTTGGCTCAAACTGAAACAATTGCTATTTACATTTACTCTGAAGAATCAGGGCATAAATGATGACTATGTGGGGCTTGGGCTGGGACCTATTGTCCAGTCAATGAGAGCCAGAGTGATTTGGGCTTAAGGCATCGTCCTTAAGAAAACAAATTTAGTCTGTAAACCCCAAGATACGTTTCAAGGTTTCATTTATCAAAATTTGCATTTCTTTGGGCAGTGCACTTGCAGGTAAGGGTATGATACCGCATGTGGACAGAGGGAAAGGAAAGAAAAGAAAGAAAAAAGAAAGAAAGGAAAAAAGGAAGTAAAGAAAAGGGAGGGAAAGAAGCTAGCTGTGTTGCGCAACTGACCATTTCCACTTGGGTCCCCATTGGGATAGCTCCTACTAGTTGGAAAACAACATTTAACAATTTGTAGTTTCTGGAAAGTTTTCATATAACAAATAGTACCAGAGTGGATGGGTTGAAGGGGGAAAACAAGGGGGAAGAAATTTACATGATAATTATGTATATTTGAAAAGAGTAGCAAGTTGTGCATAGTAGATTTGCAGTTTCATGTACAATCATTTTTTTTGTTGTTCTATGCTATGGAAATGCTTGTTTTATTCCATAAGTTAAACAGAAGAAAAAGAAACAAACCAGAAGCTGTAGATTCTAACACATGGGCAAGAAGGATATACATTCCAGGTGTGTGGGGGGGCAGCCTGTATAAAATCATGGAAATAGGAAATGAAATGTTATATAGGGAATAGCTCTTAGGCCAGTTTAAAGTGCATGAAGGGGAATAATGTAAAATATATCCAAAAAGGTAGATAGAGATCAGATTATAAAAGGCTTTAAATACCCAGCTAAGGTTTTAGTATTTAATTTGGTGACCAAATGGGGAGCCACTAAAGATTTTTGGCCAGGAGAAGGAAACAATTGATACTGTATTTTAGGAAAATTAATTTTTTGTTTTTGCCTACTTGTTTCAGTCATGTCTGATTCTTTGTGATCCCAGTTAGGGCTTTCTTGACAGAGATACTGGAATGGTTTGCCATTTCCTTCTCCATTAACTTTGTAGCTGTGTAAATGGATTAATAAGGGGAGAGAGCCGAGAGTAGACACAAGGAGGCCATTTAGGAGGCTTGTGTTGTGTAGTTTGTCCTTAGTTCTCCAAGAGGACCATGACATCAGGGAGATGATAACTTGACTTGCTATTTGTTGACTTTGATTTGAGTGAGGAAGGGCTTTGAAAGCTATTTCAATAGTCTAAGTAGAGGTGATAAAAATTTAAAGTAGTGCAGTGATCATTGAGTAGATAAGGGAGTGAATGTATGAGTTGAAGAATGTTAGGGCCTTGGGCATCAGCAGGCTAGAGAAGCATCTGGAAGTCTGATAAAATGAAAACCAGAACTGCTAGTAAGACTTTGAGAACATTAAGAAAATAAAGAATGTGTACATGGCAAGTCTTGATTTGATGGTCCTCTGTCTCACTGGAAAGATTAGAGTTGTTGATTCTCAGCTATCTGGGTGGTTTTGAGGAACCCTGTTACTCTTTCCACCCATCTTCCCCATCCGATCTAGGGAGATCTGTATCAGAAGAGTAAAGGAAAATGACATCTTTGGTGAACGGGTTGCCCCAATGGGATTTGGGCAGGTTTTGGGGGGGGGGGTGGGCAAGAAATCCTTTCTAGCCTGCAGATTTCAGATTCTATTCTTTGACCTTATTTTGAAA
>CM053769.1:217822203-217859671 GCA_028658325.1 Potorous gilbertii
AGAAGAGAGGGCAGATTGGTGATATGGGTAATTAGAATGCTCAATGTATTGGGAGGGGGGAGGGGACAAATGGGGAGAAAATTTTGGAACCCAAAATCTTGTGAAAATGAATGTAAAAAGTTAAATAAATAAATTTATAAAAAAAAAAAAAAAGAAAATTAGGGTAATTACCCTCTCCAGTTATGTGGTGCTTCATCCATTCTCCACTATCTCTCCAATATCACTGATAGTGGTGTAACAATTTGCTCCTTCTTTCTATTTTAGGACCTTTTTTCTACCGTAGCCCTACTTTAGGGCTATATAATTAGAATTAATCAAGCATTGCTAGGTGCTTTGGAAATTGAGTTTGACAACTGAATGGAGGTTGGACTAGAGTAGGTAGATATTTGAGTCGGAGAGACTAACCAGGAAACTTTTGCAATTGTTGATACTGACTGTGTTGAAGGCCTGCACCAGAATGGTGACAGTGTCAGAAAAAGAAGACAGTTATATGAGAATTATTATGAAGGTAAAATTGACAGAACTTGGCAACAGATTGGTTAGTATAGGGATGTGTGTGTGAAGGACAATGAGAAGCCCCAAGTGATACCTAGATTTCAAGTGTGGGTGATGGGAAGGATAATGGTATCCTCCAAAGTAATAGGGAAAATAAGAAGAAGAGAATGCTAGGTAAGAAAAATAATGCATTCAAACTTGGGCATGTATTTAAGATGTCTGTGGGACATGTGGAGATTAGGAGGTCTGGAGATTAGAAGAGAGGTTAAAGCTGAATAGGTAGATCTTACAGTCACGAGCATAGAGATGATAATTGAATGCTTAGAAGTAGATGAGATTGCTAAGTGACAGTAATAAATCCTTAATAAAAGGATTTGTTCTGTGAAGTTTGGATTCAGTCAAAGGGCCACACTTGTGGACCTAGAGGGCTGCATGTGGCCTTGAGACTGAAGTTTCCTTAGCCTTGGGCAGAATAGGAAAGGAAGGTGTAAAACAGAGCCTTGGGGACAGTCACTTACCTTACTAATTATTTCATCCTTTGTAAGGTGGAAGAATCAACAAGAGGAAATTCTATTCTGTATCTGATTCTCATTAACGGAAAGAAAAATGTTTAATATACAGTTGTTTGGGAGTGGGGTTAGAGCTATGAATTGACCTATCTAGGAAGCTCCTTGCTTGAAACATTTCCCTCCACTGATCCAGACAGGCAACTCATTGGTAATATATCTAAATAATAATATATTTATATTATTATTATATATAATATATATCTAAATCATACTATAGCTAAAGAATCATCAGGATGTTAATAGGCTCCATAGCCAACATGTGTCAGAGCTAGAACTTGAACTCTCCTCTTTCTGACTCCAAGTCTAGCATGTATTCAACTTAACATGTTTCCTCCTAATACAAATAAAGTGTGATTTGGATAACTGTCTATCAAAGAGAAGGAGTAGCCAGGTGGGAGGAGAAGCTGGAGGGAAGAGGTTATTGAAGTGATCAACAGAATCTAGGTTGCAGAGAGTTCAGAAAGGATGAGGACTGGAAAAAGACCATTATATTCGGCAGTTAAAAGATCATTGGCAACTTTGAAGAAAGCAGTTTCAGTTGAATTATGTAAAGTCAGAAGACGAGAATTAAGAGTTAGGGGAAATGAAGTGGAGACACTGATTATAGATGGCTTTGAATGCCAAACAGAACATTTTATATTTGATCCTGTAGGCAATAGGACACCACTGAGGTTTATTGAGTAGGTATGTGTGTGTGGAGGGGAGGGTGACATGTTCAGAGTTGGGCTTTCAAAAAAATCACTTTAGTTGTGGAGGATGGGTTGGAGTGGGGAGAGACTTGAGGTAGTAAGTAGACCCCCAAGTAGACTATTGCAATAGTCCAGTCTTGAGGTTCCTGTACTAGAGCAGTGGCAGTGTCAGGTAGAGAAGGGCATGTGTTGGAGAGATACTGCAAAAGTGAAATCAACAGGCCTTGGCAACAGATTGGCTAGGGGAGTAAGAGATAGTGAGGAATCCAGAATGACTCCCAGGTTACAAGTCTGAAGAACTTGGAGTATGGTGTTGTCCTCTACAGAAATGGGAAAGGTAGAAGGAGGGTTTAGGATGTCTACTGGATACTAGTTCAAGATATATGAAAGTCAGTTGAAGATGCAGGATTGGAGGTTAGCAGAGAGATTGGGAGCAAGAAGGGTATATTGGAGAGTCATCAGCATAGAATAACAGTAATTAAATCCGTGAGAGCTGAGGAGATCACCAAATGAATTATATTGCAGGAGAAGAGAAGAGGGCCCAGGATAGAGCCCTGAAGGACTCCTTTGGTTAGAAGATACTGTGATTGAAGATTTAGCTAAGGAGACAGAAAGGGAGTGGTCAGGGGAAATCAGAGTGAGGATGCTGAACAAGGTTTAGGTAGAATGATAACCTATTATGAGCAGATAAGGGAATTTCAGAATTTATGAACACAAAAGTGGAACACTTTAGGGTAATGATGGTAAGACCAAGGATATGACATTCAACTCATCTGAGTTGAGGTTGATCTATGACCTTTGATGAGGAATTAGGTTTACTTTTTAAATAGGATAAAAAACTTCCTTGATTAGAAATTTTTTCTTTAATATAATTTTCCAACTTTACAGTTAACCTATGGTTGATTTGTGTAGTTGCTTCTGTTTCCTGGCTTCTCATGATAGCTAATAAAGTAACTAATATTTTTGTTTTATACAGAAAATCTTGCAGCTACTACCTGAAAGAATTTTCTTTCGATGGCATTATCACAGTATAGGTAAGATTATGGTTTTAAAAATTTCTGATATTGCAAATTTTTTCCTACTGCTAAATTTTCAAATTAGCTTGATCAAGAGAACTTCCTCATAGTGAGGAATAGCCTAAAAAGTAGTTTGCTTATCCTGTATATATAGTAGAAATTCAAGACAAGTGAATTTGACAGAAATGTAAGGAATGATTAAAGGATATGGTTCACACCTTCTCAAGTTTAGTGGACACATTACTGATAATCATACTTTTCTCTTGGTTTACTAATCAGATGACTGGAAGATAATTGACTTTAAATCCTATTCTTTATATTAGTTTCTAGCTACTTTTTATGGTTTTTGTGTTCTTTTTATTGATTTCTCAAAGTCTTTACCAAAGTAGTCAAGGAAGCTAAGACACTACACTGACCTAGCAGTATTCATATGGTTTGAACCTGTCTTCGTTTTTTCTTTTCCTTTTAGCACCTTGAATCTGAATGACCTCCAGTCTTGATGGATGAAATTTTCACAATACCATATCTCTTTATATTTTAATCATCTGATGCTAACTATCTAGAAGATAGATTATACTGCTGTACCAGTCTGTTTTAGTCTATATTTTGCTACAGCAGATACTTATGAGGTATCCTTTGTGAATTTTGGCTTGGAACTCTGTAATTTGAATTAACTCCATGAATGTATATGATTAAACTCTCCTTACGTTTTCTCATTCCCAGCTCAAATACAAAAGACTCCTAGAAGTAAAACAAAAGAATAATAACTATTGTTAACAGAACATCACTGTGTCCAAAAACAATCCCTAAATGAAAGAGTCTCTGATCACAGGTTACAAAAGTGTTTATTGTCTGAGAAGAACTTTGCAAGGAAGCAGAGAGAGAGAGGGAGAGTTCTCAGCTGCTCAAAGGGGGTATGAAAAAAGGTGAGATAGTAATAGTTTCTAGAGGCTTTCAGACAGGGAGTAGGGCTTAAGGGAAAAGACATCCGTAGACATAAGCCAGAAACTCTTGAGTCTGTAGTTGTTGCTAAAAGTTGCCCTTGAGCTGGTCAAGGCTGGTTTCTCTGGTTTCTTGCAGGTATAGGCATCTCCAAATTCTCCTAGAGCTCACTAGTAAAGGGTTACTGGTATGTCAAGCAGCCATGGGCTTCAGAAATCCTTCTGGTTGGCTGGTTGTTGGGTTACTCCAATGTCCTGCTCTCCTGTAAAGAAGGAAAGCTCCCAATATGTCTAAGAGGTTAGTGTAGCCATTACAAAGCCCTTATTCACACTCTCATTGATATGGAATTGGCTTTTATAAAATTGAACATTGGTCTTATGATATCATTTTGAAGACTAATCACATTTGGTTGTTGACATGTACACTAAGGAAAGAAATAATCTGCAAGATCAATTGCCATTTTCTTCGGAATTTGTGTGTGTGTGTGTGTGTATATATATATACGCATATACATATATATGTATATATATACATATATATATACACACGCACACACATATATATGTGTATATATACACACTTAATTTCATTCTACATAGTTTTTTTGGGGAGAGTATTTTACGGTGTTTATAGATAATACTTTTATTAAATGGAATTGAAACACTGAACTACAGTCTATCTAATAGTTATATATTTAATGTTGAATATGATGTAGATGTCCCAAAGTCTCCCTAAAAATTTTTTACATCCATACACATAAATATGCACATGCACACAAAAGAATACATAAATATACATACACTTTGGGAACCTTTTTCTCTTGAATTTTCCTGGAGCATAAAGGCCTTTCAAAATCAAACCATTTGGGGAAGCAGGTGATGTAGTGGATAGAGCACTGGTCTCTGTCGGGACCCACATTGAAATCCTGCCTCATGCTTATGTGAGCAAGTTACCTAACCTCTGTTTACCTTAGTTCCCTCAATTGTAAAGTGGGGATAATAGCACTTACATCCCATTATTGTTGAGAAGATGCATAAGATGCAATTTTAAGATATAATTGTCTTAAAAGGCTCGAAGTAGCATGAATGAAAGAGAGCTAAATTGCTTATTCTATGTCAGACATTGTGTTAAAAGCTAGGAACAGTTACAAAGAGGTAGTCAGCTCCTGATACCTGTAATGCATTCCCTCTTCAGAATTACAGATTCCTTACTGCCTTTAAGATTCGTCTCGGTCTCTGCCTAACATAATCCTCCCAAGCTGCCTTCTTTCCCAAAATAACTGTGCATTAATTTTACTATATCCTTAGATGTATATGTCCCCCCTTGAGTACAGTCAGAGAGCCATTTTTGTTTTTGTATCACCAGTGTCTTTGGTTAATTATGACCGAAAGGAATTTTTTTTCACCATTCAAGTGGTATGTAGCATGAAGTGCTCCCTCATTCTATTGGTGGAGTTGCCTGTAAGTTTCAGTGCTGGGCACCAAGGTATCATGTTATACAGTTTGTTAACGTAGTTCTGCCCACAGCTATGGGTGCTGTTGCTAGCAAAGTAGCTCACAATTTTTAATATCTTTAAATTGTTTCTAAGTGAACATTAGTTTACTTTGAAAATTAATTCATGTTTTTACCTTTGAAGATTTATTTATCATTCATTTTTATGTATGATAAGAGATAAGTACCACATAAAATCCAATGTGGTTAAATAGATTACTATAATATCAAATGCTTTTGGACTACAGGAAAGGCTTTTAACCAGTTACATAATTAAAATGGAATTATCTTAAAAGGTCTTTCTGTCTGTAACAGGTATTCCTCTCTGAAGGTCACTTCCATTTTTTAATATTTTAACTTTTATGTTTGGTTGGGTGTGAATCAGACTGCTTTTCTTTTTTTCTTTCATTATTAGGTCTAGCATTCTTTTAAAATGACTATTACCTTTTTCATTTTAAATACTTAAATTATTGCTACAAGGCATTGACTTTAAATGTGAACTCCTGTATTTCATATGCATTTTTTTTCATTTTAGGCTCGACCCTAAAGAAGCTTTTGCACACTGGAAATTCTGTTAAGGTACTTATCTCAGATGAAAGCAGAATCTCAAACTTTTAATGTAATCAGTGCTTTGAGAATTTTTAAAAATTTCACCTTAAATATGATTTTATTTTCATTTCATTAAAATGTTTTATATTTATGGAATAAAACAGACATTTCCATAACATTACAGTAAAAAAGATGGTTACACGTGAAACCGCATATCTACTATGCACAACTTGTTGCTCCTTTCAATGTACATTTGTGATATTAATAATATAAATTTATAATAGTCATAACATTTTCTCAAAGTCATTCTTAAAACAATGTTGCTGTTACTGTATACAGTATTCCCTTGGTTCTGCTAATTTTTATCTTCATTATTTAGTGCAAATCTTTCCATGTTGTTCTACAACCATTGAGCTCATCATTTCTTAGGGCACAGTATTCTATCACAATATACCACAACTTGCACAGACATTCTCCAGCTGATGGACATCCCTGTAGTTTCATGTTCTTTGCCACTGCCAAGAGAGCTGCAATAAACATTTTAGAACATAGAGGTTCTTTTTCTTTTTCCCCTAATGATCTTTGGAAGTAGATCAAGCTGTGGTTTTGCTGGGTGAGAGGTAGTTTACTAAACTCTTTGGGCATAATCCCAGATTTATCTCCCTCATGGTTGGATCGGGTCACAGTCCCATCCGTAGTGGTTTGGTGTTCCAGTTTTTCCGCATCTCCTCCAGTATTTATCACTTTCCCCTTTTTATCATTGTAGCCGACCTGGTGGGTATAACATGATTTTTGAAGCTTGTTTTCATTTGCGTTTCTCTAATCAATAATGATTTAGAGCATTTTTTCACGTGACTATAAATTGCCTTGATTTTTTCATTGGAAAACTGCCTGCTCATATCCTTTGACCGTCAGCCAGTTGGAGAATGACTCGTATTTCTGTAGATTTCACAAAGTTCTTTATATATTTTAGATACGAGACCTTTATCTGATAAACTGTCTCTAAAACATTTCCCCCAATTTTCTGCTTTCTTTCTGATCTTGGTTACATTTTTCTTATTTGTACAAAAACTTTAATGTAATTGAAATTATCCATTTTACTCCTAACTTTGTTCTTATCTCTTGTTTGTTCACCAACCCATAAGTCTGATAAGTAATATGTTTCATGTTCAAATTTTCTTTTAATATCTCTCTTTATATCTAAGAGATATATCCCCTTTGACTTTATTTTGGTAAATGGAAAGATACTGGTCTGTGCCCAGTTTCTGTCATAGCACTTCCCAATTTTCTCAACAATTTTTACCAAATAATGAATTCTTATTCCAAAATCTCAAGTATTTTTATGCTTGTCCAATACAAGGTTATGTTTTTTCACTGCTATAAATTGTATGTCTACTTTATTCCATTGATCAACCTTTTCTTAGCCTGTGCCAGATAGTTTTGATAATCATTGCCTTATAATGTCAGTTAAGATTGGATAATGCAAAACTTCCTTTCTTTACTTTTTTTTCATTATTTCCTTTGATATTCTTGACTTTATATTTTTCCAAATGAATTTTGTCTTTTTTTTCTAATTCAGTAAAAAAATTCTTTTTAGTAATTTAATTGGGTTAGTGTTGAAAATATGGATTAGTTTGGGTAGAATTGTCATTTTTATTATATTGGTCCTGCCTACCCATGAACAATTAATATTTCTCCAGTTATTTAAATCTAATTTCATTTGTATAAAGTTTTTTAAATTTATTTTCAGTGTTATACAATCACTGCCATATAACTTAGATTCCTCCCCCTTCCCTTCCCCTCTTTCTTCTCTCCCTCCTCCCTCCTTCCCTCCCTCCCTGAGATGGCATGTAATTTTATATAGATTCTGTATATATATTCCTATTATATACATTTTCACCATAGTCATGTTGCATAGAAGAATTAAAATGAATGGGAGAAATCATATAACAAAACAAAACGCGATACAAAAGAAAATGTTCTGCTACATTCTGCAGTTGAATTCCATAGTTCTTTCTCTGGATGTGGAAGGCATTTTGCCTTAAGAGACCACTGGGAATTTTTTAAGTCCTTGTATTGCAATGAAATACTAAGTCTACCAGAAAAAATCCTTGCACACTGGGGTTGTTGCTGTACACAAAGTTCTTCTGGTTCTTCTCCTTTCACTCAGCATCAGATCATATAAGTCTTTCCAAGTCTCTCTGAAGTCTTTTTGTTCATCATTTCTTATGACACAATAGTATTCCATTGCATTCATATACCATAATTTATTCAGCCATTCCCCAATTGATGGGCATCCCCTTGATTTCCAGTTTTTGGCCACCACAAAGAAAGTTGCTATAAATACTTTTGTACATGTGGGACCTTTTCCCATTTTTTTGATCTCTTGGGAATACAGTCCTAGTAGCGATATTGCTGGGTCAAAGGATATGCACATTTTTGTGACCCTTTGGGCATAGTTCCAAATCGTTCTCCAGAATGGTTGGATCAACCCACAGCTCCACCAGCAATGAATTAGTGTTCCAACTCTGCCACATTTATCATCTTCCTGTTCTGTCATGATTGTCAATCTGATAGGTGTGATGATGTATCTCAGAGTTGTTTTGATTTGCATCTCTCTAATTAATAGTGATTTAGAGCATATTTTCATATGACTTTGGATATCTTTAATTTCTTCCTCTGAAAAGTGCCTGTTCATATCTTTTGACCATTTATCAGTTGGGGAATGACTTGTATTAAAAGTTTTTAATAATTTTGTTTTTATAGTTCCTGTATTTGTTTTGGCTGGCGTACGCACAGGTTTTTTTATACTGTGTGGAGTTATTTTAAATGGGATATTTCTTACCATCTCTTCTTGCAGGGTTTTGTTTGATATATAGGGATGGTGATGATTTATGTGGACTTACTTTATATTCTACTACTTTGCTAAAATTATTAACTGTTTCAACTAGCTTTTAAAATATTCTAATTTGGTATGTTACTAATCAGTAAAATTTTTGAAAAAGAATATTAATGTTTTTGTTTTGTAGATAAATTTTTGTGATGATCTATGCTTTAATTTTACTAAGCGTAATAGAAATAGCTTTGGATTTTGGGAGCTGAAAGACCTGGGTTTTAGTTCATAATTTGTCCCTGTGTGACAACGCTCTTAACCTCTTAGAAACTCAGTTTTCTTATTTCAGATGAGGATTTAGATGAGATGAAGTCTGTGATTCCTTTTATGCTAATATTCTTGGGATCTGAGGTTTTATAATGCAGTAATTCCCTTGTGAAAGACCTTTGTCTGTAGACTGATGAAGAAGAGTAATATTATGGACAAACTGAACAGAAGCTTTGGAACATTTGGTTGCTTTGCAGCAGGTTTACCTTCCAGAGATGCTTTTCTTAGGCTTGTATTAAGAGGAGTTTATTTTCATTAAGAGGATATACCAGTTGATGATGTCCAAGATATAGTCTAGAAACATATTTTGTGATCAACATTTTACTGTGTTTTACTGAGGGTAATTCACATATAGCTAATCATTTTAAAAAGTCATATAGCAGCTTAAAATGTGACATGTTAACTTTTCTAAATTCATTATGGATGATATAAAATTAGCACGTTATATTTAATGTCTCTTAAATATCAAATATAGCTTTATTTTTAAAAAAATTAAAGCTTCCATTTTGTCAAATAATTCAGGATATAAATTTATATTATCTTGACTCAAATCTGGGTTGTTAATTTTTTTCCCCCTCAAGTGCTCTTTTCTTTCCAGCACTTTTTGTGCTACTGATTTCTTTCCTATCCTGTGATCCTCGTCCTTTTCGGTATCTCTGTTAGGTGGTTGTTGTAGTTGGTTTGTTTGTATTGGTGAAAGGATATCTTTCAGTTAAAGGGTCTCAGAATTCTTTCTCCAGATTTTGCTTGCTGGTTTCAGGTTTGGGCACTGTTGTACTGACAAAAAGTAGGTGAGCTTCATAATCTTGATATAAATGATAGGAGACCCAATATCAGTGGAAAGTAAAGGTGGGAAAAGTGTGAAAGAACATGTCACTGGGATTTAATGGTTTTGTGCCATGCATGGTTCCCCATGGTTCCTCATGGTTTTGGGGAAATTTAGTGATTAGGGTAAGTTAAAGGTAGTTATTTTTCTGGGAGGATAAAGTTAAGGTATTTGTCAGTCTGACTTTTTATCCTTAGCATATTTATTTTTTAAATGCAAACAAAAAGAACTTAATGCTAGTACCTTCCCTCTGAGATCATCTTCAGTTTATGCTGTACATATCTGGTTTGTACATAGTAATTTACATGTTGTCTTCCCCATTAGATTGTCATTATCCCCAGTTCTTAGTTCAGTACCTGGTACTTGATAGATACTTAATAAATGCTTATTGGCTTGATTTAACTTGACTCAAATGAATATGTGATCTTAATGCTGTGAGAATTCCCTTCAAACATTTGGATTGGTACCCATCCATGCCTGTATGTCCTGTGGGACTCTTGTTTATTGCATCCTCTCAAAACTTCACCATACAGGGTCTACACAACACATTGCATTCTTTACATTCTTCTGACATTCTAAGGGTAACATTTATACACTTTGACTATTCAAATTTCAACCTTTATTCTTTATTCAACCTTTATTCTTGTGATCACATCATCTTCTCTTCCTATCACATAATTCCTTGATAATATCTTTTATTCCTGTTCTTCAGAGTTCCATGTTGGTTATATATTGCATCTTGTTCACTTCTTCTATTTACCTCTTTATTGTTTTGTATGTAGTACTTATGTTTCATTCTTTGGGACAGTTAACATAATGTATCTCATAGCAATACAGTAATACTGATAGAATGTAGTATTTGAAAAAGATGAGCCTTTTCTTTTTATGAGAAGATTGGGGGGTCAGTAAAGTAGATTTGAGTTTTTTCAAAGGCATTCTAGACTGATCTTCTCATGTTCAACTCTGGATTCACCTCATTGTGCATTTGTAGCGTCCCTTCAGTATAAATATATATATACATACATACATACACACACACACACACACACTCACACACACACATATATAGTTTTGAAGATAAGGTGCTTACTTAAAATAATGCAAGGTGAATTTTGAGCAATAGACGTTTTTCATCTCCTTGATTTTTCCTATGTGAATGGACAGGTCAGACTCCTTTGAGTAGTTACAGTTCTCTTCCTGTGCCAGGTACTATGCTAATCACTGGAGATACAAGTCCAGAGAATGAAATGGTACCTACACATAATGGACTTTCATTCTGAAGGTGTAGGCAAACAGTAATTTAAATGCACATACATCCATATATATATATATATATATATATATATATATATGCAAATACATATTTATGTAGCAAAAATCTAATGTTAATGAATACATAGTATACATATAATGTAATGTGGTTAAACGCAAGGTAGTTGGGGGTAGAAGATAACGCTTAAGCTGCATATTAAAGAAAGAGGGAAGCTCTATGGTAGTAGTAAAGAAGGTAGAAGTAAGGAGGGAATGTATACAGATATGAAGGCCTAGAGATAAGAAATGGAGTGTTGTGTGTGAAACAGAGGAAAAGCCACTTTGACTGGATGGCTGTATATAGGAGGAGGAATAAATTCCATTGTGTTGGAAAGACAGGTGTCAGTATCTGAATGGCTGTAAAAGCCAAGTAGAAGAGTTTAGATTTGTCCCTAGAGGCAATAGGAAGTAACTAGAGCTGGCTGAGTAGGGGAATTATAGGGGCTAGATATGTACTAAAGAAAAATCCCTTTGGTGTAAGTGTGGAAGATGTACTTTCAGTGGGGAATGGCTAGAGGCAGAGGAACTAATTAGGCTGTTATAATTATATAGGTGAGAGGTGATGAGGGCCTTTTACAAGCGGAGAAAAGTGGTCAGATGTGAGAGATGCTATAAAGATAGAAATAGCAGGTTTTGGGAACTGACTGGACAAGTGGAGGAAAGTGAGTGAGGGGTCAAATAGTGTTACAAAATCTAGAGAAGAGAGAGTATCCAAAAGAAGGGGAACAGTTAGTGTTAAAAGCAACAGATAAATGGATCAGTAGTAGAACGAGCACTGAGCTTGAATCATTTGCACTTACTTCTCTCCTCCCCGTAATTGTGTGACTTCAGACAAACTACCATAATGTTTTGGGTTACAGTTTTCTCATCTGCAAAATAATATTTCTGCTGTCTAACTTGTAAGAGTATTGTAAGGATCAGTAGTGGGTGTGTTATAACTGTAGAGTACCATATAACTAGAAACTAAATTGTTTCTGCCTACTTAGCAATGGTTTTTATTATAACTTCTACTTAAATTTGTGTCCTTTGGAATGTCGAAATGTGAGAGGACCAGAACCAGGAGAACATGTACACAGTTACCGCTAGACTTAACTTGTCTCAGCAATGCAAGGTTCTAAGACAATTCCAAAAGACTCATGATGGAAAATGCTCTTCTGTCTCATGGTTCATTCATTATAATTCTTCTTTACGACGTGACCAATGTGAAAATATGTTTAATATGAATGTGTATATATAGAACCTATATCAGATTGCACGTCATCTTGGGGAGAGGGGAAGAGGGAGAGAAAGAAAATTTAAAACTCAAAAACTTATGGAACTGAATGTTGTAAACTAAAAACCATCAAACAAATAAATAAAAAGAATGTGGAAATGAAGGAATATCTTATAAATCCCAGGGATTTTGTAAACTAGAAAAAATGACTTTCGAGGAAGACATTAGGGCACTTTTACTTAAGGTGGGGTGCAGCATCATTCTGATGGGGTATTGTTATCCATCCTCAGAACACAGTGGGAAGCCAGAAGGAATTAAATAAAGAAAGCAGAATAGGGGAATTAATGAATTTTCCAGCTCTTGTTGAGTTAGGATTTTGTTGTAGCTTCTTTTTTTTTTTAAATGTGAATTCTAAGAGTTTCATATACATCTATAGTTTAACTTAAATACGTACTTTTAGGTTAAACAAAATATAATTTTGTTGAGGGGTTGGGGAAGACGATTCGTTTTTGTTATGGTTTTCCTCAAGTAGATGAGCAAAGGAATTGGCCATCTTGCTTTATTTCTAAGTAGTTCTTGTTTGTTACCAGTAGTATTTGTTTTTATATGGTTTCCATTTAGTTTATTTTTCATTGCAAAACTGTGATGATCTTACATTAATTACTGAAAACATTTTTGTTGTTTGTTAGATAAGATGTGAAGGAATCCGACTTTATCTTCTATGGCTTCAAGCACTTCAGACAAATTGTGCAGAAGAGCAGGTGCTAATTTTTGCCTGTCTTGTACCTGGTTTTCCAGCAATTATGTCATCAAGAGGTCCCTGTACACTTGACACACTTATAAATCCTACTCCTTTTTCATCTGATAGTAAGTAATATTACTGGATGTTGAAATTAGCCTTTATATTTGTGCACCTATTTAACTTGTGAGTATAAATAATAAACAAGTCTCTCTTGTGAAGGATAGAATCTATAACAAAATCTGCAAAGAGTAAAAATGATTACTGAAGACTCAGAAAAAGAAAGTTTTCTCTACTGAAACCTTTGGTACCATCAACATTAGAAATGTTTGTGGTATTATAAATAGAAATGACACTAAATAAGATGCATTATCAGCTACCTGGTTACTGTACCCTAAGGACCACTCAGCTTTTACGTTAGACTCACAGCTGAAATCTATGAGTTGCCACCCCATTAGAATTTGAACTCCTTGAGAAAAGGGACTGTTCTACTTTATATTTATACCCCCAGCCTTTAGTGTGATGCTTTACACATAGACAACATTTAATAAATGCCTTTTTGCTCATTCGTTCAAAGTGAATGATACCTTTTTTAAAATATAGGCAAAATAATTTCATATTGAGGCAATTGAGTGAATCACACTGACTCCATCTTATGACTCAGTTCTGGAACTAGCTCAATTCCCTTTCTATTCACTTATGGATCTAGTCCAGTTTCTGTCTTGTGAGAAAACTTTGTTGTGAGAATCATGAGAAAACTTTATTGCCTTATTTGAACCTAGCCTTGTGTGAGTAGGAAGCTGGATTACCTCTAGTCACTGTTTAGAGATCCTTAACTAAGGACTATAGTTATGCTGACCAGAACTCAGATCCAAAGACTAATACAAGAAGTTTTCTCACAATTATATATCTCAAGCTACGTATATGCCTTACATGAAAACTGGCACCATGCTGGTTAGTCAGTTACTATTTCCATGTTCCTTTGATTGAATACAGACACTTGGGAAACCTATTTTTCTGATTTCAAAGAATTGTACCTGTTTGATCTCTCCCTCTCAACTTAGAAAGCCTCCCTAATATTTTCTCTAATTAGAAATCAGATGACCTAATTTAACATCTTGGTTAATTGTTTTTTAAATTAATTGGTTTTATTTGATTGTTTTTAATGCATAAAAATTTGCCTTCGCCTGTATTCGGGATCCAGTGTTAAAGTTAAGAAAGCACTAAAACCTATTTATTGGGCAATTGGCCTGCATTGCTTAATAAATTAATTTACTCAGAAGCTCAAATCTTTGTTTTCTTACTCATTTCATCTGCCACAGTATAGGTTAATATATGTCATATGTATGTTTATATATAAGTTTACCTGTTTAGTGTAGTGCTTTATACATAGAAAGCATTTAATAATGCTTTTTCGTTCATTCATTTAGTCAGAGTGAACAATACCTTTTTTATAAAACATAGGGAATAGACCCCAGGATGAAACTATAAATATGTTAAGGAGATATTATAACCATTTATATTTTGGATAGTTTAACTGCAATATATATATATTTTTTGTAGATGCTAAATAGCATTGAATTTCCTCACTTAAACTATTCTGTATTATTGCTCCCACCACTGCCTGTCAAACTCAACATTGTAATTCATTTCAATTCATCACAGCTTAATTAGATGACTTCTATGTATAAGGTATTATATTTAGACACTTAGAATACAAAGATAAAATAGGACACCATAATTACCCTCAGAGAATCCCTACAATTTAATGGGGGATAATGGATTAATGAGGTATCTTAATGTCTATAGTATTGACATAATGTGAAAAAGTACAAAAAATGAGCCAAACAAAATGCTTTTAGAAATTTGAGGAGAGAGATAGCATTTTCTACTAGGGAATTGGAAGAGGCCTCATAGAAGTGTTGCCTGAGGTGGAATTTCATTAGATTGAGATGGGAGTAGAGTCTGTTTTAAGAAGAGAAAGTGATATGAGTTTAAAGCAGATAAGGGTTGGGTAAGGCCATGATATATCATGTAGTTAGACTAGAATATAGTGAAGAAAAGTAACGGTAGGTTGAAACTATTCCTGCAGGACCTTCAGTATTGGAATAAAGTAGATTTCTATTTCCTTTAAGTAGGCAGTAGAGAGCCATTAAAGATTTTTGAGCAGGGGAGTAGTATGATCAAAGCAGTAAATTAGGAAGATTACTTGGGCAGTAGTATCAGGGATGGATAAGGGAGGGTAGAAACTGTAGAAAGGCAGAACAGTTGAGTACTTCTAAAGTACTCCAGGCAAAAAAAATGGTGAGCTTTTGACTTAGATGGTTTTAGTGGAAATGAGAAAGATGAGGAGACAGAGAGAGCAAGAGTGAGAGCGAGAGCAAGAGAGAGAGAGAGATTGAGATCTTGACAACAAATTGGGTATGAAAGCATGAAGGATAGGGAAGAGTCAGACATTCAGTTCATAGTAATAGTTTGAAGGTTTCAAATCTGTGTGACTGTAAGAGTAGAGAATTTAGGGAATGCCACAGATTTTTGGGAGGAAAAGATGATGTTTGGTTTTATATATGTTGAGCTTAAAGTATATAGTAAGATATCTAGGTAGAAAGAAATATAGATGGCAGTTGGAAGTAATGAAATTAGAGTTTAGAGAAGTCAAGTCTGAGGATGTAGATAACAGTAATCTTTGATGTAGAGGTGAGGAATGAAACTGTGGTTGACTCTTCAGTCAGTTAGTCAACATTTATAAGTGCCTGTTACATGCCAGGCATTGTGCTAAGTGCTGGAGATACAAAAAGAGGAAAAAGACAGTGCTTGTTCTCAAGGAGTTAATATTCTAATGAGGGAGACAACAGGAAAGCAAATATGTACAAATAAGGTATGTATAAGATAAATAGGAAATAGTCAGTAGAATTTAGAGTCATTGGGAAAGGTTTCTTGTAGAAGATAGAATTTAAGTTGGGATTTGAAGAAAGCCAGAAGCCAAGAGATGGAAAAGAAAAAGAAGAGCATTCCAAGCATGGAGGACAGCCAGAAAAAACACCTGCAGCTGAGAGATGGAGTTTACTGTTTATGAAATTACAAGTAAGCCAGTATCATTGGATTGAAGAGTATGTGATAAGGAATGAGTGGTATGGAAACTGGAAATGTGGGGCTGATGCTCGGTTATGAAGGGCCTTGAACCCCAAACAGACAATTTTGTGTTTGATCCTGTAGTTAACAGGAAGCAATTGGAGTTTGAATATGGGGTGGCATGGGTAGACCTACATTTAAGAAAATCACTTTAATTGCTGAATGAAGGACAGACTAGAATGGGGAAAGATTTGAGGAAGGCAGAACCACCACGAGGCTACTTCAAAAGTCCATATGTGAGATGATGAGGTCTGCACTATCAGAGGAGAGGAGGGGTATTACAGAGATATTGCAGAGGTGAAATTGACAGGTCTTGGCAACAGCTTAGATATGGAGGTGAGACACAGTGAGGAATCAAGGATGACACCTAGGTTGCAAGCCTGGAAGACTAAGAGAATGGTGGTACCCTTGAGAGAAATAGTTAAGTTTGGAAGTGGGGAGGTTAAGGGAGGAAAGATCCTAAGTTCTCTTTTGGACAGGTTGTGTTTATGATGAGAATCATCCAGGGGAGCTGATGAGATCACAATGTGAAGTACTGTAGATGAAGAGGAGAAAAGAGGACCCAGGACAGAGGGTAGGAAGAGTGCCAAGATACTATATGGGGGCCAGGAACTCTAGAGAAGAGAACAGTGAAGAGTCAGACTGGTTCACCAAGAGATCAAGATAGGGAAAAAAGGAGAGAATTACTAGTGAAGAGGTGATGGCCTGAGACAGAACTGAGGGATCAAGAGCTTAGAGGCCATGGTATGGACAAAAAGTAAAATTTGATGAGGGCAGGAAGAGGGAGAGGTAGATGGGTTGAAATTGGGGAGTGAGGGGAGGGACTAGGGGGACTCTTAGAGGTGTGGGTGAAGCAGGGGATGGGAGGTGAGGGAGAGAAGATAAGGTAACAGGGATAGGTAAAAAGAGAGACTAAGAAAGAAAATAGTAAAAATAAGATGGAGGGAATTCACAAATTGTAATTATAACTTTAAATGTGAATGGAATGGATGTTTATAGTGGCTTTTTTTGTGGTGGCAAAGAACTAGAAATTGCAGGGATCCCCATCAATTGGGGGATGACTGAACAAGTTGTGGTGTATAGTTAGGATATAATACTACTGTGTTATAAGAAATCATGAGTTCACTGATCTCAGAAACACATGCAAAGACATGTATGAAATGATGTGAAGAAACATCAAGTGAGTAGAACCAAGAGATCATCATTGTATATAGCCTCAACAATATTGTTTTAAAAATGACTTTGAGAGACTAAGTCATTTTGACTATTATAAATACATAATTAAAAATAAAGAACATATGCAGAAATACACCATTTGTGTCCTGAGAAAATGATGAACAGAAGTACATATAGAATAATTTCACATATATATATTTATAGACACACATATATACATACATACCTATATGTGTCTAATGATAGCCATCTCTGGGGGGAAAAATAGGGGGAAAAGAAATTTATATGATAATTTTGTTGTATATTTGGAGGAAATAGTAGGTTGTACATGGCAGATTTGCAGTTTTATATGTAATCATCTTTTATATTGTACTGTATTATGGAAATGCTTGTTTTGTTCCATGAATTTAAAATAAAATAATAATTTTTTTAAAAGAAAGAAAACCAATAGATTATGGTCAGCTAAAGGGGTATCAGAATTCTTGAATGTATAGGTGATAAATTTGTAGATGATGGTAAGATCAAGGGTATGACCATCTTTGTGTGTAGTTGAGATGGGGTAGAAGAGTAGGTCATGGGAACAGAGTAAGTTGGGGAATTGATGGTTAGGGTATTTGAGGGTGGGTCAGTATTTATGATGAAGTTGCCTGTATGAGGGTAGGAGTTGGGAAGGAGAGAAATATTGTGAGCTAGGTGTTGAGCTCATTGAGGAAGGAAGAAGGAGGTCCTGAAGGTCTTTAGTCAACAACTGGCAGGATTTTGATTGGAAGATATGGATTGTATGGATGTCAAAGGAGGAGTATGATGGAGGTAGGAGGAAAACTGGAAGTGGCAATGGGGAGAAAGGAGCATTAAACTCCTTTTTCTCAACCACTGAGACAAAGGAAATAAGTGAAGGCATAGCCAGTGCTGGAAACTGTAGCCAGCTCATAGTATCTTGTATCCTCTATGGGATGAGGTTCTCAGAGGCCTGTTTCTGGTAGCATGTGAGACTGATATTGGTGGTGTTTTTGAAGAGTAGTGAGGCTTATTTAGGGAAATCTGAAGCTGATCAGAAATCTAAAGTTAGTATTTGTCAGACAGGCATGAGACTTGGAAGGATAGTGAGTTTGTGGCCCTAGGGCCTTTAATATTCAGGGCCTAGCACACTGAAGAAACCAGTTCTGGGTTCTTAAAAGAAGTATGTTTTTTATAAGCCATTTTTTGGTCTAGAGGGACGTTTGGCTGCAATATTGTACCTTTACCTGGTGTCAAGCTTCCATTAAGCTAAGTCCTATTGCTTTGGAGACTTCTTCATCAGCTTCATCTTTGTAATTCTCCACTGTGGCCCACTTGCCCTTATATCAGGTCTGGGTATCAAGGGAGGCTGTTAGGGAGTGTTCATGGAATATTCATAGATAATTCATGCTACTAGTACATTTACTTAAGGACAGAACACTGACTTCATATCAAATGCATCTTCCCATGCAAATTTTACTGCCTTCTTCTACATCCCTTCTCACTCATTAGGAACTTCCATTTAGAACCAATCTAAAGAGGTCTAGGGGTTGGGCAATTAACTCCTGAAAATTTAAGCAAAAAAGACATCGATGATGTTTTTTCTTTTTCAGGGTGAAAGAAATGTCTTTAAAAAATGTGGTTGCATGAGTAAAATTAACAGTATTAAGAATGGATAAATAGAAGTGAAGATGCAGAAGTTTTTTGTACTGGGAAGGCATTTAAATCATCCTGTATGCCCTTGGATTAGCAGTTTATTTTTTTTAATTGTTATAGCTCTGAATTCCTTGCTTTCTGTTTCCTTGTTAAAATTTAACTTCAATGAAATTGAATTATTCACATTTTAGCAAAGATACATCCTGAAGAAATAACTCCACTCTTGCCAGCTGTATCAGGTGAAAAAATTGGTGAGGACCAAACCTGCTTTTTTCTTCAAGTATTATTGAGATATATGGTTATTCAGGTAAGAACTGTAAAAATACTATGTAATTGAATACTTGTATATTTTGGCTGTAGAGAAGAAAGGGAATTTAATTTTTTCTTATGCTCAGATATTAGTTGTTATTAGTTCACATAATTCAGTTAAGCATTACTCACATAATTCTTATGAAACAGTGTTAATAGTATTATCATACAATCTCTTCAACAAAGGTATGGCAAACATAATTTTTTCAATAAAAATTTAGCTTAAATACTATCTAACATTCAAATCAATGATGATTTCAGATGGCTAAATAATATGTAACTAAATTGGAATTTAAAGGTATTGATTTTTTTAAAATGGTTAGCTCTGTGGATTTACAGATATTTGTCAAATTCCTGCTACCTTAGCAATTTTATTTATCTTCTTTAAAATAATATTTTCTCTTATGTAGTCCACCTTAGCATTTAAAAATAAAACTGTCAGAAATAACATAACAGACATTTGCTGTCATTTTGTAGCTTTAGATGTACAAAGCAGTATTCAGGAAACTGCTGATTTTTCCTTTTTGGTACCTGAAGTTATACTATATATAGTTGTTGAATGAATGATGGTATTAGTTGTGACCTCATAAAGGCAAAGTTTCCTTTAGATGTGATTAAACAAAAGAATAAAATTACTTTCTACTGAATATTTATGAAAACTAAAAATGGAATTTAAAAATTAAGACAGATAAGCCGAAATATTAACTAGTTTGTACTGTTGCAAGTAAAATTTGATACAGGTAGACTGAGGCACATATTCTCCAAGGAAGATAATAGTTTATTAGCAGGGAACCTAATGATAAAAGTGGGTCCCTAATGACTGCCTCAGCCAAAAGATCCTGAGATGGAGATGCAACTCCTTTTTATAAACATAGAACAAAGAACAAAACAGGCTAGGTAAGGAAATAATGCAGTTGATTATAGGGTTGGCAGCATCATGGAGTTGAGGAGTTATGATTGGTTACATTAAGGAATATGGACCAAGACTACCTCTCTTTGTGTCTCAGAGCAGTGCTTTATTGATTCATGGGACTCCAGTGCATCCTGAGGCTCTTGATAGTGGGCCAGACTCACTAGCTCATAGGGATGAAATAAGACTCACTTTTAATTGACAAAAACAGGCTAAGATGGGACCAGGTCAGTTTGTAGGCCCTAAAAGTCTACACACAGATGCCATGGGAGATAAAAGTTATGAGGGATAAAAGTTTCCTTGACACAAAGTAATTTTTCAGGTGGTATTAAGATAAAAATTCCCATAGAATTAGTGTTTATGAAAGTATTGAACTTCTAAATTTATCTCAGTTTTTCTTTGATTAAAAATGATTGATAGGGAGACTAAACTTTTGGCATCTAATTTGAGAGAAGAAAACTAATTTTGTGAACTTATGAACTTCACTCAGAGACAAAAAAAGGCTTATAAAATACAGAATAATGTTATAGAATAGAATCAGTTACAGAGTGGAATTATATATAAAATTCAAGATTATTGTTTGATTTTCACAATACAGTCACTTTCTAAGTTGGGCATGCAATTTCACTGAGATTTTTAATTTAATGTTTTGTTTTGAATTTAACAAACATCCTCCTATGTGTATATGCATATATATATATATATATCATATCAATATACAAAGTAGAACACAAAAAGAGAATTGAACATGAAACCATAACTCTATACTACCTAATTTTTAAATGTATATAATAAATTCAACTCATTACTTTCAAAACTGCTTTGTTATCACATCCTTCTTGGCTTTTTTTCTGTGTTCATATATGCATTTAAAGAAAATTCAGTGATCCCTTCTTTTTCCATTACTTTATCACTTTTGCTATTCTCTTTCTCTTTCCTCTATCCCAGTTTAAAACCCCGGATGGGGTGCAGGGAGAAGTGACAAACTGTAGAAATTAAAACTAATTAAGATAAACTGAGGCACAAAGTTCAATGCACGATCAGTTTCTTAGTAAAGCATGAATTTACCAGTAAATAGGATCTTAGCTTCCCCAGGAAAGCTTATGGGGTTAATAGCACTTTCTAGTTTTGGGAAATACAGAAAATAGGAAGAATCGTAGATGGAAGAAAATATGACTAGATAGAAAATGGGAATGAGGGCTGGCAAGAACCCCCTCCTTCCCTCCTGTGACTAAGAAATTTTCACTGTTTGAGTCTCACTGCATCTGTGAGGACAGAGACAGCAAACTAGACTTCTTTGGGTTCTAAACGCGTCATCCTTGACATGCAAGGTGGTATGAAAATGCTAGGCCAGTCTCCCTAATGTCCTTTTCAGGGTCATAGATTTCTTTGACACAAGAAAAGAACAGTGGTTAACAGGAGAATTGGATTTCTAAACTTAACTCGTTACAAGCTGGCTAAATTTCTGAATTTAATTCAGAGATAAAGAATTATGACTTAAGCTGTTACAGGACAAAATCAATATTTTGTAAATAATGTCAGTTTAAAAAAAATCATTCTAACTATTTCAAAACCCACACCTCAGTCTTGCCACAAATAAGCAGAGTTAAGCAGAACAGTTTCATGTAGTGGCCACATTCATATATGTGTATGTCTTTCCATACCTTGAGTCTTCCAACTTTCTGTCAGGAGTTAGGTTATAATATGCTTTCATCATAGGTCATCTGAATTAATGGTCAGAGTTTTTAAGTCTCTCAAACTTGTTTTTCTTTACAGTATTGTTATCACTATATGAATTGTTCCCCTGGTTCTGTTCATTTCACTCTACATCATTTCTTGCTTTGCAATTTTTTCTAAAGTCATCTTTAGTCTTTTCTTACAGCTCAGTAATATTCCATCACATTTATATCATTTCTCAGTTTTCTTTTTGTTTTTTTTCTCTTTTAATCTCTCCTTTAGGATCCATTCTAGGAAATTTGAGTTTGTTTTGCTTCTGACTTTTTCCTTCCTGGTATTATCCCCGACTCAACTCCACCTTACCCTATCTCTGTCTGTTTCCCTGTTGAGATTGATATTTTTATACTATGGTAGGTGCATGTGTGTGTACATATTTCCATATGTGAAAACTTTCTTTGTTCAGTTTAGATATGAGTGATGTCCTTTTAATGATCATTGCCCTCATCTCTCCCTCAGTTTTTAAACTTTCCTACTTACAAAAATAGTAAGTTCTGTCTTTTTTCTCCTTTCTACTCTCGGATCTTCCTTTTACCCCATTTTTTCTTTCTCCACTTCAGAATCAGAACAGAATCAAAAGAAATGTGTTTTTCTTATTTAATTCCTTTTACATCCTTAATTTCCTATAGGATACCAGTTTCTTCTGCTTCTGTTAGAGTGCTAGCACTTCATCATTTTATTATCCCTTCCAATTTTTGAAATGAATTTACCTTTCTAAGCTTCTCTTGACTTTCGTTGCATTTCAGACTACCTACTCAGTTCTAATCTTTTTATCACAAATGCTTGAAAATCCTCTATTTCATAAAATGTCTGATTTTTTTCCCAGTAGGATCATAATTATTTTCAGGGTAAATTACTTTTGGTTCTAAGTGTATTAACCTTTGCTTTTTAGGATGTCATATTCCAAAATCTCCTCTCATTTATAGCAGAAACTTCCAAGTCTTTTGTGATCCCAACTTTGGTTCCTTGGTATTTACTTTCATTCTACTTTCATTCATGACTACTGACAGTGTTTGTTTTGTTTTTTTAATTTAGATGCTATGGATTTTGGTTATGATTTTACTGAGGTTTTTTGTATTTTCATCTTGTCCTTTTGTTCCAGTAGATACGGACAATTTTCAGTTCCTTTCATTTCTTGATATACAGGCTTTTGAAAATCATGATTTTAGAGAGTTGACTAATTTGAGAATTACCGTTTAAGAGTTCTCTCTCATTGATCTGATTTCTGTTCAGTTATTTTTGATATCAGATACCTTATATTTTCATCTTTTTTTCAATCTTTTAATTTTTAAAAATTATTTCATAGAGTTGATTTCTTTTTGGAAACTTATTTTCAGGAAATCTTTTACTTGGAAAAGGTGTATCACTTCCTGTTTTAAGTTGCTTATTTTTCTTCCAGTTCTTTTCTACAGAGTTTTAATTTCAATTTAAAAAATTTCCTGCTATACTTTTTTTCTAGATTTTCATGTGCCCTCTGTGGAAAATAAATTTTTTTCCTTTGAATCTCACCTTGCAGTTGTTAATCCTTCTTGATTAAATTTTTGGGTATCTTTGGATCTATAATAATTTTTTACTGCTGGTGGTGTCTTACATTTACGTATCTCTCCAGCCTTCATTTTTGCATGGGAGCTTTCTGCCAGGCTTGGGCTTTGTTTCCTTCAGTGCTTTTGTGTTGTCCTTCACTGACCTCTCCTCCTCTTAGTTACCCCTACCTCAAACTTTAGAGGTTCAGAACTCCATATTTTCAGGATCCTCTGTTGAGGTCTTAGGATAGAGGGATGTGGACCTCAGAGCACCTCTGTGTCTGACCTGGTTCCTACCTCTCTTTCTAGATTCCTGCTGTGGCTTTCTCACCTCTTGGAGCTTCTTGCAGGAGCTCTCTGTATTCACTGTTTCTCAGGCTCTAGGTGTTTCTGGTCTGTCTCCAGAAAGGGTTTGTTGTGTTTGCTTATGCTGGTCCTGACTTTTATAACTGGCCCGTTCCCATAGACTCTGGGCTTGTGGCTGGCTTTTTGTTCAGTTATTTATGGATCAGGTCACTTACTGACAGTTCTCATTCTCACTTTCTGATCATCATTATGTATGGTCCTATTGTCTTTAAGCTTTTGCTGGAGTATATGTATGGAACTGGATCACTTGGTAGCTCTCTTCACTAGAAGATGACTAGTTACTCCAAGATTTAATGGAAGACGTGACATAATGAAACAAAGTTATTTGAAAACTAGTAGAATTAAAGGACTACAAAGAAGATTTTGAGATAGCTTTCATAGACATTAGTGTTTGAAGAACTAGTTCTTTAATCATGTTTAATATAAGTTAAAGCAATGGCTTTACTTTTTCTGGATATAGAGTTCATCATTTCATCACTTAGGCACCTGCCTAAGTGGAACAAAACACAATATCCCAGAATTTCGGAGCCAGGAGTAGGTAGGTGCTATCTTTGTTTACTTATCTTTTATAAATTACCTTCAAGGCATAATTCATTCTGTTCTGTCATTTTTAGCCCACAGGCTGTTCTCTTTGGAAGATAAGACAGTCAAAATAAGAGATGAGAAGCCTTCTGTTGTCACTATGATCATTTCATCTATCCTGAGAAGCGTCCCACTATCTATCTTCTTTGATCTTCTTTCCTGTTGTATTAAAATTCCCTTTGAGTTAGACTTAGCTTTCGTTGTTCATTTCTGCACTCATTCCTATCACTTCCTGCTGACCCGTGGCACACTTTCTTAATCATCTTTTATTTTCCACCTTTGCTTTCATATTCTGTATGTCTTTTCAAATTTTAAATTGGCTAGAAAGTTCCATGTACTTCCCATTTTGTCTCTTTGTGCATCTTACTTTTCATTGGAATTTTCTCTGCATCCTCACAATTTCATTCTTGGGTACTTTCCATCTCTCCTAGGAGAATTTCTTAGCTGGAATTTTATGTCATGTGATAATACGCTACCCGCCTCCCCCCCATCCCCTTTTCTGACCCTCTTGAAATAGGTTCTTCTCAGATCTTAAAAGCATGCCAGGATGTACCAAGATTTCCTATCTTCTATCACAGACCTGTTTGAGATTCTTAGATGTAGTGATCACTTCTTACCAAAGGTCTTATCATTTCCACCTGAGCGAGCAAGTTTATATTGGTAAGAATTAGATCCAGAATTGCATTTTGCATTGTGAACTTCATCATCTGAAGGGTGAAATGATTACTAAAGCAAATCATTAAGTCACCATGTACCCTGCTTTGACTGAGTGAGTGCTGTAGCTTATGTCTGGATAATTGAAGTCCCAGTATTATTAAAACATGACTTCCTGAATATATCTATTTCATCATTCTGTCCAGATGTTAACAACATCACTTCTGCTTTTGCTCCTGTTCAGCTTCATCCAAATGCTCCCTACCATGTTTCCTTTCTACTCTTTCTTGAAGTTTTTCATGTGAATATATCTTCTAGATATTTGATTTGCTTTATTGATATTACTGTTCTGCTTCCCTAGTCTTAATGTTTATCAATCATAGCATTTTTTTTTTGCTTAGAAAATGGAATGAAGGAAAAGAGAGAAGAAAAGAATTTTTTAACCAAGTAATTAAGAAAGAATATTAAAAAGTTTTGTGCTAGCTAGAAAGTGAATTGAAATAGGACTCACTGAAATGAGATTGGTGACAAAGAGGATTATCAGAAGATGGAGAAGGAAGAGGAAGTTAGTGTTGATAGACTATAGGGTATTTACACATCAGATGTTGACAACTTGAGCACCATTATTTTTTTCTAGTAATAATTAACTGGAGTTAATCACTATTTAACCCAGATTTTATTCTCAAACTTAAGTACACTGTTAGTTTCTAAGTCAGGGATGAGTCAGAAAGTCCTTGAGTTAGAAACTGCTTCATTCTTTAGTTAGAAACTAGTATTTTTATATTAGAACCTTCTAAATGTATATATGGCTTGTTATAAGATCACTTTAAATCCTTGTTGTCTGTAGGTGTTAAAAGGTTTAGTTGTTTTTTTTTTACCATGTTAATTTTTTAAAAAACATTTAGTGTTTTATTTTTCCCCAGTTACATATAAATACAATTTTTACATTCATTTTTAAGACTTTAAGTTCCAAATTCTGTTGCTTCTTCCCTCTCCACCTCCCCTCATTGAAAAGGCAAGCACGTCAATATAGGTTATACATGCATAGTCATACAAAACACTTCCATAATAGTCATGTTGTGAAAGACTAACTATATTTCCTTCCACCCTATTCTATACACTTCCCCCCCTTTATTCTATTCTTCCTCTCCTTTCACCCCGTCCCTCCTTAGTTTTCTTTTTCTTTAGAGCTTCTCAGCAGAAAACAAAAGAGCAACTATAATCATTCATATCTTATATTTCGAATTGTGAGGCTGGTGGGTAATTGTCTTCCTCAATCAGAAAAAAAATATTTCTTCTCTGTTTTCCTGACTCCATATTTTTCCCTTTTCAATATAAGTTTTATGTCTTTGGAAGTTGGTAACTTGTACTTCTTAAAACAGTATGTTGAGCTGGCATTTGTTGGCCATTACAAACTTTGGAATGCTTTAGTTCTGGTATGTCTGTTTTCTTAAATTTTTTTTATTTAATGGGGGTTTGATTAGGGAATTTCTTTTATATTTGGGCACATGCAGAAGGGGACCAGTGTCTCTCTCTATAGAGCCGAAGCACACATACCCAGTGCCACAACAAAGCACACTCATCCAAACCATCGATGGACATATGAAATCCAAGTTTACATGCGCATATTTTTTAGAAAACATCTTTAAGTAGAACACAACTAGATAATAAAAATAAAAATATAAAACCTTCAGTTGTAACTATTAGTTACTTTCTTTTCACATCATTAATAAAATACTGTATTCTCTTACATGCTTGTAATTCTTGAATTAAAAAACTCAGAATAATAACCAACATTTATGTAGCACTCTAAATTTTACAAAAGACTTTATATTCATTTTTATTTGAGTCTCACAGCCATGTGACATTATCACTATTACAGATATAAAGGATCTGAGAGAGAGTTTTAATTGATTTACCTATGGTCATGTAGCAAGTAACCCTAAAAGGCAGGGTTTGAACCCAGATTTTTTGTTTAATTTTTACTGTAAGTACAGAATTCTGCCCTGTCATGCTGTGTCTGAGCCATACCAGCAGCATTTCAATAAGTTTTCATGGGCTGTAAATTTAACCTATATTATGTGCCTTCCAATTTTCCTCATATAGTCATATACGTAAGAGTCAGAAGGGACTTTAGAGGTATCCAGTCCAATCCTAGTATTTTATAGATGAGGAAATTGAAGCACAGAGAGATTGAGTGACTAAAGTCACATGGCAAGTAAGTGCCTGAGATTTGATTCGAGCCCATGTTTTCCCAAGTCCAGACCCAGTCCTCTGTTCAGAATCCTGTGCTGCTCCTCTCCACGTGGGATTTTCTTTTTGTTTTTGAAGGAAGAGGAGGAGCAGTTTGGTCCAGTGTTGGATAGAGATTGAGTTATTACCTTGGAATAATTTCTTTATCTTTTCTTAAAAACTAAAGTAACAGAAACAACCCTCCTCTTCCTCCAAAACACAACAGTTAAGAACCTGTACTTGCAAAATAGAAAGACTACTTCATGTTGATAAGAACTGTAGTTTGATAATAAATTATTCCACTGAATTCATCCAGTATTTAGTAGCAAGGTATTGTAAGTAAGTAGCAAGTAGCATCCAGTATTTAAAAGCAAGGTTTTGTGCCTAGGCCAAGAGAAAGAGAAAGTACTGAAGTGAAGAAACATCCTTGACATCCAGGGGTTTCTATTCTGTCCGCTGCCATTCTGAAAACCTTCTTGATGGAGGGGTTGATAGGTTTTAAATCTTGCCTAACATAGGAATTCTTATTCTGGGGTGTGAGATTTTGTGACAACTATATTTCAATAGAAGTAGTTTCCTTTGTAATCTTATGTGTTATATGCATTCAAAAATATTATTTTGAGATGAGTCTATAGGCTTTACCTTGCTGCCAGAGTGGTTGGTTCATGATCAAAAAGAGGTTAACCCCAATCAAAGTAAAAGATTTTAAAACATTCTTTAATATAAATATTTTTATTTGGATTATTGAGAAATATTTTTCTTTTTTGAGTGTTCTGTTCCATGATTTATATTTGCATTATAGCATTGATCTATAAAGTTATTTCTGTGCTTTATTTGGGTTTTTGCCTCACTGGATTGTGTTTGATTGTATTTTTTCACAGCTCTACGAAACTTAAATATTGGTGAGGCAGAGTACTTGAGCATGTTTTGGTCTACCACAAAGTCACATACACATCGTAAACTGATTGGCAAAATACTATTGCTGTTTAAGGTTTATAATTAGTTAGAAATAGAGCTGTGTTTAAAAGAATAATCACTGTTCTCTTCAATAGCATGTGACCTTTGCCACAATTTAGAAATATCAAGAACCCCTTTTGAAAGGCAGAGTGCCCCAGTACCTTCCAGGCTGGAATTGGAATCAGGAAGACAGGTTCAGATATTGCCTCTGACACTTATTAGCACTATGATCCTGGACAAGTCATTTATAACCAGATAATTTCAGTTTTCTCTGCTGCAAAATGGGAAAAATAATGTCTGTACCTGTAGTACCTACTTCATGGGGTTATTATGAAATTTTATATGTAAATATTTTACAAATCTTAAAAGGACTGTGTGAACATTAGACTAGTCAAAGCATGTAGGTAAAAATTTGCCTATGTCATGTTTTATGCTTCAAAATTTTCCCTCATTTCCCTCAATTCCCCCAAGTGATTTACTTGAAACTTTATTTTTGAATACAAGCTGTACAAGTTCAAAACTTTTAGAGCCCTGTTCTTAAATTTTAAATTTAAATTCTTTAAATTTTTATTTTACCTTAGTGACATAAAGTAGGAATAAAGAGATTGTTGTATGACAAATTTATTCAGTCAAGCCTCAATTCTAGTTCACTTTTTTCCAAAAACTAGTTCTGTGGCCCCTGGACAAATTAAATTTCTGTTTTCTGTTTCCTTATCTGTAAAATGAGGAGGTTGATTTAGTTTCTCCATAATATATTTCCTAGATCTAGAATTCTGACATCATATTCATTTCCTAAGTAGTGTGTTGGCTATTGAAAATCTGTTGCAAATGTTTTCAGTCTGATCCTTGATATTTTGCTGAGGATTATCAAGTAGTGATTGGGTATATATTACATGCAAGCCATCGTGCTAGGTGCTGTAGAGTTAAATGTTAATACCACTAACAGAATGAAAATTGTAATACATAAACTCCGTTGGGGCATAAGGTGGAAGAAAGTTTTCTCTCAACCTGTGGAATGTCCATAGTTAGAAAACTTTTTAGAAAATCCTAAACTATTTATGAAAATATTTAGGACACTCATTTAGATATCAGTTTTTAAAGCTTTTGCTTATAGTAATGATGGTAAATTCATGGTAATTCATGGTAAAATTGAAATAAATATTGAAAGAAGTTAATTGCAACAAATAACAATAACAAAACATTTGTTAAGTTCCTACATTTGAATAACACCAACAGAACAGTCCCTGTTCTCAAGTTGCTTATGTTTAACTGGGGAGATTAAACATATATACCATTAAGTAAACACAGAGTGTGCATAAAAATTGCTAATTCCTGGAATAAGTTGCACCTGAGCTGTGCTTTGAAGGAAGCTAAAACTTTTATGAGACCAATGTGAGGAGGATGTGCATTTTGACCATCCTGGTAAGGTCAGAGAAGTAGGAAGCAAAAATGTAGTGAATGGGAAATGGACCAGACCATAATTACTGTATGCTATTTGCCTGTAAATATCTTAGTTTTAATTTAGCTTTCCTACTAAAAATTTTAAAGATTAAAAAAAGAAAGATGATTACAGAGGGAAAATATATAAGATATTTAAATAACATGAAATTATAATATTTGTATATGGTTATATTTCCATCTTTGTGATTTTCTTATATTTGAAAATGGCAACTTTTGATAAAAGTTCTAAAATACTTGTTTTAAAATAGTTTTTCATGATATATCTCTTGGGCTTTGTTAAAATATCATGATTCCATCATTTGAATTAGTTTTAGTTTTCAACTTGTCCCTTTAATGTGATGGTATTTATAATTTTTGTTAATCTTTTAATTTACTATATGTTGATTTGAAAAAAATGTATTACAAATTATTTTTTAAATATAATATTCAAAGGCTGCAAGCTTGGAATGGAAGAATAAGGAGAACCAAGACACTGGGTTTAAATTTCTTTTTACTTTGTTTCGAAAGTATTATCTTCCCCATTTGTTTCCATCATTTACAAAATTAACCAACCTCTACAAGCCTGTCCTGGGTAAGTAGTGATTTTAGCCACTTATACTGAATTTTAATAGTTTCCTTCAACATCATCATTCAAATCTTTTTAACTAAAAAATGTAACTGTTCAAATATTAAAAGATTGAATCAGATGCTTTTTATCCTCTAACTTTAAAGAATTTTCTAAGAAATTGCAATTTTTGTTCTTCTAAGATTTAAATTATTCATACTCTCACAAGGGAGACCAAGTAAAAAATAATTCATATTTGGTTTAGAATGCATTACTTTTGTCTATAATTTTACTTCCTTTAGGGAATATTAAAATTACTTTTCATTTCCTGAGCCTCTCATAGCAGGTGATAGTATATTGTGATTTAAGGAAATCAACCCAGGATTAAAATTTTGTGGTTAAAAAGTTACCCATAGGAAAATCCAGAACTACCAGTCATGAATGCATTATAATACTACCTACACTAAAAGCAGTAGCTTTGATGGGGGGAGGAAGGGTATATGTGTGTGTGTGTGTGTTTGTGTGAGAGAGAGAGAGAGGGAGAGAGAGAGAGAGAGAGAATATATGTGAATATTTGCATACTAGCTGATTCCATGCATTGAGAGAGAGAGTGGAACACATTTCTGTTCTAGCTTTCAAAGTTTTCCACATGAAGTTTGAGGAAGCATCCCACTGTGTGGAGGCAGATCACAGCCAAATCTTCATTGTATACTAACCCGTATTTCCTACTCTAGACATTTTTATATTCATGAAATAAATTTAAAATTAATTTCAAGAAAATAAATCATAAGGAGATATCGGGGGTCAGGGAATAGTCCATCTTTTTAATGTCCCTGGAATGATGTAGTATGACTTTAAACATTGGGTTATTTATAACAAGAACAAGGAAAAATGTTGTTTGGAGAGTAGATCTTGATTAACTCTTCTAGTGTAATGTAAATAGTACTTACCTGAGAGCCTTGAGGTCTGTTATTTTTTTAATCGCAAATTTGATATGAACTTGCTGAATAACCTTATGTCAGTTACTTTGCCTTCCTTTTCCCTATTTTCCTTTTATTCTTCCCTAGAATTAGACTTGAGGATCTCTAAAGTATGAGGTGGGAGAGGAAAGGGTGACTGAGACTTTACTTACCTATTATTGCATTTTTATACTGTCAGGTTTTTTTAAAGATGTATTTGCTTTATATAGAAGCTTTGCTTCTTATGAAATGACAGATTCTGTATCCATGTATAACTATAGTCATATTCAGAAATATTATCATGGTTGATAGATAACTGCATATGTCAGGTATTATCTCAAAGCTATTTCCATATTTAGATCTATGGTAGAGGAGAAAAGGGCTGAAAAAAATTGGTATTATGTATTGGGCTGACATTCTAGAAGGTTTGTTAGATTAAAAATAAAACAAAACCTTTCAAAACTGTCATCTAGTGATTAGGTGAAATGCCTTCCATTTTAATAGATTCTGCTGCCAGGGAAAATGTTAGCAAATTAACAATCAGTAAATTTGGTTAATGTATTTTATTAGGTACTTACATTTTAAGTCTTAAAAAGGGCTCAAAGAAGGACACAATAACTAAATTTACCATGTCAGATATCATGTTAACTATACTATTTGTATTGGTGCAGCAATATAGTTTAAAAACAGATGGGTAATTCAGATGCAAAATTATTTCTTAATCGAAACCTAATATGGAGACAATGATAGTGCTATCAAAAAAATGAGATTTGAGAGTGTCAGAATCAAGAAATCTCTACACCAGATCAATATAACAGCTTTATAATTTAGATATATGTATCAAATGCAAATATCACTTGTAGTTGTGTTTTGCTTAACTAGATTGTGTACTCTTTTACATTATCAGACATCCCCCATTCAAGACCAAAACCAATATATGTTACTGCAACTCGAAACAATGAAAATACTTACAGCACAAAAATTCCATATATGGCAGCTCGTGTTGCTTTTATTAAGTGGATTGTAACATTTTTTCTGGAAAAGAAATACCTACCTACAACTCAGAACACTAAAAACGGAGGAGAAGTATTGCCTAAAATCATCCAGGTATTTTATTAATCATTTGTTCTCCCTTTTTTCTTTTTTTTCTACCCAAGTAACATAAACAGCCAAAGGAATTTTGAATTGAATTTTTTTTGGGAGGTGGGCTGACTGGGGCGAGAACCAGAAACAGTTATTACAGAATTGTGCTATGCATGACTGTATGCATTTAGAAAGATCAGTTCCTCTCTTAAGGAAATTTTACATGACTGCAAGTCATGTTGTCATCTTGATGTCGTGGGCCTCTTCAAGAACAAAGGACAAACACATACACACACACGTTTTCAAATACTATCTGATTCTTCCTTGATTCCAGAATGTTTATAAGGCTACAAAATTGTCCCAATTAGAGATCACCATTATTTTCTGCCCTTTGACTTCCCTCTGCCAGTATTCAGAAAATAATACAACTTTTGACATGTATTTTATTAGAAGCATGTTCTTGAAATGTATCCTTGAGTGAGATGGAAGGGATGAATATCAAATCAAAAAACATTTATTCACTGAATTCTATCTTGGATTAATTTTCACACTTGAGTAGTTTATCTTAACCCACATGATACTAAGGAGCTAGATAATAATCATTTATAGTGTTGTACTTAACCTTTCCAGTGTGGGCCAAGTAATTTCCATGCTGCCAAAACAGAGTGGAACCAGCTCATTGGTATGGTCATTGCCACCATTTATAATTTAAATTCACTTTTGCCATAAACTGTATTTGTAGTCAGAGCATCCTGGTGAATGGCTGTTGGTTCCAAGGATACGTACTTCCTTTTTTTGTCCTTTGTTTACAACACATTCGTTTCCTCTTTCCTTTCATAAGGACTAAAAGGGGCCTAGAAATTTCCTCATCCAGAAGACGTTTGATTTCCTTGCCTAGTAGAGAGAGATGGTAACAAAGGGCACCACTGGTTAAGAAAATAAACTCTTTTGTAACCTCTTACAAAGAAGGATGTTGTAAGATTATAAACAGTATCACTCCATAAAACAGTGAAAAACGGCGGAGGTAAAAATAAGTATACAGAAAACTTGGCAAAGAGAGCTAACTAAGCCATATCAGTCCAGGAGAATTTAAGAATGAAAACAGGACAGTAAGTCCATGAAAAAAATGTATCAATTTATACATATTGAAAACTTTTCCTTATCTTTGACAATGAAACTACAGCATTTGGACCCCAAATTCATAGCCTGCCTGCCCCCCCTGAAAGATCTTTTTGATTTTGTCACCCATTCCTGTGGATCAAATGATTTATCACAGTGTTATGGACCAAACATAAGGTTTTCAAGTCATTGTTTGTTTGGAGGCTGTTCAGTGTCCAATTTTTATAGTAACTCCAGTTGATTAACAATCTGTTCCACCTGCATTTTTGCATTTATAATTTTATAACTATAGGTTAATATATCTTATACTATGTAATTATGTATATTATATATAATATATAATAATAATATGGATTATAGCTATAGATCCTCAATTAGCTAATGATTTCCCTGAGAGATAAATATAATTGGAGTAGGGGAAGGGATAGATTATAAATTAGATATAGGTCTTCACTGAAAGTGGTTTTGGAATTACAGTTTTGGTGATTTCCCTAGAAATTGAACAGGAACAGAAACTTGATAGTAATCTAAATTCCTTTAAACAATAAATATCTTAGTATTTTAAAAATTTGTTTTTATGGTTTGTGAGCTTTTTCAGCAAGTTGCAACTATTCTTTTCTAGAATGTTGGTGGAATGGTACAAGAGAAAGCTGCTGAGTTGGAAGTTAGTGGGCCATGTGAACAGGACAAAAATCATTCTAACAGCAGTACTTTGTCTGATCGAAGACTTAGTAATTCCAGCCTTTGTAGCATTGAAGAAGAACATCGGACAGTATATGAAATGGTTCAGCGAATTCTCTTATCTACACGAGGTTATGTCAACTTTATCAATGAAGTATTTCGTCAGGTTAGTAGTGTATGTGTATTCTTTGTGTTTAGAAAGGCTCTTAATTTCATTTCTGTATTAGGTGATGAGTCTAAAAACAATATGGTGATAAAGTAACTGAAAAGGGATCCTTATAATTTATTCCTATGCAGTTTTTATTTCTTGATGTATAATTTTGAAATGCCTTATAATTAAAACTGTTATACTGTGTGTATGTACAAGTATGTGTGCACATGTGTGTGTGTGTGTGTGTGTGTGTGGTGAATGGCCTTCCAGATTTTTGTTCCTTGACTAAATGCTATAATACTGAGGTAGTGTTATCTTCTTTTTTGCCTCGTCATGTCCTTTAGTACTTTAAAAAATCCACTATTTTATTGGTATGAAGACTCCTCATACTGATACATGTTACAGTGTAAATGTCATAGCAGAAAAGACACATTATATTTTAATGAAAGAATGTTGACCTTGATATCAGAAAACTTGGGTTCTGGTTCTGCCTCTGACATTAAGAAGATTTGTAATCAGGGAAATCATTTAATCTTGAGCATAAATTTCCTCATCTGTTAAATGGAGGAAATAATATTTACATTGTGTTCCTCAGAGGGTTGCTGTGGAAAAACCAAATATTAGATCTTAAAGTCATATGTAAATATGAAGTACTACTGCCATGTGACCATCGTTGTTATTATTGTTAAAAGGCTTTCATGAGTTGTTCTGGCCAAAGAATTCATCATGTGGTTGCTAACTTTTGGTGATGAGCCTGAATGAAGTCAGTGATGTTTACTTTTGGATCACACACATGTGCATGTGCATGTGAACACACACACATACATATACATGTGCACATGACCACTATCCAAAAACATTATCAGAACTGTCAGAGCTTGCACTTGTCTTGCCTTGCCACATGTAGCACCAGAGAGCAGCTCTGTATAGTTTGGCCCAAGTTTTGCTTATCACATACTTATTAATCATGTCATCTAAAGGATGTCTGCTAGATACTGATGTGCAGTTAGATAGGACATTGACCTTGTTCTCAGGGAGTTTAAAGTTCTAATGGGAAAAATAAATGTCCACAAATAATTATAAATAAGAATGTAATGCATGCACAGGAGAGGCCCAGGCAATATGCTCTGAGAAATTTGGTGAGGAGTCATGAAAAGTTTTGGGGTAGAGGAATCATGTGATTAGTGATACATAAAGATTTTTTGGACAGTGTAGTGAAAGATGTACTGGAGAAGGGAGTAGATTTAAAAGAAGGAAGATCAATTTTGGAGTAGTATAGGAAAGAAATGATGTGACTGTACCAGGGTGATTTCATAGGGAACTGAAAGGATGGGAAGGATGCCAGATATATTGTGGAGGTAAAAAAATCAACAGGACCTGGAAACTGATTGACCTTTTAACCTAGGCATTTTCCTTGATGCCTCAGTTTCTCACTTTTCATTTTCAATCTGTGGCCAAATCCTGCCAATTACACCTTTGCAATGTCTCTTAAATATATTCCTAGGCTCCCTAACTCTAGGAAGATACAAAATGCTCTCTTTCGTATTCAAAACCCTTCATAACCTAACCTTCTTCTGTCCTTCTTGTCCTCTTACACCTTAATCCCTGTCACATACTCTTCAATAAAGTGACACAGGCTTCCTGGCTGTACCATGAACAAGGCACTTCCTCTCTCAGCTCTGGGCATTTTCTCTGGCTGTCTCCCATATCTAGAATGCTCTCCCTTCTCATCTTCATCTACTGACTTTTCTGATTTATTTAAGGTCCCAATTAAAATTCCATCTAATTTAGGAAACTTTTCCCAGCCCCTCTTAATTTCTACGACTTCCCTCTGTTAATTATTTCTTATTTATCCTGTATATAGTTTGTTTGTGTATATTTGTTTGTTTATTATCTCTCAGTAGATTGTGAGCTCCTCAGAAGCAGGAACTCTTTTTTGTCTCTTATACATTTTTATTGACTAGCACTTAACACATTTTAAAAAAATATATTTTATTTTCCCTTCAATTATACGTTAAAATCATTATTTAAACATCTTAAGTTTTGAGTTCCAAGTTCTATGCCTCCTTCCTTCCTTCCATGCTTTCACCCCTGCATGTGCAGTCATATAAAACATTTCCATATTAGTAATTTTGTACAAGAAGACTCAAATAAAAGAATGAAAGAAAGTGAAAAATAGCATGCATCAGTCTGTATTCAAACAGTACCAGTCCTTTCTCTGGAAGCATATAGTATGCTTCATCATTAGTCCTTTGGGATTTTCTTGGATCATTGTATTGCCAAGAATACCTAAGTCATTTTATTGAGCCCTTTATCGAATAATATTGCTTATTAATATGTATAACCTTCTGATGCTGTTCACTTTGCATCAGTTTGGATAAGTCTTTCCAGGTTTTTCACTTAATACGTTTTTATTGATGGATTGGCTAATTAAAGATCTGGCTACCTAGACAGATTCAAATAGTATTCTCAAAGCAGGAAATAACTTGTTTCCTTACTGTTGAGATAAAATCAGTTTCATATCTTTCGTGTGTGTCAATGTATCCCCCACATATTCAGTGCTTTCCAACTAAGTGGTCTGTGTGCCTTTGTTGTTTTTCATTTCTTTATCTTGCATAGTGTCTGCCCATGCAGCCTTTGCTCTCTTCTTCTGTGATCACCTTGTTTATATCACCAAGATATGTATGTGTTGACTTATAGGGAAAAATCTAGTTAATGTATTATAGAATTTTCCTACTTCTTCAGCCTCCAACATAGAGATTGGCAAATACTCAGTTAACCTTTGTTGTGGTCAGTTTACTAATGTACAGTGTGGTACCTGTAGGTGAGATGAAATTATATTATTGCCTTTGAACATACCATGTAATCAACTTTGTTGAGTCTTTTGTTTGCTTTTTTTTTTTTGAATAGAACTTGTGAAGCCATTTAGCTGTTACTGTTGTTTTTGTGAATTTGGACATGGTTCATTTCCACTAGTAGTGTGTTGAACAAAGTTTGCAAATTAACAATACCAAACAGACAAATATTTGTGAATATCTAAGAAGAATGCAATTCTTAGTCCTCTTTGTTCTCCACTCTGCCTTTTTTTTTTGACATTTTGCAGCCCCCCAGCATAGAAATGGAAGACCCTACTCAAGACTGAGCTGTTTTGTATTTTAATCTTTTTTTAATATAAATATATTTATTTAACTTTTTATATTCATTTTCACAAAATTTTGGGTTCCAAATTTTCTCCCCATTTG
>CM053769.1:217860171-217894738 GCA_028658325.1 Potorous gilbertii
CTTTTGCACCTCTTTTTCCACTTGGCTAATTCTGCTTTTGAAAGCATTGTTCTCCTCATTGGCTTTTTGAACCTCTTTTGCCAATTGAGGTGTTATTTTCTTCAGCATTTTTTTTGAGTCTCCTTTATCAAGGTATTGACCTGTTTTTCATGCTTTTCTTGCATCTCTCTCATTTCTCTTCCCAGTTTTTCCTCGATCTGTCCAACCTGATTTTCAAAATCCTTTTTGAGCTGTTGCAACGTCTTATCCCATTGGATATCTATTTCAGATGTTTGAGATACAGAGGCCTTGACTCCTATGTCTTTACCTGATGGTAAGCATTGTTCTTCCTCATCAGAAAGGAAGGGCGGAAACATCTATTCCACAAGAAAGTAACCTTCTGTGGTCTTATTTTTTTTCTCTTTTCTGGGCATTTTCTCAGCCAGTTACTTGACTTCTGAGATTCTTTTCCACCCCTGCCTAGATCTGCCCAGCTAGTGCTTGGTGTCTGAGATTCAAATGCTGCTCCCCAGGCTCAGGACTTTCAGCAGCAGGCCTGGCTGCTATTCAGTGTGAGTTTAACTTCAGGTTCTCAGGTAGGGGCAGGGCTGCCTCCCAGGCTCAGTTCCCTCAGGGGGTTTATGCAGAGACCTTCAGTAATGGACCTGAGGTCCTGTCTGCTCCAGGAGCCTCTGGCTGCCTGCTGCCTCTGCCGCTGCCTCCTGAGGGGGCCTGAGTTATGGAAACACCCCACTCCCCTCCAGCCCGTCCAGATGTCTCTCACTGACCTGTGCATGTGTGGGTTGAGGGACCTTCCTGGCCGCCAGAGATTCCATCCCTGAAGCCTGCTCTGATCTGCTCCTCTTGGGGCCGCGTGGCCAGGGAAGGGCTGAGCTCCGCTCCCGTCTGGTGCGTGATGGACCTTTGGGATTGGTTTTTCAGGGCTCTCTGGAATGGAAATCTCCTTCACTCCATTGCTGCGTGGCTTCTACTGCTCCAGAATTTGTTGGGAGTTCTTTTTACAGGTAATTGTGGGCTGTGGGTTCGGAGCTAGAATATGTGAGTCTTTCTACTCTGCCATCTTGGCTCCTCCCCCCTCGTATTTTAATCTTTTTCGTGGGTTATTATGGCTAAAAAAACCTCATCATCTATTGTTGAAACTTCTGTTAATGCAGCCCTGTAGGTAGACAGATCGCTTCTTATACAGCTCGTAGAGTCTGTCTTATAACCTGTATTCAGTATTTCCAGTTTCGTTAGAATCTCTGGCAGAACCTTTACAAGTTCAGAATTACCTCTTTGCCATGATGAGTCATTGGATTAGAGGAATTGTAGAGGACCATGTTCTACAGGTTGTTATGATTATTGATTTTAGTTAAACAATCCCAATGGTATATATTTTTCAATACTCTCAAATATGTATAGCTCACATGGATCAGAGAACTTGATTGTTTTGGAGATCTAGATTTCTCTGTGTCTTTACTTATTTTGGGTTTCTTTCAAGAAGTTTTTATCCACTGCTTAAGTCTGAAGATCATTCACCTTGGTAGAGGAAAAGAAACAAAAGTAGTTTAGTAAACCCTTTCACCTCTGACCTCCTTTTACATTCTCTTCAAATGACTTACCTATCCCTGTCTTGTTTTCCTCTCTGATTCCAAGGATAATGTAAAACAACAACAACAACAACACAGCACCATTAATTTTGTTGTTCTCATTTTTCTGGCCACTTTTATGCATTAATCATCCTGGATGAAATTAAACTTTATCTCAGTTTCATTTTGGTTCTTTAGATCTGCTTAAACCAGGGTGCTTAGAGCTTTTTGGATTATTTTGTTCTTTCCATATTGTGTTACTCTTCATTGAAGGGATTTTCATTTTTAAATACCTTTTTTGAACTGGATGGTATAATAAATATTTGCTTATTTTAAGCCAAATCCAACGATCATTTATTTGACTGCAGCCTTGCTGGTATATAGCACTTAATTGTTATTAATTTTTTGTTCTCCCTACAATTCAAGTGGGCTTTAAATATTAGTATATAGAAGATAGATGGGAACCAGATTGGGGAATTTCTAAAAATTCCTTAATATAATAAGAGAATAAGTGTTTTCATCCATTAAAGAGAAGTTCCAAGTAACCACTCTAAGAGTATAGTTTCCAATGATTGATTAATTTGTATACTTGAATCTTGCTAGATCCCATCCAAATATATTTTATTACTAGAAGTGCCATATCTTCATCAGAGCAAAAAACATATTCTTACCATAAACCTTGAGTACCATATAAATATAAGACTACTGTAGTTTTTTTTCATTAGTTATCTTGTTTAAACAGTGAATATATTTCTTTAATGGCCAACTGGGTGGTACAGTGAATAGAGTCCTGCTAGGCTTACCACTCCAGTATCTTTGTCAGGAAATCCCCAAATAGGGTCACAAAGAGTTAGACACAACTGAAAAAAACTGAACGGATTTCTTTGATGTTTAGTTTTATTTGCTTTGACGATTTGGCCAATGATTTGCGACCAGACCTATGAAGTAGATTCTTATAATTTATTCTTTCAAGTGCCAAGCGGATCTCAACTTTACTCAAATGGATCTGTGATCGCATCAGTTGGATGTTCCCTCCATCCATATCAATGGCAGTCCATCTGTCTGGCCCATTCACTATGACTCTTGTCTATGTCCTTCCATAATTTTGTCATAAGGGTCAGTCTTATATCCTGAAGGATTTCCCTGGTTTCTGTGAACATTGTAAGGATACCAGTAGAGTATTGTTCCTATCCACCTTTAGCCTTCCCCCTTGCCATGTGACTAGTTCATCATCTCTTACTGTTACCATTTTTCGGGTGATGTATTTTATTTTACTTCTTTTCTTCTTTGAAGTTTCTCATTGGTTACATATTGCAACCTGCTTCCATCCACCATATGCCCTTTTATTGCCCTCTCTGTAATAATCATTTTCAGTTCTTTGGAGACTGTTGTGTTTTGTATCAGGGTTACAAGATCATAGGATCATAAATTTAGAGCTGTAAAGCCCTTTAGACCAACCCTCTCGTTTTAGAGTTCTCCTGCTTCCATGTAATGGTACTCTTCAGTTAGCAAAAGAACATTTGTTAACCATGAACTATGACAGGAACCGTGCTAAGTGCTGGGAATACAAAGAAAGGCAAAAGATACTCTTTGCTCCCAAGGAGTTCGCAGTCTAATGGGGGACACGAGATGCAAACAATGATATGCTAACAAGATATATATACAGGATAAATTGGAGATAATCAAAAAAAAGAGGGCACTAGCACTAATGATGACTGGAAGAGGCTTCTTGCAGGAGGTAGGATTTTGTCTGGGATTTGAAAGAAGCCAGCTACTATATCAGAAGACTGAGAAGAAGAATGAAATGATTCTACATAGTGGTGACATACCTGGAGTTGGAAGTTTTGGGTCCATATAAAGAATGGCAAGGAAGTTAATAATTAACCAATGTCACTGGTTAGCAGAGTGTGTGGGTGAGAGAGTGAAGTATAACAAGAGTGGAAAACTAGAAGGGGGAGAGGTTAGGAAGTATTTTAAATGCCAAACAGAAGATTTAATGTTTGATTTTTTAGGTAATAGGGATCCAGAGGAGATTATTGGATAGAAGGGTGACCTGATCAGACTTTGGCTTTAGAAAGATCAAATTGACAGCTGATAGAACTAGAATGGGAAGAGATTTGAAGCAGGGAGGAAAACCAGCAGGCTGTTATAATGATTCAAGATGAAATGATGAGGACCTGGACCTGACTGTTGGCAGCTTCAGATACAAAGAAAGGAAGAAGACAGTCAGTGTCCTTGGGGAACTCAGAATCTATAGAGGGAGACAATACATAAAAAGAAACTAAAAAGGAGGTGGGAGGAAGAGGTCTCCTCTCTCTACTTTGTACTTTTTCCAATTAGAGGCAGGGAGGAGCCCCAGTGGCAGGAGATTCTGTGGAGGTGTAAGTTTCAGGGTTGATGTAATCTTGTAGGATGATGACATTCCATAGAACATTGATAAACTCCTGAGAGTGCAGCCTGATGGGAAATAATACCATGACTTGTCTGGGCATCCTTCTTAAATGGAAGATCTGAAAGGGACTCACCACTCTGTACTTTCTGCCATGTCCCAAAGGAGAGAGAGGGGCTTCTTTTTACTTTTTTTTTATATACTGTGTTTTACTGAAAATTCAGCTCAATTAAATTTTTTTAAATTCCTGCTCTATGCAGGGCACTGTGCAAAGCTCTGGCCATACAGAAACAGCAGAAAAAGAGGGTTCTTTGCCTTTAAGCAGCTTGTATTGCATAGGCAGGACATGATATGTATATAAGTAGGTAAATACAATGTAATATGAAGTATTTTCAAGATTACGTAACTCTTAAATGGTTATAAAAATTGTGTGTGTGTGTGTGTGTGTGTGTGTGTGTGTGTGTCACATCTGCCTAAGGCCACTTCAGAGTGTAATGGATAGAGTGCCAGTCCTGGACTCAGAAAGACTCATTTTCCTGAGTTCAAATTTGGTCTCACACGCTTACCTGGGTGCCCTTACCCCTATTTGCCTCAATTTCTTCATCTCTCAAATGACATGGAGAAGGAAATGGCAACCCATTTCAGTATCTTTTACTAAAAAACTCCAATTGGGGTCAAAAGAGTTGAATGCAACTGAACTACAGCAACAGATCTACTTAAGCATACTTATGCTTACACGCACACTCATACACACACACACACACACAGAATGTGAAATTAGTGTTGAACTACATGGTTTTAAGATTATCAGTGACTTGTGAATATTTATGGACATATGTTTTAAATATAATTTTCTTTTTATTATTTCAGGCATTTTTGTTGCCTTCCTGTGACATATCTGTAACAAGAAAAGTGGTCAAAGTATATAGAAAGTGGATACTACAAGACAAACCTTTGTTCATGGAGGAACCCGATAAAAAAGACATTATTCAAGATGATGATGCAAATTTGGGATTTTCAGTGACAGAGACAGATAATAAACAGGTGTTATTTTATTTGCAACATTATCTAGAAATACATTTTTGATGGAAAATAAATAGACAAGTTTTTTTCAGTATCTTTTTTCCTTTAAACTGCATTGCTTTTGGGACCTGTGAATGGTCAAATTGTGAGTAGTTTCATAAAAGGGTTTGAGCTTTAACTGAAGGAACTCTAGGGCAAGTACTCCTTAATTAATAAATTAGAACACATTACCTTTCCTGATGAACTATCTTTAATGCTGGTTGTTTAATAAAATACTTTATTATATTTATGCTTTACATGTGAACATTACATTTTTAACCTTTATATTTATGTAAATAGAATTTAGGGTCATAGCTGTTAAGACTTTAAAAAAATGATTTTGCTAGAGTGGTCTTCATTAAGGTATCCAGATCAGTTCAGCTGTTAAGCATCTGAGAGAAAGCTTTTGCAAGATAATGACAAAATAATAATTTCAAGTATCAGGTCCTAAAAGTCTTTCTAAAATACATATAAGCTTGTCATCATGCAGTTAATATAGTTGAAATTATATGCTCCATGTATTTGATTTTTTTAATTGTACCAGCCAAAAGTCTTGTAGAGGGTACACTTATAGTAGAGCAACATGTTATTGACAAACAATAGAAATTGCTAAAACAATTGTTTCAAAAAAATAGTTTGCGGTAATTTCTAAAAGAACATTTTCATGGTGAATAATTTATTAAAAATGTTCTGACATATTTCTAAAGATATACATAGATATAGATAGATACAGCTTCACCAATAACAAGCTCTATTAACAATCTTGATTTTTGAGTAACTGGCCACATGACTGATAAATTGATATGAATAAAAATGAATAAGTACATATTTGTCATTTAAAAACTTCTGAATACTATTTCGTACAGATAGAGATAAATACTTGTATTCACATATCTTCCTTCTATATTAACTAGTTATTCTTTTTAAAAGGATACAACTGAACAGTCCGGTCACAAACGATCTTCAAGCTGGGGACGAACTTACTCCTTTACTAGTGCTGTTAGCAGAGGCTGTGTATTAGAAGATGACAATAAGAATATTAAAGCTGGTGTGCAAGCTACACTACAGGTATGTGGTCAAAGTAAAAAATAGCTAAGACATATTATTTAAATATTTTGCTCTTGTGGTATAATTTCATTTTAATTATTTTCTGTTATTACAGATAATATTTTTCAACACACATAAAATTAGAAATGTTTTACAACCAGAATCTATCAGATTCTCATTCTCACTCTGATTTTAACCAACTACAGAGCTTCTATTTTATTTTTATTTACAGAAGGAATTATTGCTGTTGTCTGGTTGTTTGAATCATGTAACTTCATGACCCCCCTTTGGGTGTTTTCTTGGCAACGATACTGGAGTGATTTGCTCTTTCCTTCTCCAGCTCATTTTACAGATGTGGAAACTGAGGAAACTAACTTGCCCAGAGTCACACAGATAGAGGTAGTAAGTGTCTGAGAATAGATCTGAACTCAGGAAGATAAATTTTCCTGACTCACCCCACCACTCTATCCACTGTACCACCCAACTGCCCCTTGTAGGAGAAGGCTTACAAAAGTCAAGATTCACTTTTTTTGGTAGAGGAAATTTTGTAGTAATAGTACTATCATGTAACTGATTTGTCTGAGAGGTATTCTTGGAGTATTTCCTTCAGTGCTTCACTACTCTGTGACCTAAGGCAAGTCATCTAAGGTCTTTGAAATAAAGTAGGAAAAATAATAATATCAGTTCTATCCACCTCATAGGCTGTTGTGAAGAAAGTGCTTTATTACTTTATGCTTGGTATGTATGGGAGCCACCAGTGATAATCAATGGTCACCCAGTTACACCTGAGAGCTGATTTCATGCTAAGAATCGTTTTTACTCTTTTAAATAATTCTTAGCCTACTGGGCTGTACAAAAACAGGCAGTTGGCAGATTTTGGCTGTGGGCAGTAGTTTGCCAACTCTTGATTTAACCTGTCTCTGTCCTAATTTGCACCTCAGAATGCGTAAGTTACAGTATCTTTACATCACAAAATTCAGAGTTGGAATGCATCCACTAGTCCACACCCCTCCCTTTAAGGATGAGATCCAGTGACCCTGGAGTTCTGACTGTTCCTCATACAGGACATTCCACATCCTGACACTGGGCATTTTCACTGGCTGTCCCTCATGTATAGATTTTTTTCCCTCCTTGTCTCTGCCTGCTGGCTTCTCCGGCTTCCTTCAAGTCCTAGCTAAAATTTCACCCACTACTACAAGAAGCCTTCCCTGATCCTCCTTAATTCATGTGCCTTCACTGTGTTGATTTTCTGCAGTTTATCCTTTATATAGCTTGTTTGTTCATGATTGTTTACATGTTGTGTCCCCCATTGGACTGTGAGTTTCTTGAGAGTAGGCACTATCTTTTGTCTCTTTGTAGCCTTATCCTTTTACCAAGCGCCAAGCACTTAGTAGATACTTAATAAATGTTTACTGATTGACTGAAGTACCTTGCTTAAAGTCACATTGATTTTAGGGGAGCAGAGTTAGGGTTAGAACCCAGTTCTTCTGACTCCAAATTCAGTGTTCTTTTGAGGGTCCCATGATGCTTGACTTATAAGCTGGTTATTTCTATCCTAAAAGTTGTTTAGCCTGTATTTACGTAACAGACAATAGCTCTCTTGAAGATGGAAAAATTATATAGTTATTAAATTTCTTTAAAAAAGAATTGATACCTGGAAATTGAATAGTATTTTGACCTCAACCAAATAAGAATATTCTTATAGATATGTTAAATTCTGTACATCCCATTGAGACAGCATACATAAAGTCTGGGGGAAAAAAGCTTGAAGATAGATGGAATTTATGGTGATTGGTTGAATCTCTGGGTAATGTTTTTCTCCTCAAAATCATTTTTCTTAGCATTCTTCAGATACTAGGATTCATTATAAGATTATGTTCTCAGATTAATAAGTTGTTTTGTTTCCTAGAATAAAATCCCCAGCCTGACATTTAAAGAACCCTGCTATTTTACTCTTGTCTACATTCTGCTTCTTACTTCCCTTTAAGCACTCCCCCTTACACTCCTTATTGCAGTTACATAGGGCTATTTAGCCATTTCCCAAGCACATTTCTCTTTTTATTTGTATTCTCAGTGCTTAGCACAGATCTGTGTGTGTAGCAAACACAGTACTTCACTCATTCATTCTTTCAGAACTAGAGAATGTAACATATTAGCCTTTTGATTTCAACTCTTGAAGGGTAGTTGGCACCCTCTTCCTTTTTTTCTTACTTGTATATTAATTTCCTCTTAGTTATTTTTGTTCTGCATTTAGCATCCCAAAGATCATTCTTGGTAGAAAGAAGTGCAAGGAAAATAATAGTTGAAGAGCATCTTTGCTTTCTCTTTTTCAACTGTTTTGTCTTTCTAAGTAACAGTCACATCATTATTTGACTATCCCGTTTTTTCCCAAATAGCTAAAGACAATAGCAAAACCTTCTTATTGTCTTTAGGTATACTGTCCAGCCTAAGTGATTTTTTTAAAGCTGTTTTACCCCATGGGCAAGTCACTCTGACCCTCAGTTTCTTATCTGTGAAATAGGGTTGTCATTGATACCTTCTTGATCTGTGATCATCCTAAGCTTTACCCCTTCTGTCACTATTTTTGTAGGATCATGCCATACTTCCATATTCACCATCTGCTATTTCTGCCTTAATTCCTTCTTTTGTACATTTTTTTAAAAAATTCTTTGACTTCCCTAGATATCCACATTAGTCTAGCTAGACAACTTTTTGTTTTCATCCCACCCTGAATTACATTGTAAAGAGCTTCCCTCTCTATCCTGGGATGAATTCTTTAGAATTTTAGTCCATGACAACCATCTTAAATTTCTCAATCCTGTGGAATGTCATCCTTAAATCTAGAATCCATGGCAGTTTATTCTGGCTACTCCGTTACAGATTCAGAGATGGAGTGGTTGTTTCCCTTCAGCGTTTCCATAATCATTTCTATCTTAGCAACCAATTTCTCCTTACTGGCAAGAGTCAGATCTAGAATAGAATTGTTCTCTTGTTTTTTGTTTTTGTTTTTCCTTTTGATGGGTGAGCCTTACAGCAAAATCAGGAAATTAGTAGTTGCTTTGCTTTAGGCAGACAGAAGGAACATCTGAGTGGAGATTCTTACATTGTACATATGCTCTAGCTTGTATCTTATCCCAAATGTCTCATCCGCCTTCCTCTCTTTGTTAAGATTATCTGGAGTCTATTCCAAGCGAAGCCTAACTTCTTTTTTCTCTCTATCGGGCTTTACCCAAGTGATTTCCATCTAGTCAGTCAGAGGCTTCCCCAGGTGTGGAAAGCATTCCCTTCTCCCTTTGGTTTCATAGAATCCCTTGTTTACTTCCAAGTACATTCTTGGTGTGATATCCTTCGTGACATCTCTCCCAATCTCCCTAGTACTAGTGTTCCGTACTTATTAGCTTATTTATGTGGTAAACCCCCCAGGAGAACGTAAGCCCCTCAAGGTTAGGTAGTGTTTTTATGATTGTTGTGATTATTAGAAATAATCATCTTTAATGCATATCTAACATATACTTACGTGAGATATATATGTACATATTTATATAGCTCGTGTACGTAGGTGATCTCGTTTAACCCTTGGAACAGCTCTGTGAAGTGGCTGTTTTTATCATCCTCATCTTACAGATGAGGAGACTGAAGTGAGCAGAACTTACCTGACTTGTCCGGGGTCACGCAGCTAGGAGGTATCTGACACAGGATTTAAGCTCTGGTCTTCCGGACTCCAGGTTCGGTAGTGAACTCAATCTTTCAGTCCCGAGTAGTAAAACCAGCTAATAGAAGAAAGTAACTCAAATCTTTTTTTCATTTTGTATGGGAAATTGCCATAGTAGTTAGAATATAAACCTTTTACAAATCTGGATAAATTTACTTAATGATTTTCTACAAAGGTAATCATGTGATTGGATATTATCTAAGTAGTTGCTTGAAAAATACCCCTTCTTAGTCATGCTTAGTATTTCAAATAGAATAACATACCTTTGTCAGCAGTTGGGAGAGTAGACATTGCTTTTAGAATAGATATATCCCTTTCCTTTTATTAGTTAAGTTAAATTATTCCTCAAGTCATCTAAGGTACAAGTTCTCTATTTGTTATGGCTCTCAAGAATGGGGTAGTATTAACCGTACTTTGTGTCTTTACCCCTAATTTGTTCTTAGCCTAATGCATCCACATTTTGCACTTCATTGTACCTATTGAATTTGATAATTGTTATCTGCATTTATTAGGAAAAAGTAGTCACAATTCAGCATTGAAGTATCTCATTTAACAAACATTAAATATCTATTATGTGTGTAATGTATTGTATTAGGCTGTAGGCAAGGAAAGGGGGACATGGCTTCTCTCCTCAATATAATAAATGTCATTCTGATACGTTTTGTAAAGTGAAAAACCATCAGTAGATTAGCCTGACTATCTGTTTCTCTGTTGGTTTGTGAAGCTTTAGGAACACTTCCTTGGTGTGATCAAAAGTTGTAGATTCAAATTAAGGATGCTAAGTATGTTAATACACTCATTTTAGGCAGTTGCTTAATGCAATATTTCAATCTTAAAATTTGCTAAACTCCTAAATGTATAGGTTGGCTAAAAGGATATTCTGCTTTTTTTTTCAACAAATGATTGTATTTGATTAACATGAAGTCATTCATAATTTCTATTTTGGGAAAGCATGTGGGAGATTTAGTTTTAATGGAAATTTCTTTCTAGGACATTATCAAATCATTTTAGTTCAAGTGATTTTTTTCTTACATCAGAAAATTCAAAACAATAAATTAACAGAATTTTTTATTTACTCATTTTGAATTTGAATATAATCAGTCTTTTTTCTCTAGTCATCACAATTGATTAGAGACAAGGTTGGTTATAGACTCAATCTCCATATGAACCAATTAGCTATATAAAGTTAAATGATGATAGAACATATTTTTAAATATTTAGCTATGAAAGAATGTGACTAGATTAGCACAAAATCATCATTACTGCTTAAATAACAGCAGCACTAATTTTTAAAGTGGTAAATTTACTTAGTTAACTCTGGTAGCTCACTTATTCTCAGTAACAAATTTATGCTCTTAAAAGCTCTGTAAGAGTAAAAATAGGCATTTTCTAGTTTACTGGTCAGGTTTTGTTTTTTTTTTTGGCCTATAGTCCTTTCTCCTCCATCCTTCAGATGCTGTTTTCTTTCCTTCACTTTTTGGGGATTTGAGAGGAAGTTAGATAAATATTTTAAAAGCCATTTCATGATTTTTTTTTTATTTGGATTGTTATTGTGCCACAGTTCAGTTTTTTTTTAGAGGAATTAAGTTATGGCATTATTAATATCTATGTGATTTTAAAAGTTAAATAAACTAAACCTTTGAGGATATATTTTAATACTCTGTATTTCTCCTGCTGCAGTAAAAATTAATACTATTCTAATAGCATGGATTGATGGACTGAAATAGATATGTTTGTCCTTAAAACAAAGTTTCCTTTATTTAAGAAATTAATTTTTTTTGTTTAAATGATGTACATTGTTCTTAACAGGGTTGTTTTTGTCTTATTACCTACCTTTAGGTAATACACTTTTACACATGGTCACTCTGGATTTGTTCTGCTTGAATTTTCACTTGAAATAAGAGTGGTCTTTGTTTTTCCATCTTTAAATTTGAGGGAGCTTGGAAGGAAAGGGAGAAAATGTGATAGCACAAAAAAAAAAAGTTAATAGTTGAAACTTTTTTTTAATGTACCAGGAGTTCCAAAGGAATAACAAGCAGGACAGTTTTGAAAATAACATTAAATTATTTTACTTAAAAAAACCCAAGAAGTATGAAATGGAGATTCAGGATTTAATTCGTAATCCTTTTTTGTATTCTGCTATCTATATGAAAATCATCTTTTCTAGTGTTTAATTTCAGAATAAAAATACAATTAAAAGCAATGCATTGCTTTACAGGTGTTTTTGACAAATTCTGCCAATGTCTTTTTATTGGAGCCATGTACTGAAGTTCCCATGCTTTTGAAAGAGCAAGTTGATGCCTGTAAAGCTGTTTTGAGTATTTTTAGGCGAATGATCATGGAACTTGCAATGAACAAAAAGACATGGTGAGTTTACTTTTCAAAGAAATTGATGTGGTATGTTTTGAATTTTAATAGTGTAATTTAAATATTAAAGTACTGTTTTACCTTCCATTATAAAATCTGAAGTGAGTTCCCAGTTGGTATTGAATAAGGGATTTCTTTGAATTTTGAAGAATTTAAACACAAGAGACCATGCCTTGGTAGTTCATTGTTTTTGAATATTGTTATTAGAAATAGTTTTGAATAAGAGTGCCTAGAGTACTGTGTATGTGTGTGTACATGCACACACACACACACACACACACACACATATTTCCACTTTAAAATCCTTTTAAATGGTTTTGTAAGCAGTTAACCTAGTAGCTTATTATTTTATTATGTACTTCAATAATGTGTAAACTGAAAGTAGTTCAATAGCTGTTCAATAATGAGGAGTTTTAAATCTATTCTGAAAAAAATATTTTTGGATGAAAAAAATGACAGAGTACTTTAAAATATTAAAATCAAAGTAATATAGTGACCCAACTGACTCTTTTTCTGTTGTTCACTTTCTTTGAAGTAGTGATGTGTATAATCACAATCTCTGCTCTCAAGGGGCTCACATTTTATTTGGAAAGACAATAGGATTCAGCTGTAGGGCTTGTGGAAAGGCCTAGTGGTTCTAGTGCAGTAGCAGTGTAAATGGCCAGATCCAGGGTCCTTGAGGTGTAGCATCAGGTCAGATGGTCAGGGCTTGTACTCTACCATTGTATCAAAATGATGATAGTGGATAATTCTCTATTCATCAAAGTGGAATCAATGTCCATATATATCCTTTTGATGGGGCATTTGAAGGGATAGGTAGATAATAGATCTACTACCCATTAAGTGGATGTCCAAGATATCTTAAACTCACTGTGTCCGAAAGGGAACTCATCATCTTCCCCTGACTCAGCTGTCTTAAATTTTTCGATTTTTGTCAAAGGTGCCACCATTCTTTCGGTCTCCCAATTTTCCAGCTTCTACATTAACTTTATCTCCTCTCTCTCCCTTACCCAATACATATATGATCAAATTACTAAATCTGTTTTTTACTGCTAGAACATGTTTCCATCCAACCCCTTCTTTTACAGCAGTTATCATACGGTTACTAAACTGATTCATCAAGAGAATCTTGTAGCTTACTTAAGTTTTGACTAGTCATCTATAAAGTTTCTTATTCTCTTCTTGTGAGAAAGATGGTGAGTGAGATAGAGTAAATATGATAATACAATTGAGTGAATTTCTGTAACTGGTTTAATGGCTGGACCTAAAGAGTAGTCACTAGTGAGTTGATATCACGTTGGAAGGAGATCTCTATTGGTAAACTCCAGGAATCTGTCTTTGTTCTTATGCTTTTTTTTTTTTAGCAGTTTTATCAGTGACTTAGATAAAGATATAGATAGCAAACTTATTTAATAAACGTCTGCTACAGTGTTGTGAGGTGTAGCTAACACTGGATAATGGTATTCAAAAATATTGACAGGTTAGAATGTTGAGCCACATCTACTAAGAAGAAATTAAGGAGACTTAAGTAAATTTTCTTACATTTGTATTCAAAAAATCAACTCCTCAAGTATTATGTAGAAATACACTACATGGCAGCAATTTTTCTGAATAGGATTTGGGGTTTTAGTGACCTGCAACCTGAAAATGTAATGAGTAATATTTTGTTATGGAATTCAAGAAAGAGAGAGCCATAGTTTCCAGAAACCAGAAGCTGATTCTCTCTACCATAGTCACAGCAGATCTGGAGTATTGTGTTCAGTTACGAGCACTGCACTTTAGGAAACAAAAACATTGATAAGCCAGAGATCATTCAGGGAAGGGTGACCAAGATGTTGAAGAGCACTAAATTCTTGCCAAATGAGAAATTTTCAAGAGATTGAGGATAGTTAGCCTGGAGAAGTGGCGGTAAGGATGAAATCTAACCATCATGTATATGAAGGGCTGTCTTATGTATGAGGATGAGATTTTTTTCTCCTTGGCTGTAGAAGGTAGAACTAAGTGATAGGTGGAAGTAGTAAAGAGGTAGATTTAGGCCAAAGAGGGTTGGACCGCCTTGGGCCCTTTGACCTTATTTCAGGTATGTTGTAGAGAGAAATCTTGCTCAGGTATGGGTTGGATTCGATGTCAGTTGAAATTCTTCTGACTCTTGGATTCCCTTATTCCGAGTCGGTAGTTTTGTAATTGTTCAGCTAACCCTTACAATTAAGAGGACAGTTGAAGAGGAAGAGAATACAAACGTGATCACAACGTAAGCGCTCCAAGGAAAGGTTAAAGAAAATTGAATTTTTGACATACATTGAAGAGAAATCCAAGGAATTTAATAGTGTGTTTGCCCCAAAGAATCATTATCAGTTGTTTCTTTCCCCTGAGATGAGAAAAAAGTGCCCGAAATGAATGATTTAACTTCTTTCTAAAAAAATTCCCAGATGAAAAGGATTGTCAAATATGGCTACTCTTTTGTACTTACATAGAGATTTGTACTTTTAAAAGCAACTAGAAACTTTCATGCAGAAGTTCTGAACCTTCCGGAAGGTTGTTTCTTACAAGTGTGTTAAATTATTCTTGGACCAGAGTAACCAGTCATATCTGATTTGAGAGTAGTCTAAATCAGCTCTCCTTACACTGTGGGTGGCAAGTGGTTACTAGAGGAAAAGGTTTCAGAAGCCCTGGGCTAGGTCACATAGTGTCTTGAATGTAGGTACTTGGTAAATACATTAGATAACCTCTAAGACTAAGCCAGCTGTAAGAATCTATGTTGGAGATATAGTAACCTTAACATCTGTACACTAAAGAAGCGATAGACATTTTACCCACAGTGTAAAGACATACTATATTTGGTAATAGAAATGAAAATGCTTTGAGATGTTTAAAAAAGTGCCATAGAAGCAAATTGTTACCATTTGCTTTCCCAAAACAGAAATCATGAGTAACTTCATGTTAATCAAATACAGTCACATGGTCTGTGATTCCTGCAGAACTCACTGTGTCTAAAATTGCTTTGAATATGGTGATAATAGTACAGAATTAGGAGGAGTGTTTTGAAATGTTTAATTTTGTGCTGAGATTGTATATTTTGGTAAAATTTGTTATTTTCTTGAAAAGATAATTGAGATTTTTTGATTGCTACATGATTTCTTGTCCATGTCATCCTTGACTGTTTTCTTACGCTCACTGCAAATATCCAATCTGATGTCAAGTTTCATCAATTCTCTCTTCACAACTGCTCTTGTTTACTTCCCATTTTTTCCCACTGGTGCAGCCACTATTTTAATAACTTTCTGGTTGATCTTTCTACCTTGTCTCTCCTTATTCAACACCATCCTGCACTCGGCTGCCGATCTAACCATGTTACCTATTAAGATCAAATAGGTTACCTATTACCTATAAGATCAGATAAATTTATAATTATTTAGTATTTAGAACCCTTTACAACCTTGCTCCTGCCTGTTGTTCCTATCCTCTTACACTCAGCTTCCCTTGTATGCTTCTTTCCAGCAACATAGAGTGCTGTTCCCTGGCACACAATAGTCTAGCTCTTGATTCTGTCTTTTTTCATTGGCTATTCCCCATTCCTGGAATACTTTTCCTCCTTACATCTGCCTGTCTTCCTTCCAGTTTAGGCTTCTGTCCTGCCTTCTGCAAGAGGACTTTCCTGGTTTTCCTTCTTATCTCCTTCCTTCCCCACTAGTACCTTCTCTCTGAAATTGCCTTCCTTCTCCTCTACATAAATCTTGTATGTATTTAGTTGTTTGTATGCTCTCTCCCTTATTAGAATGTGAGCTCCTTGAGGGCAGGGGCCATTTTTTTTTTTTGCCTTTTTTTGTATGCTCAGTACTTGGCACAGAACCTTGCATGTAGTAAGTGCTTAATATATGCTTATTGAATGATTGACTCCCAGCTATGTTTCTAATTTGAGAGTTTACTGTAATTGAAATGCTTTACCATTGTGATGAATAATGTATGGAATTTACATGCAACTTTTATTTTGGGGGTCCAGGGAGCAGATGTTGCAAATACTACTCAGGATAACAGAAGCTGTCATGCAGAAGCCAAAGGATAACCAAATAAAGGACTTGTTTGCCCAGAGCTTGGCAGGGTTACTGTTTAGGGTAAGTCTTTAAAAAGAAACAAATGAAACAAACCGAAAGAACACAAAACCCCACAAATCTGAAGAGCTAGTCAGGTTTCGTATATAATACGTTAGTTTTGACCATTAATACATTTTTTAAAAAGTGATAAGAATTATATTAAATTTATGGTTTACTTAATTAACTTTATGTAATTTTTGATTTTAATTTTTATTTGGAGAGGAAGAGTGGTGAGGTAGATGGAGGACTAACGTTGGAGTCAGGAAGACATGGGTTTAAGGATTATCCTACCTCAGACATAAACAAACTTTGTAGTTGAGGCAAGTCCCATACCTCTCAACACGTTAGGTAGTTCTCTAAGATCTATGTTGGTAAAGGGAAATTCCCCATCAGATGGTCTCTAAACTAATGAAATTACAGGTGTAGCCTTTCCTCCTCCACCCGTCCTCCCTCACCCCTACTTTTTGTTTTGAGATTAAAGACTTCCCTTTTCCACCATTACATTGTGTTGGGGTTCTTTAAGGCTTTTCTGCTTTTCTAGCTACCCACCTTTCGATAAAGATGGTATGTTTTGGAATGCGTCCCTCCTATTATCTATTAATAACTGAGATACTTCTGGTAGGGTACTGTTTGGATAAATGGGGAGATGAGGGAGATCATTTGATGTGATAGAGACATAGTTTCCATACCTGAGGACTGCTTTAGCAATATCCCATAAATTTTTCTATATTGTTTATTATCATTTTCTTTTGTGTAATTATTAATTTTGTCTATAATTTGTTCTTTGAGCAACTCATTATTTACGATTTCATTGTTAAGTCTCCATTTGGCTCTGTATGTGTCTTGTTCTCTGTTACTTTATTTGTTACATTATTGTCTGTAAGAAACATGTGGTTGTTACTAATGTCTTTTTGGATTTATTTGCAGTATCTCTGTGCCCTAATATATGGCCATTAAAAAAAAAGTTTCATATTCTGCTAAGAAATACAGGAATTACTTTAGTAGTCCTATGCAGAAGACACCATAAGTCTTTTGGCTCTAATTTCTTTAGCAGTTTTTCTCTTTATTTATCTTTCTATTGGGTTTGTCCAAAACTGAGAGACTTTAAAAACTCCTGCCTCTATTGTATTATTGTCCATGTCTTGTAATTCTGTTGATTATCTTGCTTATTAATTTAGGCATTATGCTATTAGGAGCATATAAGTTTAATGTAGTTTCCTGATTTTTCTCTTTTTTATGTTGGTGAATATTTGTTTCAGTTTCTGCTTTTTTGGAATCACTTGTAAATTTTGCTCCAGTCCCTTATTTTTGTTCTGTGTATGGCTTTGTTTGTAGGTTCCTTTCTTATAAGCAACAGATTTTATGGAATCTTGCTTTCTTACTCAGTTTATTACTTCTTAAAAAAATTGGATTGTTTACTCCATTTACATTGTCATGAGATTTAGGTTGTTATAGTAATCCTTTTGTCTCTACTGTTAGATTTTTTTTTCTGAATTAGTATTTTTCCCCTTTTCTTCTATAAAGATAGTACTTTGTCTCTTCAGTTATTTTAGCTTAATCTACTTTAAAACAACCTTATTCCCTTCATCTTCAAGCTAACTGCCACTCCCTTGTTGCCCGCTTTCCCTAGTTCTGTAGTTTTGCTTAATTTATTAATTCCTTTTCTTTCTTCCTTTTTTCTTCCTAGAGTGAAGTAAAATCTCTCTTCCTTCCTTTCCTTCAACTTTTGTTGTTTTTAAATTTTCTGCTTTTTTTCTGTAAAAAGGATTTCTTTCCCTTGTCCTCTTCATTATTTATCTTCTCCCTTTTTGTCTATTTTTAGACTTGTATTATTTGATTCATGGCCCTTATACTTATTTATTCCTTCTTTAATCTCTATATTCTTCATGGAATTAAATACCATATTTGAGTTTCTTCCCCTAAACGGTTTCTTTGCTATTGCCTTATAGATCTTACTCCTTGTTCCTTTTATTTTTCTTTTCTGTTGTGTCTCACTGTTAGAACTGTCAGTTCCTGCAGATGGTAAGAGAGGATAGAAGTATTTCCCTTGGCATGAATTTTACTTTGTTTTGATTTGTGAAGTTCCTTACTATTTTTTTGCCCTTACTATGATTATTTTTCCCATATGACCTTTTCCTGGGTCCTTGCCTTCCCACTTTTCTAACTGCTAGTTGCCCCCAGAAAAGTACGAAATCTATTTTTGCTGAGGAAGGATGAGTGATCTCTCTAAGCACAAAACCCGTACTGTTTATACCCTTTGTAAGGTTATCAAGGTCCATTAAAGAATCTTTTCCTCATGGGGAATCTCTTGAAGGTGAGGTGAGTCATGCAAATGCTATCATCTCTATTTTACAGAAAAAAGAACTTGGGTTTAGAGAAATTAAGTGATTTGGTTAAGCATATGCAATAAGTAAATATTAGAGTTGGAACCGGAATCTAGCAAAATCATGTACCTTTTCTACTATATCATAGTGAAAGTTAGTTTTCTCAGAGATATTATAATAAAGTGAAAAAAAAGTCTCATTCCCTGACTCTTCCACTCTTACTTTTCTTAATACTTAAAGCTGTTTTTATTTCCCATTTCTACCAAATCCAATTCAGTAATCCAGAACAGTTCCTCTTAGCACATTTTCAGTAATTTGTGAATATCCTTTTACAGCTTTGTTTCCCTATGACTTTGGTTGTACTCTAAATGCTGTCTTTTAGCTTTGAGTTCTCTCTAAAACAGGAAATTTTTAATAATAATCTGGGTTCTGCAGACTTAATTTTTTTGACAGTTGTATTTCAGTTTAATTAGTTTCTTTGTAATCCTATACTTTTTATTCTATGCATTTAAAAACATCATTCTGAGAAGGTGGTCATAGGTTTCACTAGATTCCCAAGGTAGTCCATGACACAAAAATTATTAATAACTTCTACCTTGAAGAAATTTTTATTCTTTTGTTTCATAGAGTAGAGAGTTTGCATATCAATTAGCAAACATCTTTGTTGACATATACTTTTAAAATTTGATCTTTTATTTTTTATCATCTTTATTTCCCAATATGTCCCCTCCAAGAGAGCTATCCCTTATATTGAAGAATAAAAACATTGTAGTTCATCAAAACTAATCAACATATCAATTAAGTCTTGTTGTGTGCAGGTTTCCACACCTACAGATCCCTACTACAGTCAAGAAGGAAGGGAAGTAATCCATATTCTTTGTTGCTGAGAGGAACATTACACTTACTTGATAGAGTATTGAACTCAAAGTCAAATTTTCCCTCCAGATTTATTGGCTGTATGACCAAGGCCAAGTCATTTAATGTCTGTGAGCCTTGGGAGGCTCTCTAAGATGATCTGATGGAGGAATTTATTGCACTAAAAAAATGACTGAACAAGTATATTTCCTTGTTATTACCATACCTAACATATTAGAAAATTCAATTTAATTGTAAGCATGGAGTCTTTTCTTTGAATACATAGAATTAAAGAAGAGTTTTATAGAAGTAATTTTAATTTCTGATTTTTGGTAATTAGGTAGCTAGTGCATAATATAGTTCAAAGGGATTTGGCTCAGTCACAGAAACAGTTTCAAGGCCCATATTCCCACCCCTCTCCTCTTTTCTCCTCCCAATCCCCAGCCCAACACACACACTTGCAAATTGTGTAAACTTGAGCAAGACAAGTCACCTAATTGAATTGTCCTTTAGTTTCCTCATCCCTAAATGTATATAGATTAGACTAGATTAACTGTCTTTCCTCCCTCTAGGTTTATTATTCCACAACCTAAATTAATAACTATTGGCAATAGGTTAATGTTTCTTTTATTAAGAGAAAAGAAGTCTCTTCCCTTCTTGTCTATTTTAATTTGGATTGACTCCACCATACATTTTTGTGCATGATAGTAGATAAAATGATCCTCTTGCCTAATTTCTTCTTTCAATTTAAACTGGAACAGTGGAGAGAACTTTAGAAATTAGAATATCATATTAATTCAGTATTGGTGTTTTATACTACCCTACTTTATATTTTTGGGGTTGAAAGTTCCTTTCAAGGCTTTATTATGTATTTGGTGTTATTGAAGTGATAATTTAAATAGGTCAGATAAGCTAATAGAGCTTAATACTAGGTACTTATGGGTCCTTATTAAATAATATCTTGAAGAGGATATTCATTCCCTGATGGCCCAACTACTAATGCATGTTTAAACTTTTGTTGCATTATGTGGAAAGAGTTTTTAAAAGCCTACTAAGATCTACTTGTTTAACATGTCAATTTCATCTCATTCTTGTCCAAATTTCTGCATAGATATTATTTTACCCATTGGCATTTCATTTAGTCATTAGATGCTACATTGTGTCCAGAGTTGACAACTAATTTTTTTTTAAAGAACAACAATAAAAAAACTAAAAGTATCTAAGTTGACTTAATATTTGCATAGTTTGGCTTTCTTTTGTAAGTTCATATTTTTTTCTCAGTTTAGTAGGTAATCCAGGTTGACAGACTTCCCTACAAATGCAAATTCTATTTTTCTTAGAAATTTCTTTTACTTAGTGTACATCTGACAGTTTAGTATAAACTTCTTGTAATATTCTGGTTTTTTGCGTCAGTGAGTTTTCCTAGTATAAATACCCAAGAATCCTTTTAGACCAACTATTTACAGCAGTAGCTTTTCCTCCCTAAGGTTGTAGTTTTTTTATAGTGTAGGAAAGGGTAAAATCTAGAATACAGTTGACATATCTAAGCAGTGGTATGCTGGTAAAAGTTCAGCTCCTGGCTCTGAAAAAAAAACAAAACCTCAAAAACCAAATCTTTGCCCCACCTCAAACCAAGCTTTTAGGCTTTCTCTGTGTTTATTAACATTTTCTCTATTACTTTCTAAAATTAGCTAATAAAGAAAATGATAAATCCAATTTTTAGCATTTGTCAGTTTCGTAGGTGTAAATTGGACTCTTCTGAACCTGTATGTAAGTAGAAAGTAGTCTAAGGGCAAAAATATTATTTTAAAAAAGCCTCATTTCTTATGTGAGTTTCTTAAATTGATTAAGCGGTTGTTGAACAAGAATTTTGTAGCTAGACGGAACCTTGAAAATTACCTAACTTATCCCTGTTTTTAGTTGAGGAAAGTGAGGACCGTCTCAAATGATGTTGAGACTTGCCTAAAGTTTCAGAGCTGTCTAGTATCATGGCCTGATGATGACCTGATGATCCTAACCTTCTACTAAATTGAACTGGTTTTTGAAAGACAGATTTTAAAAGAATTCTTCTGATTGTCCTTTTTTCCATTATTCAAGAGTTTACTGAATAGCTTGTGAGTTGTAATGCAGACTCAATTCTGATAGATATATATTTTTTGTATGTAGCAATATAAATTAGTTATAGGATTTTTATAGCACAGAAAGAAGTTATTTGCCCAGATCTACAGTGATCAGAAAATATTTAGGTGGGATGGGCCATAATATTTACATTTGCCTTTTTTACACTAAAGCTATTATAATTTTATTCTTGAAGGAGAAGTTTTAGAAAAATTTGTAACTTTTAAAGAACATTAAAGCCAAATAAAGTTAATTTTAGATATGATTTAATGCTTTCTGTAAGTACTGTTTCTCTAGTCCTATATTTCTGAAGGTTTACTTGTAAATCAGGTCTTTATACATTGTTGATGTTTAGTAAATGTTTGAATTTGTGGAATTGAATGCTGTTAATTTCCTCTTGGTCTTAGTCATATCTGCAATCATTATTTTCTTTTGAAAGCTGTTTTAGTTATAAAAGTAAATTTTGACCTATTTTAATTTTTTCATTGCTTTCAATATTTAGGTTTATAGTTAATATGATATCTGAATGTAAATGTTATATTTTTGATGATTTAAATTGCTTTTGTAATTTGAGGAATTTCAGTGAAATATTTACATTGAACTTGAGCAGTTGAGTTCTATACCCTTTTCCATTTTTCTTGATGATTATTCTGGTGTTTTTGTTTGCTGTATTATCTGATACTTTCTGGGATCTTTTTCAATCCTATGCATTCTTTATCACTTCTTATATAAAGATCTTTAAGTCTTTGGATGTGTGTAAACTCATATTAAGCATATTCCTGGTTTGACAATAGATACCGTATTTTGAGGAATAAAAATTAGAACTCCTCCACATAGAGTAAGCGGAATATTAAGCTACCTCTTTGTAAATCTCTAGGATTTAGTTCAATAAAAAGAGGTACCTTTTTAGATTTAAATTAGGCCTCTATACTTATGAGAGTTTTACTGTGTAAAGATGCAATTATGAATTTGTATTTAGAAACTATTAATATCTTTCAAGCATTTTATACACTGCTTTTATACAATAATTTTTAGTTAGTTTATTTGTTTTTAATACTTATTAAATAAATTAACTGGGATAAGAAATCTAGTTTTGTCTGGGTGGGACTCTTCATTATTTTCTGATTAGTTCCAATTAAAGTACTTACATATAGTGTCTTATAAACCTTAAGTCACAGGATTACAGATTTTAGAGCTAGAAAGAACATAATGAAACTGTGGCACAGAGAAGTTAAATGATTTTCCCATTGTCATCTAAACCAGGATTTGAACCCAAATCTTTCTGACTCCAAGTCTAGTGTCTTTCCTCTTCTATATAATGTATCTGAAACTAACAGACATATTTTAGAAAAGGCATGAGAGATTTGGAACAGAAAAGGACTTAGGGGTCATCTAATTCAACTCTCTTATTTTATATATGAGGGAAGTGAGCTAAATAGGGGTTAGGCTACATTGCCAGGTCACACACTGGTAAGTCAGTAAGTAAATATTTATTAAGCACCTACTACATGCCTGATACTTTGCTGCTATGTGTTGGGGATACAAAAAGGAGGGTAAAAACAAAGAAGATAAAAACATTCTCCACCCTCAAGCAGCTCACAGTCTAGAGGGAAAAAAACATGTCAACAGCTACATACTGGAGTAAAAAGACAAAATGATCAACAATGTCAGGGCTAGGATTCAAAAATCACGTTCTCTAATTTCATGTTAAGTTAATTCATTTTTTACTGTACCATGATACCTTCCTCCATGTAGTTCTCTGCAAATGGGATATTTAAAAAAAATCTATATTTCTGAGTAATATGTTGATTTAATATGCATTGAAATATTGGAGTAATATGGAATGCTCTGGGTTAATCAGAGACACTTTTCCTAAGTTAACTTTTAGGTCAGATTGTAAAAATAAAAAGATTTAGTTCTGGCAGAGGAGACAGGTGGGTAATTTTAGGCATGGAGAATTTCAGTAACAAAATCCAGCAAATGTTTATGAAGCCATTTGTGTTAATATTTGAGTGAATGGTGGTATTACTGGTGATTCTAATCCTTTTTGGTTATCCTTTCTTGTCTTACAAAGTACAAGGATTGCTTCTTTCTCTAAGAACACTCAGTTTTGCTTTCTTTTATCTTTTTATCCTTCCTCTAATAGTGAGAATGAGCAACAAATGCCGTTACTTTAGTGTCTTTTGTTTCACAACCATGATTATTTTCATGGTAGCTCAAATCTTATTAAACTTATTCTAATAAAAGATAAGAAAGAACCCTCTAGTGGTTAACTTTTCACATTAAATCTATTTTAATTATAATTGAAAATATATTTTGTTATTAAAATTATATTTCTTTGTAATGCACGATTTTTTAAAAAAATTTTCACAGACACTTATTGTGGCATGGATCAGAGCAAATCTGTGTGTTTATATTTCTCGAGAACTTTGGGATGATTTCCTTAGTGTGCTGTCTTCACTTACTGACTGGGAGGAACTCATAAATGAATGGGCCAATATCATGGATTCATTAACAGCAGTATTGGCTAGAACAGTTTATGGAGTTGAAATGACAAACTTACCATTGGATAAATTGAGTGAGCAAAAAGAAAAGAAACAAAGAGGCAAAGGTAAGTTTTCATCCTTGTATGCTAACATTGGTTCTGGAATATTGTCATTTCTAGCATGAATATCATTTCAATAAGTTTCTACCTAATAATATTGAAATTTAGTAAATTATCAATGCTAGAAATTAAAAAAGCAACCTGAATCACACTGTTGTGCCCTAGATTACTCTGCTTTTGGGACACTTATTTGGGTTGGATCTGGGCAAATAAGGAGAGCTTCTACACGGTCTTCTAGAACTGAGTTTAAAGGGAAGAGTTTTAAAGAAAGATGCATGAATGCTCGTATTACCATTTTGTGTCTGTTCTCCACATTGGTAGAGGCTATATGACTCAGAGCAGAAGGTGGTTAATGGTACTGGGTGGCAGCACTTAGAAGTAATTTAATATCCTCTTTCTCATAGCATTGCAGTGAACATTTAAGGACTATAATTTTCCTGTATTTGTTTCTAATATAGCAGATTTTTAAAAATTTTCATTGTTCATCAATTTAACCTTCCTCAGAAATAGTATTTGCAAAATAGGTCATAAAAATTTAGTAAATATAAGATTACTTAGGAAGAGATTTTGAATATATTACTGTGAAAGAAACTATTGCAAAACCATCTATTGTACCGGAGATACTTTTTATACATTTAAAATTTTTTGTATTATATAATATAAGGCATAGTCTTCCAGTTTTGATTAAGATCGATTAAGATCGATTCGATAAAGATTTCTCACCTCCATCCTCCTGTTTATTTGTGGGCTTTTCACATTCCAATGATTATCTCCTAAGTAGTATAACAGATACTATAAGGGGAATAAAAACTTAGAGTGTTTCCTTTTACTACTTGATAGTAATGTTAAAAGTTTGCTTTTAGACTGGGATGGTGAAACAGTTGACTGAAAATAATTTTTATATATGTGTACTTCAGTTATCCTTTTTTCTATTTAATGAAGATTTCATTTTATTTATGAGGTTACAAAACATTGAGATGAATCTCTGGGTTAGTTTGAAGGACACATGGGTGGAGTGCTGTTCTAGGCATTTGGAGACTGGATTACTATTTCTTGCTGTTACTCTTACTTTTAGTATTATTCTTGTTATAGTTTTTTATATGCAAGAAAGTTTGTTAACATTATATACCTCTTTTATATTTATAAAATATACTCTAGAAGATATTAATTTTAGTTTAATACTTTATGGCTTCAGGAGGTAACATAAAGATCTTTGAGCTTATCTAAGGAAGACAAGGAATTTTTTTTAAAGTTGACAGATAATTTTCTAAAAAGAAATCTTAAAATATACATCTATAACTATAGTACTATAAATAATTTTCTGAAACAAGGAAAACCTTTAATTTGTTTTTGCCACAGGTTGTATTTCAGATTCACAGAAAGCCACTGCAGTGGGGAGATCATTTTCTTTGAGCTGGAGAAGTCATCCTGATGTTACAGAACCAATGAGATTTAGGAGTGCTACCACATCTGGAGCTCCAGGAGTTGAAAAAGCAAGGAATATAGTCCGTCAAAAAGCAACGGGTAAAATTTTCTCAAATGTTACATTATTTCGTTGACTGTCCAGTAGGTTTAAATATTGAGTGAAAGATCAATGCAAAGTAGTTGGCTAATTTGGCCAGATATTTTAAATAATGAGAATATTGTAATCTTGATTATTAGCATGTAATCTTGGATTCATTTAATTATGTAAATTATTATGAATAGCTACTTTTATGAAAATACTAATATATTTCAGTGAAGCAAATTATTTTTTAAAAAGTATTTATCTTCAGTTGTTAAAGTCACTTGTATTTTCTTGCTTTACATCCTCTTGAGCTTTCTGGGCATCTAAGTATAACTCCCTAATATAGACTTTCTTATGTTTAGGCATATTTGTACATTTTTTACATAATTATGTTTATACAGTACTTTACTGTATAAACTTTGAGGAATTTTTAATTAATTGGAATATTGCATTTTCCTTTTAACCAAAAGAATCCACAAGAAAACAAACTTACGTTGAAGATATAATGAAAATTTAAAAAACAAAATAAATTCCAGTAACTTGCAGCTTCAGGTCTTTGACTTCCCATTCAGCACACACATTTTAGCTTTCTCATCTATTTATGACCCTCAGTTTCTACAACTTCCACAGTTACCAAAGAACAGTTTAATTATACTCAGTTTATTTTGCAATTCTTAATATAATATCACCTTTCAAACTGATCCATTTTAGAGTGATCTCCAAGAAGTATTAACCAAAAAAAAAATCACATTAAAGCTTTATTCTCAAAGCATTGTGATGAATTGGTTTCGTTGGATACTAATTTTTGAAATTAGTGGTACATTTTAAAACTAAAAATTTAGGAAATTGAACAATAAAATGTTCACATTTATATTCACATTTATAGATATGCTAACATTTTGTCTGGATTTTTACTTTAGACAACTCATTAAGATGCATCATCGTCCTCATTTGCCTTCCAGCATCCTATTCTGTGCCACTATTTGTATTATTCTTTCCACCTCCCACCTTTCCAAACTTTTACAAGAAAGAGAAGGGTATCTTCCCTCCATAGAAGAGCTGTCAGATTGTCCTTGACTCTTCACTGTCCTTACCTTTTAGTTTCACTTTGGAAAATTTGTTTCTCATTCACTGGGGGAGATAGGGTATAGAAAAAGCTGTAAGTAAAGGTACACAAATATCTTTTTCCTGCTCTATACTGTTCCTTTTCTCAACTTTCCATGGTCTCTAATACAAGGTATAAAATGGCTTAAATGCTAACAGCTAGGCCACCATTATGGATATATTACTACTTAACTATGATATAACAATGAGAAAAGTTAAAATTTTTTAAAAAGTGAATATTTAAATGACATACAGCTATAGCATTATGTTTTTAGTAGTATGAAATACTCTATAATCAGTTTTGCTACTAAAGTAATGTTAATAGATATTCTCAGAATTATTGAGATTCAAGGCACAATTTAAGAATATTTAAATTAAAATCATAATAATTTGCAAAGCATGCCAGTTAAAAAAAATCCATTATTTGTCACAATTAATAATTATATTAGCAATTAATTTATAAATGAATTTACCCTGTGTATTTTTCCTATTAATGTTCATTTCATATGCTTGAAAATGACAAAAATAGTTGTAATAAAAATAATATTCACACTAGTATGTTTTATTACTACTTCACTATTAATAGGGAAAAGACTAAAGAGCTAATTTACTCAAGGATTAGTCATTTTTATTACGTTTTCCTTAATATAAAAATCTTTTTTTCCTTGGTAAGATAACATTTTGGATTTAGTGTTTGGTTTGTGGAAGGGTAACATTTTTTCTGTAAAATAAGATAGCACACAATGGAGTTAACGCTGCATTTAGCAGTAATAGTACATTTGAAGGTGTCATTTTTCTCTTTCTTTAAAAGAATCTCTTAAATTTCTTATCTTTTGGCTTGCATGATGTTTTGCAGTTTGATAGAAGAACTGCCAAAGAGGGAGGGGAGCAGCTACATAAGTGAAAAAAAGACAGACTACAAAGTAATTCAAATATTTGACAGTTTAAGAGAACTGCCAAGGCTAGTTTTTAGGAAATGTAGATTTTACCTAAGACAATGAGTGTTTGTAGAATTTAAATATACAAACTGATAAAAGTCACCTGGAAGTAAAAGGGAACTTCAATTATTTATCAGTAAAATAGCCTGAACTATTTTGTGGTTCAGTTTGAAATTCATATAATCAGTCATTTATGTATGAAAATTCTTTTTAGAAGATTGTGACTTATTGCAGGACCAAATTGACCAAAATACCAGAAAGATAAGCAAAAAAACCTCAATATATATTGTTGTTGCATTAATTGTTGATTTGTAAAATTTTAAATGCCTTATACTGAAAGCATCTCTATTTGAAATAAGAAGCAGGCTGATTTTCTAACTTAATTTTACTACATAACTGTACCTTTTAGTTGCCAATTAACTTACAAGTAAACTAATTATTTACAATCATTTTAGTTGTTTCTCTTGTAATTATAATGCTTAAAGCATTGACCAGTGCATCTTTTTGATCTTATTACCATATTTGATTGTTAAATCTTCTGCTGAGAACTTAATTCCTGTTTTTTATCATGTCTTGGAGGTGATTCCAACCTCTCAGAGTGCCAGAATTACAAGCTCTAGCAAGTCTAGCACACTACTAAAATTTCAGTGGTCTGACCATACCTCTTATCTGTGGATGGGCCTACCTAAATTGAGAGAGGATGATTAACAGAGGTTTGACCAATAGGTAGTGAGTTTTTGCAGCAATGGGAATTTACATAGGTAGTCTTCTAAACCATAACAGAGTTGCATACTGCATTGGTGAAGGGAATACTCAGACTGAAGAAATACTATACCCTTTAAGTATTGAGGTAAGATTTATGAAGAAGGAAAAGTGGACAAATAAACAAGGTTGTTATATATATATATATATATTTAACACTTTAAAGGTTTCTTTTTACAGGACAGATTGAAAATCAGTTTTTATTATATGGAGATAATTTAACATTGAAACAAAATATGTGCACAGATATACTTTATACTGTAACTTAAACATTTGAGTAGGAAAAACATAAAATGCATTTATTTTTTGCCTCCTATTAGAATTGCTGATTGGTCTTTTTAGAAAGAATTCCGGTAAGGTAAAGGAATGAGGGATGACAGGAAGAGAATCTGCGTTTACTATAGAGGGTCTTAATTTTGAGTCACGGAATTTGTGTCTCTAAAATATTTTGATACAGTGTTACACTAGGTTTTTACGTATTTCATTGTATGTATTTAAAAACATTCTGAGAAGGGGCCTATAGATTTCACCACATTGCTACAGCTTAAGAAGCCTAGATTTAAGATATTCTTTACCTGTATATTTCTTATTGTCGTCTTTTCGTAGTTCCCTTTTAGACTGGAAATAAAGATAGTGAGATAGACCTGTGGTTTCCCTAAGAGAAGACTTTCAGATGAGGCAACTTCCTTTTTTTAATACAAGTTGGCAGCATCTCTGTACCTTATATCCCTTATGTATGAGAGTGACCTAGAGTGCTCATTAGGGTCGCAGAAGCCAGTATATATTAGAGACAGCACTTGAACTCGGATGTTCTTGGCTCTAAGGCAAGCTCTCTATTCAACACACCATACTGCATTTCAAGTTTCGTTTAGCAGTACCTAAATAAATATTAAGGCTTTATAAATACTTATTTAAATTGCATCTTTTTAAAGAAAATGCAACTGAAATGGATGATGGTTTTTCATAGGAAGAATTTTCTCTCACCTGAGAAATATTTATTTGTATGTTTTGGATAATAGAGAATTTCATAGTCTTGATACCTAGAAATCTTGTGATTTCCATGCAGCATGTATAGAGTTAGTGTATAAGATCAGTTAAAGAAAGTATTTCACTATTATTTACATATATTAGAATAAAAAACAATCTCATTTTTTGTTCCTACATATTAGTGAAACATTTAAACTTTTAAGTGCAAATCTATTTATGTATATAGTCATCTCTCATTTCTTTGTGGATTATCTATAACTCATTTTAAATCTCAGTCTGGATTTCCTTTGCCACTCAGGATGCCTCCCTCCAACATTAATATATCTGTACTTATTATGTAATACAAATTCATTTTGATATCATCTTATGCAAAGTATCATTACAAAGATAAATCTGCTGCTGCAAAAACAAAATTAAAAAGTCCCAAATAAAAAACCTGAATGGTCTTTCAATTGACATAAGTGATCATGGCATCTGTGCCGTTTCTACCTTTATTATGAAGCATGCTTGTGACTGCATTTAGAAATTTAAACAAACTTTAGATACTGTTTAGTATTTTTGCACTTGATTATTCCATTCTAATTCATATTTAAAGAACATGGAAAGTTTTTGTAAATGATATTAATATTCTTCTGACGTAATTGTTACTTTGTTATCTCTCCTGGAAGCAAAGCGAAGCCAGTCTATCAGCAACTGTGCCCACCTTTCTGAGGCTTTGCCAGCCACTAAAAGTGTGCCTCTTCTGCTTCATACTGTGAGCTCTCTCTTACCTGCTATCTCTTACACTTCTTGCTCTCACAGACTGTCAGGTACTGTACTTAAACCTCACTCATATCAACTTGCGATGTGATTTTATAATCTTCACTTTCTAGATTTTTAATCACTTGTTTAAATTTGAGTAATCGAAGTATATTGTGCTGTTTTTGTAGTGTATTTGCAGTTTTTTGTACAATCAATTTTCATTAGTTGTTAGATTTTTCTTAGAGGTTTAATAGAAAAGAATATTACCTAGTTTTTTTTTACAAAAATGATAGCTTATGCTTTAGTAATTTTTGTAGTTTTGATTTTTAATTCATTGGAACAGTATTCACTGTCAAAAAGGGGCAATTCTTAATTGGAAGACTACAATAGAGTCTTGCATATAACTTTATTTTGTTTTAGGTAATCTAGTTTCATTAAGGGACAGAGAAGTTATATTATTCTGGAGAACAAATTTTGAGTGAACGAATTGGAATGGTTATACTTGGCATTATAAAACAAAATGGAGATTCATAGTGGGGTGATATATATTTCATATATCATATCATATATATATATATATATATATATATATCTGTAAAACTCTTCTTTTGAAATTGACTTTAAATCCTATTTAGCAAAAAGCCACTTATCAATTTATATATTATTGCTAATGGTTAAAATTTATTAACAATGAACCATTGATTTAGTTATTAATATGGAAAACAAAACAACCCCACCTTTCTGAGTTTCGTGCATTTAAAATCATATTTAACTATATGAGGCTTAGACACACACGTGTATATATGTCATAGCAGATTTGATTTTTCTCTTATTTTAATCATCTCAGTTAATTAATTTGATCTGTATTAATGGGCATATTTTTTACTGTAACACTAAGAAAATGTTTCTGAACCCCATTTGAAAGAGGGTAATAATATATCCACATGTTTGTGTTTCATTGCTTCAATGTTTTGAATCTTTTAATTTATTAGGTATTGACTTTAGCAACTTTGCCTATGATCCTTCGCATAAATTGTCATGTAGTATGGTTGAGGAGACCCAAATAAACCACCTTGATTCCATTTTTAGGTAGACTTATGTTATTACTGTCTACTTTAAAAAATTACACTGAACTAGCTTGCCAAGGATGGAAGGATTTATGAATAAATCCTCTCTAAGGGGAATTTTTTAACTCAATTGCAGTTGTCATGGAAAATAATAAAGTTTAAACCCAGCTAAAGTATTAGGTGATAAAATCACTTGTCAGTTATAATAGCTATTGCTTTTTAACTGTGTTTTATGCATTGGGAAATCCTACCACTATTTTAAGAAAAAAAGTTTAATTAAAAAATGTTTTGACCTTTTAAGGTCAAAGCTACACAAAATACAATATGATGTTAATTCTGTAGAGCTTTAAGGTGTTTTAAAAATCAATTATTTAAAATATATTTTATTTGCATGATACATATTTAAATTAAAAGTCTAAATCTACTGTAGTCATCATTTTGGAAACATTTTCTCCTTAGGCATACCCCAAACATATCTAATTTCATAGTATTCCTAGGATCGCATAATCTTAGAATAGGAAGAGACCTCAGAGTCCGTTTAGTTAAACCCTTGCTGAAAAAGCATATCTTCATTAACATTCATAATAAATGGTTATCCAGTCTGTGCTTATGGAGTTCAAGTGAGGGGAAGGAACTAATTTCTTCCAGAAGCAGCTCATTTCATTTGGGAATAGTTACAAAAGTTGTAAAAACTAATTTTCAAGCTTAAATTTGTTTCTTTGCAACTTTCACTAATTATATAATTTGTCTACTGGGGCTAAGTATACTTTTAAGATAGCTTCATGTCCTTTTGGTTTATCTTAAGGCTAAACATGTTCAGTTCTTTAAACATGTCCTTATATGACAAGAACCTGAGGCCATCTTTTCAGTCTCTCTATTTCCTGAAATAGTGGTATCCAAATATGAGACCAGTCTGCAAATGTTCTGACAAGGACGGAGTACAGTGTACAGTACAAAAAACCCTCCTTATTCTGGAATGCTTTGTCTTTCTTAATACAACTTACGAGTGTATTAGCTTTTTTTGACTTCCATACAATAATACTTTCACAGTGATTTTCAGTAAACTTTAAGTTTACTAAAAAGCCTCCAGAGCTTTCTCAAGTAAACTACTCTCTAGCCATACTTCTTCCATATTGTGTTTGAGAAATCTATATTTCTGAGCCTAAATGTGGGGCTTTATATTTATTTCTATTGAATTTTATCTTGCTAGACTTGAATCAACATTCTAGCCTGTCAAGGTTCTTTTGTCCAATAAAGTAGTATCCCTCTTAACTTTCATTAATTTTTGCAGACTCAGAAGTATTCAGAAGTATACCTGGATTATTCCTAAAATATTTTTTTCTTTAAAAAAAAATGGCCACAGGACCAAACTCAGATTCATATCCCAGTGGAAATGTTTTCTCCAGTTGACATTTAACTGTTCATAAGTATTTTTGGGGTTGGACATCCAATTTCTTAATATGCCTCATTGTACCTCATTGTACTATTGTATGAATAGTATCTTTCTGTCTTATTTACAAGGATGATATGACAGATCTTGTTAAGTATTTTGCTAACATTTAGCTGAACTGCTTCAGCGTATTGCTCTTATCTTTTCAGCCTACTACAAGAAAAGAGAGATTAGTCTTTCACAACTTGTCACTTATCTAGATATTCACTAACCATCTAGAATATTAGCAGGAATCAAAGTCATGCTCAGTGGTCTATAGTTTGTAGACTTAATTCTCTTAAACTCTTTGAAAATCAACATGACATGAGCATTCTCCAGTGTGATAGTACCTTTCCTGGTGTTCATGGTCATTCAGAGATTACTGACAGTGGCTGAGTGTAGTGCCAACATGATATTTGCAGTGCCTATGGCAACCATGAATATCCTGGCGTAGTTCTGAATCGTGAAATGCAACAAACTCTTGACATGGAAGACAGACAGGAATCTAAATCCATCATAATCTATGCACGGTAACAATGCAGACAACAACACTATGCCTTCCCCCTGCTAGGCTTCCCACAAACCAGCTCCATTAAACAAATCATAAGCAGGCACCCTTACACAAAATCACAAACAAGTTTTTTCACTCACACTAACCATCTGCCTGCTTGCCAGCATCTTTCCTGACTCTGAATCCTCTTTGACCAATTTCCTCAGACTTCCATGTGACCTACTGAGGTAGGTCACATGGACCTATTAATGAATGGAAACGATTTCCCCATTTAAATTACCATTACATCCAGAAAACACATTTTGTAAGTTCTTTTAACATTCAAGGACGCATGTCTTTGTGTCTTCATGACTTATTCTCAAGGGCAGCTCTGTGCTCTCGTTATTTATTTAGTTATCATTTCCCTGTTAGTTATTTTTGTTCTGGTCATTCCAGCGTAAAGTTTATTTTATTTGGCAGAGAAAACAGAAGCAAAATAATAGTCTAGCAACTCTGCCTTTTCTCCTGCCCTTGACTCTCAGTTCAAATGACAACCTATCTACACCTTCTTGTCCTCTGTGCCTTATCCAAGCTCTCCCTTAAATCCTTTATACAGTGTGCTGGAGGCCTTCCTGTCAGCATCTTGCCACTGTAGCTCTCAAGCGTCTGTCAGTGATCTTTGGCTGTGTGAGTGTTCTGTCTCCTTTACTGGTCATAAATATCCCTGACAACATCCTTTATCCTGCTTCTGTGTGGTTCTTCATTTGTAATGGGTTGTACCTTGCTCATTCCCAGTCAGTGCCCTTCTAGTGCCATCTAGGTGCCACTCACTAACCAGCTGACTTGATTATCTTCTGCTCAGCATGAAATGACCGATTGACCTTTTCTCAACACTTCTTTCCTCTGACCTCTTACCAAGTGATCTCTCCTCCGATTTCATTGGTGAGGCAACAGCAGCTGTTTCTTCAAAGGATTGCGCTAACTCCTCTCTGGGGAAGATCCTTCTTATTTGTTTCTTTTATCCAAGTTCTCTTTGGTCCATCTTACCTTGACTCTTTTTGTGATATTCTTCTGCTGTCTCACCTTCTGATACCGACCAGAATCCCTTCGACTCTTTCGGTCCTTTTTTATCCCTTGTTCTCACTTTAAGGCTCTTGTATTTTTTTCTTTCTTTCTTTTTAATATAAATTCATTTATTTAACTTTTTACATTCATTTTCACAAAATTTCAGGTTCCAAATTTTCTCCTCATTTGTCTCCACCCCCCACCCCAATACATCGAGCATTCTAATTTCCTCTATCACCAATCTGCCCTCTCTTCTATCATCCCTCCCTTTTCTTGTCCCCATCTTCTCTTTTGTCCTGTAGGGCCAGATAACTTTCTATTCCCCATTACCTGTATTTC
>CM053769.1:217895238-217913506 GCA_028658325.1 Potorous gilbertii
TATTTTCTTCAGTGAGCTTTTGCACCTCTTTTTCCACTTGGCTAATTCTGCTTTTGAAAGCATTGTTCTCCTCATTGGCTTTTTGAACCTCTTTTGCCAATTGAGTTAGCCTATTTTTCAAGGTGTTATTTTCTTCAGCATTTTTTTGGGTCTCCTTTATCAAGGTATTGACTCGTTTTTCATGCTTTTCTTGCATCTCTCTCATTTCTCTTCCCAGTTTTTCCTCCACCTATGTAACTTGATTTTCAAAATCCTTTTTGAGCTCTTCCATGGCCTGTGCCCAATGGATATCTATTTCAGATATTTGGGATACAGAGGCCTTGACTCCTGTGTCTTTACCTGATGGTAAGCATTATTCTTCCTCATCAGAGAGGAAGGGTGGAATCATTTGGTCCCCAAGAAAGTAACCTTCTATGGTCTTATGTTTTTTTCCCTTTTCTGGGCATTTTCCCAGCCAGTTACTTCTGAGATTCCTCTCCACCCCTGCCCAGATCTACCTAGCTAGTGCTTGGGATCTGAGATTCAAATGCTGCTCCCCAGCCTCAGGGCTTTCAGTGGCGGGCATGCCTGCTATTCAATGTGAGCTTAAGTTCAGGTTGTCAGGTGGGGGCAGGGCCACCTCCCAGGCTTAGTTCCCTCAGGGAGTTTATGCAGAGACCTTCAGTAATGGACCTGTGATCCTACCTGCTCTTGGATTCTCTGGCCGCCCGCTGCCTCCCGAGGGGGCCTGAGTTATGGAGACACCCCGCTCCCCTCTCAGCCAGCCCAAAAGTCTCTCTCACTGATCTGTGAATCTGTGGGTGGAGGGACCTTCACGGCCACTGGAGATTCCATCCCTGAAGCCTGCTCTGATCTGCTCCTCTCAGTGCCACGTGGCGAGGGCAGGGCTAGAATCTGCTCCCGATGCGCAACTGACGGACCTTTGGGGTTGGTTTTTCAGGGCTTTCTGGAACGGAAATCTCCTTCACTCTGTTGCTGCGTGGCTTCCACTGCTCCAGAATTTGTTGGGAGTTCTTTTTACAGGAAATCCATGGGCTGTTGGTTCAGAGCTAGCATATGTGAATCTTTCTACTCCGCCATCTTGGCTCCTCCCCCTTGTATTTTTTTTCAAGTAAAACAGCATTATCTAAGAGGCCTTCCTCAAATCAGTGGAAAAGGTTTCTCACTGTATAATGATTTTAAAGATAATTTGTTATTTCCTATTTTAACTTGATTTTAATACAATGTGCCATTCTTCATGCTTTTTGTTTTAAAGTGTCATCTTCACTTTCAATGAAAATAAAATGTAGTTTTTTTTTGAGATTAAGTAACTTGAATTGAACATAAAACTTACCAACTGCATGTCCTCCATTTCTGTGCCATTGGATAAATGGATTCCTGTTTCATTTAAAGCTTTGTAGTGGCAAAGCTCATGGCTCTGTGTTGTGCTTCTTGTCCATGCTATATCTATGGCATCCCTCCTGTGCTTTTGATTGTTATTTTTTCAGAAGAAACTCTTTATCATGATGTCAATTTGGGAATCTTTTTTTATCGAGTTAATTTTTCTTATTTGTCTCCCCACTTCATCTTCATTGTAACTCTTCAGGAATGTGGTGCAACAGAAAGAGTATTGAATTCACGTTAAAAAGCTTGGTTTGTATCTCAGTTTTACTTAATACCAGAATCTGAGCATTAGTTTTCTTATCTATAAGAGATTGGAACAAGATGAAAGCAGAATGACCTCTAGCTCTATATCTATACTCTGTGTGTACATTAAAAATTGTTTAATAAAACCTGTTTACCTTTTGAAACCACTGCTGTACCTAACTACTTTGATCTGCTGCATATTTTATTTTATTTTTGCAGTTGTCCCCTTTGTAGATGTGCTTGGTAGTGTTCGTTGTCTGAGGTTGCCACAACTTCAGTCCAGAAACCATTAATTAAGTACCAGCTAATTTAGTGCAAGGCACTCTGTTAGGCAATGGGAATATAAAGCCTAGAATTTTTATTCTGTTTGGGAGGTACCAGTACTCAACAATATATGTGATAATTTGAGGGGAAGAACTAAAAGGTAAAAACCAAAATGAGTAGTGATGATGGAGAATTGTTTTAGAGTGACTTTTCTTATTTTGTTTTCTAATAATGTTTTTTTCTTTTTTAATGGTAGTGGCAAAATTTCTTGCCTCTTCTAGTTCTAATTCCCCTATTATATTCATAGAATCTTTTGAACAGTTCTTAGAAATTATAGATAGTGTAATTCCTATTTGTTTATTATAATAGTATTAATTAAATGGCATCTAATTTATCTTCTTACCCCAAAAGACTTATGCCATAAGTATAAGTATGTATTTAAATTTATACCATACCATTTGGATACTTCTTCTAAAAAATGTTCTGATTTTTGCCAAGGAATATTCAATTATACTTCCTATCAGAGGCAGCGCTAGTTACGTTTATGAAGTTCTTGAATTCTTTAGCTTTGTATGGGAAAATACAGGATTAAAAGGTAGTCTAGGGCTATTTTTTTTATTAGTTCTAGGTAATAGCATACACTATTTTTAAAACATCAGGAGACTGCATTATTACTTTTGCTTCATATCTCAGTGTTGCCAGTATTTTATTAACGATAAACAAGGACCCTGAATTTGGAATTGCAAAAGTAATAATCGTTATCTTTCTATAGAATTCTTAGGCATAAGGAGGCATTAACTAACCAGATTCTAGTAATATGTTTAATTAGAAAATCTATTTGTTATGTTTTAATTGTATAGTTTTTTTTGTATAGTTTGATTTTTTTCAGATGTGTCTCACATTTGATAGAAAATCTACCTTATAGGCTGAAATTGTACTCTAGATTTGAGTCTGTATGAATTCTAATTTAATTTGCTTATATTGAACTATCCCTTAGTCGGGGGAAAAAGGAGCAAATAAGGATTTGAAGACTATCTCTTCCTATTCTAAATTTATTATTGGAAAGTTGTAGTTCAAAAATGTTACTATTTTGAAATATTTGAGTGTCATTCTTTAGTTCTTCTACAATTTAGTAGGACTTCAAAGTTGAAAATAGTAAGTGAGAGATTTTGTGAATCTGAAATAGTAGTCTCATATGCTAGCTCCTTTAAAAGAATACATAGGGATATTCTGTGTAGAAGAACATGGCATATTCTCTAAAATGATACTTATGGCATTAGGAAGACCTAGACTCAAATCATGTCTCGTATATTCATTGGTGATTTGACCTTTAGCAAATCACTAAAGTTCTCGGCCTCAGTTTCTTCATTTATATGATGGGGATAGTAACAGCACCTACCCTATGGCATTGCTGTGTGGATCAAATAAGAATGTTTTGGAAGTGCTTTGTGGTTATTATAATTACGTGATTCATATCACCATTAAGGGTTTGCTTCTTCCATTCTTACTATGCTTTTCTCACTTTGGTGCCCTTCAAAATTTACCTATTTTTTTAAACAAAGGAATTACTGTTCTATTTTGAATGTAATATATACTTAAGGTTTATTTTCTTTCCTTAATTGTGTAGTGAAGAGAACTGGACCTAGAGTGAGGGGACCTGGGTTTGGTTGTGTAAAAATGAGCAAAATACTTTGATTTTTGGATCCTCAGATTTGCATTCGTTCAGATTTAGATGAGAATAGTTGCAGTAGCATGGGATTGTGAGGAAAACACTCTGGCAGTCTTACAGTACTGTGTAATCAGCTAAGCAACAGGCGTCAAATTAGGTTTCTACTATGTGCCAAGCACTGTGCTGGGCTCCTGGGTACAAAGAAAAAATAGATTCAACTCTTGCCCCTTAGGAATTAATGTTCTTTTTTTTTCTTGGTAGGAAGAGGAAGAAGGTTATGTAACATTTACCCAGTAAAGTAAGTGCAAGGTAATTTACTAGCAATAAGGTCAGAAGAAAAATGTCCCATTGAGTCAAACTATAATCAGAGCCATAATGTGGCCTCAGTTCTAAAAATTCCCTGCAGTAGTCAATAACTCAACATTTATTAAATGTCAGATAGTGTGCTAAAGGTTGGGGATAAAGGGATAGAAGTGAAATAGTCACTGCCTTGTAGGATCTGATAGTCTAATGAGAGGAGAAAGTATATGCATATATGTTTATAAAAAATGTATACATTTGGGAGGTGGTACACAGTAACTTGGGTAATCAGGAAAGAACCCACAGAAGGTGTTATTTGAACTGAATCTTAAAGGAAACCAAGGTTTCTGTGAGGCAGAGGTGAAGAGTTAGTGCCTTCTAGGCATGAGGAGGCAATAAATACAATGACATTGCCGTGGGAGATGGTGTGTGTGTGTGTGTGTGTCTGTGTGTATGCGTGTGCATGTGTGTGTGTGTCTGTCTGTGTGTAAGTAAAACATCAGGTAACTCAGGATGTTTGGATTGTAGAATTGTGGAGAGGTGTAATGTGTAAGAATATTGAAAAGATAGAAAGGAGCTAGGTTTTAAAGATATTTAAATGCCAAATAGAGGAGTTGATGTTTGATCCTAGAGTTAATAAGGAGCCATTGGAGTTTATTTAGGAGGGGTGACATTGTCACACTTGTTCTTTAAGAGATTAATTTTGGTGGTTGTGTGGAGGATAGACTAAGGTAAGCAAAGTACCAGGCAAATAGTAAGTACTTAATAAATGCCTATTGACTGATTAAGCAAATAGGAGATTCCTGTAATAGTCTATTCAAGAGGTGGTGAGGGCCTGAACTGGGGTGATAACTGGGAGTTGAAGAGCTATGTGAGAAGTTTAGAGATAAAAATAAGGTTTGGCAGCTTATTAGTTATGTGAGGTGAGGGTAAACGGGGAGATGAAGTTGTGACTGGCTGATTATAAAGAGAATGAAGAAGGGGAGGACTTAGGGGAAAGTTCATGAGTTCTGTTCTGAACATGTTCAGTTTAAGATATCAATAAGCACTTTATGGTGCAGAACTAGAGCTCAGGTGAGATTGGGGCTGGACATAAAACTGGGAATCATCTGTGTAGAAGTGAAAATTGAACTCACATGAGCTAATGACTTTGGGTGACTCGGTCTTATCTTTCAGAGTTCAGATCTGGGCACAGACACTTACTAGCTTTGTGACTCTGGGTGAGTCACTTAATCCTGTTTGCCTCAGTTTCCTTATCTGTAAAATGAGCTGGAAAAAGGAATAGCAAACCACTCTAATATCTTGGCCAAGAAAACCTCAAATGGAGTCATGACTGAAAAATGACAAGAGCTAATGGGATCATCAAATGATAAATTGTGGAGAAAAAGTAAAGAGGGTCCACGACAGAGCTTTTGAATACATTCATTATTAGTGGGGGTGATGTGAATGATGAACCAGCAAAGGAAACTAAGAAGGTATGGCCATATAGGCAGACAAAGGGGAGCTCTAGAAAGTTGTGTCAGAAAAAATTCAGAGAAGATAATATCTAAGAGAAGGTTATTGACTGGGTCACATGCTGCTGAGTGATCAAAAATATGAGAATAAGAAAGAAGGTCTTGGACTGGGCAGTTAGAGATCATTAATAACTTTGGAGAAGGTAGTTTCAATTGAATGAATGAGGTTAGAAGTCAGATTGCACAGGGTTTCGAAAAGAGAAAAAAAAAGCATGGGTATATAATAAAGTTGTTAAATTTAACAAATTTAAAGCCCCAGTAGAGGGAGCCCAAGAACTGTTAAGGAACAAAAATTATAAAGAAAAATACATTGGCATGAGAAAGCAATTTCATGAGTTAAGTGCAAATGATTTTATATACATTTATACAAGTATTTACATCTAGAAATTGGAGGGCTATTGACTTAAAATGATTTTTAGAATAAATAGTTTTGGAAGGTATCTCCTTCCCTTAGTATCATTTGACTCATGTCAGTGAGCTACAGTTGTGCAGGGGTAACATAAAGGTATCATTTCCCCATCAAAAGAGCTGTAAAATCCCCCTACTTAAGTGGCTATTTGTGATTGCACACTTGCTCGCCATTTGACGAAGACTCTCCTGACACTTTCACTAAAGCAAAGCCTTAAAAGCAATATCAAACTAGAGTATTTGAAAAGCTTATCTAGTGAGTATGGAAGGAGATCAACATGTTGGTAATGTAAGGACCAACAGGAGTCCTGTAATTTCAGTGATGGCCTTGTGTTGTTTAGTATCATAGCACTTGGTTGGCTTCTTTTCCTTTTGGGAGATGCTGCCCTGCCCTCTCGTTGTTGTTCTAGATTTTTATTTACTTCTTATAAGCTAGTGACCTCCATTTTCACTTTTGAGGAGATGAAACTCACCATTCTGTTACCCATGGGAAAATGAGAAGTTACTTCTATTTATTTAGCAATGAAGCAAGCAAGCTAGCTCTTGGACTCCCTCTACTGGCTTGGAATTAGAATTAGAATTTTTAAAAAATTTATTGATGTTTTCTATTTCTTATATCACCATGGTATCCCAAGTCTTCCATCCCCAAGGTGCCCCCTTCCCCTACCCTCCTCCTGAGTAATCCCAAATGACAAACAGTATATTTTTAGAAAGGAAAAAAATCAGCACAACTGATTGATGCATCAAGAAAGTCCAAAAGCATGCAATTTGTAAAACCTGTGGACTCCTTGAAGTGGTAGGTTGGTTGGGCGTGACTTCTCATACTTCGTTTGAATCTCACTTGATCTTTATATTTTGTTGCATTTGCTTTTAATTTTTGGTGCATCATTTTTTCCATTTAAATTCTTGTAGTTATATATATATGTATATTGTTTTTTTGCTTCTTATTTTACTCTACTTCAGTTCATATAACTCTTTTGGTGCTTCTCTATATTCATCACACACATCATTTTGTATAGCATAGTAGTATTTCATTGCATTCATATACCATAGTTTTTTTTTTTTTTTAGCTATTCCCCAATTTGTAGGTATCTACTTTGTTTCTAATTCTTAGGTAGCACAAAAATGTGCTGCTGTAAATGTTTTGGAATAGATGAGTAACTTTTTCTTATTCATAACTTCCTTGGCATGTAAGTCCAGTAATGGAGTCTTTGGTATGGAATATGGACATTTTAGTCATTTTATTTACATAATTCCAAATTGTTTTCCAAAATGGTTGTACCACTAACCATATATTAATATATCTGTCTTTCCCCACTCCCTCCAAATGAGAAATAGAGATCCCCTTAGCTGAGCAAAGTACATGTTTCTGACATCTTCTTTAATTAGAAGGGAAAATAGCCAAAATAAATCATTTGGATACTTCCTGGATTCTGTTTGGTAATTCTAAAGAATATAAAGGTAGGGCTGTACATTGATCCAGTTTGTACCTTGAGTTTTGTGAGTATCTGTGTGGCTTACTTTCTGTTCTGCCATGAGAGAATTAGTGATTTTTAGCATCACTGTTTTATGAAATCGAAATAAGAAAGGAGATGTAAAAAGAATGACAACTAGGAAATTATGTTCTGTGGCCCTCATTCCTGTCACCCAAGCCCTTCATTCTCTGCATATCAAATTTAGCTTCTTGTTTCTATTCTTTATTCTGGTTCTCTGTTTTATATTTGGAATTATCAGGGTCAATGATACTGATCCATAATGAAATACTTTTAAGAAGTGAGAAAGTATGGGAATATTTACTCTTTTAGGATATTCTATCTCTGAACTTGTTTGGGGTAAGTGATCAGCTTGGTCATGAGTTAGGAGATGGGGTAAAGGGACAGGCATGTATTAAGTGCCTCCTGGGTACCAGGCGTTGTGCTAAGTGCCTTCCAAATTCATTCATTTGATCTCACCTTGTGAGGTAAGTTTCTAGTGTTATCTCTGTTTACAGTTGAAGATACTGAAGCAGATAGAGGTTAAGTGACTTGCCCAGGGTCGAACAGCTAGTAGGTGTTGGAGGTTGGATTTGAACTCAGGTCTTCTTGACTTCAGACCTAGTACTCTATTGACTGACTGTCAGCTATTCATTTCCAATAATCAGGTAAATGATTAAGCAAAATGTCCTGCTCAATCAAATCCTGACACATGGACTATATATTTCCCCTACATTTTTCTTCTGGGTGTTCATAAAATCATGATTAAGTGAACAGTTACTTTATAATCAAGGCTAACAGAAAAATATTTTTCCCATTGTGACTAAAGTGTATTAATTCCTTTTTTTTGATTAGTAGAGAATCCTCTGCCCACAAATTTCAGCAGTCTCTGGCCTGCACAGTGATGAGGCTCTAGTAACTTAGCTGAATTGTTTTGTGAACAACAGACACATACATCTGTTGGATTTATTGCTTAATATAGCAACTGCCTGAGCCTAAATTCCACCGGCCTGCCCTTTGAGAATCCACCATACCATGAAGTGACTCTAGTGAAATCTTTAGTGATAGAGTCGCTTTTTGTTAAAGAAATCCCTAAATCTCTGATATTAATTATTTTTCCCCACAGATGCTGTTTGCTACTAAAAGCAGAGTAGAGCAAAAGCTAAATTTAAATTTTTTTGAATGACAAGTTTCTTAAACTCATTTATTTCTTCTTTGTATCCAGGAGAGGTACCATGGTATAGTAGGTAGAGAACTAGCCTTGAAGCCTGAGAACTTTGGTTTAAATCCTGCCTTTGGTGTATCACCCTAGGCAAGTCTTTTATCTTCTCTCTATTCTAGATAAATCTCTAAGACTCTTAAGTTGCAGAGGAGGTTCTAACTTGCCTTGGTGGAGGGAGCTTCCTCACCTGGGAGTTTACTATACCAGTGAAATCACGGGTCTAATCTCTATCCCCTAATTAGTTTGAGATTAATCAAAGTGTATTTTATTTGCTTATTTTTTCACTTTATGAAGGGCTTGAAGATACTAATCTAATGATATTTATTTCCATTACTCATTACCATTGCCATTATTGTAAAATAAGCTCAGAAGTATAAGAATGGGGCTAGACTGACCCTATAAGTGTCCAGCCAAGGACTTTGCATTTTATTGTAGGAAGAATAGGAATTCTTGAGCAAAGGAGTGACATGATCAAACTCTTGCTTTTGGAAGACAATTTTGGTAGAGAATGGGTTGCAGAAGGAGAGAAAGTAGGGAAATGATTGGGGACTACTAAAGTAGGACAGAAAAAAGCAGTGGGTTGCTGAATTAGGATAATGGTTGCATGAATAGAAAGAGATGTTGTTGAGGTAGGTTAAGTAGAATTGGTCAGACAGGTAGGAAGAGAACCAAGGAAGAACAGTTCATTAAAGTCCAAAGTGGACTTTAATTCAGGAAGAAACAGTTGGGTGCTCAATCAACAAACACTCAGCACCAGACCATGCTAAGTACTGGCATACAAATAGTAAGGTTAAATAGTACCTGCTCTTGGATAAGTTACATTTTGGCTGAGAAGACCACATGAACAAATCTGTCTATGCATGCATGCTTGTATGTCTGTTTGTGTCTGCCTCCGTCTCTCTGTGTCTCTGTCTGTCTGTGTCTGTCTGTCTCTCTCATTGGAACAAAGAAGGACTTGAGGCAAAGAGACCAAATAATCAACAGATGAGAAATGAGAAAAGTCTTTTAGATAATGCTTAGTAAATACCAGTTGACTTACTGACTGTAGATTTAGTTATTAAGAAATCGTTGAGCAACCTTAATGAGAAAAGTTTCAGCCCAATGGTAAAGTCAGAAAATATATTCTTCCTATTTGCCCTTCTTTTTTAATATATTTTTCAGTATTTTGTTGCCTTTTGTCATGACATCAACATTATTAAAAATTCTCTCCTCCCTTCTCAACCGAACTCATAACTGTGAAGAAACACTAAGCATGAACAGTTGTCTAGTGTTTGTATTTGACAATATCTACGCTTGCCCTCTGCCTCTCAGTTATAAGGAGGAAGACGTTTTCTAGGGTCATTATGAATTTTACAGTGACTTCGAGTTTGCCCTTCTTTTGGTGACTTTTTAATTTATGGTATTGTTGTTAATGTGTATCATGATCCTTTTTTCCCCTGCTTATTTCATAATTTTACATCAGTTCATACAGACTTTCCTATGAATTCCTCATATTCATCATTTATTATTTCGTGACCTAATTTTTTCAGTAATTTCTCAATTGATTTGTACCCACATTATTGCATTGTATTAATTCACAATAACTGATTGTTAATTTTATGCTCTTAAGGGTCATAGGATCATAAAATGTAAGGCACATAATTTTTAAAATATTAAATTGCATATTTAAGCTTTTTAAAAAACTTTATCCAGGTTAAATATGTTAATATTTGTTAAGAGGAATCAATAAGTTGAGCATAAGCATTTCTTCAGAATAAGTTATTTTAAAATATGAACCCAAATCCTTCCAGTATGCATGATTGAAGGGAATATCATTGATGTGGTTATCGATCTATTGGAACATTGGAGAATACTACCAAGTACATAATTAAAAAAACCCCACAGAAGTATCTAATATTGAGACAAAATAATGAAGACATTTAGTAATGCATAGTTAACATGTCCATGAAAAACTCATCTTACTTACACTTTAGCACTTACTTTCAGAATTGTTTTTATTTTTTGAAAAAGGAAGATACAATTGAAGTTTAACTCCCATATTTCCTTTTTCTTTAATCTTGGTAAATTTATGTCCCCATTTCTTTCTTCAAATTTAATCATCAAATAATAATCCAGGCTTTAGTAGTTGCACATTTTCCCCCTCCTTGCTTATTTTCCATTCTTCCCTTTATTTTGCTTGATGATTTTAATGATTACCATCTGTACTAATTATTTTGCTATATTAGTTTCTTTTTATTGCAAAAATTGAGTTAAAATATTTTCATAGTATTAAATATTAATCTTCAGAAATCTAAGTACTTTATCATTTTAAGATTCATCATTATGTCTGTTTTGAAACAAACTTTAATTATAGTAATTCAGAATAGAATAAAATGTTATTTCAAATTTTATAATTTAATTTTAAAATATTGCTTATTTCTGTTAATGATTTTCAGAAGTGGAAGAATGTCAGCAATTAGAAAATATAATGGGAAGTGAATCTGGCTGCCTGTTGGTCGATCAGGAACAACAGATACCTCGTAGCAGTAGTACTTCTGATATAACTGACCAGTTACATTCTGATTCTTACCAAGGTAAACTATATATTTTTAACGTTTTTATAAGGTTGTGAATTATCACAGCAAAAAAAAAGAAGTTGTCTTTCTGATGGACAGATAGTGACTCAACCTCTGATTTCATTGTTATGGGGAACTCTCAGATGAGAAAACTCCCCCTGCTAGAGGGCATCAGTAATGTATAGTTTAGATAGCACTTAAGAGATTATGTGTTGCCCATGGTCATTTAGCCAGGATATATCTGAAGATGCACTTGAATCTAGGTCTTCCCGGCTTCACGGCAAGCTCTTTATCCAGGTTCTCTGTCTCTGCCACACTGTCTGTCGCTATGGACATATTTCATAAAACTTTTTCTTAATGTATTTTTAACAATATTTTTACATTTTTGTTTTCATTTTTGAAGTCAGTTAATTTTTTAAGTATAACAACATTTAGGGATTGACTATCCTATGTTTAACCTACATGGAATTTTATTCTCATGTATACCTGTTAATAGATTATTTTCCTTATTTACAGTTCTAAGGCAATTAAGGAGAATCTTCCAGTATTTCCTCATTAAGTATTAAAATTACAACCACTCAGTCATTTAGCTTTGAGTCCCCACTTTATTAAACATAATTTATTAAATTAACTAGAGAAAATTTTTCCCCCAAACTTTTGTTTCTGCATATCTCTCTGTTCCCTCCTTCCCCCACCTTCTCTTTTTCTCTCTTTCTTCTCCTCCCTCCTTCCCTCCCTCCCCCTCTGTCTTCCTTTTTCTCATTGAGGGATGCATAATGTGGTTTAAAGAAGCGTAAGCTAGGCCCGGAGAGATGAAGTCTCTCTTTAAAGTTTAAAGAAGCCCTTTCTGCCACCAGATTTGTTTGACTTTGGGGAACTTCTTTGGGCCAGTTTTCTGATATGTAAAATGAAGAGGCTGACTTGGTGGTTCCTAAGGTCCCTTTGTAACTCTAAAATATTATAACTACTAGAAGGATTCTCTTACTAGTTGGTTGGTTGATTGGTGTCCTTTGTTCTTGAAGAGAACATGACATCACTATGCTAGAGTCAAGTTTCAATGTGTCTGACTGTGGCTGATCAAACCAATACATGCTCAGAATGCTCCATCACAGGTTGGGCACAAATAGTTCATGTGAACATTTGGGGTTGACTCTCTAAATTTGCGTATCTTGTGTTTCCTTTGAGCTTTTTCAGTTCTGCTTCACTCATAGAGCACATAGAACACAACCTTCTCTGATGTGGGCCTGTCATACTGAGCGGTCCTGTGCCAATGTCTCCCATGTCCCACAATCAATTCCAAAGTTCTTGAGAGATCTTAAGAGTGAAGACTTCTCTCACTAACAGGAGAAATGAATGAAATGATGTAGAATAACCTTTGGAAAGTCCTGACATTGTGTGTTTCACAACTTTGTTGTTTTTTCTCATGTTCTATTGTAACATGAAGCCCTATTTTTGAGCCTCACATGCCCACTTATTAGAATTCAGCAATTGTTTATTTTAAAAAGCTATAATTAATCACAAATATGTAATCCAATTCATTTTTCATCCTACAGGTAAAAAATTAGAGAACTCACAGAATTTAAGTTCATCAGACTCCAGACAAATTCAGGAAAATAAAGGACAATTAAAGAAAGAAAATGAAGCACCAGCAGTAAGATACTTTAATTAATTTATCAGATTTGTATTCTTTGGGAATTATAACTAACTATTATGAATTAAAATAAATAATAGCAGTGTTATAAATTTCACTCTTTCCCCTCTCCTAAACTTACACGCCGTTGTAGGAAATCATCCTGATGAATTTTGAGATCACTTCTAGCTTCTAATGCATTAGGGGGAAAAATCATTTAATTTTATAGGTATATTAGGAATTTGAGAATTAAACTAGTTCAAAATTTTAAAAAATAATTGTTTGAAAACTAGATATTACTACCATAAGGAGTTATATAAATAGCTAAGTCATCATTCCTTATTGCTTATAGGCCTAAATCACCATCACTTAAATTGAGTGATTAAATAAATGATTGTTTTAATTTTTTATATTCTAATTTTAGCTATAGTCAACACTATTTTTTAGTTTTAGTAATATGCCTTTTAAAAACTTTTTTTAAACAATTTTAATGCCTAGAACATATTATAAACCTTCAGAAAAAGTAAATAGCTTATTTTCTTTTTGGTAATTTAATCAGTCCAAATGGATTAGATTCTCCTCTAAAATAGAAATTCATATGTTGTTTTAATCTGTTAACTCTATAATGCACTAAAATTTAATTGTTAGTCTTTCCATGTTGGGGGAAGAAAAACCTTTTCCTTCGATCTTGTTTCTACCATTACGTCCTTTATTTTCCACTTTCTGTGTGAACTGATTTCCAGTCTTGGTTCTTCCACAAACTAGCTTTACGTTTGAGAATGAGCTGCCAAACCATTCTTAGCTTCAATTTTCTAATTTCTAAAATGAAGGTTTTGTTTAAGTAATTGTCAGAAGTACCTTTGTACTCTAAATCCGGAAGCCAAAAATATCCTGGTTTACACTAACAGGGAGAGGCAAAAACTGGTAAGAAACTACATTTTTCTGCATATATACGTAAGTGAATTAATAGAACTTTAAATTAATTATGCATAATTTTGTATTCCTCATTAGTAGGTCAGTTTAAGCAAATGCTTGTTGACCTAATGGAGTCCATAAATTGAAATTACAAATTTTGAGTAGATGAGAATTTCTTCGTGAAAGTGTTTAAATATTTTACATAGATGCAGAATATTAAGGCATTCTTTTTTGCTTTTCTGAGTGGCTATATTTTGTTTGGCCGTTAGAAATGTATACTCGAAAATTCTGTGGTCTCTTTAAAATGAAAAATAGCTTGCAATAAACAAATGCAACATGATTTCTCTTTGTATGAAGGTTTTATTACGAAGAAGTAGCAGTCCAGCTGAAATAGATTTAAAAGATGATTTGCAGCAAACAGAAGGAAAATGTAGAGAAAGACAAAAGAGTAAGTTCCAGGAACTTGAATTGTTATTTTGATCATCTGCAAAAGCTGTATACATATATAACATACCTACAAATGATTTTTTTTTCCATTTCCCATCACAATGAAGTATTTTATTTTAATGGGGTGTTTTGTTTGACCAGATTTTCTAGCCAGTTATGGATTTGCACAGTAACATTTCACTAGGCAAGGATTTAGTGGAACAAATTGTATTGTCTGATGACTATAGGGAAAAATGAAATCATTTCCATAGCATTTAGTTTCTTCAGTTCCCAGACAAATTCCACAAACTTTACATAGGCAGAAACTTTTATAAATCTCTTGAATTCAGATAAGTATTTAAACAGCAAAATTCACATGGAAATGTGAAAAAAGATGTCTAAAAAAAATAGTAAGAACAATTGGAAAACCCATAGTAATAGCCTACTTCTCCTTTGTTTGGACAACTCTCAACCTTAACCATCCAGAACAGCCTCTGAGCAGTAAGAAAAATATCTGTCTCAAAGCTCACCAGATAGATATTCCAAAGAATGTTGCATAAATCCATTTTCAGATCCTCACAGAGAAGCCAATATGTGAAATTAGATCTTATTTTAATAATTTTGACCATCTGGTTTTCCATGACAAATTAATTCCTTCTTTGTTGAAGTCATTGCAGTAAGGTGGTGGACTAATAAAGGGAAACAAGTGGGAAGTGAAAACAGCAATCAACGAGACAATTACAAAAGGGAGATAGCATAACTTTTAAAGTATAGCAGTCTGATAATGTTTAACATAGAAGCTGTTAGCTCCGTATACCTCAGTAGCCTCTTGAAGGTAGTACTGTTTTACAACACAATACAATAATCTTTATTGATAGTGATGATCTTGGTTCATCAAATAAATGTTAAATTTTGCTCAGTATAAGTTCATTAAATCGGGGAAGTATGTTTTAGAAGTATTTCCAATAAATTAATCATTACAAAAAATTTAGTTGTCAAGTATTTGAGTCCAATTATTTTGAAAATTCACCTGTGGAATACTATATTGTACTGTTATTCCAGTTTAATGAAACTCTATTGTGATGGCCAGAACAGGGATGAAAAACCTTCAACTAATAGCAGATCTGGCTCAATGAACAAGTACCAGGGAAGGATAAACCATTATAATGTGTGCTTTCAGTAGAGCAAAGTGCCTCATCATGATAGTAATACTGTACTATAAGTACTGTAGCAGATTGCTAAAGGATCATGAAATGAAAATTGCTACTTCATGAAATTCTATGTCCATATCTCTGTGTGTTTCTATCTTTTTTCTGTTTCCCATTTTCTCCCCTTTCTGTAAATTTCCATTAGTAGCTACAATGTAGAACAAAAATACTTATTTTTTATGTTTATTGAATTTATTTTTCTGTTCCCTTACCTTGGTTTTTAAAGAAAAATTTTCTGTTTTTTAATCACAGTTTTACTTTTTCAATGTTGTTCATGATTAACATTAACCTTGTTATTTTTCTATCAATTCATTTTTTTTTGTTCACAAAATTTGGCCATCAATTAAAAAAGATTGTTTATTAAAGTAATCAGATTTAAAAGTAATGTAAACATGCAATCACCTTTGGCTATCTTAGCTAAACCAACTTCCCACAAAGGCAAAAAGTGTAAGTTCTTAGAAAATAACATATGATTTGATTATTTAAAAAAACTAACGTGTGACTCTATTTGTCTGAATAGTCTTTAGGCTATATATTTTTCTACCTCAATTTATGACTCTTGATGTCTCTAATGAATAGAATTAAAGTCTTTTAAAGAGATTTCTGAAATTTTTTGTCTTTTGTCAGAAGACTTCAGACACTAGGCAGCTTTTGAACATAGACATTTAGATTTTGCTATCCTCTGTGGATTCTTATCAATATCTGACTAAGTATCTTCTGGGTTCACCACTGTGCATCTTATTTGTATGTTCTCGTTGGATATTGACTGTTTTAGCTTATCACTTTAATTGTTTTGAAATAAACTTTCCCATTCTTCATTATCTATATCTTTTACCACCCCCTCCTGGTTGTGTTAGGTGAAAGTGTTAGCAGTGACACATCTCTTGGCTATAATAATGAGGTAGAAATAACAATGAATCCATGGCATCCATTTGAAGAAGACCAAGAACCAAATACTCTAACTGATGTTGCTGTTGATTCAGATGCTAGACATTGGTTGCAGCTGAGCCCTACAGATGCTGCAAACTTAACAGGTAATTATTTTTGCCATAAACACAATCACTTTAATACACATACATGAAGGAAACAGACTTTCATACATGGTATCCCAAAATAGGTCTCATCTTCACTTCTTCCCTTTCCCCCCAACTTTAAAGTGGTTAATAATAGCCTCAGTATTTAGTATTAAGTACTTTGTTACCAATTTAGTACTTTCTATGAATAAACTTCAGAAGTCATCTAGTACTACAAACTCATGTAAAACAATAAATCTCTCTTTTATAATCTCTGATGGTTTCTGGTGTTAGTCTTATCTCCTACACTATATGTCATTTGAGAGGAAGGACTATTTCTTATCCTTCATTTGCAAGTTATTGTCTCATTACCATTTAGGAATTGTTGATTGTTCATGAGGTAAGCATTCTGTAAATATTTCTTGAAATCAATAGGTTGATTCAGTTGTAGTATTCTCAGTAGTAGGCAAAACTAAGCCAAAACAAGATAATTTTTCTGTTGCCCACATGTAAAATCAGTCAATAAAATAAGGATCTAGTTTGTGCCTGTCACTGTGCTAGGCAATGAATTTACAAAGACAAAACCTGCCCACATTTGTTTAATAAGAAAGTAAAATTTAGGACGAATGTCATAGGTTAAAAAGTTATAAAAAAAAGTTTTTTTCTATTTATTTATTGTAAGTTTTCAATATTCATTTCCACAAAATTTTGAGTTCCAGATTTTCTCCCCAACTTTCCCCTAGCCCCACCCAAAACGCTGAGCATTCTGATTACCCTTTCCACCAATCTGTTCTCCCTTCTAACACCCTTCCCTTCCCTTATCCCCATCTTCTTTCTTGTCCTGGAGGGCAAGATAAATTTCTAAACCCCGTTACCTGTATTTCTTATTTCCAAGTTGTATATAAAAACAGTTCTCAACATTTATTCCTGAAACTTTGAGTTCCAGCTTCTCTTCCTTCCTCCCTCCCCACCCATCCCCACTGAGAAAGCAAGGAATTCAATATAGGCTACATATGTGTAGTTTTGTAAATGACTTCCATAATAGTCATGTTGTGTAAAACTAACTATATTTTCCTCCATCCTATCCTGCCCCCCCAATTCTTCTGTTCTCCCTTTTGACCTTGTCCCTCCCCAAGAGTGTTGACTTCTAATTACTCCTTCCTCCCATTTGTCCTCCCTTCCATCTTTCCCCCCACACCCTGCTTATCCTCTTCTCCTCTACTTTCCTGTAGTGTAAAGTAGGTTTTCATACCAAATTGAGTGTGCATGTTATTCCTTCCTTGAGCCAAATGTAATGAGAGTAAGCTTCACTTTTTCCCTCCATTGGAAAAGCTTTTTCTTGCCTCTTTTATGAGAGATAATTTGCCCCATTCTATTTCTCCCTTTCTTCTCCCAATATATTCCTCTCTCACCCCTTAATTTTATTTTTTTAGATATGATCCCTTTCTATTCAGCTCACCCTGTGCTGTGCTATGTGTGTGTGTGTGTGTGTGTGTATGTGTATGTATAATCTCACCAACTGCCCAGATACTGAGAAAAGTTTCAAGAGTTACAAATATTATCTTTCCATGTAGAAATGTAAACAGTTCAACGTTAGTAAACCCCTTGTGATTTCTCTTTCCTGTTTACCTTTTCATGCTTCTCTTGATTGTTATGTTTGAAAGTCAAATTTTCTTTTCAGCTCTGTTCTTTGCGTCAAGAATGCTTGAAAGTTCTCTATTTCAGTGAGTGACCATTTTTTCCCCTGAAGTATTATACTCAGTTTTGCTGGGTAGGTGATTCTTGGTTTTAGTCCTAGTTCCTTTGACTTCTGGAATATCATATTCCAAGCCCTCTGATCCCTTAATGTAGAAGCTGCTAGATCTTGTGTTATCCTGATTGTATTTTCACAATACTCAAATTGTTTCTTTCTAACTGCTTGCAATATTTTCTCCTTGACCTGGTAACTTTGGAATTTGGCTACAATATTCCTAAGAATTTCTCTTTTTGGATCTCTTTCAGGAGGTGATCAGTGGATTCTTTCAGTATTTATTTTGCCCTCTGGTT
>CM053769.1:217914006-217929086 GCA_028658325.1 Potorous gilbertii
AAGCTGCTAGATCTTGTGTTATCCTGATTGTATTTTCACAATACTCAAATTGTTTCTTTCTAACTGCTTGCAATATTTTCTCCTTGACCTGGTAACTTTGGAATTTGGCTACAATATTCCTAAGAATTTCTCTTTTTGGATCTCTTTCAGGAGGTGATCAGTGGATTCTTTCAGTATTTATTTTGCCCTCTGGTTCTAGAATATCAGGGCAGTTTTCCTTGATAATTTCATGAAAGATGATGTCTAATCTCTTTTCTTGGTCTTGGCTTTCAGGTGGTCCCATAATTTTAAAATTGTCTCTCCTGGATCTATTTTCCAGGTCAGTTGTTTTTCCAATGAGATATTTCACATTATCTTCCATTTTTTTCATTGTTTTAGTTTTGTTTTGTGATTTCCTGATTTCTTATAAAGTCGTTAGCTTCCATCTGTTCCCTTCTAATTTTTAAAGAACTATTTTCTTCAGTGAGCTTCTGAAGCTCCTTTTCCATATGGCTAATTCTGCCTTTTAAAGCATTCTTCTCCTCATTAACTTTTTGAACCTCTTTTGCCAGTTGAGTTAGCCTATTTTTCAGTATGTTATTTTCTTCAGCATTTTTTGTTGTCTCCTTTAGCAATCTATTGACTTGCTTTTCATGATTTTCTTGCATCGCTTTCATTTCTCTTCCCAATTTTTTCTCCACCTCTCTAACTTGATTTTCAAAATCCTTTTTGAGCTCTTCCATGGCCTGGGACTATTGCATATTTATTTTGAATGTTTGGGATGCAGAAACTTTGAATTTTATGTCTTCCCCTGCTGGCAAGCATTGTTCTTCCTCATCTGAAAGAATGAGAGAAAATACCTGTTCACCAAGAAAGTTACCTTCTATAGTTTTATTTTTTTCCCTTTTTTGGGCATTTTCTCAACCGGTTACTTGACTTTTGGGTCATTTGTCAAGAATTGGGTATACTCTGGGGACCTGTAAGATCTGAGTTCCTGTAAGGTGGCACAATCAAGGGAGAGGAGTTTACTCCTCAATGGTCTCCATCTCCAGGACCATGCTCAGGTTTGAGGTTCAGATCAACTGCTCAGTACCCCCAGGGGCTTGAGGGGCAGGGTTCCCAGGGCCAGGCTGTCACTCAGTGTGAGGTTAAGATCAGCTACTCAGTTCCTCCAGGGGCTTTAGGCAGAAGGCAGGGCCACCACTCAGGGCTGAGGTTCAGATCAGCTCCTCAGTTCCCCCAGGGACTTTTAAGCTGAGGGCTCCAACAATGGATGCTGCCTGTTGTGGCCACTACAGCCTCCCCTCCCCACCCCCCCACCCCCACACTGCTACTGCTGCCTCCCTGCTACTTTGGGCTGTGGGTAGGGGAGGATCCTGTTCTCTTGTCCGTGAGATGAAAAAACTTTCTCACTGACCTTTGAAGCTTCCTTTGATGTTTGTAGGTTGAGGGATCTGAAAACCTCCGCTGCTGTTGGGAATTCCGCCCCTGAGGCCTGTTCTGGTCCCCTCCCAGTGCCAATGCTGCATGGCCAAGCCTGGGCTATGCTCCGAGTCAGGGGCGACAGACCTTTCCTGTTGGCCTTGCAGGTCACCATGGGCTGGAAATCTCCTCTACTCCATTCTGTGGCTTTTGCTGCTCTAGAATTTGTTGAGAGCCATTCTTTACAGGTATTTTATGGGCTGTGGGGATAGAATTAGAGTATGTACATCTTTCCACCCTGCTGTCTTGGCTCCGCCCCTATAAAAATGTTAAATAAAATAGTTGAATCTTATGACTAGAAGAGACTTCAGTGATGCGTTTAATAAATTGAAATACAGAGAGACAAAGGGGCAGTCATACAGCTAGAAGACAAAAGCAAGATCCAAAAGGATCTTGACAGAATATTGGGCTTGATCTAATAAGATGGAATTTGATAGAGATAAATGTAGAGTCTCATATTAAGAACAAAAGATAACTGCACCCCATGTAATATGGAAGAGTATAGACATACAGGTAGTTGTTAGAAGAATCTTTGCTTTTTTGTGGACTGCAAGCTTTATATAAATCAGCAGTAGGAGATGGAAACCAAAAAGCTAACGCAGTCTTGGCCTGCCTAAGGAGATGGGGATAGCTTTCAGGAATGATCTCTGGCCTTGTTTGACTTTCTTGTTCTGGGCCCAACAGTTTAAGAAGTATACTGGTAAATTAGAAAGTGCCCTGAGGAGGGTAGTTAGGATTGCAAAAGGTCCTGAATTCATGACATACGAGGTTTGGTTGGCAGAGCTAATTGTGTTAAACCTGACAAAAAGGAGTTGTGAGAGAAACGCAATAGCCATTTCCAAGTATTTGAGAGGATTCCTTATGGCCAATAGATTTGACTTGTTCTCTTTGAACTCTGAGAACAGAATCAGGAACAGGTTGTGGTTGCAGAGAGGTAGGTGGCTACTTGATGCCTGGAGAGGGTCCAGGCCATTTTTTAAGTATGTCGTAATGGGGATTCTGTTGTGAATAGGCTGAATTGGTGACTGCAGAGCTCCCTTTCATCTGCCTGCCTCCGCTGCCCTGTTTCTTCCCATCTGAAACAGTGGTCTTTGCATAAGACATAAACCTCCATATTTTTGACCTCCAGAATTCACGTCCCAAGTTCTTTGGGAAAGTAATCCATTCATCTTTGGATTTCTGCCTTGGGGGGCCCAGCCATACTACTTGGTGACTGAGTGAGTGTAAAATAGCCCACTATATTGAATAACTGTCTCCAGATTTTTTTCCATCTGTCTACTTAGGCCATAACCCTTCTTTAAGACTTGCTCTGGAAACAGTAGTCAAATTGAGTGTATACATTAACCCACTATCCTTATATTTCCCTTCCCTTGCCGCTGCATCTGTGTTGTCTTCCTTCGTTAGACTATAAACTCCTTAATAATGGGAGAGAGAGATCTCTGTATTTTTTGTATTTGCATCCCTACCTAAGCACAGTGCTTGGCACAGTGTTAAGGGAAAAAAAAATTCATGATGAATTATTTTCAAGAACAAATTCTAACTACAATTGTGGGAGAGATCTCCATATGAAATTTAGAGTAGATTTCTCTAAAGATTAAAGTTCATACAGTCATTTTTATAAATTAAAAAAGGAACAATTTCTATTAGTTAAGATAATCCATAGCTTATAGAGAAAAACTAGATTCAGAATATCATCACAAGCAAGAAATTATTTTCTTTAGCACGGTCAAGCATCTTCAGTTAGAAGAGGGGTTGGCAAATTGCAACCTGTTTGACTTTCAATCTAAGAGTAATTTTTACATTTTAAAATACAATAAAACTTATTATGTAAAGACCATTCTTATCTCATAGGCCCCCAGAATGTATGTAATTTGTTGATCCTTGAATAAAAATAAGGAGACTTCTTTTTGTATCTTTAGCAGTAGTGAACACAGTAATGTATTCATTCCTTCATTTCATTCAGTGTAATACACTGGAGAGAGAGATTATTATTCCTGGATTCCTACCATAGTTGGTAAAGCATTGGATTTGGGAGTCAGTGAGACCTGGTTTAAGTCCCTCTACCCTAAACATATGATCACTTTCTTTATCTGTAAAATAGCACCTGCCTCATAGGGCCATCTTAAAGATCAATTGAGATAGTATACGTGAATCACTTTGCAAATCTTAGCCATATAAATTTCAGCTGTTATTTTGTTGTTGTTGTTACTACCTTTATATTCTCTTTTAGGGGAGAAGTAGATATCACATTTGTGTAGCTCTGACCGAAATACAGACATTGCACACAACGTTGATGACTGCCCAATTTACCTTGCTTTTCTTACTTAATAAAAATTCACTTCAGCAAAAATTTATTAAGCGTTTATTATGTGTCAGGCACTGTGCTAAGTGTTAGAGATACAAACATATGCAAAAGATAGTGCTTAATCTCAAGGAACTCATAGTCTAATGGGGGAGACAACATTCAGACAAATATATACAAAGCAAGTGCTTTCCAGCAGAAGTAAGAAATAATTAACAGAGAGAAAGCACTGTAATTAAAAGAGGTAGGTCTTCTTATAAAAGGTGGAATTTTAGGTGAGACTTGAAAGGAAGCTAGTAGGGACAGTAGTTAGAGTAAAGGAGAATGAGCACTCCAGGCTTGCAGGCAGCCAGATGAAATGGCTGGAGCCAAGAAATGGAGGGTCTTGTTTGAGAAACAGTCAGGCAGTCAGTATTACTGGATCAAAGAGCATGTGTTGGGGAGTAAGGTGTAAGAAGACTGGAAAGGTAGGAGAGGCCTAGGTATGAAGGGTTTTGAATGCCTAACAGGGTATCTTATATTTACTGCATGAGGTGATAGGGAGCCATTGAAGTCACATGATCAGACCTCCATGTTAGGAAATCACTTTAGTGGTTGAATGGAGAATTGATTGGAGTAGGGAGAGACTGGAGGCAGGCAGACCCAGTAGCAGGGAATTGTAATAATCCAGGTATGAGGTGATGAGGACCTACATTAGAGTCGTGTCAGAGTAGACAAGGGGATGTATTTGAGAGATAATTACAAAGGTAAAAATTAGCAGGTCTTGGCAACAGCTTGGATATGAGGGGGTGTGAGATAATGAGGTATCTAGGATGATCTAGGATAAGCCTGAGGAACTGGGAGGATGGCATTGTCACTTATAGGAAGAGGGAAGGTAGGAAGTAGAGAAGATTTAAGGGGTAAAATGCAAGAGTTCTATTTTATACATATTGACTTTGTGATATCTACTGGACATTGAGGTATCTAAAAGGTGGTTGGAGATGTGAGATTAGAGGTCAGGAGATGTATTAGGCAGGAAAGGTAGATTTAAGAATCGTCTGCCTAAAGGTGATAATTAAATCCATGGGAACTGGAGGAGATCACCAAATGAAGTACTATAGGGGGAGAAGAAAAGAGGGGCTAAGACAGAACTCTGAGGGACACCTACAGTTATAGGGCATTATCTGGAGGAGAGCCCAGCAAAGGAGACCAAGGAGTGGTCAGAAAGGCAGAAGGAAAACCTGGAGAGAATAGTGTTTCAGAAACCAATAGAGAAGCGAGGTTAAAGGAGGAGAGAATGATTAAGAGTATCAAAGGCCACAGAGAATCCAAGGAGAATGAGGATAGAGAAAAGGCCATTGCATTTGGCAGTTGGAGTTCATCAGTCATTTTGGAGAGAGCAATTTTGGTGGAATGATAAGGCCAGAAGCCAAATGGTAAAGGGTTGAGGAGAGAGTGAGAGGAGAGAGAGTGGAGGGACCTATCGTAGATAGCCCTTTTGAGAAGTTTGCCGAAAAGAAATAGGATGACAGTGAGAATAGAAGGATCAAGTGAGGGTTTTGTCAGGATAGAGAGGCAAGGGCATGTTTGTAGGTAGTAGGCAGTGAGGCAGAGAGAAATTGAAAATTAGCAAAAGAGTGGAGATGACAGAGGGGACAATTTGTTGGATGAGACTGGATCGAGTGGGATCACTTGAATAAGTAAATGTAAAGAGTAGGCCACTTCATCAGGTGAAATAGGGATGATGAAGAAAGTGGCAGAAAGTATCTCAGTGGTAGGAGAGGAGTAAGAGGGCAGAAGAGAGTTCACAGCTAATGGCCTCAGTTTTTTTTCTGTAAAATACGAGACAAAGTTCTCCACTGAGAGAGTGGGAGAAGGGAGGCTATGGAAGGTTTGAGGAGGGATAAAAATTTTGGAAGAGCCCCTGTGGAGAGTAGGATAGTGACTTGGTAAAGGATATAGAGTAAGATTGCCTAGCATCCGTGAGATCCCAGTTGAAGATGCATAACATAAATTTGTAGCAGACCTAGTTAGAGGAATTGTGGGATTTTCTCCACCTTTGCTCAACGTTACATCTGTAGGCACAGAATTGTCTGCACATAATCACCAATATGATTAGAGGGTTAGGGATTCAAGAGAGGAGTACAATGTCCACTTATCAAGAAGTCAAGTTGGGAAGAAGAGAAGAGAATGCCTAGTAAAGAGGAGATGGCCTGGGAGAGAAATGAGGGACCAAGGGATTGGAGGTCATCGTGCAGAGGAAAAGTAGAGTCAGGTAAAGGAAAATAGAGGGAGAGTTGGAGTGCCAATAGATTATGGCTGGATAAGGGGATTTCAGAATTCTTGAACATAGAGGTGGTGCATTAGTGGATGCTGGCGAGATCAAGACCATTTTTGTGTGTGGCAGAGATGAGGTGGAGGAGTAAGTAGCACCTGGGAGGAGAGTAGGTTGAGGAACTGAGTGGAAATGAATCTATTCCTTGTCTTTCTTTCTGGGTAGTAATCCCTTTGGAGAACCCAATTCTAAAGTTGTCTCTCTCTTCAACAAACTGTTAAATATATCCAACTTCTTTTACTTTCCTTTAGTTACCTCTTATCTTACCAAATAAGTTTTCCTCCTTGTTTCCTTATATTCCTCTACTTCTCATCGTCTTCACTGAGTCCTTCCCTTTTCCTTTTTCAGGTACCATAGCTTTATCAAGAAAAGGTCAGCACGGACAAACATTTTTTTTTTTCTGACAGGATTACTAAACCAGTTGATGGAGAGGGCGGGATGCCACAATTTATTTAAATAATTTAGAAAAGTTTTTGCTCAAAGATCTCATTTTTGTGAGGAAGATGGAAAAATATGGACTAGATTTTAATAAAATTCAGAACGGTTTAGATAGCCAGATTTAAGGTATAATGGTTAGAGGTTCAGTATCAATGAAGCAGGAATTACTACCCCAAGATTCTGTGATTGGCCCTGTGGTATTTAATATTATTATCAGTGACCTGGACAAGAGGAATATATGGCATATTCCTCCTGGAGAAATAAGAACTAGACAGGAAAGGGCCTTTAGACCTTGTCACATGAGAGTTAGGTGAGGGAACTAGAGATTTTTAGAGTGGAGAAGAAAATACTCAGGGTAAACATGACAACGGCCTCAAGAATTTAAAGGATTGGTGACCAACTATTTCAGGAAACTGGAAATAATCATAACAGCACCTACCTTGCAGAACAAATGTGAGGAACAAATGAAATCATATTTGTAAAAGCCCTTGCTAACACAATTACAGACATGTAGAAAGTGCTGTAGAAAATCTACCTTCCTGTTTCACTTGGTTCTGTTTGGTGCCAGACGGTACAATCAGGAGCACTGGGTGGAAGCTCAAAGAAGCAAATTGAGGCCGACAGGAAACAATTCTTACCCCGCCTGTAGAGCTGCCTTAAGGAGCAGGGGGTTCCCCATCCTTAAGAGATTTTAAACAGGCTGGACAACCATTTGTTAGGCATATTATTGTCTAGATTGCTTGTGCTGGATGGCTACCCTAGCTCCCTGTCAACTCTCAAGTTCTGTGATTTGATGACCTAATTCCTTAACCTTATATAATTTGAGGAATCACTGACACTTTAACTTCTCCTTGTTTATTTTGCTTTCCAGCATTTCTACACTCTCAGACATTCCATATTTTTAAGACAAGCTAATACCTTTTTATTCAGTGTTCAGAATTAAAGATAACTCTTTCTGGAGGAAAATAATAAAAATAGAATATAAATTATATGATTAAAATTATGTTTATGGTTGTTTTTTTGTTTAATTATGCAGATAGCAGTGAATGCCTTGCTGATGACTGCAGTATAATTGCTGGTGGAAATCTTACAGGTTGGCATCCAGATTCTGCTGCTGTGCTATGGAGAAGAATTTTGGGAATCCTTGGAGATGTTAATAACATCCAGTCACCCAAAATCCATGCCAAAATTTTTAGCTATCTCTATGAACTCTGGTATAAATTAGCAAAGGTATTCTTTTTCATTTTACCTTTAATGTAGTACAATTTATTTACTATTAAAGTATTGTAGTTTGCTATATTTAGGATAAAACTTAAAAATTTGAGTATACGTTATGCTTATTGTGAAAACCAAATGAAAATTAGTTACTAATTTCAATCTTAACACATGGGAATTTTTTTTCTTATATAATGCTTTTATTTTTATTTTTTTTTCTTAAGAAATGACCTGATAGAGTTTAGGTAGGAACATGTTGAAATTCATATAGACTGTTAACTACCTTATAAGCAGTCATTCATTCAACGGAATACCTACAATACTAAGTATCAAAAAATAGTGAGTTAAAATTGAGTTGCAAATGATTTCATCTGATCATATCACTGCCAGTCCGCTTACATAAAGGAAAGATAAAATTTTCAGAGGTTAATATTTGGGATATAGGTAAAAAAATATTTATGGAATGTATTTTCTTGTTTTATCCTTATAAAAATCAGGTAGGAATTTTGAGCAAACATTTTTCTGTTTTGTAATATATTTTTATGGCAGTATATAATGTGCCTTCTAATGACTATTCTTTCTGTTTAGATACGGGATAACTTGGCAATAAGTTTGGATAATCAGACTTCTCCATCTCCTCCTGTCTTGATCCCACCACTCCGAATGTTTGCATCATGGCTATTTAAGGTGAGCTAATGAGTTTTTTGCCTTATTGTTGATAATTTTTATTTTTTACGTTGCCTACATCCCAACATATTCCTCCTTTCCTGTCTTCCCTATAACAAAGAGGAAGATGTGATATAAAAATCATGAAGATTAATATAAAGAGATTGGTATAATATATTAAGGTTCACAGTCAATGTATAGTATTTTATTGCAATATTGAAGTACTGAACAACTTGAATTGGGCAGTGGTAAAAATTACTTGTTCTTTTCAGGCTGTTACTTTGCCAAATGAATATAAAGAAGGTAAACTGCAAGCATACAAACTAATCTGTGCTATGATGACCAGACGTCAAGATGTTTTGCCAAACTCTGATTTCTTGGTGCATTTTTATCTTGTTATGCACATCGGCTTAACTAGTGAAGACCAGGTATGTTCTTTATTCTCTAATTTATTCATTATTGTCATTTCAGGTGCATGTCAGTTTTAAGAAACATGATAGTTTGGATAAAAATAATTTAAGAGTTGGAAATGTAGAAAGAGTATTTGAATAATTTTTTTTTTTAAGACAGAGCATGAGTTTCAAAGGCTACTTAATATGTACCTGTTGATTGATTGTCATAATTAAATGGATTGGAGGAAATACTATTTGACGTGCCCTCCCATTATTTTCGTATTTGTTTAAAAATCTTTGTCTAGCATTCATTTAGATAAATGAATCTACATTTGTAAATAAACTGGAAATACTTTATCAGGATTTGCTTATTAATACAATATCTCCAGAGACTTCAATATCTCTATACTTGTTGAAAGCAGTTTTTCTGCATGAATTATAGGTAAAAAGTTGATAGCTACATAGCATCCTGAATTTGGAACTCTTATTGTCTGTTGAGCTGACTGTTAATTTAGAGGTAGAAAGGAAGCTTAGAGGTCATCTGGCCTAACTGATCTCCAGTCCCTTCAAATCTCGGTTCTCTTTTAGACCATTACTCCTGTGCTGACTATACTGCCCTTCCTTTCCCATTTTGACCCTTTGGTGAACTAATTTAAAAAACCGAAGATTGATGAGAGATCAAGGATAAGGGGGTGGCAGTCTGTTGATGAACACGAGATACAATAGCATCATTTGTACATGAAGAGAATTTAGAATTAGCAAGACAAGCCACCTCTTCATGTGAGAAAAGGTTTGTGAAGAAGGAGTCAGTGAGGAAGGTGTCTGCATGAAGTAAGATCAGGAAGAGTACAGAAGGAACTCTTAGCAGATACCCTCAATTTTTTCAGCAAGATAAGATGCAAGATCTTCAGCTGAGAGGATGGGGACAGAGAAGCCAGGGAAGGATCGAAGAAGAATGAGAAGGTTGTCACAAGATACTGCCTTGAGTGAATTGGTTAGGAAAGTGTAAAAGAATCGTCCTTTCATGTGAGATCCCTGTTGTGTTTATGTAACGGATTTGTAGTGAACCCAGTTGACATGGTTTTGTAATTCATTCATTTCTGGGTCCAACTGGTACACTGCTTTTCCAAGCTGAATGAACTGATGGACAAATTTAGATGGCTCTCTGAAGTAATGCACATCGTGATTTGGACAACAGATTTTTAAATTCTCCTTTTTTTCCCTATGAGGGTTGATAGGCCAAATTCTTAATTGATTTGAATCTCATTTAGGATGCTCTATAGTATTCTTTGTCTTAATTTCACTATGTATTGTCATAAATTAGCAAGAGAATCTGCAGGACCTCTTTATATACATGACATTCTTCCTTTTCAATGCTTATAAATTTCATTACAGTGACATAACTTTGAGGGAGCATATTCTTTCTTGTTGTATACCTTATTTTATTTTGGTAGCAAAATATTGTCAAATTAATATTGCCTTAGTTGTTAAATCCTCCAGGGACCCTTCTGTGATCTTAATATACCATTTAAAAAATACACAGGTGACACATTTTGTAGAAGAGCCTTTAAATCTCTATTTTTACTTTATCAAATCAAATTTTTTTTATACTCAACATAATTAGTGTGATAAAAAAATAAAATTATTTGCACTTTTCAGTTGGTGGTGACTACAATTTATAATTTGTTTTAGAATATTGTTTGGCTATCCATTCCTTTCTCATTGTTGTGTTTATCCTTCATTCTCAAAGAGGACCATGACATCAAGATGATATGACTTGCAGTTGACTTTGATTTGTGTGAGGGAGGACCGTGCAAGGTCATCAACCTCACTTTCTTCTGCGGAGTCATCTAGGTCCTGTGGCCTGATATTCATCAGGACAACTAGAGAAGGCCCAGGATACAATGGGAGACCCTGGCCCTTTCAGGCTAAGGTCTTATCACATTCTCACTGAATGAGATACACCTATTCAATGAATAGGCTTCTTTAAATTGTTACTCAAGGGATGACCCCTTTAATTAAAAAAAAAAAATCAAACTAGGAGGGGAAGACTTTCCTCAGGGTTTGGGGGTAAAAGAGAACCATAACTATTTAGTATTTAAATACTAAATAGCTGGTTGATAGCCTTTGGTTTTATATACTTTAAATCAATCCTTCAGTGTTTGCAGAATTGTCTACTTTAGATGAAAGTTATGTTATTGGTCCTTAGTTATAGTCTTTTTTTACATCATGTGGATTTGGAACTGAAAATTTCAGGTAAGGTAGTTCCAGTGACCACAGTGACAGAAATAATGCTTTAGAAGTACTGGCAGGTGTAGTCTTCTAAAATTTTTTTTTCTTTTGTTCTTATCCTCGTCTTTATTTCATCGCTAAATGCTTTTCAGGAAGTTTGAATTAATTGAATATCAGACCAGTCCTCTTGTAGGGTAATTTTGGTCTTTTCTACTCTTTGGTATTTTATGATTCAATCTTGCTAATAATCCGCCACCGTCTTCTATAATATTTTGAAAAGGAATTTATATCCTTACCTCGTGTTGCCTTTGACTTGTCTCTCAGATTGGCAAGTTCATCAGATATTTAGTGAATTAATTTTTTTCTTTGGACTCTTCACTTCCCATTTTTTTTGGTCAGTTCACATCATTTCAACTCATATAGGAAACGCTAATAAATTCAGATCAATTTTTTTCTCTATTAATTTCCTATGTTTTTCCCTTCAGTATCTTATTTGAATAGATCAGGTGAAAAGTTTATATCAACCAGTGTTATCTCATTAGCTTCATCCTTCTAATATTATTTTACCCATCACTGATTCAGAACTGACTCCCACATTTGTAACTAATTATTTCTTGCCTGGTAAGATACTTTCATTTTTGCTGTGTGACTGTATTTGGAGGAGGTATCATTTCTAGCATTAGCCCCTTTCAGCTCTCTTCGTTAAGAATGCATTAGCAACATTGAAACATATGAGAAGTCTTACAAGCATTTGGCTTCTTTCCCTTTTTAAATTCTGAATCACATTTATCTATTTTTCATTGTTCTATCCTTATGTCCACTTTCACTGATATTCATATCACCAAGGATCAACGTCTGTATTGGTGTATTTTGGAACATCTTAATGAACTTTCCATAGATTTCTCAGTCTTGTCCATGGTAATAGATTTAAGAGTATTAAATATAATTATCTTCATTGGGTTCTTTTTGCTTATATTTATGAACACTGTGATGTCAGAATATGTCTAATGAAATAATGTTTTTATTTACCTTTAGTGGCATGGCAAAACTAATTGTTCTTTTTTTTTTATTTCAATGAGGTTTTTAGCAGTGAAGAGTAGTAAAAAAGTATTTACTTATTAAGTGCTTACTTAAATAAGTGCTGTGATAGGCACTGTGCTAAGTTTTGATGATAGAGACAAAGATTTCCATTAGAGAAAACATTAGAAAGAATGCGAGCTCCTTGAGGAAAATGGGATAGACCTCCTGCAGAATGTGGGATTTGAGATGAACCTCAGAAGTGAGGAGATTGTTCTAGGCTTGGAGGATTGATTGCCAGTGAAAAGTTACAAAGTTAGGAGATGGACTTTCCTGTGGGAGAGCGAGAAGGTGGATATAACCGGATCCATATCAGCAGAGAGCCATCATTTTATCTCTTCTTTTGAAATCTCCACAAGCACCTTGGTGCCACAGTAGAAAGATAGCTCCAAACCCAGAGTCAAGAAGATATGAGTGCAAATGTGATCTCAGATACTTGATAATTGTATGACTCTGGGCAAGTCAGTTAACTTCTCTCTGCCTCAGTTTCCTCACTTTCATAAGAAAGATAATAATAGCACCTACCTCCCAGGGTTCATGTGGAGATCAGATGAGAGAATATTTGAAAAACACTTAGCACAGTGTCTGACACATAATAGATACTTAATAAATGCTTATTCCCTGCTCTCCCCTTTCCCTTCTCATTCTTACGCATCATTATTCTTTTAATTTCTTTTATCTTATTGCTATTGGTAGCATTTCTAAAACCTATGTCAAATACTAGTAGGAAGAGTAAGCAGCCTTACTTTGCTTATATATTTATTAGGAAAGCTAGTATATCTTCATTACATATGGTACTTAATTTTGATTTTAGCTTAATACTTTTTGCACTTAAAAAAAGCTCATATATATATATATACACATATACCCATACTTTGTCAGTTTTCTGTATCTATTAAGATAATCTGTGGTTTTTGGATGTCTTTACTTCAGTGTGTGTGAGGAGATCATAGATATGGTGCCAAAAAGCAATGTAAATGCTCAAAGGATCACAAGTCAGGCAGTTTATTACTTCCAGGCATGTAAGTGTGTTGCTTCCTAAACTTGTGATTGCATAGGCACATAAATGAATGATGCCTGATAAGTTCGTCAGCATTCTTCTCTGGTAGAAAGGCCCAATTTCTGGATCTCTGCCCTTATATCTGATTATTGTTGTTTGGCAGATTTTCAGGAACTGAGTGGAAGACCTTAGGGCAGTCAGATGGTCTCCAAAGGACATTTTGATTTAGAAAATTTGCCAATTTTCATACCTAGATTAGATCAAGTTTGCTAATTTATTGAACTGATTATGATCAAGACAGCCTTACATTCCTTGCCTAAATGTAGGTGACTCAACCAGTATTGGTTACATAGGAACTCCTGATCCCATTGGTAGATCAGTCAGTGATCAAACATATAATTACTTCTGTTAAGTAGAGTCCAATTAGTGTAGCAGTAGGACAAGTCTAACATTATGATTAATAGTGTTGATTTTTTTCTTAAAGTGAAACCATCCCTTGGTGTAAATCCAATTTGGTCATAATGAATTATTTCTTCCATAAATTGCTGTTGTCTTTTTGGGGGGTTTTACTTAAAGTTTTTAAATAACAATTTTTTAATAACATTGATGTATGGTTCTCCATTATTTATCCTTCCCTCGTTTAGGTATTAGGAATATGTTTGTCTGATAAAAGGAATTTGGTAGAATTCTTTTTCTTCAGTTTTTGAAAATAATTTGTATAGTATTGGGATTCTTTTTTTAAAAGTTTAATAGAATTCTTTCATGTTTCCATAATGCTTGCCTTTTAAAATTTTATCTTCTTTGCACTTAGTTCTATTTTCTTTTCTGAAATTGGATTATTTAAGGTGTCTATTTGGTGTGCTTTTAGTTTGGGTATTTTATATTTTTGAAAATGATCCTCTACTTTTGTATTCTCAGGGTTTTTTTTTAACCATATACTGCTGATAGTTCTTTTTATTTTTTGCTGATATTTCTTTTTATTCTGTAACTGGTTCTGATAATTTTTTATATCTAACAGTATTATGCTTTCACCTATTTTTTCTTTTTTTGCTTTAATTTTAAAAATTTTATTTTCTTCACCCTACTATGTTCAAAACCATAGCATGACTGTGTTTTTCTGGAAGTGTACACATGCACACGTTCTTTAGCAGTGTAATTTAAAAGATACCAAATTTTTTAGCTGCAATTTCTCCAGAAGTTTATTCAATTCTGTATTTTCCTTTTTTTTTTTTTTTGGTTATATTTGTCCAAATATGAAAGACTTCCACTATTATTGTGTTTTTATATTTTCTTAAAATTAACTTAATTTTTTCCTATTAATTTGATGCTTTAGAATTTGAAATATACATGTTTAATACTAATATTGGGATTTTTGGATGTGCTTCCTTTTCGCATAATACAATTTTCTTGTTTATCTCCATTTATTTTGTGGATTTTTGTGTTTCTTTGTCTGATACCATGACCACTACTCCTGCCTTTTTGGATTCACCTAATGTATGATAACTTTTGTTCCAATCTTTAATTTTTATCTTGTGTACATCTTTGCTTTTGGATGATGTTTCTTATATGCAACAGATTATGTCATTGTTTTCTTATCCAGTCTGCAACCCTGTTTCATATTATTGTACTGTTAACCTGTTCACATTCAGTTTTGTGAGAGTTAAGGTTTGTATTTTTCTCCAGATTTTGAAGGGCACTAAATGCCAAATAGAAGACTTTATATTTATATTTAATTCTGGAAGTTATAATGTATCAATGGGCTTTACTGAGTAGGGAGGATACATGGTCAGACTTGCACTTTAGAAAGATCATTTTTCAGCTGACTGGGATGGGGAGAAATTTGAGACAGGGAGAGCAGTCAGTCACCTTTTACAGTACAGATATGAGGTGATTTACCTGTGCACTGGTGGTATGGATGGAAAAAGGGATATATATATATATATATATATATATATATATATATATATATATATATATATATAT
>CM053769.1:217929186-217943574 GCA_028658325.1 Potorous gilbertii
GGAGAAGAGTATGACATTGAGATTATAAGCCTGAGTGACGAGGAGAATGGTGGTTCCCTCAGCAATACTAGGCAAATTCAGTGGAGGGGAGGATGCAGGGATGATGATAATGACTTCTGTTTTGGATATGGTTGAGTTTGAGATGACGTTTTGCGGTATCCAGTAGACAATGGGTGATGTGAGACTGAAGGTCAAGAGAGGGGTCAGGGCTGGAGAATCATCTGCATAGAAGTGATCATTGAATTTATGGGAGCTATGGAAGGAAGGAGGAAAGTGGGTTCAGGCCCTTGGAGTTCACTCTGTGTTAGCATGTATGACCTAGATAAAGAGCCAGTAAGGACTTAGGCAAAAAAGAGACTACGTGATCTATATTTTGTGAAAAGCCTTTTACGTTTGACAATTAAGAGATCGTTGGTAATTTTGGGGAGAGAGTGGAAGACTAGAAGAGGAGAGAAAGTGAAGGCAACTACTGTAAACATATTTCTCAAGGAATGTAGAGGTATAGTATTATACTGGCTTGGGGGAGAGAAAGAAGGAGTAGATCAAGTGATTTTTTTTAAAAAGGTAGTGGAGATTTGGATGTATTTGCTGATAGTGGGGATACAGCCAGTAGATAGGGGGAGATTACGGATTAGCGAGAGAATTATGATGATAGAGGGAGCAATTTACTTGAGAAAACAGGATGGAAATATTTATATAGTTGGTCTTAGAGAGGAAAGGGGCTGCTTCTTCATGTGAGAGAGTTTTGAAAAAGTGATAGTGGGGGGAAGACATCAGAGTGATATCTTAGTGAATGACCTTTGTTTTGGTTTTGTTTTTAGTATGAGGCAAGGTCCTCACATGAGAAATAGGAATTATGAGTGCCACAGGAGTCTTGAAGAGTGATGTAAAGGTTTGGAATAGACACAGTCTTAAGTAGGATAATAAATTGATTATTGAAGTACTGTTGGAGACACCCCACCCTTTTACCCCCCTAACCCAGTAAACTCCAGTGACTTCTTTTTGCCTCCAAGAGCAAATACAGAATTCTCTCTTTAGCTTTCAAAGCCTTTTATAACCTAGTCCCCTCCTACCTTTCCATTCTTCTTATTCCTTACTCCCCAACACATTCTCTGATTTGGTAATAGTGGTCTCCTGGCCACAAATAAGAGACTTCCTATCTCAGCTTTGGGTGTTTTCTCTGGCTGTCCCCCATGCCTAGAATGTAGATGAGCTAAATTGGTTTACTTAGGGGCTAAGATAGAAAAGGGAGGAAAATATAGCCATAGTTTGTGAAAAAAAAGTAGAGGGATGGAAGTCATAGCGAGGATGAAGAATAATGTTAAAGGTTGTTATTATACATCTAAATTCACTGATTAATGTACAGTTATTCTTCAGATCAATTCAAATGAGACAGCTGTTTCCTTTTTGTGATTTACTTTCAAAAGTATTTCTCAAAGAACTTATGATCTGTTAAATTGTTCTCTAGTATTTGAAAACATAGAAATAGTATTTAATAATAATAGTAGCATTTATATAGCATTGTAAGGTTTGCAAATTACTTTTCAAATATTGCCTCATTTTCTCTGAGAGGTAGATACTGTTATTTCCATTTTACAGATGAGGAAACTGAGGCATATAGAGATTAGATGATTTGCTCAACCACATAGCTAGTAAGAATCTGAGACTGGGTTTGAACTTGGGTCTTCCTGACTACAATTACTGTTGTCCACTGTGCTACCTAGCATGCCATCACTTCATTTTGCAGAAAGAAAAGAGATTTTTAATGTTCATACTTAACATCATTTTTAGATTTTATAATAATTCTTATTTTTCTAGTTATGTAAAAGATGTGATCTTTTACCTTTCATTGTCAAATACATACTTTTTAAATAGCAAGTCACTACTACCAGTAATTCATTCTTTCATATTTGTTTTTAAACAAAATAAGAAAATTGTAAACTTCAAGAGGCCTATTGTTTGAAGCTTTAGAATGTGGAAGTCTTTTTTTTATTTAATATAATTGACTTTTTTTTCTTCAATGTTAGTAAATCTCATTATATACTTTGTTAAGTTCTGATTAGCAACCACATAATTTACTGTAAGGATTCTAAATATAGTTCTTCTGAAAAGGGTATAAATGAGAAATTTTAATCTTTTGCCAGAAGAGTAGAATTTCTACTAATGAAAAAACCAAATTCTCATTAAAGCAGGACATTTTGTGTCACTTAATTTAACTTTTATTTTGAATCTCTTATTAGGTCATGGTAGCTTTTTTGAAAAAAACCAATGTATTTCTGAAAATACATGTTGTGTTTATGTTATATGGTATGCTATATATGTGTATGCATATCATATATATATTTAAAGGAAATATATATATATTTAAAGGAAATAGAAAAGTAGTCATTAATTTCAACATTCTCATTTTACAGAGGACCCAGGTTTATAGAATTTTAAGTTTTCATAGGTGAATGTATGACTGACCTGGAATTTAAACCAAGTCCTCTAACTAAAATTCAGCATTGTTTTCCCACTATTCTACACTGCTTCCCATTAGCCATTCACTTTTGTTTCCTTGGGACAAATATCATTTTTGTTGTAATAGTCAATTCCTATTTTTTTCTATATTAAAAAGTAGTTGCATTTAATATCTTTTAAATGCTTCTCTCTTCTCCGTCTGATGTCAGACTTCAGTATGGTGCAACTGAAAGTGTATTGGCTTCAGAGTCAGATCTATGCTAAAATTCTGACTCTGATGTTTATGATCTCTTTGATTTTCACATTCCTGGGCCACATTTTCTTTATCCATAAAAGTGAGTATTGGAATAGGTGGCCTCAGTAGAGACTGGTTCTAAATGCATGATAACCTAGAAAAGAGTTGTCTAAAAGTTCACATTTTTATGGACTCTGACACAAGAAATATAAGTTGGAATGGGAAGAGCATTAGAATTTGTCTGTATAAAGTAGTTTTTGTTAGAATTCCTGTACCTTTGAGTGGTCTGAGTAACTGAAACATTTAAAATGTAGTGTTTATCATTTTTCCATTACAGGTTAAAATTACTTTAGTTCTAAGTTGAATTTTTGATTTCTGCCTCTAGGTGGCACACTTGACTGCCTATTTTTAGCCATACACTAATATTTTCATTATTTAAAAATCATAGCTGAAGAATTACTGAAAGACCCAGGATACCCTGCGTGATTATCTATAGTACCTTTAAAAAGTGATAGCTATGCTAAATCAGGAAACGTGGGAGAGCTGACAAACCAGCCAGCAATTGGCAATTGAAATAAAGTAAATAGATTGTGAGTTGAACATGAAAGCTCAAAAATATAAATTTGATGACCTTTACAAAATGAAATGATGCTTTTAAAAAATATTAATGACAGTACTATATATTTTTTAATTTCACAAAATATTTCTGTTAGTAAAAAAATGGCATAGTTACATAAATTACCCTGTCTGACATGACTTTTTCACGTAATTTAATAGTGTTTCAGTTTTAATAGTAAAGAAATAACTATTGCATAGATTGCAATAAATAGGTTGGCTAAAATAAATAGACAATTTATATATAATGTGCAAAAGTACAGAAGACCAATATCTTTGCAAAGAACAATGGGTAGGTTGCAATATCTGTGGCATAATAGTAGAGAACAGGTTTTTTTTTTTAGTTTTACTGTTGTAAATTTTCAGTTGTTCTTTATTGCCTCTAGGATCAATTATTCACTCCTTTTTTGGCATTTTAAACCCTTCACAATCAGTCTCCAGCCTACTTTTCCAGATTTATTTCCTGTTACTCCCCTTGGTTCAATCTACGATTCAGCCAAAGTGGCCCTTTCCTGTCCCCTATTCTTGGAATACACTCTATCCTCACCTTTGCCCTTTATAAACTCACTTTTACATCAACATTTAGCTCAAGTACCACTTTCTTTTTGAGACCTTTTTCCTGATCTAGCTGCCAGTTCCTCTACCCAGAAAAATCTTACATTTACTTTCTATGTGTTTTTAATTTATATGAATGTGTACAGAATACATATATTTGTTTAAATTCAAATGTAATCTCCAGAAGGGTAGGAGTTGTTTCATTTTGTATCCTCAGCACCAAGAGAAAGAATATTGATTCGTTTATTTTAAATAATTTGGGGGGGGGGTGGCTACTTATTAGTATACAGAGTTTTATTTTAGCTAACAAGATTGCCTTATCAGGTAATAGTTACTTCTTTGATGTCTATTCTATTTATGTTTTCACAAGGTTACTGAAAATAATTTTCTTTTATTTTTGAAGAGGAAAGGGGAAAATAAAAAAGTTTTCATACACTCTTTTCATTCTTGGGAGCTAGAGAGAGGGAGGAAGGAAGGTGACAAACATTTAATGAATGTACCAGGTACTGTGTGGAGTACTTTACATATATTTATTTCATTCAATCCTCACGACAACTTTTTTGAGATAGGTTCTATTATTATTCCTGTTTTACATTTACATTTGACTTGCCCAGAGTCACACAGATAATTAGTTTCTGATGCCAAATTTGAACTTAAGTCTTCTACTTGAGGAAGTAGAAGCTCTAATCAAGGAAGAGGGGGAAGTGAAGGAATTAATGAAAGCATCTGGGGATCCTGAATTTCTAGGTATTTTTACCAATATGATCCCTTTGTGTTCAACAGCAGTTTTATACACATTGTGGTGGCTGACATACAGTTTCAGCAAGTATCTAAAGTTCTTTTTAGCTCAGATTTTAGGTTCTTAGCTTTCTTCCTTTTTAATTTACCTTTGTCCTGGTCCTAATATTACATGAAGCATTCTTTGTCTCCTAACAACCTACAAACTTCTTTCCTTGATCGTTTTTTTACCTCGTAAGTTTTCTAACTTTTGAAGCCCTCTGCTTCCCTAACAGAGAGTTTCTCCACTAATGCTTTGCCAGCTCTTCCACCTCTGGTTGCACAAAAGTATCTTAACATGAAAGAAGTCATGATTCAAATTTATTAAGAACAGTTCCTGTTAATTTCATCTTTATTTAAAACATATGGAAAGATCAATATGTGTGAAATGGAAAAGGACAGTTGGAGAAAGGAATTTTATTTTCATGTTTCTGAGAACATATCAAAGACTGGAACATTTTCTTTGCTTAAAATAAGTAAACTCTTCTTTAACAATGACTTACAGATTTTGTCTTAATATAATTTTTCTCTTAAGACATCAAAACAACATTCTCTTTTAAATGCAAATTCTCCATTACTGAAAAGTTACAATTGGTAATTTGCATGCAGAACTTTGAAACAATTCGAGCCTATCATTCATTTCCATTATAGAGAGAGCTCATCTTCATTGACCATTAATAATGTGTCATCTTATCTTCTAGTAGGGTTTTTTTTTTAAAGTAAGATAGGCTTTAACTGCAGTGATTTGGGTTAGTCACAAAGTCCTATTTACATACCCATAATATAAAACCTTAATTGTGTACATATGGTACATTTCATTTTCATGATTTCTTAATATTAATTTACCTTTTCTTCTCCTGTTCCTGAATGCAAACAACTGTATAGCTATATCAATTCAATTTTACACAGTGAAATAAATCCACTTGATGTTTATATAAAAGCAGCCTGACATAGTAGATAGAAAGCTAGAATTGTAGACAGGAAGACCTGGATTCAGGTCTGGCATATTATTTTTCCTAGCTAAAAAAGTTTGTTTCTCAGTGCTTCTGCCAGTTGTTTAAGACTAAGTTTACAGAAAGATTTACTTATCAAGAGAGTTGCCAGACCAGGAGTTCGCCACAAAGATGATTATAGATGAAAAGCTAGAAGGGACTATAGAGACCATTCTAGTGTAATTCCCTCTTTTTATAGGTGAGGAAACTGAGACACAGAAATAGAAAAGTAACTGGACCAAGAGTAAGTAGCAGGTAGGTTATGAACTCTAGTCCTCTGGCTCAAAAGTCAGTGTTTTTTTTCACTATACCATGTTTGGTCACAGGTATACTTTTTTCTTCCTCCTCACCCCCAAAAGCAGAATGTCATATTTAAGTTTTATTTAGCTTTTCTTGTATGATTTTTAGTTCTCATTAAATTACAGCTAATTTCATATAAAATTTTATTTTTTAAGCCTTTTTTTTTCTAGCCATGGTGGTTTCTCTAGTTTTGGTTAAAGTGTAAACATTTATTTTTAAAATCATAATTGAGATTAATTTTTATTTCATGACAATTGAAAAGAAAATTTCGATATGTAGTTAAAGTTTAATGTTCTGCACCGGAAGCCAAAGAGAGTTTGTGATTCTTATCAGAAATTTCTATGATCTCTCATGAGGTATATGATGGAATAATGAAATAATAAACAGTCGTCTGTAAAAAGATCCCAAGGGTGCACTCAAAGAGAATAAGACTCAGCAGTGAACTTGGAAAGCAAGGTCTAGGGGAAATGCTTGTAAATTGGCCATACCTGAATCTTTTAATAACATCAGACAGCCTGTATCATGTAGTGATATGTAATAATTGCATCACCTTTTCCCCAAGAAAAATAAATCACTTTCAACCCTGGGAATTCCATAATGCTAATAACACATGAGGAGGTAGAAATGTATTTTTTCTGGCAGCTGTTAAGGGAAAAAAGTAAGAAAACACTTTTCCTAAAATAAAAGATTAAGATAGAAGTTGAGTGATTTTTTCTTATCTCTTATAAGGACATGCCTCTTAAATATTTATCAATAAGATTTTTTTTAATCTAATAACTCTCCAGCATAATTTGATTGTATTAGCCATGTTACCAGTGTTCTGTTTTACCATAAACATAGCCAAACTACACACAAAGAAATAAATTCTCGTAAAACTTGAAGGCCTAGCCACCTTATATCTCTTCTTTTTTAAGATTAAATTGTAACCTAAGTGTGTTTCATTGAAACATTTAGAGTGGATACGTTTTTGAAACAGTTCATTTTTTAAGTTGAGTCAATGTACAGCTGAGCAACCTAATTAGGTAAAGTAAACAGGAATATTCCTAAACTTTTTAAAGCTAGGGAAACAAATATTTCTAAATTTGTTCTCATTTAAAAAAATAATATTAGATGGATTACATTTTTAACATTTGCCTTTTTTTTGGTGAGGCACTTTATTAAAGTCAGTTCAGGTAAATATAATGTATGAGAGACCTGTACAAATTATTAAGATTGTCACTGTAGGGAATTCAAGGTAGAATAAAATTAAGTTACTTCTTCCTAGGAATGTATAATCTATTTAGGGAAATTTGCCATGCTCACTTGAAAAAGTAGCCTTATATGGTGTTTTAATATTATAATAAGTTTAACATGAACAATACAGACTGTAAGTTTTGTGGAAGTTCAGAAGAGAAAGTAGGTGCTTCTGCCTGCATTGTTCAGGAAAGGATTTGGAAGGGTAGGTTTTGAGTTGGGGTTTCACTTGGAAGTTGGAGTTTATTTTCCAAAACCAATGCAGGAATTCTATGAATACAAGTCAAGTAAAGTCAACAAGAATTCATTAAGCACCCACTGTGTGCGTGCGTGGTACATAGATGAGGCAGCTAGATGGCTCAGTATATAGAGCATTGGACCTGGAGTCAGGAAAACCTGAGTTCATATCTGGCTTCAGACACTTACTAGCTGTGTGACCCTGAGCAAGTCACTTTACCTTTGTTTGCCTTAATACACTGCAGAAGGAAATAGCAAGAAGACCCCATGAACGTTATGGTCCACAGGCTCACAAAGAGTTGGACCCAGTTGAGTGACTGAACAATAGCAGTGTGCCAGGCTCTGTACTAAGCACTTAGGATACAAAGGAAGGCAGATAATTGTCCCTTCAAGAAGTTTGCAGTCTAATGGAGGAAATAATAGGCAAACAGCTGTTACTGATTATCCTTTGTTTTTGAAGAGGAAAAATAACATCATGGAGTGATGTCTTGACTCTCACTTGAATTAAAGTGAGGCAGAGTTGCACAAAATCATCAGCCTCACTCTCTCTTCCCAATGTGTCTGAGTTCAGTAGCATGGCAAAAATCAGAATGACTGGCAATGGCCCGGGCCGCAGAGGCTGTTCGATATATGACCAGGCTGTAAGTACTCCAGAAGGACTGTTTCAGCTGCCTTCTTGGCTAGTGAAACAAATTCATCTCATTTACCTATTCCTCTGGGGGCAGGGAAGAGGTCTTCACATGTTTGGTGTAGACATTCCCCTAATATGCCTATAAGTTTGAGGCCTATCAGTTGCCCTCAATCTGATATATAGCCCATACAATGAGATGGTTTACCAGGGTGTGGTCACTGCATGCTACAGCTTCTTGGAGCCATAGGTGAGGGAGTTCAGTGAAAGTAGACACTAAATGTGAGTGAGCAGCCCCTAAAAAGGGCTTAGGGAGCCCTTATAGGGGAGGTGCTGGTCCTCCCTTAACACCTCATACACCATAAGCAAACAATTATGTATAAAGAGTATGTTGGGGGGGGGGTAGTCCTCAAGAGAGAAGAACTATGAAAAAGAAGGTTTGTGAAAGCCTTTTTGCAGAAAGTGAGATCTTATCTGAGACTTAGAGGAAGCCAGGAAAATTTAGAGGTGGAAATGAGGAGGAACTGTTCCAGATATGGAAGGCAGCCAGTGAAAATGCTCCAAAGTTGGGAGGTGGTGTGTTATATGCAAGGAACAGCAAGGAAAGCAGTGTTGCTGATATTGGAGTATGGGGTGGGGGAGGCGGTGAAGTAAGATGTAAGAATGTTTGAATATAGGAGAAGTTCAGATAATCAAGTGCTTTAAAACTAGAAAGACCAGAATTTAAGAATATCCTAATAACCAAGCAAAATATAAAAGCCAAAGGGAGGATTTTATATTGCATTCTGTAGTTAACAGGGAGCCAGTGGAATTTGTTGAATAGGAAAGTTATTTTTAGACCTGTGCTTTAAGAAAATTAATTTGACAGCTGAGTGAAGCATGGATTGGTTTAGGGAAAGAAAACACTTTACACAAGTAAAGATAGATCTGAATAATTTTGGAAATATTAATTGCTTATGAGTAGCCTAAACTAATTTAATAAAATGACAGTAATATCCAAAATATTTTATTCAGTGTCATACCAGTCAAACGACGGAAGGATTACTGTGTGGTGCTAGAAAAAAATAACAATTCATCTCAAGGAACAAAAGGTCAAGAATCTCAAGACAGTTAGTGGGGGCTGCGGTCAGAAGGAAAGGGACCTGTAAGTACTAGATCTTGAAACTGTACTACAAAGCAGTAATTAGCAAAACAATTTGGCACTAGATAAGAAATACCTAGGGTCAATTGGAATAACAGATTAGGTATACCACATACAGAAGCAAATAGGCATAGAGCCTTGAATTTGAGAAACCCAAAGATTCCAGCTATTGGCGTAAGAACTCACTATTTGACACCCCTCTCCCCCCAAATAAGGGCTTGGAAAATGGAAAAAGTCTGGCAAAAATTAGTTATAAACCAGCTTCTGACACTATATTCTGATATAAGCCAGAAATAGGTTCATATCTGAGTCATAAACACATCTTAAACTAGATGAACAAGGAAAGAGGGGAAAGGAAATAAGTATTTACAAAGTACTAAGAAGCATTTTACATATATCATCACATTCAAAGAGTTAATTTAATTTAAGGAAAATCATCTTTCAGATCTATGGAGATGAAAAAAGTTCATGGCCAAACAAAAGATAATCACCAAAGTTAAAATGAATTCGTTATGTAAAAATTGGTTTTTTGGTTACATAAAATTAATGTTTTTACACAAACAAAACCAATAAAGCTAAAATTAGAATAGAAACAAGTAAATTGGGAAAAAATTCTTTGTAGCACTTCTTTCTGATAAGATGTCATTTCTGATTCAAATTTGTAAGAAAAGAATCACTATCAAAGGATATGAACACATTTTTCAAATTAAGAAATCCAAGCTATTAATAAATGATCTAAAGAACTAAATATTTTTTAAAAATGCAAATTAAAATAACTCTGCAGTTCCATTTCATGCAGATAGGATTGACAGTTAACAGAAAAAGGAAAATGACAGATACTGGAAGACCTTCAAAATCAGTCATTTTGGGTGGCAATATGGAACTATGTCCAAAAAGTTAGCAAGGTGTTTATAGCATTTTATGAAAAGATACCATTACTAGGTCTGTGCCACAAAGAGAGGAAATAGTAGAGGAAAAGTTTTTAGTAATGTTTTTTGTTTTTTAAATCCTCATAGTTTTCTTCAGACTCTTTCTCTATCTAATAATATATATTTTTTTAAGCACAAAAATGGGAAGAAATGAGGACAATCAATCAATATACTGAAAAAGTCCAAGAATGTGTGCAATAACTTGGGACCTCCTGCCTCTTTGAAGAGATGGGTTGAAAGTGTATCCTTAAATATTTCTTTTTTGAAGCTATGGTTAATCTTTATCATTTTGTTTCATTCACTTTTTCTTTTTCTTTGAAGATGGTAGGAAGTTCTTTCAGTTTACATTGCTATAGTCATTGTATATAGTTTTCTTCATTTTGATTACTTTACTTTTCCTCACATACTTTATATCTTTCTGTGCTTCTCTGTATTCATCACATACATTATTTTTCATAGTGCAATAATATTTCATGATATTCATGTGCTGTAATTTACCTAAACATTCCCCAGTTAATGTCATCTACTTTGTTTCTAATTTCTTGCCATCACAAAAATGTTCTGCTATAAATATCTTGTTTTGGGGGACTTTGTTCTTTTCCTTTGAGTCTAAGCTCAGTAATAGTGTTTCTGGGTCAAAGGATATAGACATGTTAGTCATTTTATTTACACTATTCAAAAGTGCTTTTCAAAATAGTTGTAGCAGTTTGCAGTTATGCCAACAGTGCATTGTTATACTTAACATGCCACAACCTCTCTAACATTGACTAATTGACAGTTTTTGTTAACTTTATTTGCAGAGTGTGAGGTGCAACTTCAGGGTCCTTTTGATGTATATTTCTCTACTCGTTAGTGATTTGCAACCTTTTTTTCTTGTGGTTGTTAAATACTTTCCAGTTCTTTTCAGATCTGTTCATTCATATAATTTGACTACCTTTTATGAAATTGATACTAGGCGTGTGTGTGTGTGTGTGTGTGTGTGTGTGTGTGTGTGTGTGTGTTTGTATGTATAATACTTGCTTGTATATGTTGGGTTACAAACCCTTATCAAAGAAATTTGATAAGGTGGCAAAGCCAAGATGGTACAGTAAAGACAGAAACTTGCCTGAGCTGTCCCCCAAAACCTTGCCAAATACCTTTAAAAATGACTCTACACAAATTCTAGAACAACAGAACCCACAAAAACAAAGAGTAAAATAAATTTCCAGCCCAAGACAACCTGGAAGGTCTACAAGTTGAGAACAGAGTATAATCTAGTGCAGGCTACACTGGCATAGACTAGACCCCAGCAAAACTGGAGCAGGCCTCAGGGGACGGAATCACTGGCAACTGAGGTGGTTTCCTGACTTCTCAGGCCACAAATGCCAAAGACATCTTAGAAAGTCAGTAAGAAAGGTCTACTGGAACTGAGGGAGAGAGGAGCACAATCCAGTCCCAAACTCAGGAAACTGGAAACAGTGGCAGTTTTAGCAGCTTCTTCTGGAGCTCTTGCCCCACATTAAGGGGATCAAGCAACTTCAAGGAAGTTCCAGGCATCTCTTTGCTGGCACTGAGGCAGAACTGTTGCTTTGCCCATACTGGGATCCAGATTGCATTAGTAGGTGGCAGTTCTAGGGCATGGAGGAGCACTAGCATAGCAGAGTTTGTGGCAACAGTGGAGAGGGAATGCTCCTCACAGTTCCAGGACAGAAGAGTGCTTGTGGTCACTCATAGACCACAGCACAGGTCATGAGAAGAGTAAATAGCTCTCAGCAGATCATATCAACTTGAAAGAACTGAAAATTTTCAGGTCCCTAGAAGTATCTCTGAAAACAGCTACACAAAAACCCTAAAGTTTGGGACAGTTAACCCACCACACTGGAAGCAGAGCCCTAACTTAACAGAGAGTTATAAAGTCAAGTAACAGGCTGGGGAAATGAGTAAACAACAGAAAAAAAAAACAAACCTAATTGTAGAAAAGTACTTTGGTAACAAGGAAGATCAAAACATGTACTCAGAAGAAAACAACAAAACCAAAGCTGTTCCATCCAAAACCTGCAAGAATAGTGTGAATTGGCCACAGGCCATGGAAGAATTCAGAAAAGGATTTTGAAAACCAAGTAAGAGAAGTAGAGGAAAAATTAGGAAAAGAAATGAGAATGATATAAGAAAATTGTGAAAGTCAGCAGTTTGTAAACAAACAAAATAGTGAAGAAAATAGCACCTTAAAAAAGTAGACTAGCTCAAATGTCAGAAGAGGTCTAAGAAAGCTAGTGAGGAAAAGAATTGGCCAAATGGAAAAGGAGATCCAAAAACTCACTGAAGAAAATAATTTCTTCAAAATTAGAATGGAGCAAATGGAAGGTAATGGCTGTGAGAAATCAAGAAATTATAAAACAAAAACAAAAAATGAAAAAATGGAATACAGTGTGAAATATCAAATTGAAAAAACAACTGACCAAGATGGTGGAGTAGAAAGATACACATACACTAGTCCTCCCCACCTAAGTCCGTAAAATACCTGTAAAGAAAGACTCTCAACAAATTCTAGAGCAGCAGAAGCTACAGAACAATGATGTGGAGATTTCTAGCCCAAGGTGACTTGAAAGGTGGACAGGAAAGGTCTGTCATACCAGACGTGGAGTCTGCTCAACCCAGTCTTGGTCGGGTGGCATGATGCCAGGAGGAGGACGCGAGCAGGCCTCGGGGGTAGCCTCAACCCACAGGTGCCAAAGTTCAGTGAGAGGGTTTTTCAGTTGGCCAAGAAGGGAGCAGGGTCTTTCCATAACTCCAGCCTCAGGTGGTGGTAGCAGAGGCCACATCCCACAGCAGCAGCTACCACAGCAGCCCACATCCATTGTTAGATTGTAAAACCCCTGGGGGAATTGAGTAGCAGATTCTTATCTCAGCCCTATGTGGTGGCCCTGACCCCACCTAATGCTCCTGGGGGAATTGAGCAGCTTATCTGAGTCTCAGCCCCTGCTTCTTTGGTGGAACTGGAGGCCAGATGGTTGTGGAGAAGGAACTCTACTACTCAGATTCTGGGCACAAAAGTTTCTGGTTGCTCCTAGACCAGTCTGCCCGCTTGACCGTGCCACCTTGGAAGAACTAAGATCTTACAGATCCCCAGAGTATACCCTGCTCCTGACAAAGGACTCAAAAGTTAAGTAACTGGTTGGGAAAATGCCCAAAAAAGGCAAAAAAAGAGTATAGAAGGTTACTTTCTTGGTAACAGGTATCTTCTTCTATCCTCTCAGATGGGGAAGAACAATGCTTACCATCAGGAAAAGACATAAAAGTCAAGGCTTCAGTGTCCCAAACATCCAAAATAAATATTCAGTGGTCTCAGACCATGGAAGAGCTCAAAAAGGATTTTGAAAATCAAGTAAGAGAGGTAGAGGAAAAGCTGGAAAGATGCAAGAAAATCATGAAAAGTGAGTCAACAACTTGCTAAAGAAGACCCCAAAAAAGTGCTGAAGAAAATAACACCTTGAAAAATAGGCTTAACTCAATTGGCAAAAGAGGTTCAAAAAGCCAATGAGGAGAAGAATGCTTTCAGAAGCAGAATTAGCCAAATGGAAAAGGAGGTTCAAAAGCTCACTGAAGAAAATAGTTTTCTCAAAATTAGAATGGAACAGATGGAGGCTAATGACTTTCTGAGAAACCAAGAAATCACAAAACAAAACCAAAGAATGAAAAAATAGAAGATAATGTGAAAAAATCTCATTGGAAAAACAATTGACCAGGAAAAGAGATCCAGGAGAGACAATTTAAAAATTATGGGACTACCTGAAAATCATGACCAGAAAAAGAGCCTAGATATCATCTTTCATGAAATTATCAAGGAAAACTGCCCTGATATTCTAGAACCAGAGGGCAAAATAAATATTGAAAGAATCCACTGATCACCTCCTGAAAGAGATCCAAAAGGAGAAACTCCTAGGAACATTGTAGGCAAATTCCAGAGTTCCCAGGTCAAGGAGAAAATATTGCAAACAGCTAGAAAGAAACAATTTGACTATTGTGGAAATACAATCAGGATAACACAAAATCTAGCAGCTTCTACATTAAAGGATCAGAGGCTTAGAATATGATATTCCAGAAGTCAAAGGAACTAGGACTAAAACCAAGAATCACCTACCCAGCAAAACTGAGTATACTACTTCAGGGGTAAATATGGTCTTTCAATGAAATAGAGGACTTTCAAGCATTCTTGATGAAAAGACCAGAGCTGAAAAGAAAATTTGACTTTCAAACACAAGAATGAGAAGAAGCATGAAAAGGTAAACAAGAAAGAGAAATCATAA
>CM053769.1:217953643-217978222 GCA_028658325.1 Potorous gilbertii
GTCCCATAATTTTTAGTTGTTTCTCCTGGATCTGTTTTCCAGGTCAGTTGTTTTTCCAGTGAGATACTTCACATTATCTTACATTTTGTCATTCTTTTGGTTTTGTTTTGTGATTTCTTGGTTTTTCATAAAGTCATTAGCCTCCATCTGTTCCATTCTAATTTTGAGAGAACTATTTTATTTTCTTCAGTGAGCTTTTGAACCTCCTTTTCCATTTGGCTAATTCTGCTTTTGAAAGCATTCTTCTCCTCATTGGCTTTTTGAACCTCTTTTGCCAATTGAGTTAGCCTATTTTTCAAGGTGTTATTTTCTTCAGCCTTTTTTGTGGTCTCCTTTAGCAAGCTATTGATTTGCTTTTCATGCTTTTCTTGCATCTCTGTCATTTCTCTTCCCAGTTCTTCCTCCACCTGTCTAACTTAATTTTCAAAATCCTTTTTGAGCTCTTCCATGGCCTGGGACCATTGCATATTAATTTCGAAGGTTTTGGATGCAGAAGCCTTGATTTCTATGTCTTCCCCAGATGGTTCTTCCTCATCTGAAAGGATGGGAGAAAGTAACCTTCTATATTCCTATTCCTTTTCCCTCTTTTTTTGGGCATTTCCCCAACTAGTTAGTTGACTTTTAGGTCCTTTTTCAAGAGTAGGGTATATTCTGGGGAACTGTAAGTTTTCAGATCCTCCAATGTGGCACAATCAAAGGAGAGGAGTTTGCTCCCTGGCCAGGCTCATGGCTGAGGTTCAGATCAGCTGCTTAGTTCCCCCAGGGGCTTTAACCTGAGGCTCCAACAGTGCCTCAGCCACTTGTTGCTGCTATGGCTGCTTCCTGGGACCGGGTCTAGGGGAGCACCCTGCTCCCTCATCATGGGGAAGGGAAGGAGCGGGGGGTGAAAAACCTTTCTCATTGACGTTTGAAGCTGCCTCTGTGGGTTGAGTGATCTGCGAACCCTGGTGCTGCTGGAGATTCTGCCACCCCCACCCCCACCCCCCAGGCCTGCTCTAGCCCTTCTCCTCCCAGCAACATGTGACTGAGCCTGGGCTGTGCTCTATGTCCAGTGTGATAGACCTTTTGTGTTAGCCTTCCAGGTCACTCTTCTCTGTTGTTCTGTGACTTCTTCTGCTCTAAAATTTGTTGCAAGTCTTTCTTTGCAGGTATTTTATGGGCTCTGGGGGAAAAACCAGAGTATGTGCATTTTTCTACTCTGCCATCTTGGCTCCTCAATATACCTTTCTCCCTACCATCCTTTGTAGTGAAAAATGCAATGAGACAAAAAAGAAGTTCAGCAAAACTAGCCAGTACATCAGTCAGCTAAAGCCATCATTATGTTCATTGTTCTACAACCATTCTTATACATGTCATTCCACAGATTTTCCACTGATGATATATCTAGGATGCCAGTTTTTTTAAACAGTTTATAGAAATTGGTATAATACCCAGTACATGCATCTCTACAAAGAAGGGAAGGAGATGTAATTTCATATCTTGGTTATTATAATTTCACAGCATTCATTTTCATTTTTTATTACTGTTTTTGTTCTTTCCATTTACATTATTTTTGTATATATAGTTTCTTACTTTTGCTTTTTCAATTGCATCAGTTCATATAAGTGTTTGCAAGCTTCTCGTATTCTTCACATTCTCTGTTTCTTATGAACACCTTAATATTCCATTATACCTATGTACCACAGTTTATGTAGTCATTCTCTAGTTGTTGGATGTTTATTTGTTTCCATTTAATTGTTCCAACAAAAAGTGCTTCATTTGGGATCTTTCCATGTTCATCCTTTTTGGGAATATATTCTTCACCTGCAAGTTTTTGAGTCCAAGCCTTTTATTCACTTGTTTAACATAATTCCAAATTGCTTTCCAAAATGTATGAACTGTCAGTAGTACCAAACTCAAACAGAAATCAATCCCTGTAGTACATTGGTTTAGAAAACCAGAAATTATCGTTATCTAGGTTAGTTGCATTTTAAAATTTTGTTAGGCGTTTCCCAACTACAATTTAGTTTGGTTCAGGCCTGAGTTTTGCAGCAGCAAAGGGAGTGTTATACCTCTGGGCTATCATCGTTCCACCATCAGTGAACTTGCATATCTGTCTTTCCGTAACAGCTCCAACTTCAACTATTCTCTAATTGTCATGTTTGCTAATTTGTTGGGTGGAAAGTAAAACATCTGAAGTTGTTTTGATTCTCACTTCTTTTTAGTAGTAATTTGTAGCAGTCTTTCATGTGGTAGTTTCTAATTTTTCTATTATCAGTTGTTTATATTTCTTGACCATTTATCAGTTGGTAAGGTAGGGGAGGGATTTATTTTATGCTGGGAAGGCTGGTTTCCACAATAAATGGTTGAATAAACTTCTCTTTGTTAAATATTCTATGTCTAGCAAGTATCTTATTGAGTTCTAATCCTAAACCTGAACTGCTGGATTGGCCTGAGTAAGGCCTAGCCTAGAATATGGCATTAGTTCTTGGCTATGGGATTAGAATAATATGTTGGCAATAGGGAGCCAGATAAAGGAGCTTGTCATCCCATGACTGCTCTACTTCTAGATGCCTATGAGGCATAGTCTCATCTAATAAAGGGAATTGCAGAGATCCTGTAATATCAATCTCAATGAGTGCTTAGTGAGGTTGACAGTGTTTATGGATTTAAAAGAGTTTAGATCCTTACGGTAGATCAAAGTGAACTTTTTGTATTAAAACAGCTGTAGATTGGTGTTAATGTATTTTTTTAATCTTCATGTTTTCTAGATAGTGGGGAAATTCATAGTCATAGTAACAGCAAAGGTGAAAGAGACATTGATAATGGAAGTGGGAAATGAATTATAAGGGGAAAGCAGGCTCTCCAGCTGAAAGATTTTGATGCAAAAATATATTATATTCTACCGAGATTAAGGTTACAGTGAAGAGAAGGAGAGAAGTGAGGATGGGAACAGGGAAACTACATTTTTTAGGTTCCTCTGTCATTTATGAGTAACTTGGTATATTTCTTTAACTAGTAGTTTCCCTTTATTAAAGATATGCACCTATCTTTGGTTTCAAATCCTTTCCTCATTTCTTTTTTTCCTTCCCTTTTTCTCTTTGTTTCTCTGTAACATTTAGTGATTTGGTCATTACAGTATTTTGAGAATTGTAGATTTTGTTGACAACTAGTTCATCTTGATCTGAGCAGTGTGACTTGTTTTAAGTACTTATCTTTTCGGTTTACTGTGACTTCCTTGAAGTTTATATTTGCTTCTGCAGACATTTCAGAGTTTAAGTATTGTTCAAATATCTGTTTCTTTCCTTGAAACAATATGTTGAATTTTGCTGAGAAGACAGTTTTAAAGCATGGTTCATGCATCTTAATTTCTTGTAATAAAGTCTTGGCTCTTGTGACAGAGTACTGGTGTTTCTAGGCTTTTTTTTTTTTTTTATGATTTATTGATTCTTCAGGTAATTAGCATGGTCAGGCACCAGAGTATGTGGGAGGGAAAGGCAAATAGAAAGGGCCAGGCCCCAAAATACTTAATGGAAGTGCTAACCAAATGGAATACTTACTTGAGTTTAGGGGATGTGATGAATGCACTCAGACCATGTTAGCTTGTCCAGGAGTGAGAATTGAAGGCCTTTGGTTTAAAGGAGACTGTTGAGAAATATTTACAGCTGCTTCAGGAAGTCCTTTTTTTTGTGAGGAGATTTTGATTCTGAGTTCTAATTATTTGGGAAGTTTCTAATTGAGCTTTTTCACTTTATGGAATATGCCATTCTATTGTCTCTGGTAGTTTCTTGTGAAAATAGAATAATCCTGATTATTCAGCTTGCCTTTCCTTCATATGTAATGGTTTTTCTCTTAGGAGCTTGCAAAATTTATTCTGTTATTCAAATGATCAAATTGAGCCATTATATTTGAATTGGAAGTGTGTCTTTTTGCCCCATAGCAGTCTGCAGATTTTGAAGCACTTTAGTCTATGCTAGGAACTGTATTAAGCACTAGGGATGTAAATAAAGAGGAAAAATATCATCTCTGCCCCCAAGGAGCTCATGTTCTAGTGGGAGAGACAGTGTTAAAATACTCTGAATATAATGTGTGTGTGTGTTGTCTGCCTCCATGTTAAGAGAACCTCAGGTTTATCCTGTTAATGTTTTTGGGGAGGATAACTTAGGGGCATCACAGGGTAAGCTTTCATAGACTTGCACCATCGTGGAACTTGTGAGGCTGCAAGAAAACTTTAAACTTTAAAACTTTAAAGCCTGTTGAGTCAGTTAAATTTAGTGGTTGTTGAGCATATGGTACAGTGGTACAATATGGAACTCCTGGCCACATTCCTTTGATTTGGGAATCTCATAGAAAGCTCTTCCAAAGTCAGTTGAATCTGTTAGACAACCAGGATGAGAATTATACTTTGTCCATTTTTAGGTGGTTAAAATAGGAGTAACTTGCATACCTACTCCCATAAACATGAGATTCCTTTATGATAAGCTCCTTAACAGGGTCAGCAAGGGAGAGGATGAAATTTCTACTAAACATAAGTGTTTGGTAGCCTGGATAGAATGTATGTGAGAAGTGGCCTCCTTTACTGCATTATCCCTTGAGCTTTCTGTCCTGTCATGTATATACATATACATACACACACACACATGCACACATCTATGCAAAACTTTTTATGTCATTAGAATTTTTATATAATTAACATGTTTTTATTTTATGAAAATAAAAACTTAATAATTTCTTAATGTGTGTAATACTTTCTAGTGGGGTATATTAGTATAGTTTATTTTGTGTATTTGGTAGAATGGGCTATATTACTTAATGCATGGTTGCACTGTAGGTCATACCTGAATTATCAATTATCCAAAAAAAAGTGTAATACAGTTTAGCAGTTTTAAAAGAAAATCATCAAACATTTATTCCCTTTCCTTTCCACTTCTGCATTCCACTAGGGGGGAAAAGAAAGAAAAATAAAAATCCTATAACAAATATGCATTGTCAAGATAAACACATTTCCATATTGCCTATGTCCAGTCTGCTTTTTGAGAGAAAATTTTGAGAAATGGGAAAAAATAAACTGGATGACTGGCTATTGTATTACAATCATTATCTTGTTATATTTTAAAAATATTAAATGAATTACATATGTGTAATTAGAGTTGGTATTTAAGTTCAGATTTGGTAATATTAAAAACAAAAATAATGTCCTTAAATATCTGTTTTTTGTTGGACACCGTGTTGAAAAATTTTTGTTTACAAAGTTAATTCATTTTAAACTGCCATAAGCTGAGATGTTTTCCATTTTTGACACTACAGTGCAAAATTTTGAATCAAAATGGTTTATAATGGCCCCCCCTTTTTTTACTTTTCCATAACAACATGAGTACCAAATTATAGCTGTGCAATTATGTAAACAATGGAAATGCTTCCAGAATGAATCCTTCCTTTTAAATTTTCATTTTGTGTAACTGTTGAAAGGTTTGGTGCCATAATAAACAAAATTATTTTACACATTTATCGTTCTAAAGGTCAATTATGAAAGAACTAAAGAAACAACACTGTACAAAATGAATAAACCAATTTCTGTTGCTGTCACCATATGTTTCTCTTATTGCTTATTTTCCCCCCAGTTACTGTGTACATAGCATTCAATTAAAGGGATTCATTTACCAAGCTGAATAGTTTGTGTTTATGGAGCTGTGCTTTGAAGGAGAGGAAACAACATGCCTCTGTTTGAATTACCTGATTTTTTTCAAGATCACTGATAAGGGACAGATGTTCTCACTTGGTTACTTTCTCATAAACCTGAATCCTTTGATAAGCTGCAAAACCACCGAGTGACTATATTGCAATCTAGCTTTTAGCATCCATTATAGGCAGAACACAGATTTTTAATCAGAAAAGGAAGAAAAGTTCTAGAACTTTAGTTATGAACTGTTACAGCATCTTAAGTAACAAATTATTTAAAACAAGTATAAAAAGGTTTTCCTCTGTTTTGTATTAACATGCTTTCAAAATTATATTACTCTATATTAATATAGATATTATATTATTATAATATATTTTTATAATATACATTATGTAATTATAACATTAAATATATTAAGTACTCTAACGTCAATTTTACCATGGCTTTAGTTGAGGGTAAAGCCTATGTAGAGTCTTTAGAACCTTCTATTTTGACAACACTGGCTGTAAGTCTCATGCAGTAACAGTAGTTATAGTTTACAGATTGTTAACAATACTCGGACTACCTACCTGATTGACTTTTTATGGCAAAGGCACTCTTTAAACCTTAAAGTACTTTGTAAATGTGAACTGTTGCTATTTTGAAGGATTTAACAGTTACAAAGCATTTCACTGAAACTAAAAGTCACAGAATCTCAGAGATGGAAGGCTGTCTGAGAAGTCTGCTCCTCAGCTCTGTTCCTGAACCAGAATCAGGTGATTATCCAGGTTTCCTTATAGATCTCCAAAAAAGGAGAACCCACTGCTTTTTGAATGAGTCCATTTTACTTTGTGATGAATTCATTTGTTAGAAAGGTTTCCTTTTATATCAAGGTCCTTTTTGCTTCTTGCAACTTCCACCTGTTGTTTCTAGCGCTTCCATTTTGGACCCTGCAGAACAAGTCTTATCTCTTGCAGACATGGCAGTGCTTCAGATATATGGAAGTATCTATCATGTCAGCAATTCCACAAGCATTTATAAAATACCTGCTGTGTTCTAGACATTGTGCCAGGGATACAAAGACAAAATGGAAAATAGTACATGCTCTTAAGAAATTTACACTCTGAGGTATTGGGGATTAGATACAACATTTATACAGATAATTCCAAGATAATTTGAAGAAATAGAGGTCTAAAAACAAGGATTTTTGGAATGATTTCCTTCATGTAAGAGGTAACACTTGAATTAAGCCTTGAGAAAAACTAAGAATTTAAGAGGTAAGTGCATTCTAGGCGTGGAGAATAGCTTGTGTAAAGGCACACAGGTATGGAAGTGGTAGTGAACTGTTTACGTTTGAGAAATAGCATGGAGGCTGATTTGGCTGTAAGAGCCTAAAAGGGTGAAATGAAAGACAATTGTGTTGGTGGGGGGTTTTCTGCAAACGTAGGGATGAGCAGGATCATGAAGTGCTTTAAATGACAAGATGAGGAGTTTGTATTTCATCATCAAAGCAGTAGAAATACACTGAAACTTCTTGAGTATTCGAGTAACATGATAAGACCCAAGTTTTAGAAAGACTCTTTTGGCAGATGTGTGGAGAATAGGGTGATGAGCCCAGAAGCCTTGTATTCAAGAATCAAATCCAGAAGCTGCTGCAGTAGTACAAGGAAAAGGTGTTAAGTACCTGGATTGGGATTATGGTCATGGGAGTTAAGAAGTGTCATGTAAGACATAAAATGGAGATAGAAGTGAGAGAATCTGATAATTGATTGGATATGAGACTGGAATATGACAACGAGTAAATAGCCAAGGATAAGGATCTAGTTGTGGACCTCAATCAGGGGTTCTTAACCTGAGATCTGTGAACTTTGTTTTTTAAAAAGTACTTTGTTAGTTGTATTTCAGAATCATTGTCTCCTATATGTTTTATGCATTTAAAAAACAAATATGGAAATATATAGTAAAGCATATATATGTGTTACCGTGTATGTGTTTGTGGGGAGAGAGAGATGTTGCTGCACTTGAGGAAATCGAATATATGAACTGCCCTATTACTAAATATCTGCCCTCAAGGAATTTAACCTTCTCCTTGCCCCTTGCAATAACCAGTAATACAGGGAAGATAGATATTTTTAGACTTTCTTTCTCTTTCTCTCTCTCTCTTTTTTTTTTTTTAACATGAGAGAAAACAGAGACCAAGAAAGGTGTAACGTAGCTTGTCTAAAATCATACAGCTTCTTACTTAGCCAGGGAGGAAAGGGCTCCAGACAAGGTCTTGCTAATTTCTTTTAGTTACTTCTTATAAAACTTCCCTTGCTTTCTCCTATAAGTATTCTTGTTTCTCCTCAGGTCCTGCTTGTCCTTCAGCTTTTCCCTAGTTCTACTGAACATCTTTTCTCCAAATCCAGTTTCATAATTTCCAAGTTCTTCAAACCCTCTTCACAGTTTCTTTGTCTTATTCGACTTCTAACTCCTCTGCCATATAATCTCCTTCAGATTTTGGAAGTGAAAGCAAACACTTTCTTTCACTGGCTTGTTTATTCATTTATTCAGCAGGCCTTTACTTTTAGCAGGTGTTCATTTATAAAGCAAGCATCAAGTCCTTATACTTACTATACTCCATCCATCAAGTTTTGTAGGGGAAAATGAAAATAATTACTACCCTCAAGGGACTCACTGTCTACTTGTTCCTCACATCTGCTAATGAGGTAGGGAGTGTATATTTTTAAATTACTATTTTTTACATAAGAGGAAACTGAGAGCAATAAATATTGAGTGACCTGTCCAAAATCAGACATCTAATTTAGTTGGGAAGCCAAGGGCTTATATCTGGGTCTGTTGCCCTTTCTCTATACTGTACTTCCTCTCGGTATAAACACCTTCATCAAAAAGATCCTTTGGAAATACTAAAAAGGTTGTTATTCTTTTCCTTTTGTTCTAGAAATGAAATGTATTTTTCTTATATACTATAATGCTTTACTACACTGTCATTCTATCTGCTCAGTTTCTTATATTTCCAAATTCCAGAAGACTTTTTAGTACTCGTGCTTATAGAAAATATGGACAAGCCTATTATCCCTGAAATTTGAATATGGACTGATGTCATTCAAGAGGCACGTTTATGTTGTTTCTTATGAAAATGTTTGACACATAAATTATATCACAACATGTTTTTACAAATCAAAAGTATCTATAAAATTTTTATGTCTGCCTAAACTTCACATAGTGTATATATGTATGTATATGTGTATATATGTGTATACATATATAGATAGATGAATATTGTACACAATATTGTGTAAGTAGATTTAATATTAAAATAGCCTAGTCTGTTATACAAACAAATGTTCTACTTTGAAGAACATAGTTATAAAAGAAGCACCATATTCTTTGTCTCTTTTTCAGAAAATATGACAATGTACAGATGGTCTTTAGGGCATGTTGTGTACTAGGAGTTTAGACTATAAATTAGCATGAAGCAAACTTAGTTTTTAGTCTTTCAGGAGAAAGATTTAACTTTAGTGACTACAAAGAAGTGTGCACCTAATTTGCATTTTGTGCAATCCTAGTATTTATCCCTTGCTGCTACTACTACATAGATGTAAATCCTTTGAGTTTGAATTCAGTGTGGCTAATCAAACAAGCAGGTGTATTATAACTAGGCTGAATAAGCCTAACCTTTCTTTTTTTCACTTTCACACCAAACCTTTTCTAGGGCTTTCTAATCTATGGTTACTAGATCAGGTCCTAGTTATTTCCTGATTTCCCTGTCATCTTGTGGGTGGTAGAGGTTAGGTAGGCTAGCCATCTGCTACTTTACCCTCCCAGTTGGTTCTCCTTCCTTTAAGAAGCAGGTTTAGTTAAACAGCTTGGCAAAGGTCCAGAGGGTGGAATCTGTGTGACTTTATCCTAGTCAAATTGGTCTGTAGCTCTTTAGAGTGAATAACAACTTGGCTATTTTCATTTGCTTCACAATTTACATATTTTTTTACGGTGCATAGGCATCTGATACTATAGGAAAGGGCATGAGGCATCCCCCTCCCCACATCTTTCTTTTTTACAAAGAAATAAAAAGTTTGGTGGTGTTGTAAAACCATTAGTTTTTAGTATCTCACAAAGGTGGCATAGGACAGCATTCTCAAAATAATTCTAAATATTCAGTTGTCAAAAACTCGATTTGAACTACTCGTTAAAGATTTTTTAAAAATTAAATAGGGTGTGGGATTTAGAATCTAACATTAACAGGTGGAATTAACACAAGCACAACAAAGTTAACATTATGGTTGTTTGCCTTATTAATCTTCAAATATGCTACATTCTGCTACCTTTTTAGGCAGGTTTGCACAAATCCTTTCATTGCAGCATATGTCAACAGAAATGTTCTCCCATCTGCTGCTGTATAGCTTGATGTCTGATATTCAGAGACAAGGGCACAGCACAATGCGTACCTCTGTTAGTAGTTACAGGTGTGTTGTGAGGAGCCCAGTGCATTAATCAGACCCTTAATTATGAAAAAGGTGGATCTTTTGTTCTGACCTTGGAGCCTGAATTTACCACACACTTTATAAAACTACAGCATCCATCTGCTCCATCTCTTAGAATGTTTGTCTTGACTGATATTGACTTTAAAATGTATCAAAGGAAGTGATTAAAACAGGTTTAAACATTAACTTGAAGGCAGCAGTGTAGCTCATTTTGGTTGAGAAGAATAAAGAATTTGCCTACTCTGATTAGTAAAAGTTTTTTGTATGTCAAAATCACTCTTTAAAATGTTTTATTTCAGAATAGAGATAACACTGACTTCTTAGAATTTAGTGGATTATTATGGTTGGGTAATAGATTTCAATTTTAGACATTAATGTTCTTCAAATTGTTACAAGAAATTTCTAAAATAACTTTATCAGGAGGATAAGAAAAGACATTTGATGCCACATAAAGAGAACATTTTAAAGTATTTTTTCTAATTAGTGTCCTATGGTTTGATTAATGTGTATAATCATAAAATGTCAGGTAATGATTCTCAAGTTTTCCTTATTTCTAGTCACTTTTCTTGACCTCATGTTTTTAATCCCTTGTATTGACTTTCATGAAAGCTTCACTGAAGCCCAGATAGATTAAATGACTTAACTGAGGTCATGCAGCTCATAACAGACAGACAGAATATGAACCTGAATTTGACCTTAGAAATTTCGTAGCTGTGTGACCCTGGCCAAGACCCTGTAAAACTCAGTTTCTTCATCAGTAAAATGAGCTGAAGAAGGAAACGGCAAATCACTCCAGTATCTTTGCCAAGAAAACCCCAAATGAAGTCACAGGGTTGGATGTGACTGAAGGACTAAACAACAATGACAACAGCTATGATTCCAAATCCATTGATCTTTCCATTGCATTATGCTGTGGTCACTCTTATAATGACTATTGTGTTATACTAGAAATCAGAGGATGCTCTTTGTACATTAAGGAAAGTTCTGTTGGTTGCATATCATAAATTTTGATTACATGTGTGCACACAGATATCACTGATAGTTATATATTCAAATATGAAGAATTCAAATCTTTATATGTCATTGTGCCTAATCAGTGAACTCTTCTCTTAAACATCTTAAAACACTGACTATCCCCAAAATGAAATATGTCACTTAGTTGGCAACCTTTAACTTTTTTAGAAGGAAAAAAAAATCTTTAACTGTAAAAGAATTTTCAGTCATTGAATAGCTGAAGAAAAAAAGTATATTCTTTAATCATCATTTTAGAAGTTGAAGAGCACTAGAGTTGGGAAACTATGTTTTTGTAACCTAGACAAAGTTGGAACATTGTATCCCTTGTATTTTTTTACTTTCCACTGGAGTCTGAAATTTCTGATTAGAATGACCGATAAGTAGATCTTAGAAGTCCACTTATCTGTCCCTCTCCACCTGTTACCCACCCCTCAGAAATATACACTTTTTACATATGAGGAAACTGAGATTTAGGTTAAGTGTGAAACATTAACTGTGCACCTGCTATGTGCCTTGTGCTCTTCTAGACCTCTAGAAATTGAAAAGCAAAAAGGGAATAGACCCTATCCTGAAGAAGGATAGATTTTTATCAGGAGAGGCAGCATATATACTACAAATTAAAAATCTGATAAACAGGAAATGCCAATAGCTGAGGGTTGACAAGAAAAAGTCTCATATAGGAAGGAGATGGTTCTTGATCTGAGCATTTAAAGAAACCAGGGATTCTAAGAGGAAAAGTTAAAGAAAACATGTTTTATAGGTCTGGGGGTATAGCCAGTGCAAAGAAACAGAGATGGAATGTTCTGTTTAAGGAAGGGCAAAAAGACAACTTTGGCTGGATTGTAGCTTGCGTGGAGGGGAATATTATATAATCAGACTGGAAAGGGAGGGTGGAACTAGGTTTTAAAGGACATTATGTGCCAAACAAAGGTGTTTTTATTTGATCCTAGAGCTACTAAGGAGTTCAGTGGATTGTATTGAATAGGGCAGTGACATGGCCAGACTTGTGTTTTAGGAATATCATAATTGTATTGGATTATAGAGGAGAGAAATGAATCAAGGAGTCTTAATTAGGAGGCTATTTCAGTAGTCCAGGTTAGAGGTGATGAAGGCCTGAGCTAGAGTAGTGATTATATGACAAGAGAGAAGAAGATAGATGTGAGAGATCTTGTGGAAGTAGAATTGACAAGCATCGGCATGTGAAAGTGTATGTGGAATGAGGAACAGTCAGTCAAAGATGACTCTGAACTTGCAAACCTGGATGATTAGAAGGCAGGTGATACCTTTGACAAAAGCAGAGAAGTTTGGAAGAAGAATAAGTTTGAAGGAAAGATGATTCTTCTATTTTTGACCTTTTGAGTTTGAGATGCTTATGTAAAATTCAGTTTGAAATGTCCAGTATACAGTTGGTCATGTGGGGAGATGAGTGGGAAGGCAAGTGTTAGAAATGTGGATCTGAAAGATATCTTTGTAGAAATAAGTGAACTCATGGGATATGGTGAGAGAGAAGGTGGGGGCAGAGCCAACTTGGTGGAGTAGAAGGATGGACCTGTAGAAGCTCTCCCCCCATAGCCTATAAAATACCTGTAAAAAAATATCTCTAAACAAATTCTAGAGCAGCACAAGCCACAAAATGACAGAGTGAAAGAGATTTCCAGCCCAAGACAGCGTGGAAGGCTGACAGGAAAGGTCTATCGCACCAGTCTCAAGGCCGAGCATAGCACAGCCTTGGCCTTGTGGCACAGCTCAGATAGGACTAGAGCAGGCTTCAGGGCACAGAACCCCAGATAGCAGCTGCGGTTCCCAGATCACTGAATCCACAAATGCCAAAGACAGCTTCAAAGGTCGGTGAGAAAGCTTTCACCTGGGTGAGAAGGGAGCCAGGGTCCTGCCCTAATACCAACCCCAGGTAGAGGAAGCATCCATTTTTGGAGTCCTTGGCCTAAAGACCCTGGGGGAATTGAGCCTTATCTGGATTTCAGCCCTGAGTTTCACTCTTGGAGTGAGGAACAGTGCTGGCCTGGTAGAGGCTCTGGAGACGGAATTCTACTTGCAGATCCTGGGCAGAAAAGCTTATGGTTGTTCCCAGACCAAAATGCAGACCAGGAGACAAGTAAACTCCTCTCTCTTAATTGTGCCACCTTGGAGGAACTGAGAACTTACAGGTCCCTAGAGTATACCTCCCTCTTGACAAAGGACTCAAAAGTCAAGTAACTGGCTGGGAAAATACCAAAGAAAGGGGGAAAAAAATAAGACTATAGAAGGTTGTGTGTGTGTGTGTGTGTGTGTGTGTGTGTTTGTCCTTCATTGCTGAATATCAGAGAAATAATGACATGACTTGAACTTGACTTTGTTTTAAGAGAGAGAGAGAGAGAGGGCGGTGCAGACCATCAGCTTCACTTCTCCTCCACAGCCATCTGAATCCAGTGACCAGATATTCATCAGGATGACTAGATGACTCAGGATGAGGCAGTTGGGGTTAAGTGACTTGCCCAAGGTCACACAGCTAGTGAGTGTCAAGTGTCTGAGGTGAAATTTGAACTCAGATCCTCCTGACTCCTACGCTGGTACTCTATCTACTGCACCACCTAGCTGCCCTCTATAGAAGGTTACTTTCTTGGTGAACAGATATTTTCTTCCATCCTTTTGGATGAAGAAGAACAATACATACCATCGGAGGAAAACATAAAAGTCAAGGCTTCTGCATCCAAAACCTCCAAAATTAATATGCAGTTGACTCAGACCATGAAAGAGCTCAAAAAGAATTTTGAAAATCAAGTAAGAGAGGTGGAGGAAAAATTGAGAAGAGAAATGAAAGTGATGCAAGAAAATCATGAAAAGCAAGTCAACAACTTGCTAAAGGAGACCCAAAAAATGCTGAAGAAAATAATAACTTTAAAAATAGGCTAACTCAATTGGCAAAAGAGGTCCAAAAAGCCAATAAGGAGAAGAATGCTTTAAAAGGCAGAATTAGCCAAATGGAAAAGGAGGTTCAAAAGCTCACTGAAGAAAATAGTTCTTTCAAAATTAGAATGGAACAGATGTAAGCTAATGACTTTATCAGATACCAGGAAATTACAAAATGAAACCAAAAAAAAAAAGACAATGTGAAATATCTCATTGGAAAAACAACTGACCTGGAAATAGATCCAGGAGAGATAATTTAAAAATTATGAGACCACCTGAAAGCCATGATAAAAACAAAAGAGCTTAGACATTATCTTTCATGAAATTCTCAAGGAAAACTGCCCTGATTTTCTAGAACCAGTTGGGTAAAATAAATATTGAAAGAATCCCCTGATCACCTCCTGAAAGAATCCAAAAAGAGGGAAGAGAAGGTGAGAAGGCACTGACTGGACTGAAGCTTGGGGAACTTATTCATTTAAGGAGTGGGATATGAATGATAGTCCATCAAAGGAAACTAAAAAAGAGTAGTCATACACAAGGGGAACTGAGAGAGAACAGTGTCAAAAGAACTTATATGGAGAATATATTATCCAGGAAAAAGGATAGTTAGCAGGGTCAACTGCAGAGAGATTAATAAGGATGAGAATTGTGAAAAGACAATTAGATTTAGCAATGGGAGGGTGCAGTTTCAGTTGAGTAGTGAGGTTGGGTGCCAGATTGCAGAGAGTTGAAAAGTGAATATGAGTCAAGGAAGTCAAAGCCCTCAGTGTGATAGCATTTTCTTAGAATTTGGCTATGAAAGAATGAGGAGATATGGAAGGATAGGTGTAGGGGGATGATAACGTCAAGTGAGGATTTTTTAAGGATTGGGGAGACTGGTGTATTTCGCCAACTTTTCACATAATACCTACATGACATGGAAAACAGCATCTCCTGGAATTTAAATATGTACATTTCTGAAGACCAGTATTAAAATATCTTACTTTAAAATGTCTATTGTTAGAGACTCCTCTTTGTGTTTTTAGCCTCGACAACTGTTTACTCTGTCTGTCCCTCTTCTCCCTTTAGTATGGCATTACAATTCCTAAAGATGATTTTAGCCCTTGTACCTTTGACTCTGGTAAAACCTGTTCTAACTTTTATTATTGTAGTGGAAAGAATAGCACCTTTGGAGATAGAAAACTGGGACTTGAGCTCACCTATTTTCTGGTTTGGGGAGCTTGAGCAAGTCCCTCTCTAGTCTCAGTTTTCTCATGTCTAAAACAAGCAGATAATGTTTTCACTAGCCTACCTCCAAGGATGGTGTGAGGACTAAATGACTGAAAATACTTGGTAATCCTAAAGTGCCGTTAATGTAAATTATTGCTATTATTAGGACTAGCTGCATTATTTGGACAAATCACTTTGATTCTTGGTGCCTCATTTTTCCATTTTCAAGATAGATATCGTAATACCTTACTCTAGGAATTAAGTGGACTAGGTGATCTTCAAAGTCCCTTCTAGCTGCAAAATCTGTGATTTATTTATCTCATAAAAATGCCTATGATGTATTTATCTCATAGAGAGGTCATGAACACATATGAGGTAATAATTCTTTCCTCAAGTATGTATACTCTGCTCTTAAAGGAAGGCCCTGTGGAAATACGAAGTAGAAAGTGTTGTTGCAAATCTTAGAATCTCATTGCTCTTCTGTTTCAAAGTTTTTTCCATGTATAATTGAACATGTAACCTCATTTTTTTTCTTCTGTCCCTCAGGATATCTTAAATACTGTTATAAGGCATTGTCCTTCCCGTTTTTTCTTCTTGGGTTTACCTGGCTTTACAATGCTGATAGGAGACTTCATCACTGCTGCATCCAAAGTTCTCAGTACAGACATGTTGGCGGTGAGTATGACAATGCTCAACATCCAAGTTCCCAAGAGAGTGTACAATCGCTAACAAGGTTCAGATTTCTCCACTCTTAACAGGTGTTGACTCATTAGTGCAATGTGAAACTGGGCTCTCAGGGTAGATACCATGGCAGCTGATGTGTGAAATTGTAGGATAAGGTGACATACTAGTATTGCAAAGGTGTTTCATCAAAAGGCCAAAGTGTGAGAAATCATATCCTCACTACTATTTCAGCACATTTACACACTAAAAGCAAGTCTTGGGTTTCACAGTCTCATTAGCTTTTTATAATAAATGAAAATGGAACTAGGTGCTTGTAATAAGCACAGATTTCTAAAGATAATGCCATTCAGAATTTTTTTTTTTTGTTAAATAGAGATGAAGAGACATATAAAACATTTTGGTTACTTTAAAATGAAAATGGTTTTTAAAATGAAGGGACTTTTAAAAATTCACTTATTCAATAGCAATTTGTTAAGGATTTAATATCATCAAAGCACTATATAAAGGGAATTACAAAGATTAAGACATGATCCCTGCCCTCTTTCATATATATTTGTTTCAAATTCTGTATCATGTCTTAGCATACTAAACCATTATTACCAAAATTATTTCAGCATTTTATTAATGCTGATGATTATAAGCTATTGTTCATAAATAAAAACTATGTTTTTTATTAAAGCAAGTGGACATAAATTTACATTGTAATGTAAAGTTCATATATAACATTTGCTTTTGATCTTTACATTATGCCAGAATATTGTGTGGTATCTTGGAAAAATCAGTCACTCAACAGACATTTATTAAGTACTTTCTATGTGCCAGGCAGTGTGCTAGGTGATGAGGAGACAAATAATGAATGTGTGCTTATAAAAAGCATACAAGTACAAGATGACCACTTTTACTTAAAGTGTCATTGTGGAATGATGTTTTTATGTTTAAACTTATGTCATACTCTTTACCCTTTTCATGTTACCTATTCATACCCAACTAAAATGTATTTCTTTTTGTATGATTTACCCCATGAATGGTGAACTTGATTATTAATTGAGGGCTTCTGTTACTTTTAACAGGAAAAAGCTAGGTATTTATGCTGTTATACAAAACTAGACCCTTGAGTCATTTACAAAAATGTTTATTGAACCATTAATACCTAACAGCTTGAATTTACTTTCACACTTAGTTACTTAAAAAAAGATAAAAAAAGGATAAGCATGAGATGGGGAATGATTTAATTATGAGGTCACAGCTGCAGAATACGAGAGAAGGATGCCAGCTGCTAAATTGGTATTCCTAAAATACCAATCTAGCCCTGTCATCTTCCTAATCAGAAATCTTCAGTGGCACACAATTGACTCTAAGATAAAGTACAATTTCCTCAGTGTGGCATTTAAAGTCTTGATAACCTGGCTTTCACCTATTTTTCATACTTAATTCATTTTACTCCCCTTGATGCCGTCTTTGTTTAGGGCAAATTAGCCTGGTAGTTCGTCTTCTTGAAATTATATCTCTTGACTCCACGTTCTATGCATGGAATGCTTCACCATTTCTTCCCTAGTTAATCAGTCAAGTCAACAAAAATTAGTATGTACTTACTGTGAGGTTGCTAATTACTGAGATATAAACACACAAAAAGATCAAAACAGTCCCTATGAACAAGGAGTTTAAATTCTAATCCCTAACTTTCTTCTGAGTATAGCCCATGTGATACCAAGGTAAATCTTCTCCTGATTCTTCCAGTTACTAACACTTTCTTCCCCTGGAAATGACTTTATGTTATTTTCTATTTTGTTTTTGTTGTTGTCCATTTGTTTTAGTTCTGTGGGATTCTTTGGGATCTCTTTTTGGGTTTTTTTGGGCAAAGATACTGAAGTAGTTTGCCATTTCCTCCTCCAACTCATTCTACGTATGAGGAACTTCAGGCTAACAAGGTTAAGTGATTTGCCCAGGTCATACTGGGCAACTGTCTACTGTCTGAGGCAGGATTTGAACTCAGGTCTTCCTGACTTCTGTTTTGTGGCTTGGTGCTCTATTCACTATACCACCTAGCCTCTTGTTTATTTAGCTATGTACAAGTTGAACCCTCCTAGTAGAAATATAATCCCTTAAGTGCAGAGTCAATTTACTATGTCAAGCATTGGAGAGGGAATCGAAAATTATAATCATGATGCTGTACCAAACTGAATTCACATTATAATAGATTAATAGATATAAATATTGTGAATATATTATGCTTAAAAATACCTTTGTCAATTAAAAATAATATTAGCTGTGTATGCCCCAATAGTATTACTATATTATCAGAGCAAAAAGTAACGGAATTACAAAAAAGAATTACAAAGGAAAACTGTAATGGAAAACTATAAAGGGGACTGTATCATTGCCTCACTAACAACATAACAAATCAAACAAAAACATAAATAAGGAGTTACAAATAAATAGGATACTTAAAATCCCTACTAGATTGTTAACTGTAAAGAGAAATTGAAATTGGTATAGTAAAACATTTATTTGTTACTAACATGCATATTGAATTGTAATAAAAATTTTTATTAGTTGAGGGAAATTTTGCAAATAAATTCCGAAATTTTATGCACTAGATGGGAACAGAAAAGTGGCAAGTTTATATCTCAGTATGCCTATCTATTAAAAAAAAAGGAAATTATTTAGTAGTTTTCATTAAACACACAAACTCTCCTGTGGAATCCGTAAAGGTCTCGTAGAGAAAGTGGAGTTTGTTTTGCAGGTTAAGGTGTCTTCTAGAGAGGGAGGAAAGGAAGGAAGGCAAGGAGGAACAACTATGGAGCTAGTTCAGTAATCGTGACAAGAGACGATCAGATCCTGTACCGTAATAACATGGACACAGAAGATATTGTGCAGGTAGAAATGATGAAATTTGCAATTAATTGGATGTAGAAAGGTGAGGAAGAGTGAAATTTTTTTTCCCCAGTGCCTCAATGGTATGAAACTACCCTGTGTTCTCAAAGGCCATGCCAGTGTAGTAATCCCAGTGCCATGACTCCAGCAGAAGTGGCTTCAAGTGGACTGGTGACAGACCATATGTCTGTGCACAATGACAAGCCTAGCCTAGTTTGGAAAGGCCAATCCTTCAGTTTGACCACATGTTGATGTATTTTTTTTATTCTATCAGCCCTTGAAGAATTTCTGCTAAGCTGTCCTGAGATGGAATCCACATTAGAGGGAGTACCCATATTGACAGAATCACACAATAATACTTACTGCCCTAAGCAAAACCAACAGCTAATTATTTCACTTGAGAGTGAACCATTAATTTTTTTCTTATAAACAAAAGATTAATCTATTTTTTTTTCTGTTTCACTCTCAATTATTCTTCGTTTTTTGATATTTCCTCTCTGTCGATAATATTTCTGTATTCTCTTCTATGGTTCCTATCTGTATTGTAAAACTCAGGCATTCACCCTAATGTTTCCCAGTGTCATTAACTGAGCAGCAGTCTCTACATGATGAAATGTATTTATTGCTGTTTTTCTTTCCCAAAGTAATCCTATATAAATGTATTTGATAACCCATGAGTGTATCAGCACTTCTTTCAGACAGATTCATGTTGTGGAAAAAATGAGTCTTGATGATTTTTTTCTTCATCCATCCCACCCCCATCTACATACTAGCTCCCAAGAGAAGCTATTTGAAGTTTTCTGACTAGTTATTCATGGTGTGCAAACAGTCTATTTTCAAAGTCCTATATAAACTGTCTTCTGGGTTTATCCCATGACATACTCTCTAGACAAGTGTATCATACTTTCCTATTCAGTTCTGGCTACAAGTCAAATGATCTCCTTTTCTGAAGATGTATCTTATTCTTTCTTGTGTACTCTATGTAGCTCATTCATAATGGCATAATATACTCTGCATCTGTCATTTTTTCTTTTGTCACTGGCTTTTTTTTTTTAAAAACTTGACTGCTGGCCTGAATTGTTAATAGCTTATAAATAACTTATATTGCATTAAAAATTCTATAAGACAAAGCATTTTTTTGCTGGTTCTACATAATAAATCAAAGCCAAAACATGTCAGGCTGTAGTATTGTTCCAGGTATAGATCATAGTACTAAAATTAGATCACTCTTAAAAAAAAAATATACACACACAGAGTGAAAAATGCCATTTGAACCTTACTCTGATTTATACAGGCCAACTTGATTGCCAGAAATATGGAGATAAACTCAGACTACTTAGTTTTTAAGGTACTTATCATTTCAGTATAAATCTGTTCTAAATCCAGTAAAGCCAATCTGTAGTCATATACCTACTGAAACAGAAAGACCATCTTCTTTTGTGCTTTGTATTTCTTTCAAATCGACCATTCATGAAAAAAATTTCAACTTTATTCCGCTAATGTTTGAAAACTTTCTTTGAGTGATTCTCTTGGTTGTACTTTTTTTTAAATTTACTTCTCTAACATGACTTTAGTACACATCTCTTAGTATCAAAATTTCAATTTATAAAGAAAAGAAGAGAAGAGGTTGAGACAGTAAATTTTTGTTGCATACATTTTTCTACTAACGGCTTGTTGTATTGTATTTTAAACTTAAGATGGTAGATCTAATGTTGTCTGTTTTCCTGTGTTCTTTTCTCACTTTTCTTTTACTGTCATGTATTTCTATTATGATGATTCGTGCTCTCTCTTTCTTTCTTTGTTAATATATTGTTGCTGTCCGCTATACCCCCACTTCAGCCCTTCTCTTTTAATAAATAAACATAGTCATGCAAAACCAATCTGTATGCCATCCTTCTATATAGAATCTCTACTTCCCTTTTCCTCCTACTTTGTCTCCCACTTTCCACCCTACTTTCCCCAGCCCCACTAACCTTACCTCTGAAGATAATGATGAAATCAGCATTACCGTTCTACTAAAGGCATGTCAGTTATTTTTCCTCTTAATAGTCATCGTTCAGTCTTTCTTCTCTAAAACACTGCTGCCTGGTCACTATTCCCCTTGCATATTGTCTTTCTTTAGTAGAATGTGAGCTCTTTGAAGGCAGGAAATGTCTTCTTTGCTTGCCTTTAGTATCCCCAGTGTGCTTAGTTAATAGCTGTACATAGTAAGTTTTTAATAAATCCTTTTATTCATTCAACCTGGAGTCATAATTGGTCATTGTGTTAATACTAGCTAGATTTTACTTCTTTCAGAGTTTTCCTTAACTCATTGTAGAAATAATTCTGCTTTTCTTCATTCTATATCACTATATGTAAATCTTCTCAGGTTCCTCTGTTTATGTCTTATTTATTATATCATAATGCAACAGTTCTTTATTATATTATGTACCATATTTTTTTTTTAGCAGTTTCCAAATGGTGAGCACCCATTTTGTTTACAGTTTTTTGTGTTTCTGTTTTTTGTGGGTTTTTTTTTAACTACACTCTAAAGTAGTCTTTTGTTGCCTATGGGTCCTTTCTTTCCTTCTTTGATTTCTTTGGAGAATCAAAGTAGTATAGGAAGGTATGCAGAGCTTAGTTACTGTGGTAGTATTATTCCAATTTGCTGAACTATTGCACAACTCCACCAACTGCATTAATGTGAAATTTCTGCAACAACTGCCTTTTTTCCATCTCTACCAATCTGGTATATGAGGTAGAATTTGAAAATTGATTTAATTTGCATGTATCTTATTAGTGATTTGGAGTATTTTTGTATAATTGTTGATATCTTCCTTTTTTCTTTCGAGAAGCACCTACTGTTATCCTTTCATTCTTTCTTCTTATATATTTGTATCAATTCCCTAGGCATCTTATATGTCAGACCTTTAACACAGAGTTTTTCTGCCAAAGGTTTTTATTTCCCATTTAAATTGTCTTTTAATTCTTACTGTATTGCTTTTGTTTATATAAAAACGTTTCAAGTTTGTGTAATTGAAATTACACATTTTTTTATCCTATGCTCTTCTCAATAACTTGTTTAGTCAAGAATTCCTCCTCTGTCCACACAAAAAGTATCTCCTCCCTGCTCCTCAAATTTGTTTATGATATGATCTTTTATATCTAAATTATATATTAGTTTGTAACTTTTTATGGTATATCATGTAAAATATTTATCTATATCTGATAAATGTAGATCTATGTCTGTTTTGTTGAATAGTGTATCCATATTGTTTGATAGCTTTTATATCATTTTTACTTAATCTATCCCACTGATCAATTTTTACATTTTTATATTTGTTTATATATGTATGTATTTATCTTTTAACAAATACCAAATTGTTTTGATTTTTACAGCTTTGTAGTATAATCTAAGTTCTTATACTGGTAGACCCATTCCTGCCTGATTTTTTCATTATTTTCCTTAATATTCTTAACCTATTGCTCTTCCAGATATATTTTTTCTAGATCCATAAAATAAGTAGTTTGCTAATAGTAATTTGTATGGCACTGAATTCACAAATTAATTTATTTTTTTATCATTTTATCATCAATTTATCATTTTTATTATATTGTCATGGTTCAATCATGAAGAGTTAATGTCTAATTATTTAACTATTTTTTTCTCAAAATATTGTTCTGTAGTTTTATTCATGTAATTCTGCTCTGTGTCTTGGTAGCTGAACTTCTAGGCATTTTAGGGGCAGCTAGGTGGTGCAGTGGATAGAGCACCAGTCAGGCAGACCTGAGTTCAAATCTCATCTCAGACACTTGACATTCACTAACTGTGTGACCTTGGGCAAGTCACTTAACCCCAATTGCCTCATCCTGGGTCATCTCCAGTCATCCTGATGAATATCTGGTCACTGGATTCAGATGGTTCTGGAGGAGAAGTGAGGCTGGTGACCTGCATAGCCTTCCCTCACTCAAAACAAAGTCAAGTGCAAGTCATGTCATCATTTTTCTGATGGTATGGTCTTCTTTGGCAACAAAGAAAAAACACATCTAGGCATTTATATACTCTGTAATTATTTTGAGTGGAATTTATTTTTTTCTCTTCTTGTTAGGTTTTATTCATATTATTAGAAAGAGTGGTGATTTTTTTTTCAATTTATTTTATAGAGTGGAACTTGCCTGAACTTTTTTCAATTAATTTTTTAGTTGACATGCTGTGGTTATTTGTATGAAGTGTGCCATCACTTTTCCATCTTCCTCAAGTGTTATACTTGTCTCTTCATCTTTGTGACCCACATAGCAAATCATTTGTCAAGTCTTGACTTTTTTATATCCATACCACTTCTCACATCGAGCACCTTCTCTCTGCTTACATACAACCACTGACAAGTCAGACGCCTATCACTTCTTACCTGAATTACTTTTAACATCCTTCCCATGGGTTTCCCTATGTTAAACATGTCATTATTTCATATAGCTGCCAAAATGATTTTCCTAAAATACGGTTCTGACCATGTTGCTTCTCTACTCAGTAAACCTCAATGGCTCTCTTTTGCCTCTCGAATTAAATTAAACTACGCTGACTTTCGATGGCTTTCACGACATAGTCTTCAACCTATTGTTGTTTGTCCTCCATCTTCAAAGAGGACCAATGACATTACACATGTATAATGGGAATTTAAATGGAAAAATCTTTCCCATTCATTAATAGGTCCATGTGGGCTGCTTAACTCACATGGAAGGCTAAGTCACGTGATGGGAGGAGCTTGCTGAGTAGGTGTAACAGGAAGGGTGGGGCAGACCTGGGAGGAAGTTGGTCAGGCTAGTCAGAGCTGGGAAGGACTCTGGCAGGCAGGCACATCTAGGCTCCAGAGTGTGTGTTTGTGGGGAGGCCTCAGTAGTGGGGGGAGGCTTGGGAATGGCTTTTCCCCCTGCAGTGCTAATGTGTATTGACTTTTTGGTTACTGTGATGGATTTCTGGTTTGGGGATCTGGCTTTCTGGCGTCTGAATAAATGTTTTTCTTCTGCCTTCTATATGGAGAGTCTGTGATACTTTGTGATTCAGAACTATACAAGGGCGTATTCATGGTTGCCCTTGGTGCTATGCATATTACCTGGGTTATATGAGATGAGGTCTTGATCTGTGCATGAATTAGATTTAAGTGAGGCAGAGTTGTGCAAAGTCCTCAGCCTCACTCTTTCTTCAGGTCATCAGGTTCAGTGAAGGGACAAAAGTCAGTGACTGTTGATGGCCTGGGATGCGATGGATGACCTTGTGTCTTTGATACTTGACCAAGCTCTAATTATTCCACAGCTCCTGCCTTCATGGCATGTTCTCATCAGCCTATTTCCCAGGGCAAAGTCTTCTTATGCTGTGAGTAGACAACTCCCCCATCTTACCAATGGGTTTTAGGTTACCCTTTTGGGTAGCCTCAACGTGATTTAACCTATTTTCTGAGATGGTTTTACCATGGTGTGGTCACTGTGCATGCTATAGCTTCCTGGAACCACAGGTGAGAGTTAGGTGAAGGTGGAACCAATAGTGAATGAGCAGCCCTGAAAGGGGCTTGGCAACCTTCACACCTGAGATGTTGGTACTCCATACATCACTCTCAACCTATATTTCATTTTTTAAAATAAATTTATTTACTTAACTTTTTACATTCATTTTCACAAGATTTTGGGTTCCAAAATTTTCGCCCCATTTGTCCCCTCCCCCTTCTCCAATACACTCAGCATTCTAATTACCCATATCACCAATCTACCCTTTCTTCTTTCATCCCTCCCTTCCCT
>CM053769.1:217978722-218016365 GCA_028658325.1 Potorous gilbertii
CAGGTGGGGGCAGGGCCGCCTCCCAGGCTTAGTTCCCTCAGGGGGTTTATGCAGAGACCTTTTGTAATGGAGCTCCTGCCTTCTCTGGGGGCCTCTGGCCTCCTGCTGCCTCTGCCACTGCCTATGCCGCTGCCTCCCAAGGGGGCCTTAGTCCCGGAGATACCCCACTTCCCTCTCAGCCTGTCTCTCTCACTGACCTGTGAGTCTGTGGGTGGAGGGACCTTCGCGGCCGCTGGAGATTCTGTCCCTGAAGCCTGCTCGGATCTGCTCGCTCCTCTCATTGCCATGCGGCCAGGACAGGGATGGGCTCCGCTCTCGTCTGGTGCGCGATGGACCTTTGGGATCGGTTTTTCAGGGCTCTCTGGAACGGAAATCTACTTCACTGTGTTGCTGCGCAGCTTCCACTGTTCCAGAATTTGTTGGGAGTTCTTTTTAGAGGAAATCCATGGGCTGTGGGTTTGGAGCTAGCATATGTGAGTCTTTCTACTCTGCCATCTTGGCTCCGCCCCTATTTTAAAATTTCTTATGGAACACTTTGTAGTTGACTGACAGATTTATTCCCAAATATTTTATAAATTTTGTTTTTTGGAATGACATTTTACTTTCTTCCATTGACTCTTTTTTTCATTATCTAGAATTGCTGATGATGTTGAGGGTTTGTTTTCTGGCCTTCAACATTGTTGAATATATTAATTGACTCAATGTCTTTATTGATTCCCTAGAATTTTCTGAGTTAACTCAGAAGTTTTAGACTTCTGAGACAAATAGACCATGTTTTATTCTTTCTTTATTTTTCTTATAACTTCTTTCCCTTATCATGTTGTTCTTGCTAACCTTTCCAGAGTTATATCAAGTAATAGCAATGAGAGTAGACATCATTTCTGTACTCTTGGGTATGCTGGGAAAACTCATAGTCAGTTGCCATTACATTTGATACTTGTTTTTGGTTTTGGATATATTTTTATTTTACTTTTTAATTTATTATTTATTTTATGCTTTTTACTATATTATAGATGGACCTGTGCTTATATTTTCTAGAATTTTTAACATAAGTGAGTTGTGTATTTTATCAAAGACTTTTTTCTGTATCTACTGAAATAATCATGTATTTTAGGATGCTTTTGTTTTTAATATGATTAACTGTGTTAATTATTTTCCTAATTTTGGAGTATTCTTGCATACCTGTTATGAATCTAACTAGGTCATAATGAACTATTTCTTCAGTGAATTTCTTTAGTCTGCTTAAAATTTTTGAATTAATATTCATTTGTGACATGGTCCAACATTTCTCTTTTCCTTTATTCATTCTACCATCTAAATAACAAAGTAGGAATTCTGAAAATTAAAGAAATGATTAACCAATCTGAAACTGGAGAGTGTTAAATTAATAAATAATATTAGAGAAAGTTATTTTGGGGGGAAAATGGATAAAATAGTGAGAGTTAACCTTATTTAAAAAGAATTTTAAAAAATTAAATTTTATCAGAAATGAAAAATAACTAGAAGTAAAGAAACAAAATACATTGTTAGAAATTATTTTTAATGGGTTGAATATAGCTTAAAAGAAATGTGAAATATGCAGATTTAGAGATGTCTCCACTCCAAATATTCATATGTACTTTTTCTGCCTGACTTGTGGTAGAGTCTTCTGAGTTTGTATTGGTCTGATCATCCATAGCTGGAGACATTGTACCTTTACCCCAACATAGTAATGTCATTTTGGTCCTCTTCAAGCCCAACGGACAAAAGCCATAATCTTCATTTTACGCACTGGTATTATACAGTAATGGTTTCTCCGTTTTTTTCCTTGAAGGAAACAAATTGTGCAGTTACATTTTGTTTTGTGAACATTTTTTGGTGAACAGTTTGTTTTATTGCTTGGTCCTGGAGTCTTTATTACCTACAGCCTTTTCACTTGTATTCTGACTTTGGAGAAGAGGTTACATTTATCATGATTGATCCTATGTGAATGTGAAACTGAGTAATATATGAAATGCAAAATCGAATACTGTTCAAGGTTGAAAATCTGCTACCTCCCATAATATACACAATATAGTCCCCATGTTTGTCTTATTATTTTTGTTTTCTTCTTACACCATAAAAATGGAATAAAATGATCCATGGACCATCTGCCCTTTTACCTTTTTTCTATGAACCTTGAAATATTAAGGTTCTAGGAATATATTTCTTATCATTCTATTGTCATAGAAACAGTTCGTCCCCACATATGTTCTTTCAGTTGTACAAATTTGAATTTATGACTTCATGAATTTCTAATCACAAATTTATTTGATTACATCCAAATTTAATCATATTTTTTTTTTTTTGTTTTATAAGAGTTCATCTTTTGGTCCTCAGAGAATTTTGGTTAACTATATACAGGTCATACCAAATTAGTTATAATTCTTTTTTTAAAAATGATATACTGTGATAAAACTCGTTCACTGAGAGTATAGTCTTGCTCTGATATCTCATTATCACACAGGGCAGCTAGGTGGTGCAGTGGATAGAGCACCAGTGCAGGAGTTGGGAGTACCTGAGTTCAAATCTCAGATACTTGACACTCACTAGCTATGTGACCTTGGGCAAATCACTTAACCCCAATTGCCTCATCCTCGGTCATCTCCACTCATCCTGATAAATATCTGGTCACTGGATTCAGATGGCTCTGGAGGAGAAGTGAGGCTGGTGACCTGCACAGCCCTCCCTCACTCAAAACAAAGTCAAGTGCAAGTCATGTCATTATTTCTCTGATGGCATGGTCTTCTTTGGCAACGAAGGAGCAACACACACACACACACACATTATCACACCGTGGCAGCTCTGGATTCTCAAAAACTATGGCAATAGAATGCAAAGTGTGCCAGGTCCTACCAAGTGATAAAGACTTTTGAGTATGGTCCCAGTAATGGTCTGTGTGTCTGTTGCATGCAGATTGGTTTAGATCAGGGGTGGGGAACCTGCAGCCTTGAGACTACATGTGGCCTTCTAGGTCCTCAAATGTGGCCCTTTGGCTGAATCCAAACTTCACAGAGCAAATTAAAGGATTTCCTCTGCAAAAGCTGGACTCAGTCAAAAGGCCACACTCAAGGATGTAGGAGGTCACAGTTTCCCCACTTGTGGTTTAGATTAATTTCTCCTCAGAGGAATATTTACTATCAAAGCATAAATATTTTCAAGCACAGCAATTTATCAAGGTTTAATTAATGAGATGTAACCATTAGCAGTCGATATTTCAGTAAATTAATGATCTCGTTATTGTAATCCATTCCACCAGTGCAGATGGCAAACCACCTGACTTTTCTTATACTGTGTAATTCTTATCCTTGTATTTCCATAGATGTCATAGATGAACCAACCAGCCATGCTGGAGGTGACTTCTTTTTTTATTGTTTGTTTTGTTTTTAATATTTCATAGATACCAGTTCAATACATGGGTTTTGCCATCTGTCATACTTTAGAATAAGAGTAGTGACTAGATGTGTTATTTTATTGGTATAGGAATAGCCTGAATGTTCCCTTTTATCAATTCAGTTGGTATCTTCTGTATATCTAATCATCTTCAAGAAGTTGAAAAGTGTCAAATGTGGCCTATATTACTGAGAGGTTAAGTGATTTTTCCAGGGTCACACAGCTAATAAGTTTTAGAAGTGAGACTTGAACTTGGATCTTCCTGATTCCAAGACTGGAATTCTCCAAGGCTCTGTCTCTGTCACTAAAACTGTCATATGTCCCTTTTTAGTCATATATAACTTGAATATATATATATATATATATTTTTTACTTTTTGCCTCTCTGTTAGATAGTAAACTCCATGAGGCCAAGAATAGTCTTTTGTATCCCCCAACCCTTAGAATAGTGCCTGACACATAGTAGGCTCTTTATAAATATTTGACTGATTATAACATGTCATTGTCATTGAACCGGAACTAAAACCAAACCAACCAAAAAAACCCATGAAAAAACAATTCATTTTATTAAATTTTTCAAGGCTTCCAATGCTTCTGAGTCATAGGAAATTTGCATTATTTATTTATTTGTTTGTTTATTTGTTTATCATTCTACAGGCCCCACGTTCAGAAGCTCATACCATTCTAGGTTCTCTTGTTTGCTTTCCCAACATTTACCCGAAAATTCCATTACTTCAGTCAGTTCCTGAAATTGATGGAGTTGTCACTGGATCTGAAGACATCAAAGTAAATTAAAATATTAATACCCTTTCCTAAATTTACTGAAATCCTTTGATATACATAATTAGATATAGTATCATGTTTTCATATTATTACAGGCTGACTCAGAAAAGGGAAGAATTTTTAAAATAAGGTAAAACTTTTAAAAATGAAATGTTTTCATGAGACTTTAAAGACAGCTATTTTGTTCAGTTTTAAGCAGTAATTGCTAGTTAAACTTGAAGATGTTTTTTTCTAAGTAATTTTTATTTTTTAGTCCTTTTGATCATGATTGTTATACTTTTTCTTGAGCATCTCTAGTTGGATGCTCTGACATCACCAGTCAAACAAATCAATAACATAATTGACTGAATTTATACATACATACGTACATACATACATACATACATACATATATTTATGTATTCACCTTTTTGTTTTTGAAGAAAATTTCAAAAGTAAAACTTGTTTTAAATATATAAAAGGTAAATTGTTTTTTGAGTATTGAAGAGAAAGCTTTTTTCTTTTAAAAATACCTTTCTCTTTAAATAAATGCTACAGAAACTTTGGTTAAATATAAATTTTTCAATATATATTCATTCTTCCTCATCTAGTGGGAAAATCAGTATTTCTCACCTAAATTTTATTATAGTTTAAATTTGTTCACACATTTACATCTCTACACACTTTGATATTCTCCCATTTACTAAGACCATGCTTAAATTTATATAGTGAGGTCATTTTTTTCCACTTTGAGTCCTTTATGCATTCTTTCCAAAATTCCCAATGTTCTGGTAGGTAGTGGTTGCCTGGAAAATAGTCAGTTGTATAGGATTTAAAACAAAATAAATCCTTTGATGCAATACTTTTGTTTCCTTTAATTTTGTGTTTTTAGCATTACCTCATAAATATTTTATTGAAGAATGCAACAGATGAGCCATGTGAAGGTGCAAGGTAAATGTCGAATAGAAGGTAAACTATTTTAGACTTTTAAGATAGAAAATTAATATGTAAACAATTTAATGTGAAATATTGTTTGCCTAAAACAAGTTCATTTAAATATAATCAAGAATACTTTAAATAACTTTTTTTTTAAGATGACACATTTGGCCTGTAACCTTGCTTTGATAATAAATCAAATAAGTTAAATTTCAAAATTTTATGTCTAAGAATATTTAATATCCTTTTGGAAATTATATCTTTATTATCTTGTTGCATGTCATATTTTTTAAAACAATTGACAAAAAAGAAAGTGATTTAATCTTTTCCTTTCCAAATAAGAATGATTTTTAAGAAAAACGTTTCCTTCATTATCTTGTTGATTAAGTGTATTCAAAAAGTCTTTAACTTAATGTGATAACTGTTAACTGTAAGGTAATACTTCGTCTTCATTAATAAAAGATAAAGAAAGAAAGTAATATTTTTAAAACTTTCATTTACATATAATTAGGAGAGACCACAACACTTGGATGATCTACTTAAGCGTTGTGACTAATGTTTATTGGTATGACATGAGAGCATTTCTTTGGTAGACAACCTTTTTTTGTCTAGAGGATATAATAACAAGAATAATGGAAATGTGCCTTTAATTGTAGAGATAAGAAACACAAAATAAATAAGTAAATAAATAAAAATTCCTAACTGATCAAAATGTGGCCCACAAAGCAGTAGATGAGTCTTACTTTAATTGATAGTCTAAAAAGATTAAATTCATAAAATGATTACTGAATATACCCAGTGGGAGAATTTTCCTCAACCTCAGTGGTTTGGGATTTATGTAGACTATTAAATGCAAAGATTGGCAAGAATGATGAAATTGGAAAGATAGAATAACTTGCTGCCAAAAGACTTAACCTCACAATCCTTATTCAATATATATTTCTTTTCAAATCTTTGTGGAAAAATAAAACAAAGAGGATCATATTTAAAATAAATATTTAAGTAGTCTAAAATACTAGGGAAAACTTTTTGTTAAATTATGGCAATTTGGATTTTGTTGGATCTGTTATTTAATTGGTATAGAAAATTTTTGGTCAGAAAACTTCCTGACCTTCACAGTTTGGCAGAGCTTCATTTCACATCTTAAGGGTCATTGATCCAGTAAATATCAGAGGCAGGCCTTGAATTCAGGTCATCCCCGCTCTCAGGGCGTCTCTTTATCTACTGTAACATGCTGTCTCAGATGATTAGATGGTACAAAAAAATGTTTGTATTGATACTGAAATGAATATTCTCTATTGAAGAATTTAAAACTGTGTAAGTAAAAATAAAAGATATTTCAGACTATTTTTTATATAAACTAACAAAAGGACAGCAGTTCTATGAAAAGCTGAAGAGGTTTCTAAATGATGCAGTTCTACTGGATTGAACAATTTGAGTGTGAATTGAAATAAATTAAAGACATTTTTATGAAAAATGAAAAATTTAAAGAAAGTTTCCAGAAAATAAGATTTAAAAGCAATAGTTAATAAAAATTATGAGAAAGTTCTATGAAAATGATTTATTAAATAAGGTGTGAAGTAGAGGAAAAATTTGCTGGGTAACATATAGAAGGAAAAGTTCAGGGTTACAAGTATAATATAAACCTTTTATAGTACTATAGTTGGGACTGGATTGACACTAGCTTTGTAAGCTATTTGGATCATGTTATATTTTTAATTTAAGTTTATACTGTACTTATATTTGGAGAATGTGTTACAAAGAGTTTCTCTACTATGCTGGTAATTTTTAATATCTTTATATAAATAAAGGTATGACTTATTAAGCCACTAAGTCAAGATTTTTAAAAAATGGTTTAAGATGGATTTTGTAGATAATCAAGAAATTTTTAAAGGACAGGGTTGTTTGAAAGAAAGCTTTCATATATCTTATGTGTCTTTTTAAAAGTAATAACCTTCTAAAATGTACTTTAAATCTTATTTTCATTAAAATTAGAGTCTAAAGAGAATATAGTGTTTTAATGTTTGTGAAGATTTTATAACTTAAAGCAAAACTTCTAAAAAAGAAGCTTTTGAGACTTAAAAGAAATTATATTTGAATTAAATTTTCTGTCATACATATGAAAATATATTGAACATACATTCTGTTAAAATATTTTAATTGTGTATCATGAATATTAACTGATAATATGCCATTTGTTTTCACTAAATATTTACATGGTACAAGGAGCCATGTTTTATATCCATTTTGGAAATCAGCCTAAAAAGACGACTTTATTTCTGTTTTTATCTTATATATTTTGCAAGGTTTTTAAGGAATTTTTCTTTTTTTTTAAAGATGTATTTCTGTGTGCTGTCTTGGACTTTGGATATGTGAAGAGCTTATTCAGTGTACAAACCATCCAAAAGTAATGGCTGCAATCAATGTTATAGGTGTAACTTTAAAGGTATTCATTCATGATTTTAACATAAGATTAAAATGTTTTCTACATATTCAAAATGCATTTGAAATTTGAATTGGTCCTATTTTTTTTCCAACTCAGTGCCCAATATATTGTTTATTTTTCACTTTTTTCATACTTCCCCCTACAGTCTATAAAACACAGCACATAAGGTAACTAAACTGGCACCAATAAGTGCCCTTGAAGGTAAAGCTCTTGCACAGCAATGGTCTGGGCACTGAGAATTCCTATCTCCTATATCAGCACTTGGGAAATAGAGGTTAAAAGAAAAGAGACCACAGAAATTTTTTTATATGTAGATCATTTATGAGTAAAATGATCATAATTGAGATTATCTTGCTGAGATTAGCTATATGCACATATTTTTTCATTTTGTGGAATTTCATAATTCTTGCTCAGTTTATTATAGTATTGGAACTAAAATAAAATCATACAATAACAATCTTATATCTGATCCTGATGTGGTCTAGAAGCCACTTCACATTTGTTAAGTAAGGATTGTCAGCATAGCAGAATTTGTCTTTTTCTTTTTTTTCTTTTTGGTATGTGGTGGGGAGGCGGAGTTAGGTAGGATAGTCTCTTGCTGCTTAAGAATTGGAGAAGCTCATTGAAGATACTTGGATTATCACTAACAAAACCTTGGTTTTGAAATTATCATATTGCAATTCAATTCAACAAACATTTACACCTACTTCAAATTTGTGGTAAACCCTTGAGGGGCTTGCATTCTGTTGAGAGAGTAAAATCTGTAGCTATTAAGTAGACACAAAATATCCACAAAATAATACAGAGAACCTCCAGAAAGGGTAAGCACTAACCCTGGGAGAGTGAGAAAAGATTCTGCTTGTTGGAGGCAACACCTGGACTCAAAAGGATACTAGGTAGGATATCTTTCAGGAGTGGGTCCAGCCCAGAGTTTAGGGGTTAGAATGACACACGTATGCATAATGTAGCTTAACAATCCCACTTGATCTGAACTAGAAGTACAACAGTGGAAGAGATAGAAAATAAACCTGGAGAGGCAAGTAGAAGCCAGATTGTGAAGAAATTTACAAAGTAAGCCCACAAGGTAGTGTTCTGTATCTTTTCAAGCATAATTACTGCTTGGAGCTCATTCTTTATATCTCCTTTTATTTTGTATCTTTAAAATATTTTATTAATTAATATTGAATTACTGGGTTAACAGACATGACATTCAGAAAAATTATGTCTTACATAATTTTTACATGTTTTACATAAAAGTTTGTCTCAATATTGTATGTTTTGCAGGTGCATTAAAAGCTTTGGATATTTGATTTTTATTGACAAATAATTTTGTTCTCTTCATCTTCTTTAGTCACCATCGATGATATTTTTAAAATCTTGGCTTTTTCTTCTTCACAATATAGCTAAAACTTTTGAGACTCAAGCATTCATAAAATAGATGATCATGCTTTATAATTCCCTCATTCTTATACAATTAAAAGATTATCCATGAAAGCAATTATAATTAGAAGAGAAATTTGGAACTGTGCTCAAATAACATACACTTTGACAAAGCAGTACCACTCCAAGACCTCTATCACAAGGAAGTCAAAGGATGATGAAAGGACCATTTGTGCCAACATATCTATAGTAGCTCTTTTTGTAGTAGTGAAGAAATCAGAACTACAGGGTTTCAGTCACTGGTAGAATGGCTGAACAAATTATGGTGTATGAGTGTTAAAGAGTACTATTGGGCCATAAGAAATGATTACAGAGGTAATTTCAGTGACATTTGGGAAAATGTATGTGAACTGATGTAGTTAAGTGAGCAGAACCAGGAAAAAAAGTTATGCAGTAACAGCGACATTATTAAAAGCAAATAACTTTGAGACTTAAAAGCTGTCAATAACACAGTGACTGACAGTAATTCCAGGATTAATGATGAAGTGTTTATTTTGCTTGACTGCTCATATCTGTTTAAAGAGTTTCATTTTTTCTTTTTTTTTTTTTCTATTTTCTAATAAGTGGTGAGTTGGGAGGGAGAGAACATTAACTCTTGTTCATTAAATACATTAATTAAAATAACTGGTGAAAAATGGCATCATATAAATGAATCTAGCCTTGGGTCCTCTAGCCTTATCTTGAATGGTCATAGGTTAAAGAGGATTTTGGATGAAATTAGTGTCCTGTTTGGTCTTCCCCAAATGGACCAAAATTTCTATCAGAGTTCTAAACTTACGTAGTGAAAGTGAGATCTCTGAGTTTAAAGGAAAAACACTCGCTTTATGGATAACCAACATCCCTAAGGTCTACTGTAGCCAGCATTTACATAGCTGAGACAATCCAGTATATTCCAGAACCCCGGGTTCCCTTACCATCCCAATGAAAAAAATGAAAGAAAGTTATGTCTTCATGGGAAATGGTATGTGTGTGTGTGTATGTGTGTGTGCGCGCGCGCATTCGTGTGTGTCTCCACTTGTGTCCATGATGGGAGTGGGGATGTAATTCAGAATACAGAACTGAGATCCTAAGGATTGTGTTTGCAGTTCCAAGCCTCCTTCTTACTAGCTATGTAACTTTTGACAAGTTATCTCAGCTCTCCCAATTTTCTCATTTATAAAATGGGGACAATGAGGTGGGGTTTTTTTCTCATTTTATTTCAGTTCCATCTACTTAAAGCGCTTATCAAAATGTAAACTTTTTGGGGAGGAGGGCAATTGGAAGTGAAGTATGTCATTCTACCAAGAATCAAGAAACATTTATTAATTACCTATCAGCTAGTCTGTGAGGTGTTAGAAATTCAAATATAAAAGTGAGACAATCCGTACCTTTAGTGAACTTAAATTTTACCATGGTGGATTCTGTCTGTCCATCTATCCATTCATCCATCCATCCCTCCATCCATATATCTATACTACAAAATAAACAATGATCAGATGTTGGGGGCAGGAATCTGAAAAAGGCCTCTTGAAGAGGATGGCACTTGAGTTTCCAAGAGGTAACGAGGAGGGAAAGTATTCTAGGGTATATGGGACAGCCTGGAAAGACGTGATTGTAGGAGATAGAATACTGTGTAAGGGAAAACAATTTGGCTACTTTGGTTGGAATGTGGGATTGTGTAGGAAAGTAATATTTGATCAAACTTGGGCAATACAAAACTAGTCTGTCAATAAGCATTTATTAATCACCTACTATATGCAGGCTCTGTGCTAAACATTGTAGGTACAAAGAAAGGCACAAAATAAGCTTTGCTCTTAAGGCATTTAAAAAAACTATGTACAAGCAAAATATATACAGGATAAATTAAAAATAATAAAGGAAAGGCACAAAATTTAAGGGGGCATTAGGAAAACCTTTCTGCAGAAGGCTGCATTTTAGATGGAACTTGAAGGAAGTCAAACGATGTACATAAAAAGGAAAAGAATTTCAGGAATAAGGGCAAGTTAGTGAAAATGCCCAAAATCCAGAGATTATGGATCATTTTGTGTATGAAACTGTAAGGAAGCCAGTATATTTTGATTGAAGAGTACTTGGTAGGGTATAATATGTGAGAAGAATGGAAGGGGGTGGGAGGGAGCAGATTATGAAGGGCTTTGAATACAACAGAGAATTTTGGAATAGGGGAGCAGTGTGATTGGATCTGAAGTTTTAAGAATATCCATTTTGCAGCTATGTGGAGTATGGCTTAGACAAGCCAATTAGTGGATGCAGAAGAGAAGCCAATTAGCAGTATTGTAGTAGTCCATACTAGAAGTAATGTGGACCATACTCTGTGGTAGGAGTACAGAATAGGGGATGGGAGCAAGATGTTAAAGGGTTGGAATTGGCAAGACTTTTCAATGGAATGGATATGAGACATAAGTGATTGTGAAGAATTTGTGTGGTAATTATGATTACAAACCTGGGTGACAGGAAGGATGAGCTTACAACAGAAAATAGATACATAAGGGGAGGTGGTAAATTTAGGGGAAAAAACAAGAATTTCTATTTTGGACATAGTGAATCTGAGATTCCTATGAGACATGGGAGATATTGAGCAAGCATTTGGAAATGTGAGATTGAAATTCAGGAGAGGAAGGGTTCCTTGTGTTTGTAAATCGATACATACACTTCTAGAAAGCCCTGGCTATATTTTGGCACAAATACTTAAAGCCAAGGCAGTATAAATATCACTTAAAGTATTGTAGCATTGAAATCTTGTTTTCTAGTTGTTGTTGAAGTTTTTTAATCTAATGAGTATTACTTGCTGTATAATTTATCAAGGATCACTGTATACATTCAGATTTGAATTATAGGGATAATACATTTCATAATTTTTTCTAGAGTCAGTTTGATTTTGTAATATTGCTTCATTAAGCCTAAATTTAAAACTTTATGTTTTTGGATAAGGCATTTGAGTTTTACAATTAATTTCCTTTAAAAAATTAAAGAAAAATTTATGTTACCAAATTTTCTCCAGTATATTTTCCCCTATCCTCTCTAAAAGAACCATCGCATATAAAAAACATTTTAAAGAAAAAAATTGTGAACTGATACACTGGAAAAAATCTAAAATATGTGAAGTGTACCACACCTGTGGACCTCTTACTTCTGCAAAGGAATGAATTGGGAATTTCTTCTGTTATCTCTTCTTTGGAGCCACACTTATACTTTGTAATTTTGCAACATTCACTTTTGATTGTTTTGTTTCGTTTTTCTATTTACATTGATGGAGTCGTTGTATATGTTGAATTTTTGCCTCTACTTATTTGATTGTTTATTTAAGTCCATGCTTCTCTGTTTTTATCACAGTCATCATTTCTTACAGCCCAGTTATATTCCATTACATTTATGTACCTCAGTTTATTTTGCCTGTCTGCAATCAGTGAGCTTCTGTTTTGTTTCTAATTCTTTGCTCTCACAAAGAGTGCTGCTGTAAATATATTGTAAATGTAAATATATTGGTGTATATGAGAACTATGCAGTTAAATTTTTATGTGAGATTAATATTTACTTGTAATTAGAACAAGTGTTCTTAATCTGGGGTGCATGACATTTTTCTTAATTTAACTAAATTTTAACCTAAAGGGTTGCCTTTGTAATCCTGTTTATCTTATTTATGCATTAAAAAATATTCTGAGAAGTGATCCGTAAGCTTCATCAGATTATTCAAGGGGTGTATGACACAGAAAAGGTTAAGAATCCTGGCATTAGAGGATACTATGTATATTTTTATATGGGCTGTCGTACTACATTAATCTAATTTTAGTATTTGAGGTTGAGACATATACATAATAAAATGTCAAATTATATCCAGTATCTTTATTTTATAGGCAAACAAATTAATATAAGTGTTGGAAAAGAAAAAACTTATTCCTATGACAGAAAATATTAAAATATTAAATAAGTAAATATTTAATATTCAATTTAATAATTTTTATTTTAATTTAATAATGAATATTATAAATAAAATATTAAATATCTTAAGAAGTAAAAATATTCTCACTAACAGTATATTTACATTTGTGTATGTGTTCAATTATGTGATACTGATTTTATTATTTGTTTTCTTTTATAGTTTCCTAATAAGATAGTGGCTCAAGTAGCTTGTGATATCCTTCAGTTGCTTGTGTCCTATTGGGAAAAGCTTCAGAAGTATGACAACTCTCTGCCACGGAAAATTACTGAAGTAGGTCTACTTTTTGCAGTGTTAAAAATATAACTATTTACTTTTTATATTATTTATTGTATTACTCAAGGTGTACAAACTGCTGGGGAGTAAAGGATCAAATAATTTTCACAGTTGGAAAGAACATCATGCCTGACCCAGTCCAACATGGTTTGAGCAAGAGAAAGAATTCCTTCTATAACATGCCTCAGTAGTGGTCATCCATAAGTTACCTGAAGGCTTTGAAGGAGGGAGTCTGATGTCTCCTGGGGCACCCTTTCCTCTATTTTATAGCATAAGTCAATCAACACACACACACACATATCTATATACATAGATGTGTGTGTGTGTGTGTGTGTGTGTGTGTGTGTGTAGACATGTATAAATAAATATAAAATAATTAAAATTCATTAGGTTCTAACTCAGTTTAATTCTAATTAATAATGAAGGAAATGGTCAATGGTAGAAAGCAGTTCTTGTCCTAGTAAAATTTAAAAGACACAACTAAAACAAATATATCTTTGTAAATACATCTTTTTACTCACTGAAAGCAGTTTATATAATGCTAGTGAAGAATAAGCATCTGATTGGATGCCTCTACTTGAGAAGATGCCTTTTTATCCAAAGGATGTAGGTTTTCATTTTTTTCTTGATTACTCCTTGGAAAAAAATTCCTGCTATAAATTTGATTACTTCATTTTAATAGGATTAATTGAGAAATACAGATTTTTCAGTGGAAAAGACCTCAGCAACTATATAGTCCAACCCATTCTTGACAAATAGTTTTCTCTACAACATACAAAAGTGGTCATGCAACCTTTGGTTGATGGCTTCTAATGCTCTTAAGAGAGCCCATTTCACTTTTGTATAGCTGTAATTATTAGCAAGATTTTCTTTATATCTTCCTACATGTTGTGCCTTTTCACGCCTTTGACCATTGCGTCTAGTTCTGCTCTCTGTGACCCAGCAAAGCAAATGTAATCACTGTTCCAGGTGATAAATCTTAAAATACCTAAGTAATTATCATGTTCCCTCAGATCATTTCCTTTCCTCAATAAACATTCCCTTACGCCCTTCACTCTTGATTTCCCTCCTCTGAACACTCCCCAGTTAATAATGTTCTGCCTAAAATGTGATGCCCAGAATTCAGCCCAATACTCCAGATGCTTTCTGACAAGGACATATTAGAGCAGAGTAAGTACCTCTCTATCCCTTGAAGTGGTATAATGCAGTTTAATATTGCATTAATTTCATGCCTCTCATCATAGTGTTGAATCAGTTTGAGTTTATGCTATAGTACACCTTTCATGTTTTTCAGGCAAACTTTTACCTTAACTTGTTTCCCCTTATCTTGTTCATGTGCCATCGATTTTTATAAAAATCCAATTGAAAGACTATATTTGTCTCAGTTAAATTTTACTTTGTTCAGTTTGGCCGGATCCCTACCAAGATCTTCTTAGATCCTGCAACGCAGAGTGGTAGCTGTCATTCCCAGCTGTTTTTTGTCTGCAAACTTGGTACATCTTCAATATGTGCCTTTACTCAAATCACTGATAAAAATATTAAAACTCCATAGTGACATTAATAGTCAGTACAGTACTTTAGTGACTACTAGCTATGTTCAAGTACATTAATGACTTATAGCTACTTTCAAGGGTGCTTAAACTGCATAAATATCCTCTAGCCCAAGTACCCATTCCAATTAGGTACCTGGTAGCTAACAGAAACTCCAGAATTTGTTGGTTCCTGATAATTACCACATGATGCAATGTACTAAGAAGATTCAGTATGTGTGGAAATACTATTCCTGGACATCTTGTTCTGATTTTCTGTCAGTGTGGGAATGTATGATAAAAGAAAAGGGGACTGAAGGCTGGATTCTTGGAAAATTACATGTACTACAAGTTTCAATCAGTTTATTCTTCTTTTAGCATGTCCAGGGTTAGAAGCCAAAAGAAAGCTGTGACTTAAAGAGTGAGTTGCCTTGAGTATGAAAAATCAAAATATTAGGTTCTGGTGATACAAAGTTATTTTCATGATATTGTATGTAACTTTTTTTCATTAGTGTTATAAATTTGGAGGCAGAAGTTAAACCATTTAGCAGAATGGATTACTGCCTTTGCTGTGCTATCCTACAAATTTTCTTTTGTTAATTTGCCTTTAAAGAAATGGAGTAGCACTGAAGTTGACAGACTGAACATGGATCTACAGTCTACATACACCATGTTACCAATTCTCATGATTATACGCATTCCCTAAATTCCCCCCTTGTTTGTATAACTTTCTTCCAGTGGAAATAAGTTTGACACAGTTTAAGCAATTAGGTTTTATTGTAACTCTGTCTTTTCAACATTAATTCTAAATTATCGCTCTGGTTTGCAGATCCTTGTGGCCACAATTGCATTTCTTTTACCGAGTGCTGAGTACTCTTCAATAGAAATGGATAAAAAAGTAGGTGGTACTAATACATCTATAAAAGATTTCTACAGCCAGACACAAATGTATCATTATTTCTGCTGAAGCGTGACAAGAAATAGTCATGAATATTTGCCTGTTTCTTCCTACAGTTTATTGTTTCTCTTTTACTCTGCTTACTGGATTGGTGCATGGCATTGCCCATGAAAACCCTGATGCATCAAGTGTCTACTGTTTTGGAAGATCAGCATTCATCCAGAGCCCCCTTGCTAGATTACATTTATAGGGTGAGTGGTTGATGTTCTTTGACTCCTCTCGTTGCTGTCCGTGACAAAACAGAATCTCCTCTTGCTGGAATGTTCTCCCTCCTCTCAAGCCCCAGCTAAAATCCCAATAGCTCCTAATTCTAGTTCTCTTCCTCTATTGGTTATTTCTGGTTTATCTTGTATAGAGCTTATTTGTACATAGTTGTTTACATGTTGTCTCCTCCATTAGACCGTGAGCTCCTTGAGGTCAAGGACTGTCTTTTTTTGTATCCCCAGTGTTCAGCAAAGTGTCTAGCTCACTTAATAAATGTTTATTGATTGACTGGCTATTGAAAGGCTCATTTTAGTTAATGTGTTTTAAGGACAAGAAAAAAAATATTGAAATGATTTCTTACCTAAATGTTTGAAAATTAAATCAGAAAGAGATTAATTAAATTAGAATTTCATTAATCCCCTATGTTCCTGTGGTTATAATGCACATAAACTTACTGTTTGATATAAACTAAATTACCTAAATAAAGTGATATTTTACATTGCTTTAAGTAAACAAGCATTTATTAAACTTATGTACAAGGTGCTATCTAAGCACTCAATGGTTATTTCTCTAAAATAATATTTTGCTTGTAAGTATAGCTTTAGTGACATGACTGATTACTTTTTGGGGTGGAATTGACCTTGATCGCAGTTTCCTTTTATTGGATAGATTTTCTTTCATTTTAACTAATAATAATGTCTTTTCAATAATAGTAAATGAATTACATTTGCTAGTGAGTGTTGCTTTGACAGCATTGTGCCGCCTTCTTGGTTGTACTTTACCTATTGCTATTCTGGTGATTTTAATTAGTTACATAATTCTCTATTCAGACTCTCCAAAGATTATGGGCAGCACATCATCAGCCTTATCTTATATTAAAACAGGAACTGTTTTAGATGTGAATATCTTAATTTCTGTTTTTAAAATGTTTCTTTTAAAGTGTTATTTATCTTTATTAAAACTTTATGAAAAAAACAAATTTATTTAGGCTGTTTTTTGATTGTAGAATTTAAAAAAGGAAATATCAAAATTATCCTATCCATTCCTACCCAGTACTCAAAATGATTTTATGTATGTAGTGTTTTCTGGTTATACATGTACAAAAGCATAAAGAAGAGAATACCTTTAATTATTCCCAATTTTCTGAATAATACTTGATGTTTAGAGCATTTGCTCATATGTTGATAAGCAGATTAATCCATTTTTCTATTTTAGATTAGAATCTTTTTAGTTTATGCCACTTTTTTTGGTGTCATCAAGTTTGTATATACTGGCTCACAATAGATACCATTATGTTTCCTGGACTGTAACTGAACTAGAATGGCTTATGATCTTTTCTTTATCTCCTTTAGTTTAGCTTTGGTAATGCAACTCCATCTCCACTTCATGGATAATTTTATTGTGTAGTACACATGTACCACATAGCTGTTCCTTCTTAGTATTCACATTCTGTTCTTATTACCATCTTGTAGGCAAAAACTTAGGATCTTTTTGCTCAAGAATGTGTTTTTGGTGCCACAGAAGGATAACTCGTCATTTAGTTTTGTTCTGCTTCAATCTAGCTGTATTTGTCACAAGATGATTTCACAAGGTTAAAATTAGGCCTAATTGTTATAGGGTAGGTTGCTTACCTGATGACCTTTTAATTTGTTGGGGTTTTTTTTTAATCACATTTGTAATCCCACTTTCTATTATGTTCTTACAGGTTTTGCACTGTTGTGTTTCTGGCTCAAGCACATACACCCAACAAAGCCACTACACATTGACTCTGGCTGACCTTTCATCTTCTGATTATGATCCTTTTTTGCCTCTGGCAAATGTCCGGAATTCTGAGCCTGTGCAGTACCATTCCTCCGCAGAGCTGGGGAACCTGCTCACTGTTGCTGAAGGTGAGACTTTACCATGTTATCAGTTGTCAGGGGAAGGATTAGCAAAAGCTGTGACTTCTCTTTTTACTGTTTCTCTGCAAAACTGGAAAAAAATCTTAGTGTTTCTTATTTTTACCAGTGTTGAAGGAGTTAGGGAATGTATTTATCAATACAGAGGCGAGCTTGTGAGTACTTGATTTTGCTTTTCCTCAGTCTGCATCTAGACGATGGCATATGTTGCCTTTTGTGTTTCTTCCCCTTTGATTTTTCAGGCTTTCCCATCTACCACTATATTTTTTAATTCATCCATACTATGTAGGAGAGTGATAGTAACTAGACCTGTGATTTCACTGTTATAAGGAACTCCTTGTTAATAACTCTCTCCCAATATAGGGTAGCACCTTCTTTGCAACTTAGTCTTACAGAACTGCTTAGAGCACTGAGAATTTAATTGATTTGCCTAGAGTCACACAGCCAGTATGTGTCAGAGGAAGAACTTGAATTCATTTTTTCCTGACTCCAAATCTGGCAAACATGCCCTTCATAGGGAATAGAAAGTATTTAATTGGAAATATGAAAATAATTTCGATTTAGTAAGCATGTATGGCCAAGGTAGAGAAACAAATACAAGCAAAACAGCCTCTTCTCTCAAGGAGCTTATTTTCTACATAGTGAAAAGAACATATACCCAGGTAAGAAATAATATATGCAAAATAATTTATGTGAAGGAGGGTAATAGGAGTAGTAGTATGTGGAAGTATATCAAGCAAACTGTTTTAGAGATGACATTTGAGCTGAATTTTGAATGGAGAGAGGAATTCTAAGAAGTAATAGTGGATGAAAATGAGAATTCTGTGGTGCAGAAGGGGGTATGGTATCGAGTACATGGACAAACAATTTTTGAATATAGTGTGTGAAGGGAAATAAGAAGTACCTTGGCTAGAAAAATTGTAGCCAGATTATAAAGGACTTTAAGTGTCAAATGGCAGTTTTTATTTTGAAGGTTGGGAGCCATTCAGGAAACTGCTTGAGCAGAAAGGGACATGGTCATTTCTGTGTTATAGAAATAATACTTGGGCATTGCTGTTATTAATTTGGCAAACTATTAATTTGGCAGGTGTGTAGATTAGAGAGAAGACACTGGTGGCAGGGACGCTAATTAGGAGGGTACTGCAGTAGTCTCAGCAAGAAATGAGGTCCTATACCTTGGATAATATTCATGTGAGTGGAGAAATGGAAAAGAATGCAAGAACAGTGAATTCATTGTGGAGATTTGATTTGCATTGATGAATATCTTTTTCCTCTTTAGCAAGAATTGCCATCATTGTATGGTCTTCGAAACTCAAGCTTATGAACCTCAGTTCTTTAAGCAATTCTTTAAGCAGGAATTTCCCTTTAAACCCAGCCTAACTTAATTTTTCCTCAAAATATTTATCTGCCCTTTAATTTATGTGGTTAAAATTTACCCAGTCACTAAATATAGTCTTATAAATAATCACATTTGTACAGTCCAGTGAAAAAAATTACATAGTACTTTTAGGGACCACCCTGAAATTTGATCTTTTAAAACCAGAATAAGCAATCCTAATGGGCCTAAGCCAGGTCAATAAAAAGTGCTCTCTCACATATAGCTTCATTAGTCTGTAATATGCCTCTGACTTAGAAATGAGCACTTATTCTATATTTAACTATTTTGAATCTAATCTCTTCTGCATATCCTTGTTTAGATCTTCTCTCTATTCCCTCTCCATTTGGTGTTTTGTTTTTGGTTTTTTTTGGAGTTGTATTCCATCAGTCTGCCTTCATTTCTTACTCCCCTATTTATGCATTCTCTCGTGTTCTCAATAGGATCAATATGGTATTCTCTTTCCCATGGTGGCAGAATCCATGGTACTTGATCTATGGGTGCTGAAACAGAGCTTCTCTTCTGGTTTTTCACTTTCTTTTCCTCTCATTCAGTCTTCTTACCTATTGCAACCCATCACTACCGGTATGACTACAGATAAATGCAGTTGGATATCATTTGGCCCAAACAGTATCTTGTGATTTTTCTCCTCCTGCTCCCATTAGAATTTGGGGAAAGCTATGTTCTGTTAACTGGCCTCTTTTCTTTTCTTGGCATAAGACATTCCATCTTCTGACTCCATGCATTTTCACCATCTGTTTCCCATGCCTGGAATTTTTTCCCACCTTGACTCTGCCTCCTGGTTTCCCTGTTTTACTTCAATTCTCAGCTAAAATGCTACATTCCATAAGAAGCCTTTATTGATTCTTCTTAATACAAGTGCCTTTCCTCTGAAATTACCTAGTTTTCCCCGTAGTACCTAGATATGTACATGTTGTTTTACCCATCAAAATGTGAATTTCTCAAGGGCAGTGAATGACTTTTGCCTTTTTTTTAAAAATTCCCATTTCTTAGCATAGTGTCTGGTATATAATAATCATTCAGTCAATGCTTCTGAGTGACTGAAATTACCTCCAAAAATTACCTCCAATTTCTAGGAATTCTTGTCTCTCAAAATTTCGTATAAATGCTAACAATAATTATCAAACTTCAAGTAACTCCTCACTATTATCTTTTTTAAAATTTTCTTTTAAAACATTTTTTTAACTAAAAAAAAATCACTTTTTTTCCTCTTTCCCATTCCACCATTCAAAAAAAAAGAAGACAAAGACAAAACTTTTGTAATATGCATAGTGAAATCAAATTCCCTTATTTGTCATATCCCATTTTAAAACTCTTTCCTCGCAAACATTCCTGAGAGGCAAAAATTACAAGCATCTTCAGTGAGCAAATGAAACAAGTGAGCCAGAGTGCAATGACTTTACCAAATGTCTATGTCTAGTGAGTGTTGTACCCAGGATTTAGAACCAGGTTTTCTGATTTATAACGTAAAGACCTCATAATTTAATCAGATGATCACTATATTTTTTTCATAGTTGTATATATTTTAACCATGTCTAGTACCTAACACAATGCCTAACATATAGTACTTACTTGACTCCTCTGGTTAATTCCCAAAGACTTTCCATTCTCAGGCTAATCAAGGAAGGCAGGGGATTATGACTTAGTTCAAAATGGAGTTTTTTGTAGCACCTGACATCCTCTACTATGTAGTAGGCATGAGTAAATATTTGTTGGGGTTTAATACCTTGTATTATTCTGGTGAATCCTGTTTTTGTTTTTAATTTTCCCTTTTATTGATCACCCTCTACTTTCTTGTTCATTGTCAGTGCTCTTTTCTGGACCTACCCTATATTATTATTTGTAAATTATTTTTCCCATCTTGTTAGTATTGTGATTTGTAATGTTTTCTTTCCATTTACACAACTTTATGAGATCTGTCTTTAATTTGTCTCTTGGTTTGACATTATGTTACTTGGCAGATCTTAGTGCCATTTGAAAACAAGAGATATTTGTCTTAACACAATTCTTTGATACTAGAAAGAATTTTTGCCTTAGAATTTTTAAAAAATCTTTTCACTGTTATCCTAGCTGAACAGAAAAGCTAGACATGTTAAAACCTGGTGTTGTACACAGATACTTCTTGCTTGAGTGGGTACATTCTGTTAAAAGCTGAGAGATAAAAATAAATATGAGATAAGTTTTTTTTTTCATTTTATGTAGTACAAAATGTTTCTTATGTTTGGTATTTGTTAATCTCAATTCTCCCTCTCAGCCTCTCATCACAGCTATTTCCAGTTTTTTTTAAATGCAAGAACTTATTTGTGATCTGTTATTTTGACACACTTAAGGAACATTAATTTTCACTTGTTTAAATTATTACTATACAGTCAATCAGTAAATATTTCTTAAGCACCTCTATTTACCAGGCATTGTGCTGTGTGATGAAGATAAAAAAAAAGGCACAAGATAGTCCCTCCTCCTGAGGATCTTATAGACTAATTGGAGAGACTACATTAAAACAACTGTATAAGCAAAATATGTACAGGGTGAACTGCATATTATGAACAGAGGGAAGAACGCTAGCATTAAGGAGTATCAGGAAAGCATAGGGTAGAAGATAGGATTTTAGGACTTGAATGAAACCAGGGGGCAGAAAAGTAGAGAGTGTTCCAACCTGAGGTTGAGGAAAAGAACAGCCTATAAAAATTGCCAGATTCTGGAGATAGATTGTCTTGTCTGAGGAACAGCAAAGAGGCTAGGGCCACTGTATCCCAGAATGGGTTGGGGAGAGTAAGGTATAAGAAGACTGGAAGGGCAAGAGGGGCTCTGGTTGTTGAGGGCTTAAATGCCAAACAGAGAACAGTAGTAAAGTAACAATGCCATTTAAAACAGCTCTGAAGTACCACCTCACATCATTAAGAAATGACAAATGCTAAAGGAAATGAGGGAAAATAGGGACACCAGCGCAACTCTTGGTAGAGTTGTGAACTGGTCTAGCCATTTGGGAGAAAAATGTGTAATTATGCTCAAAGGACTAAAATTTGTATAACCTTTGACCCAGCAATACCACTACTAGATGTGTACCCCAAAGAGATCAAAGAGAAATTTACAAAATTTACAGTAAAATTTACAAAAACATTTACAATAGTTCTTTTTGTCATAGTAAAGTATTGAAAATTGAGTAATCAATTTTCATCAGTTGGGAAATGGCTGAACAAGATGTGACATATGATTGTGATGGGGTACTATTGTGCTATAAGCAGTGATGAGGGAGATAGTTTCAGAAAAGCATGGCAAGACCTATATGAATTGATGCAAAGTGAAGTGAGAACCGGAAGATCATTGGCACAGTAACAACGTTGTAATGATGATCAACTGTGAAAGATTTAACTGCTCTGATCTATGCAGTGGTCAAAGAGAATGCCAAAGGACTCAGGATGAAAACAATGCTCCCTACTTCCAGAGAGAGAGAACTGATGAACTCTGAATGCAAATTGAAATATAATATTCTCATTTCTTTCTTCCTTCCTTCCCTCCTTTTGTAGTATGGAAATATGCTTGATTTCACATGTGTGATATATTGTTTGCCTTGTCAGTGCGTAAAAAGTGAGGAGAGAGGGAGGGAGAAAATCCTGTGCTCAAAATGTAAAAAGAAAAGAATGTTAAAAATAAAGGAAAATAAATAGGCTTTGTTATTGGGGAATGAAATTTAACTTAATTTATTATTTTTTTTTTCATTTAACTTGGGACAGATCTCTTTAGTTCCAGATTTTTCCTAAAATGGTTTTTAGTTTTCTCTCTGTCATATAACTAAATGGCAGTCAATTTAGCTGAAATATGGCGGGAAGAGTAATAATAAATTCACCCATGTTTCTTCTGCCTCTACTGCAGCAGTCAAAGCAAAGTGTTAATGTATGTTCTCCAGTCTTATCTCAAATGACTATCTTCATCCTAAACTTGCCTCCCTTCCCAGTTTCCTCTTCTTTATTGTTGTTGTTGGTATCCTGAGATACCCAGACTCTCAAACCTTACAGTAGTATTTCACTCCTCTCTCTACCACCATCTTTCTTCTGTCAGTTGTTGAGCTTTGTTGCTTTTACTGCTGTTTCCACTCCCACCACCTAAATTAAGGCTTCAGTAGCTGTTGCTCAGACTAGAGTGTCACCCTTCTACCTGCTCTCCCCTCACTATGAATTGCCCCTCATAACATTGCCGGAGTAATTTTCCAAATGCAGTTTTTGACCCTTCCAGCGTTTCCCTTGTTCAGTCAACTTGGGTAACTACCATTACCTAGACATTAAAAGAAAACTTTTTAGCTTACTGTTCAAGTCCCTCTGTGGTCTGTCTCCAACCTGGAAAGGATTCCAACTTTATTTGGCTGTTTTCCAATCCTCCTTGACTCAATCTACCTCTGCTACTAGCCATCTCTTGTTCTTGTTTGGTTCTCTCTTTCTCTGGGCTTTTATACTGGTCGTTCTTACAGTGGACTGTTGCCTAAGCATTTCTTCTTCTTGTAATCCTTCATTTCCTTCAAAGCCACAGCTCAAGTATGTTCCTCTTTGAGAAAGAACTGATACTTCACTCCTCAGTTCCTCGTCCCTCTCTGTCCTCCTCCTTTAACCCTACGTATATTCTAATTTATAATTGTTTGTGTAGTTTCTCTTTCCCCTTTACTCTGTTATCGACTCCTTGATGGCAAGAACTGTTTCATTTTTTAAATCTTTTCATTCCTAGCACTTAACAAAGTACTAAACAAAGATTTTCCTTCATACATTTTCATTAAATTTAACTGAATGATACAAGTAACTGAAAGATTTTTTAAACCTTTTTGGGTAACTAATATTTAAAATAATGTCGTTTACATAGTAGACTCTAAATAAGTATTGATATTGAACTAGATTTTTCTTGGTATGCCTAGAAATATAGCTGCCATTTGTAATAGTATTTCTAAAGGGAAACACATTTCAAGTTTCAAATACAAATAGCCTTTTTATAGGTTGGGGACTGCCTGGATAATCAGAAGTGCAGGTTTGACAGCTCTTTTAAAAACAATCCATGAGAGAATAGAAAATAGGCCTGCAAGAGTTTAAAGAAAAAGCCACAAACAAAATTTGAAATATGTTGGTGTTTATTTTAATGATAGGTTTCTGCCATCTCTGATCATTCTTTATTTATTTTTATAGAAAAACGGAGGAGGAGTTTGGAATTAATACCTCTGACTGCCCGTATGGTGATGACACATCTAGTAAACCATTTGAGTCACTATCCACTGAGTGGGGGCCCTGCTGTTCTTCACAGCCTTGTTAGTGAAAATCATGACAATGCATATTTTGAGTCACCTGAGCTCTCTTCTGAAGTCTTCAGAAGTCCAAACCTACAGTTGTTTGTATTTAATGACAATACCCTTATGTCTTACCTTCAGATTCCTGCAGAAAGAACAGAAGGGAGGCCCTCAGGTGCCCTTTCTGATGTCAGGCTTATTGTGAGAGATATCTCTGGAAAGTATTCCTGGGATAGCAAAATATTATATGGACCTTTGGAAGGCTGCTTTGCACAGAACAAGAGGAATAATTCGTTTGTGATTTCAGACAGTAGACAGCAGACATTTGAACCAGAGAAAGATTTTTCTCAAATTGAAGAAGTAGATGATGTCCTTGACCAATTACTTGAAAATATTGGCAATGCAAGCTCTGAATGCCTTTTGCCATCCCAGCTAAATCTAAATGCTCCTTCACCACCCCCATTTGGAATGAGTCATTATCAAGAAAAAGAGATCATCAAAGCAATTTTGTATCAGAATGCCCAAGAAGAGGAATATGTACATAGGTGCAGGTCTGATGTTACACTGAAAGTTCCCAATCAAGAACAGCCAGTTCCTTCTGAGCCACAAGGTCCATTTTATTTCTGTAGATTACTGCTGAATGACTTAGGAATGAATTCTTGGGACAGAAGGTATGATCCCACTATTTCATTTTATTTTATTTAACTTATTAGTCTATTTCTTTCTATCGTAACAATTTTAATTTTTAGATTTTTCTTTAATTATTTTTCACATTTTGAATTTATTTCAGTAGCCAGAAGAAAAGGTGTGAGTGTTTTTACTAACTTTAAAATATTAGCAAAATAGAGTGTGCGATCCCAATTCTTGGGTGTAATTCCAGCCAGTGAGATGAAAGCAACATCTAGCTTTCTGTTTGTTCCGTGTGATTGCAGTTTACTTTAATTTGGGAAGTTACATAAGTTGGATTAAGTTGTTCATTTTTGTATTGCATTGACATTTCATCTAGATATCAAGAAGTTACTTTCAATGTTAGCATTTTTTGCAAGTATGGCTTATTGAGATTTTATGAAAAGAGGATTGAGTTTGAGATGATCTGTGTTTGAGTCCTTATTCCATAGTTTACCAGCTATCATTCAGTCCTTATCTTAAGCAAATCACTTAACATCTCTGAGCACTGGCTTCCTCATATCTAAAGTAGGCATATGATTATTTATACCATCTACTCTACAGAGATCCCAGACATTTGAAATTAGAATAAGACTTCGAACGCCATTCAGTAAATCTCCTACATAATTCAAGGAAAGAAGAAGATATTCTACCTTACAAAAGAAGACTTAGAGGAAAGTCTTCATTTATTGAAAGGACTTTCACATGGAAAAGTTTGGGTTTATGTAAGATAGGTACAGGTAGATTTAGGTAGAATTAAGACCAGCAGATAAAAGTTACAAGGAGTCAAGGTCTACTTCACAGGGAAAGTATTCTAATATTCTGTTCAAATGAAAGAAGCTAGATGGCCTCTTGTTTGCCATCTTGTTGACAGAATTGAGCAGGTCATATCTGGTGTGATAGAAAGAACGTTAGATCTGGAGACAAGAATCCTGGCTCTATTATTTACTACCCATGTGATCATGGGCAAATCACTTGAGTTTCCTTCCTTGATCCTCTGTTCACTTATCTGGTCAATACAATACCTCCACAAGGTTGTTGTAAAGAAAGCACTTTGAAAATTTAAATGGACTATCATTGTCATCATCATCCTCATCCTCATCCTCATCATCAACCTTATCTAACCAGAAATGATCATGTCTGAATTACTGTTATTATACAATTTCTTATTAAAGGATCTTTAGAGGTCCTCACGTGGAAATCTCTTCCATCTTTTCCTCTAGTTGTTTCTCATGCTTAGAGCTTACTACCTCAGAAAACAATTTTTTGAACACTTGAATTGTTAAAAGCTTTCTCCTTATCCACAAGCAAAATCAGACACTCTGTAACTTCTGTCTTTTGGTCCCAGGTCTACTCTGTGGGGGTAGAAAAGAAAATTACCTGGTTATATAATGGTTTTTTTTTCTGAATGATCCCACTTCTACCCTTACTGATTCATTTTTGCAGTGTTCAGAAACCATCAATTCCAGAATGTTGCCAACCAAGTTATTGATAATAATGGTGATGACATCTTCATAGGTAGCAAGACATTTTGCTTTGATTGTTATGAAAACGTTGGGAAGGTAGGGGCTTTTTATTTTAACCTCAGTTGGAGGCTCTGGAGCCCAAAGCACAGAGAGATTAAATGACTTGCCCAGGGTTACACAACTAACGAAATATCTGAGGTAAAATTTAAGCATAAATCTTCCTGACTCCAAATCTAGCATGCCATCTGTTATGCAGGTAGTTAATGTTGAAACTGTTTATGCTAAAAAATGAATCCCATCTTTTTAAAAACAGAAACTTTTTTTATCAGATAATTCAGATTATCTGTACATGTGCAGTGCCCACCCTTCAGGCTTCTAGCATCCCTGCTATTCCCCAAAAGCTTTTCAGAAATTCAAAGACAAGTATAATGTTTACATCCACAAGTCTTTGATGAAATGGAAAAAAAAATAGATTTGGAATTAAAGGATTTTGGTTCAAATCTCAGTTCTGTTTACTTAGAAGTCACTTAATATCTCTAGGTATGTCATATAAAATGACAGATTTGGATGAGATGATGTCTAAGGTTTCTACCAGAGGTTAACTTGATCCAGTGTACATGGAATCATAATTTTAGAATGATAGTGTAGTCCAGTTGTCTCTTTATTTTGGAGGAAACCGAGTGTAAGAAGGATTAAATGACATACTCAGAGATCATATAACTGATAAGTCCTTGTTGGTTTGGGGAACAATTAGGATTAAGTGATTTGCCCAGAGTCACATAACTAGTAAGTATTTGAGGATGGATTTGAATTCAAGTCTGACTTCAGGGCTAGTGCCCTATCCGCTGCCACTTCACTGCCCATCATACAACTAATTAGTGATAGAGTCAGAAGAAGAAAGTCTTTTGGTTTCTTTTTCTTTGTTCTGTTACACCACATTGATTTAAATTCCTTTCATTACCTTTCTACTCCTTTCCTGGGTGCTGATCCCCATCACTCAGACAGCTCATCTGTATCCTGCATCTAGTTGTCTTCACCATTTGACTTTTGGACCCATACGTGCTAGCATGTATGCTTTGATTTCAACTTGCCTTTCAGTTTCTGATCATTTCCTGACACTTACCTGGATAATCCCACCTTAGACTGCTCACGTGGTTTCAGATTACTAGTTTACCCGGTTCTAGAGCCGGTTCCAGAGCGCAGACCAACTGTGCTCTGACCCCAGTGACCCTTTCTGGTTCACTCCATGCCCCGCTTCCCCATTTGTATCTTCTCTCCTTGTATTTCTTAAGTATTTCTGTGTCTCGTGTAGTCTCCTTAGATTGTTATTTTTTTAATCCTTCATCTGTAAAATTGACCTTTTCCCAGTTAGTAAGAAAAGATAAAAATGTAGAAAGTAGTCTTTATTTACCAGATTAGGCTCCAGCTAATATTAGAATCAGTGATCTTTCTTAACCTTTCTGCCAGTTTTGAAATTTAAATGAGAAAAATACCTTACAAGAACATCACTTTTACTTTTCTCACCTTTTATCTTCACCCAATTGTTCTCTTCCATATTGCTGTATTCACTAAGGTCCTGTGTCAGTGTCTCATCACAGCATGGAAGCTTATGGAACCTTATTTCTCAAATAATATCTGATAGTGGACTACAAACTCTGTTAGATCCTAACAGCATACCAAAGATTCAAGTTCAAATGTCGATTCTAGTCTGTTGATGGGCAGTGTGCATCATGCAAGCACCATTCTAGCTAGCTTCAGAGAGGTTACTAAGCTGTCATATGGCTTCAAGCCGATGAAGTTTTTTAGCAGAGCAATTCTGCAAGATTATCCGTTAAGTTCTGGGGAAGTTACCTTTGATGTTAGGAGAGCCACTACTCGTGCTGAGCCCTCCCTCACTCAAAACAAAGTCAAATGCAAGTCATGTCATTATTTCTCTGATGGCATGGTCGTCTTCAGCAACGAAGGACAAACACACACACACCCACTCATACATACTCATACTGATAAATCCCTGAAGTACTGAACTTAATTGTGTTCGTATGTTTAACATGCAGTGTGCCACTCTCCTTGTCTTCCCTTAACTGTTTCTTTTGCTCTAGTGTGCTCATGAGTCCTGATTCTCCTTGTTGCCATTCTTTGACCTGAAGCTAATTTGTCTCCTGTATATCATGTTTCTGACATTGTATGTGCACATAAACACACATGCCTAAAATACATTCATTTTGTGTTTGCAACAACTGATACCAGCTCATTTTTCTGAGAAGCAAGGAGATGTAAAGAGTGTTAGAGTCATAAGACGTAGGTATAAGTTCAGCCTTTCTACTTTTCTAGTTGTATAACCTTGGGCAAGTTAACTAGCCTGTGAATCTATTTCTGCAATTTAAAGAGCATTTATTAAGTGCTTACTCTACGCCAGGCACTGTACTAGACACTAGGGGTACAATGAAAAATAAAAACAGTCCCTGTCCTAAAGGAGCTTTCATTCCACTATGGGAAAACATCTGCAAAGTCTCCATACTATTGTGACTTGTATTACCTACCTCATGAAGTGGTTGTGTTGAAAAAAATGAAATAACATATGCCAAGTGTTTTTCATATCTACATAGTGCTAAATAAGTAATTGATTATAGCATTAATAATACCATAGTATGTGGTAATTGATTGCACATTTGAATCTATTTAGTTAATTTCCCTTGACAATTTTTTCAGGTTGAAATATATAAAAGGAGTAGTCATTGCATAGTACATTGTTTTTGCTTCGCATGATTTATCTTCCCAAAATTTTTAATTTTTTGTTATTACAGAAAAAATTTTCATCTGCTGAAGAAAAATTCTAAATTATTGAGAGAGTTAAAAAATTTGGACTCACGTCAGTGGTATGTAATTCTATTTAAAAATTGCTTTCATTTCTGTTATATTTCATGATAACATGTATGACTGTTACTTCAGTACTTTGATGATCTCATTATGACCTCATTAGTGTGCATAATTCCTCCAAAGAAGCACATTGGAAGTCACCTGTTCCTTCTTTTGTCCATGTCCATCCACAAATCCTCCATGTGGCTCCAAGCAGAGTAATAGGAACTTCCTGTAATTCTTTTGACATTGTGGGTACGACTGTATAACACAGACTATCCTTGATTCGTACTAAGTAGCTGGGCCATCTCATTTTCTGGCCATTCATCTTTTGGATGACAAGTTTGATAAGATGAAGGAATAAGTACAGCAGGTGAACCTGCAGAAAAGAATACATTCTCAGAAAAATGTTCATGTTATTTAGATAATCTATAGATGTGCATACCCATCTTTACTTATATGTTTGACATCTCTGAAAGTATAGGCATACTTGTTGAAATATAATTGGTGAGAGTTTGATACCAAATTTTATGCTGTGTTTATTATCTTGACAACCAAACAGTTCAAAATTATTCTGCTATAAATTGATATAGATAAACTCTCTTTTTTCAAAATGGTAGAATTCTTAGGTCAACAGGCCTCCTTCCACAGCCTATATTAACTTTATTATCTGTGGTATATAGTTCAGCACTGCTGCTGAAAGATTTTTTTGGACCTACATTACCTAGAACCCTTATGTCCCTTATGAATAACAAAATCCCCAAATGTTAATCCTTAGGAAAATTGAGTAGAATAGGCAAGTCATGTCTTATCTCAATCTTATTTCTATAGTAAATTTTTAATACTTAACTTTTAAAAATTATATATATATAAATATAAATGTACATATATTATATTATTTATTGAACCAATGTACTTTTAGGTAAAATTACAAAATAAAGATTATTTTCAATGCTCTCTAAATTCTATGGTTCTAATTTCAATAACAACAACTTGGAACCTTTGATAGAAAACAAGATAAAATAGCTTTTAAAGCATAAAGGAAGGGGAACTAGTAAAACAGCTTTATCCTGACATTTCATGACATACCTCAATTTTAACATTTGGGGAAATTATACTTTTTACTTATAGAAATATTTTAAAAGTATAAAAGGCTTAGATATATACCTAGGGTTTTGTCCTGAAACTCTTCAGGTATTAGGTAACAAATATCTATGGAGCATCTACTATTCTACATACAAATTGTTTAGTGCATTTTCTTTCTTTTTTTAAATGATCTGATAATTGTGTATTTCTTAAAAGAACAGTTCCCCAGCAAGGTATAATAATTTATAGGTTTGTTTTCGTTTTTCAGTTTATCTTAGTTCTCATTAAAACCTAGGTATGACAGGTCTTCCAAGCTCAGTGCCACCTTTTAAGGGAACACAAATGGCTTGGTTCCTGTCACCATTATTTATATTTCCAACTTACATTACTAGTATGTTGTTTTTTTCCTTTTCTTTTTGAACACAAGTATAGAAGACTGTAAGTATGAGAATCAATATTTAAAAGTCTATTAAAACATTCAAAATGTTTTTATAAAGGTCACTGAAGAAAATGAGAAGGAGGGGCACTCATTTTATAAAACTTTACTGAAGAGTCATCCTTGTTCTGTTCCAGTTAGCATCTCTGAACATTTGCCTTTATATAAGGACTTGATTTTTCTTCCCACTCACTTTATTTCTTCTTCTCTTTATCCTTTTCTCTTTTAAAACATGTTTATTTAGGGTACTTCTTAACTGCAGTTAAGGTTTTTCAGTTTAGAAGCAGAACTGCCTTCTTTAGGCTTTTGGAACATATATGTGAAAGACATAAATTACACTTGACCTTTCCTTCAGAAAGTTTGAAAAGTAAATTTGTCTCATCTGCATAGTCATTATCCTAAATAGCTTAGTTTCCGTTACGATTGGTGTTTTAGAAATACATTTTTGAACTATTATATAGTAGTTAAAATTAATTAACAATAGAACAATTAATGTCTCTCTAGATATCATATACCTACATTGTCATTTTAAAATTTCTTGGTTCCTGGTTCACAAGGAAATATTCTTCAACTTATAGAGCTACGGATTTGAATAAGAATGTTTTAGAAGGCTTCAAACCATAACCTTAACCCTGACACTAATTTTGTTGTTTTTTTCTATCATCCTAATTCTTATTTTCAACTATATTTTTCATCTCCTGCTATGGAGTTAGAAAAAGAATGAATTCACTTTTGAAATTCAGTAAAAGAAACAGAACTTGAATAGTGTTCTTTTGTGTCCCATGAATTCTGCATCACTGAGCAAGTGGAATGAACTTCCAAACTTAAATTTTCACATACATTCTGTTTTATTCCATATACTCCAAGTTAAACAAGTAAAAAGTTATCTTACAACTATGGCCGGTTTGTTTAGTCTTAATGGATTTGACTGTATGAGGTACAGTTGAATTAGTTCCCTGGATTGCTGTTGCCCTTATAAAATATGTCTTTGAAAAGCTTATTGTCAAATCATTTGCCACCCTAATTAGCTTTCCTTTAAACCTCCATCCCTTGGATTTAATGTTCCTTGATAAATAAGAAGGGTACCAGCTTCTATCACTGTAATTGCTATTTTCACTAGCTCTTTTTGCAGTAAAAAAAAGTACATATATTCCACAGTTGTACATTAGTCTCTCTCTTATAGTTTACATGTAGGACCACATCTTAAATTACTTTAAGTAATAACATCTTTTTAAAAGTTCCACAGCCTTCAAAATTATTCTTCCTATGTAAAATGATATCCTCCTATGGTAGTGTTAAATTATCTTTCCCTGTTCATAAGAAATACAACGAATACTACTTCACCATCATTTAAAGAATATAAGCTTTTGGTTTGCTATTACTATGTATTTTAATGGGAATATAATGAGAATGTAAGAATCTAGGTAATTAAGTTCAGAAAATGTGCAAAGTAGATTTTATGCACAAAGAATTGTGCTAGACTTAGAGCACATTTAATGAATGAAGTGTTACTGCTTAAATAGTAATAATCTTACAAATATATATTAAGATCAAGGAAATGTCACCTGTTTTTTGAATTCTGGTTTGTAATATAAAGAAAAAAATAAAACACATAAAGAAATGGACCTGGTCTTGTCTGGACCCATTTGAAACAAGCAAGTGGGTCATTGTCTCTTTCTATATTTCCCAATTATTCCTGCATCCTGTGAATGTGAAATATTGTTGATGTTGCACATTAGCACTAACATATTACATGCATTCAAGAGTCTAACAAGACCATCTACAGGTTGAAAAGCTAGCCAACTTTCTAGGGTCCCCAAATTTGAAAGATGTGAAATTTACTAAATTTTTGGCAGTAAAGGTCATTGTTTCTCACCCTTGTAGCACAGGTATTCATGATTGAAATGTTTGTATTTTCAAGACATGCAAATAAGGATTTTAAGAACCTCATATTTCAAAAGTAAAAAGTCTGAAATTGATGGAGAGTGATCATACGCATTTCCATTGGGTCTGAGGTTTCATAAATAAATTCTGCATATAAGTTTTCTTTGCTTCCAGAGAACTCCCAGAGATTTTTAATTAAACATAGATTTATTCATAGTAAAGAATTGGGGATAAATCCGGATTTCCCAATTTGGAGGTGGGGGAGGGGGAAGAAATATGTACATTATTAACAAAATACCATGTTTATGTAACATAAACTTGAGGTTTTTTGAACCATTTAGTTATTTATTACAGTCAAACATAGTAAATTGTTACATGGCCTCGTTAAGCTGGTATAGTATCGGTTTAAACTAAGCCTTTCATGGACAAAACCATTCAGTTCTTTTCTCAGCCAAATAATATTTTTCTAACCTCATAGTATGTATTCAGTTACACATTCCTAAGGGAAAATGTCCTATTATTTGGGGACGAGCAATTAGTTTCTTCTGGTGAAGACAAATTAAGAATCTATTCCTCCTATAAGATGCCATTCCTTGAGGTTCATCATCATCATCATCGTTATTATTATTAATTTGCTGATTTAAAGTTAGGGATTTTTGCAGTATTATATCCTAATTATCAAAGGCTGGGAATGTAAAATTTGAGTAGATAAGTTGTCTTTCAAAGGCTACCTGAAACATTCCTAAATTAAAATGAAGAGGAAAGCGTAAACTATGACATTATATACCAACCCATTTTAAATGAGTGCCCCCAACTTCCTATCCATTATAAATGTCCTTCATTTCAGTTTGCTTCTAACCTACAGCCGTGAAACTCACAAGATTGCAGTGTTTTACATTGCTGAAGGACAAGAAGACAAATGCTCAATACTGTCGAATGCAAGGGGAAGCCAGGCATATGAAGACTTTGTTGCTGGGCTTGGTTGGGAGGTAATTCATTTAATAGATATTAATTGAATGCAACGGAGTGGAAATTAAAGGTTATTTTGTGTATTTCTGTGTAAAATTATGCTGGCTCATGAAGTCTACATTAGAAATAGCCATGGTATCAAGAATTTTTGAATCTTTTATAACATCTGTGTTAATTTTTGAGTTTTAACACTTATTAGCCACTTCCTAGCAACTTTAAAAATACAAATTTAAATATAAATTTAGTACGAAGAGAATTGGATTTGTTATCAATTGTACTTGGACTCATATCTCATCTCTAAGAGTAACTTTGTGACATTGAGCAACTCACTTAATCTCTTAGCCGCAGTTGCTTCATCTGCAAATTGGGGATAACAACTCTTGTACCTTCTGAAAAGGATTTCTGTGAAGGTCAAATAAGGTAATAGAGATAAAATACTTTGCAATTTTTAAAGCAGTGTAATGGTCAGTTATTGATACTATTGCAATTTTTAGTGATGAGGCAATAAAACAGTCATTTATTAGTGTTCTCTTAGTTAATAGAATAGTCGAAGTGTAATACTTTTGATACTTCTGTATAATAATGGTGTGAGATGTTATATAGATAGATTACTGTAGCAAAATATAAGATGTTATGCGTTAGAAAAGTAAAAATTGAAATGAAATGTGATACCCTGAGGAGAGAAGAGAATAAAGACATAAAATGCCTTCATGAAGATTATGACATTTGAGTTGGTTTTCATAGACTGCTTGTAGATTCAAAAGGAGAAAATGAGAAATGGAGGAGGATTCAGGCATGCAAAACAGTTAGTTCTCCTACCACCATATTATTTGATATAACCTGAACTGGAAGGAAAAAATGAGATCTTTAGCTGGAAAGATGTCTAATAGTAAGATAAGAACAACAAATTGAGGTTATCTGACAAAAAACAATGGCTTTAATACAGAAGAGAGATTAAAAAAGAGGTCAAATACTAGAAAGATGGAGTGAATAAAATATAATAGAGAAAAGATAAAACAGAATGAGTTCTCTCAATTGAATCAAGTATCCCTTCAAATCTGTCTTCTAAGATCAATTCTAGTTGTCATGCAAAAAGAGTATACATTATTAAATAATTTTCTTAAAGTAAAGCTTGTTACTAGACTTATGATTTCATTGTTGTATAGAACTCCCAGGTGGGTCAACAGAGCCAAGATGGTGAAGGAGCTCTCCCAATATTCCTCTCCAAAGAATGTTAAAATAACACCTTGTAATGTTAATAAGATTTATGTTAATAAAAGATCTTCCAAGCCTATTAATGAGTCTCAGATTAGGGGAGGTTTGTTTTGCAGGACTGCCCATACCTTTTGTTAATTGCTGATAATGCTCTGGGTCAGGAGGGTCCTGTCCTCTGGCTCTGAAAAAGTGTATATATACTCTGATGTGAGATTTTGCTTTTGGGCATTGGAAGAAGGTTCATGTGCCAAATGAGACTCTGGGTAGCTTTGCCTCCCCCCTGCCCCCTACTCTGCCCTTTGAAAACCCAGATGTTGGTGCTTCTGTCTCTGGAAACTATGTATGTATGTATGTATGTATGTATGTAATGGTCAGACATTAGGATCTGTCCGTTGATTTGTGATTTATATATTGCTTATATTCAAACAGTTAGAAGCCCTGTTTATTATTCTTTATCTCTCTGCTTGTACTTTCTCTGTTGGTGAATGTAATTAAAGTAGATTGTTGACCCATCAAAAGTTACTTTCCTTGTAGAAAAGCAGATCTAAGAACTTGTACAGCAGACCCTCCTTTGTATGCCAGGGTGCTTGCTGCAGCACCCCTCAAATCAAATTTTGGAGTGTCAGAGTCAAAAAGTTAGAGTGGGACATTTTTCTAGTCTAACCCAACTTAGTTTTTTTTCGGAGAGGTCTGTGACACCAGGGTGGCAATTGGCCCAGAGCATATTTAGTAGTGTCACTAGCAGACCATCTTGGAAGCAGCTGTGACAGCAGCAGCAACAGCTTTGGGAGCTCTCCACCAAAGGAGAGTAAAGAGGTCAGACAGCTGGTCAAAAGAGATTACATGGAACCCTTTGCTGGCAATGAGTTTAGGTAGTTCTGATTAGCAATTGTGTTGCCCATATGCAGTTCTGGGTCACAATTCCAGGTAGAGAAGCACTAGTAGTTGGTCCCAAGGGAACAGGGGTTCTCATCACAATTCCAAGGCAGAGAAGAAAAATAGCACTTGTAGATTCCAGACAACAAAGGACCTTGGCACAGTTGTAGGGTCAACAGGAGTTCTAGTACTTGCACTTACAGGGGACCTTCCTAGTTAAAGACCAGAGCATAAGCAAGAGAACAGTGACCACTTCTCTCTCCAGATGACACCACCATTGAAGTACCGAAAATGTACATATGCCCACAGTAGCATGAGAAAAGGCTAAATCTTGGGACAGCTTTTCCCTTTCTAGGCGTCTTTAATATAACGTTCAAAATCAAGAAATAAGATGAGAAAAGGAACAAAGTAAAATTTGACTATAAAAAGCAACTGTGGTGGCAGAGAAGACCAAGATACAAATTCAGAAGAAGACAACACTATGAAAATAGCAGTAAGTAAAGTTTTAAAGAAAAACAGTACTAATTGGACATAAACCCATCAGAAATTCCTGGAAGAGTTCAAGAGATAGAGGAAAACTTGGGAAAAGAAATGAGAATGATACAAGAAAATTCTGAAAAGAGAATAATGGCTTGGTAAAAGAGGCACAAAAAATTACTGAAGAAATTAATACCATTTAAAAAAAAGAATTGACCCAGTACTAAAAAGATGCATACATATTCACTGAAGAAAAGAACTCCTGAAAAAGCAGAAATGGCCAAATGGAATAGGAAGTAAAAAAATTCACTGAATGAAAAAACCCTTAAAAAGCAAACTAGACAGAGTTGAAAAAGAGATATAGGAGGAAAATAATTCCTTAAAAATTAGAATTGGGCAAGTAGAAGCCAATGACTCAATGAAACATTTAAGAAACAATATAAAAGGTCAAAGGAATGAAAAAATAGGAAAAAAATGTGAAATTTATCATTAGAAAACTTACTTGGAAAATAGATTGAGCCAAGATAATTTAAGAATTATTGGACTACCTGAAAGCCTTGATCGATTAAAAGAGCCTAGATATCATCTTTCAAGAAATTATCAGGGGGCGGAGCCAAGATGGCGGAGTAGAAAGACTCACATTTGCTAGCTCCAAATCCACAGCTCATAGATTTCCTGTAAAAAGAACTCCTGACAAATTCTGGAACAGTGGAAGCCGCGCAGAAACACAGTGAAGGAGATTTCCGTTGCAGAGAGCCCTGAAAAACCAACCACAAAGGTACCCTGGACGGGAGCGCCCGTCCCTGCCCTGCGGAGCGCTCCCCTCCCCCTACCCAGCCGCGGAGCTCTGCCCGGCCACGCAGCACTGAGAAGAGCCAGCAGACCCAAGCAGGCCTCAGGGGCCTGAATCTCCGGCGGCCGCAAAGGTCCCTCCACCCACAGATGCACAGGTCAGTGAGAGAGACGGGCTGAGAGGGGAGCGGGGTATCTCTGGGACTCGGACCCCCTTGGGAGGCTGCAGCAGAGGCAGAGGCCACTTGGCCAGAGGCCCGCAGAGCAGGCAGGAGCTCCACCCCAGCTCCACTACAAAAGATCTCTGCATAAACCCCCTAAGGGAACTGAGCAGCCCTGCCCCCACCTGAGAACCAGCAGATAAGCTCCCATTGAAGAGCAGTCAGGCCTGCCGCCAAAAGCCCTGAGGCTGGGGAACAGCATTTGAATCCCAGACCCCAAGCAGTAGCGGGGCGGATCTAGGCCAGG
>CM053769.1:218016865-218035980 GCA_028658325.1 Potorous gilbertii
GGTAAGGGAAGGGAGGGATGATAGAAGAGAGGGCAGATTGGTGATATGGGTAATTAGAATGTCCAGTGTATCGGGGAGGGGGGAGGGGACAAATGGGGAGAAAATTTTGGAACCCAAAATCTTGTGAAAATGAATGTAAAACGTTAAATAAATTTATTTGAAAAATAAAAATAAAGAAATTATCAACGAAAACTTCATTAGTATCTTAGATACAGAGAGTGAAATAGAAATTTTTTAAAATTTTTTTAAAATCCATCAATCACTTCCTGAAAGACATCCCAAAATGAAAACTCCTAGGAATATTTTACCTAAATTCCAGAGCTTTCAGGTCATGGAGAAACTATTACAAACATCTAGAAAGAAAAAAATTCAGACATCATAGAGTCTCACATAATTTAGCACATTCATATTACAGGAAAACAGAGCTTGGAATATGATATTGTAAAAGGCAAAGGATAGAACTAGAGTCAAGAATAACCTACACAGCAAAACCAGGTATCATCCTTCTTGGGGAAAAAATGGACATTTAATGAAATAGGGCACTCTTAAGCATTCCAGATGAAAAGACCAGAGCTGAATAGAAAATTGACATTCAAACGTAAAACTTAAGAGAGGCATAAAAATGGTCGACATGAAAGCAAAATCATAAGGAACTCCGTAAGGATAACTGTTTAAATTCTTATATGGGAAGATGATAAATACTCCTGAGATCTTTATTAGGGCAGTTAAAACAAGTCTGCATAGATAGAGACCGTAAATATAAGTTGATTATGTTGAGATGATTTAAAAAAAAAACCAAAACAAAGCAAGTGAAGGAATAAGGAAGAGGGATATATTGGGAGAAGATGGAAGGGGAGAAGCAGAATGTGGAAAATTTTCTCGCACAAAGAAGCACATGATGAGGAGCTTTTACAGTGAAGAGAAAAATTGAGGGTCGTGATGGGCATTGCTTGAACTTCATCCTTATTGGAAGTTGGTTCAAAGAGGGAAGAACATTTATTTGTACACTTGATTGTATATGGAAATTAATCTTAGGGGAGGGGGAGAGCATAAGAGAAAGGGTAGGGTATGATAAAAGGATGACTGGATGAAGAGAGGCAGTGGTCAGAGTCAAAACAGACCTTTGGAAAAGTATGGAATAAAGAGAGAGAAAGATAAACAAGGAAAAAAGGATAGGAAAAAATACAGAGTAATCATAACTGAATGGAAAAGAAATTTTGTGCTCACCACAAAATGAAGCAGATAGCAGAATGGAAACTAGAAAGACACACATGGAGCTAAAATAAGGGGCTGGAGCAGAATCTATTATCCTTCAACTGAAGTAGAAAAGACAGGGGTAGCAATTATGACCTCAGATAACGCAAAAGCAAAAATAGACCTTATTAAAAGAGATAATCTATAAAACTATATTTTGCTAAAAGGTATCATATTGAAGTAGTTTCAAGAAATTTTATAGCAAGTTTCTCTGATAAAGACCTTATTTCATATACATAGGAAACTGAGTCAAATTTATAAAAATGAGAGTCATTCTCCAGTTGATAAATGGTCATGGGATATGAACAGGGTTTCAGAAGAAATCAAAGCTTATCTGTAGCCATATCCCTAATCATTAGAGATAACAATTCAAAACAAATCTGACATTATACCTCACACCTGTCAAAAATTACAAATTCAGGAGGAAATGAAAGGAGAAAGAGACATCAGTGCATTGTTGGTAGAGTTGTGACCTGGTCTAACCATTCTGGAAGATAATCTGTAACTGCCAAAAAAACTATAAAACTATGCATAACCTTTGACACAGCAGTACTGCTACTAGTTTATAATGCAGAGAGATTAAAATAAAAAGATCCATATGCACAAAAACATTTATAGCAACTCTTTCGGTTATGGCTGAGAATTGAAAATTGAGATTATCATCCATTAGGGAATGGCTGAATAAGATGTTATATACAGTTGTGATGGAATTCTGCTGTGCTTACAAGAAAGGACAAGGGGGATCGTTTCAGAAAACCATAGGAAGACTTTTATGAACTAATGCAAAATGAAGTGAGCAGAAAAAGGAGATCATTATATACAATCATAGCCAGATTGTGTCAACGTTCAACTGTGAAAAATTCGGCTGTCATGATCAATAATATGGTCCAAGACATTTCCAATGGATTCATGATGAAAAAATGCTGTCCACCTTCAGAGAGAGAACTGATGAACTCCAGTACAAATTGAAGTAGAACTTTTTCACTTTATTTTTCTTCCTTTTTTTGGTAATATGGTTAATAATGAAATATATTTTTATATGTTTTGCATGATTTCACGTGTATAATTGATAACATAGCTTGCCTTCTCAGTGGGTAAGGGCAAGGCAGAAGAGAGGGAGAGAATTTGAAACTCAAAATTTTAGAAGTGAGAGAATGCTACAAATAAATAAATGAATGATGCATTTTTTGGGTGTGAGGAAAAATTCCCAGGTGAAGAAATTCCCTCTACTAAGGCAGTTTGGTACCATCTTTGTACTTAAACTTAGATATTTGCCCACAACAGGGATCTACAAACTACAGCCTGAGGACTACTTCTTGCCTAACTCTTTTTATACAAAATTAATAGTTTTTTTTACATTTTTAAATAGAGTAAAACTATTTAAACAATTAAAAAACATTTTTAGCTCAGGGCAGCACAAAAAACAGGCTGTAGGCTGAATTCAACAGTTTTCTGATCCCTTTCCTTGAGTGCGCAGATACTAAGTAATCTGCTAAAGTTGTGCACCCTGTATGTGTCAGTTTGAACCTAGGACTTCCTGACATTGAGACCTGTGGGATACTGTGTGTTTATGAATTCAGGACTCTTCTAAAATCAGAAATTTCTAAATAATCTAGACATAATCTAAACCACAGCTTCCTTAACTTGGTGTCCTCATACTATTTAATTTTGATTTTGTTTTTAATACTTTGATACTGTATTTCACTGTCATACAATAGAAAAAACAGGTTTTATTTGTAATCTTATTTTGTGCATTTTAATGGTACTCTGAGGAAGGGTCCAAAGGCTTTACCAGATGCCAGAAAGTATCATAATACTCACAAAAATAGTTAGGAACCCTGAATTTAATCAGACTTCTGTCTTTTTCATTCTTTTTAGTTTAATTTTCTTTTAACTTAGTATAGAATAATTTAAGAAGCATAAATATGTAGAATGGGTATGATGGTGATTTTAATACTAGCTATAAAGTGACATTTCTCAAAGAATTAGTAAGTCTTCAAAAAGTTAGCTCTTTACCCTCTTAACTCTTCTTAACAGTAGTTTAAGATATGGTTATTTTAAAGGTATCAGTATTTTCTTTGATATAACTGTCCTTAACTATTCTTGACCCTGTTTTCTTTTTGCCAAGTGAAAAAAGCACATTTTTTAACCTTTATTTAATATGAAAGGAACTCACGTTTTTTTCAGGGAATCAAAAAATGTACTTAATAAATGGATCTTAATATTTTACACTAAAGAGAATTCATGCTCCTTAGAAGAAAAAAGTGTCCATTCACTGAAAGGATCTGAGCATTAACTAAGCAGTTAACATTTAAGTCATAGCTTTACAAAGACCTGTACATGCTTTAAATTTGTAATATATTCGGTGTCATCTAGGTTAGCAAAAAAAAAAATTTGGTCTTTGATTATCATTGTTTTTTATTTTATTACACATATAAGGTTGACCTTTCAACACACTGTGGATTTATGGGTGGCCTACAGCGAAATGGCAGCACAGGACAGACTGCACCTTACTATGCTACCTCTACTGTGGAAGTGATTTTCCATGTCTCCACTAGAATGCCATCGGATTCAGATGATTCTCTCACCAAAAAGGTAATAGATACATATGTGTGTGTGTGTGTTTGTATGTCTTTTCAAAATTTTATTTTAGATACAGTTAGAAAAGAACTTTGTCATTTATTGATTCACCTCTATTCTAAGATTTGCTAAGGGCAGTTAGGTGGTGCAGTGGATAGAGCACCAGTGCAGGATTCAAGAGGACCTGTGTTCAAATCTCACCTCAGACATTTGACACTAACTGGCAAGTCACTTCACCCCAATTGCCTCATCCTGGATCATCTCCAGTCATCCTGATGAATATCTGGTCACTGGATTCAGATGGCTCTGGAGGAGAAGTGAGGCTGGTGACCTGCACAGCCCTCCCTCACTCAGAACAAAGTCAAGTGCAAGTCATGTCATCATTTCTCTGATGGCATGGTCTTCTTCGGCAATGAAGGATGAACACAGAAGATTTGCTAAATTAAAATGTTTTTCTCAAGAACACTGGTTTTTGGGACCAGACAAACTGATTTTGAAATCTAGCTTCTTTATTTACTATCTGTATGACATTAAGCAAATCACTGAATGTGTTTATACCTCCATTCTTCATTTGCCACATGAGAAAGCTGGGCTGGATGACTTCTGAGGTCCCTCAAAGCTCCAAATCTAAGATCTTATGATCAAATAAATGATGAAATAGTGATAAAAATAGGTAAACACTCTTTGAAGAGTCTTTAGATCAAGAGATACAGGTTCAAAAATGGAAAGGATCACAGTAGATATGTTTCTTGAGGTTTATTCTTAACATTTTCTATCACATTGTACATATGTGTATGTGTGTATATAGATATAGATTTTTCTGTGTGTGTGTATTGTGTGTGTGTATATATATATGTAATAATAAAAATGGATATGTGTATGTATATAGATATGTAAAATCTAGACTGGTTTTCATTCATGGCAACTTTCCATTAATAAAAACAGATATGTGTGTTTGTATAGATATCTTTAACTATAACTTCTCCTAATAAAAATGTATGTGTATATCTATAAATTATCTGTAAAAATATCATATAAAGTATATATATGTATGTGTATGTGTATATATGTGTGTATGTATATATATGTATGTGTGTGTGTATATATGTATACATATATATATGAACAGAAACACAAATCCATTTTTCATTAGTAGATTATCATGAATGAACATCAGACCAATTAAATACATGTTTTCATTGCCCTGTACAGAGTGAATTGGTCACCAGAGAAAGTGCCCAAATAGGACAATCATTCACTGCTGTGACCATACTCTTTGAATATAGTTCTCCTCAGCTATAAGTATTCATGTGCTTGGAATGTTAGTGAACTGTCAGTATCACTAGCCTTCTGGTATGGTTCTGTCCGGCGAACTACATGCAGACCCACTCTTATTTTCTTGTCTGTATCTTCTCCCCAAGTCCTTATCTGTAATGCTTTTCCTTTATTTTGGCTCTTTTGGAGGATTCTTTCTTTGGAAAATTATTCATTTCTGATTAAGATCCTTGGTGTCTACCTTTGATGAAAACTCCCAGTGACTTTGGTCTTTGGATAAGGAAGGACAGTTATCAGTAACCCAGAGAAATTAAACAGGTAGTCAGTGGTGATGCCAGGATTACAATTTGATTCCTAAAACAATGCTAAATTAATTTAGATAAAATGGGAATGACCCATCTTTTAGTCAGTGTTTTCTTTGCAGATTCATTCCTATTTTATTTGTCATATTGATCATTCTTTTTACTCCCTTAGACTTCAAAATATGAATACTGACCATCACAATGGTTAGCTCCTTTTTTCTTCTTTTTGCTCTTTTTATCACAGTTAAATCTACTGTATTTTGAAGGTGAAAGCTCACAACACTATATAAAAGGAAGCTGGCCAAGTAAGGTGTTGTTCAGTGTACTGGATTATAATCCTAAAATATCCTAAAATCCTAAATCCTAATCCTAAAATCCTAAAATACCAAATTTAAACTTAGAGCAAAATCACTAATTTCGTGTTGTGATCTAGTCAATAAATTAACTTTTTCCAAGGAAGAGCATTTTTTGTGTGATCTCAGTACATGCAGGTATTCTCCCATAAATCCTCCACAAACGATCTAGCAAATGAACTGGAAGCCTTTCTCTTGGTCTTTTAACAATGCAGCACCTGGCCTCTCTATTATTGCTCAATCTTGCTGCTTGCCTGGCACACATCCTTTTCTCATCATACATTTCTTCATTTTGATGCTTGCCTTAGCTGTTTTTTTCCAACAACATTTTCCACATGTTTTAACATCATATAAAAATATTTCATGACTGTAACCACATAAGTAACTTTGTTCAACAGTCCTCTAATTGTCAGTATTAAGCCAAGCCTTAGGGAGGCATATACTTACCAAGGATAATAACCACAACTGTGTAAGTTGCCTTGCAGAGTCCAAATGGAAGAGGATTCCTTATATTTTGTGGTAACTTGGTTATAAATGAAATTATGTTGATTGCATCATGATTTTTCACATAATAGAGCTTTCTCCATGTGATCTATATATAAAAAAAGTGACTTAAATAATCTACAGAGATAAAACTGAGTGGATCAAGAATGTGAATTGCTCAGATTATGGCATGTAGTTGGAAAGAAATACAGTGAGTAAGTCTTCATTGCACATTTTCTGAACAGACATTACAAATGAGCAATAAGCTGAGCCTAGAGTACAAGTGGGACAAAGATCCGATTAGATTGCATTTGTGGAAATTACATGGTGCTCTCTGTGATGACCAAGTTGATCCCTGAAACAAATAAACCAACTTCTTGACACTTATATTTTTCCATTATTGTTCATAGATGTAAAATATGGAACACCATGACCTCTGAATATACAGAATTACAAGTGACTCAAAGTGCAATCAGGAACTACATTGTATGTAAGGGGAGGGAAAAAAAAGGGGAAATAACCAGTACAGTCACACTTTATCAGAATGATTAAAATGAAATTTTATGTAGGATTGTTGGAGTTATAAAAAAACTTCATGTGCTTTTACTGAACAGGCTGATTTCTGTACTTTACAGTCCCAGACTAAACCTTCTGTGGATTTATTTATGGGAAGAGAGCATCAGAAGTCCAAAGAATATAAAAAGTATAAGTGGGTTGAGTCCTGCACTAGTATAATGTGTGCCCTCATGGATCATGAATCCACTGAAATATTAAGCATAGACAAGCAAATAGAACAATCTTTTAAAAATGCAAACGTGAAAGAGGGAGTGAACGACAAAGTGTCAGTAATTGACCAAATGAGAATTAAAACCTAAGTCTTTAGACTCTCAGCCAATCCAGTTTTCACTATGTATAACTACGCCATGATTCCTTTAAATTGGAGAACGTCCAGATGAGAACTACCAGAACAGTAAGGGGAAATGATAACAATGAACATTGTTAAAAGTGCTTACAATGTGCCAGGCACTGTGCTGAGTGCTTTATGATGATCATCTCATGTGATCTACATGACAACCTTGAAAGGTTAGGTGCTATTTTTTATTCCCGTTTTACATGTGGTAAAGCTGATGCACCCAGGTTAAGTGATTTGCCAAGGGTCACGCAACAAGGAAGTATCTGAGGCTGGATTTCAACTTAGTTCTTTCAGATTCCAGGGCCAGTGTTCTACCTACTGCAACATCTAGTTGCCTCAAAATCATGATATGAGAGAATTATTTGAAGAATTTTAGGGTGATTAGCTTGGAGATTTGAAGCTGTCTTAAATATTTGAAAGGGTGTCTCAATAGTAGAGAGATGAGACTTTTTCTTTTTAACACCTGGAATTAAAAACAGGTGTTTAGAAGTGTTTAGAACAATGTAGCTAATTTAGTTTCAATGTAATGAAAAACTTTTCTCACAGTGATCACAAAACACTAGTGGAATGATCTGCCTCAAGAGGTGAGGGAGGGAGGACCCCCTCACTGGTGATCTTCAAGCCAGTGATTATTAGAGAAGTAGTGGAGTTGTGGTTGCTGAGATCCCTTCCAGTACTGAAAGTCTGTGTCAGAGAAAGGAAAGGACTTGGCTTCTGTCTCAAAGCATTTACCTTAAATGATGCTTCCGATGACTTATCTTAGATTACAATCAAACCAGGTCCTCATTTTCCTAACTCTTAGTATTGCACAGTACAGGGTTAATGCTGTTAGGATCAAATTCTATTTTTTCATGTAAGTATAATTGAGAATTATGCTAAAAAAAAGTTTTTGTATTTGAGAGACATTTTTAATTTCTTTAGAAAAAATAAAAGTTTAAAACATTTCTTTTAATGAAAAGAAATGCAAGGTCTTGTTTGTTTCTTTTATGGGTCTTTTTTTTTTTTCTGGTTCAAAACGCCATCCCACAAATAATGTTCTCAGATTTGGCTCTGTTTGAAAGATTCCCCACTGAAATCAGCACAATTCAGCTGGTACCTTTTACAGTTCCAGGATTTAGCATCATTAGTGATAAACTTTCTTCATCAGGATGTCTTGCAGCTAGAACGAAAATCAATCCCAGTAACAGCATCCAATAGTTCCCTGTCTTATTCTAACTAAATTGCACCTAACAGCTTAAAAATGAGCTGCAGAATTCTAAAGTGATTTATGCTATGCTCTGCCCTTGTCATAGTAGAACTTTTTCAATTCAGAAATCTGGTTGCAACCCCATACTGAACTCTTGATCTTTCGCTGCAGAAATTTGTTAGCTATAGCTAGATTAGATTTTTAGCAGCTAATCTAACTGCTGGAGGGGTTTTGCAAAGTGGGGACAGAGCTGTGCTATTGGATTTGTCCAATTCATTTGACTCCAGGACTATAATTGCACTTATGTCTTACAAGGCTTTTATAGCCTCAGGCTGGCCAGCAGCAGAAAAACAAATTGGCAGTGATACAGTAAGAGTGAAAGGGAATGAAAGGCACACATTATCAGTCTCCAGGCAGCGCTGTTCTGGCAGGAAGTTTCTTGGTTAATTTACAAATAAAACTTAGATTTTAGGATGGGCACACTGTCAGATGAACAATGGGGATGTCAGGCCTGACTGTTACTTAGTAAAAGTAGCAGCAATGCCTACCAAGGAGCAGGAATTCTTCAATCAAACAGACGACTCCTTTCTGGAGCCAGCTGGCTATGTAATGCAATTAGACGGAAAAGGAGGTCAGACTATTAGGTGTGTACCATGACCAGTGTCACCAGTGGCGTGCTGCCTGGCAGGCAGCATGCAGAATAGTTCAAGCATAGTGACTTTAAAACTGTTTACTCAAGCTAATGAGTAGTAGTGGTATAGGATAAGACTCAGAACATGAATTGTTTTTGTAACGCTTGAAAAATGAGTATTTGTTCTATAACTGACAAGTACATTCCCAAGTATGGCTTGCATTGGAGGAAATACTTGACATGATTAATTATAAAATGAAAAAGTCTATAAATTGCCCCATAAGTTAAATGCACAATCTTAGATTGAGCTAACTAGTGAGCATGGTGAAGAAACTATAGTTGAACAATATATTGCAATGAATCTCTATTGGGAATGTTTATCAAATGCAGTATATAAAGTGAATATATTTTGTTAACTTTCCATTAACTCGGAAAAGTACTTAAAATCTTTCTCTTTTAGGCATCTTATGTTAAGTTTTATGATATGACTAAAAACTCATTTTCTTGTGTTTTCAGCATTTATGTCATGTTGCATATTTGTTAGTGTATTCAAATACACCTTTGTCCCAAATATTTTATTTAATTGAGCTTGATGCCTTAACTGTTAATTTTGTGATTTAGTTAATTACATATGTGGTAACCAGATGCTCAAGGCGTACAGCATTGAAAAGAAAATAGCCTCATGATGATTAATATTATAAGCAATGAAAATAAATATTGTTTAATAGTGAATTATTGCAGAAGGAGTGCTACAATTTAATGTATTTCTACAACTGTTTTGCTGCCGTTTTGCAGTGGTAAACAGTTGTTTTAAATATTTGGTTTATTCAGAGGTGGAATATTGCAAAGATTGATTATTTTGAACTCACATGATCTAACGTCCTTAACTATCAATCAGAAATAGATTTCATGCATTTTGATACATTGGCCTTAGGGTTGAATTTTATTAAATTGTATGTTAAAGTAGAGTATCATTACTGATTGGATAACCTCTACAATAATTTAAAGTAAAATCAAGTATGAGTTTTGATTTAATAAGGAGATTCTTCACTTATAAATTATTTGCCTAAGCAAATAATATCAAAGGGCAATATGTTACTAAAGATGCCGGTTCTGTTTTCAAGATTAAGGGTGTTAGGTATTGAATCCTGGCTGTATTCCAGCTTCAGTAATTACATTCTGCTTTTCTAAATTTCCCCTGAAGTTTCAATTAGATGTTATTCACTTCTCCTTTGAAAACACTGTTCGTTGTGTTGTTGGCACAAAATGACTACCATGTTTTCACTCCCAAAGTAATATATTACACTGGTGGGGCATGGGGCCAATGTCTAATTTTTAAAAGTTGTGATATTTGTCAAGGTGGAAATAGAGGTACATAAAATTTTGGCTTAGTTACATAAAGTAATCATTTAAAAAGTAGTTGTACCACTTTTGCTTACTAGGCTTTTGTATACTTCTGTACTTCAGTGAGATGTGTGATCTCATCATTGTGGGTACTTTCTTCACAAATGCTAGTGCAGCTTTTTCATGTTTTCTCATTTCATATGGGTCTAACCTAGCTTATTCTATAAGCAAAAAAAAGAAATCAGTGGGTAATTTTCAATGAAAAGTTTTGAATACCAATAACTTATACTTGTTATAGCATAGTATTCAATAAAAATGACAGCAGTTCATGAATCTATATGCAAACAATTAAATTGTACCCACACATGCACATATGTTTCAACAGCGGAGGTATATATCTCTTTTTAAATAAAGGAGTTGCAGAGTTGTTTTCAGAAGAATGAAATGGATAAGAATTCGGAGGCATTTCAACATAACTGACTTCTTTATAACCTTGTAATGAAAAACAGAATATATGGTATTCACTCAGCAGCCTATGAAGAGCATCCATTCCCTCTGTCATATTAATCTCTCTACATTTAGAGTATATCACATGTATCATGATAAGTTTTACATACATATTAACCCAAAGAGTAATTTTTACCTTTTCTTTTTTACCAAATGCTTTTCATGTTAGTCTAGTTTTACCTTTACTTTTACCACATAATATGTTTTTCACAAGTTCAAGTATTGCTATCCTTTCATTTTTCATTCTGTTGTATTTGTAAGTCAAGTTCAAGAATATATTTTTCTTGATTCCCACATCATCATGTAATTGTTTAAAAAGATTGAAAATTTATCATCCTAATAGGAATTAACAAGAATAATTGAGAAATCAACTAGCTAGAAGTGTCATCATAATTACAGTTCTTTAGGAGACCATTTTAATTTTTGTAATCAAGTTTCTTCATTCTTCCCCCATTTCATATTTACTTAGATATGATTACTTAATGAGGTGTATTTCATTTTCCCTAATATCTTCAAATCATAAAAATTCATTCTGCATTATCTGTCTGAGTAAAATAGCGTGATGATTAGGCTGTGATCTTTGAACCTTGACTATAAATAGAATTTTTGTATAAGTTTCCATTTCTTATTTTTGTTAAACAGAAGTAATTTTTCACATATTTCTTAAAGTTTTTTACAGCAAATAAGCATAATAAAATATACAACAAACTGCATTATAATTATAATTGCTTAATTTTTTTCCTACTCGTACAGTACTTTTCTATATAATTAGATATTGAATCAGGACTCTTCTAAAGCAATGCTGTGATGCAAAATAAAAAAAACTCAATGTTTTGCTCATAATGTTTCGAGAATGATGCTTTTGATGACATTAAAATTTAGTTGAAAAATCTTTCCTATTAAAACTGTACTAGGATAGCAATAGTTTCTTTGCCTGTGCTGATTATACACATTATGTAAGTACCAATATGTGTTTCAAATGAGGTTCGTATTGTTTTTAAGTGATCACGCCACCTGCACAATTTTATTGCACATGAAAGAAATCAGTGTTTTAACCTTTTTAAGTAATGAAATATTTCTGCTACTGAGCGTTGTAATTCAATTTGTAAACCATGACCCCTCATAAGCTGTTGTTATCACTCTGATTAATAAAGAGCCAATTTGCTGTTGCAGCTTCGTCACTTGGGAAATGACGAGGTTCACATCGTCTGGTCTGAACACACCAGGAACTACCGCAGGGGTATTATACCAACAGATTTTGGAGATGTTTTAATTATTATTTATCCAATGAAGAATCACATGTTCTTCATCGAGATAATGAAGAAACCAGAGGTACAGTTTCATCATATTACTGCCATGTCTTATGTACTGTTTGGCATACGGTTAGCTATTATGGAGAAATGATGTTGTAAATATGTTAAAGTAATCTCTGTTTTTATTGGTAAATGACCTACACAAAGCTGTTAAAACATTTCATATTTAACTTGAGTTATGTGTATGAGCAAAGATGTTCACAGTCTATATATACTGTATAATCTTTGATTCCAAGGAAACAACTTCATATTCCACTGTTAGCAGTTTGTTTGAAGTGTCTTTTAAGAATCCAGTTCCAATAGAAATTTATCATAAAAAACTGAATATTTTTGCTCAAAAAAACCCCTGAATATTAGAAAGAATTAAAATTCTGGTTTTATACAATGAATTGATGAAGAAATATGAAGAAATGAGCAAATTAAGATTTCATTTATATTATGTAATATGTTGCTCTAATATAGTATCCAATGTATTTTTGCCACCCTTCTAAAATTCCAATATAGTAGATGGCATCACTAACTTGAATGGATTAAGGGGTTGTCTGTGTACGTTGTAACATAGATAATCTGATGATTTCTTAACATTTCCCACACAATCAGCTCACCCAGTTAACATTGATCCTAAAATGACAGTACTCATCCTATGAGAAGTTCCATGGACTAATTTGGCTACCTAAATTAATACCATTAATATTGTTTATAACAAGCTTTTATTTAGTAAAATTCAGATCATCATCCAAGGGAGTAAAAATAGTGGATGGTCAATAAATGTTTGTTGAATTTAATGGAACAGAATAGTCAAGGAAACTCATAAGTAGGATGACTCCAGATTTAAGCAAATATTAAATTTGTTCTCTATTTTTATTCAAAAGCTGTGCATAATCCACTATCCCCAAACTAATTTGAGTTACTGTCCTTAAACCTTCACCTTTTTTTAAGTTTAGCCAGTTGATCAGAGTGTTTTACTTTTTAAAATTAGGACTTACAAACTAGCTTTTAGTAAAGTTACGAAAAACACATTTTACTTTGAGGATAAAAGGAGCAAAAAAAAATCACCCATAACATTTCTCAAGTGCTATGCCCTTAAACATCCTTTAACTACCACATGTGGCAAAATCCAGATACATTGTAATTTAGAAAAGTGATATTTAACTGTTCCTCAAAAATCAGTATTATAAAGAGGTCTTCACTATATTTCCTATTTAGATTTCTCACCAACAAAGCAAGAAAGAAGTCAGAAGTTTCTTCACAATAAATGTGTTATCTTTGATTTAGATGTTTAGATACCAAAATACGTAAAGTTGTACCTTTTGTAAATGAAGACTGTAATATCAGCAATACTTATTCCTTTATAAAATTGGCATTTTCACCCCAAAGATTTATTAGAAGATTTTAACTGTCAGAAGTTAAGTATTAAGACATTAGCAAATAGCATAAGGTATTTTTCAGAACAAGAAACTGTTCACCTGCAGTAATTACTTTAGTAAACTTCATGCATGTGTTGAGAAGAAAACTTTAAAAGTATCATTTACTCTTCCATCATTTTCTTACTTATCTATGCATATACTTTAGGGTACTCTACTTTTCATCTTCAAAGCAGAGATTTTTACTATAACCAAATTTATATTGTTCTGAAACTTTCATATGAATATTAATTTCAGTTTTGTAAAATTGGTTACAAATTGTGTCAAAATGAGTTGAGAGAACCCATTTCTTAATACTTTATCTCAAAAGCCCAAAGGGCAAAACAGGATAATAGGGAACTGAAAATTTAGTGTTATCCCTACATTTAAAATACAAACCATTACAATGTAATAAAATTAATCCAGACATTTCCAGGGCAAGTGTGGCTGACCTTTTGTTCACCAACTACTGACCCCAGGGTGAATGAAAGAGGCTTGCAAAGGGAAATGTCTGTTGTTTGGCTTCAGTCCCTGGTATTTAAATTGCATTCCCTAATCAAATGAAAAGGCTGTCGTCCTCTCTATCAGGTTACAGAATCCATGGCAACATTTGGCCTTTTATATACATAATGTTAGCCTTTTTGTTTGCATTTAAGTAGAGACACCTGGAGCAATGTTAACATTAACCGATTTAGCATTAATAGCTTCATTATATAAGAATTTCTGATCAGATAGCTGTTACTTTTGTTATATTGCTTCAGCTTGTATTGTTTTCATTTTTTATCTCCCTGCTTGGCAACGGGGCAATGATTTGCAAATTTTTTTTGTCTTGATTAATTAAGCAATATAATTATCAAGAACCGTGATGCAGTCTTTGCTCAACAAAGCTTCTGAGAGAAAACAATAGTAAGTCTGTTAGTATGAATGCATTCCACGCGTCACAGATGCATGAGGATATTCTAAACAATGAGACGAAAAGCTGCTTGCAAAAGAGGACAAAGAATGCCATGCAGACTCTACACACTACACATACCGCCAGGGACATACTGTGGGTTCCCTGGGACACAGATGCCTCGTTAGATTGCAGCTAGTCATCAGAGATTAATTCTCAGCCATTTGGTGCAATAATTTACCCATTCCCCAGTCTTTTAACTAGTGCTACTTACTATAGATGTGAAATCTTTGTACTCAGAAGGTTTATTTAACCTTACTTACTTTTAGTGAACGCAACAAAAATAATTATTTTTGTTTAGAAATTATAATGAAGCAGCTGCTTGAAATGTGAGGAATATTTATTTTTGGATAACTAGGACAAATTATTGTAGAGATTTTAGATGGAGATGAAAGTATTATTTTAGCAGCACTTCAATTTCATCAGAATATATTTAGGTTCAATTATATTTATTTGGATAGTCTCTGATCAGAAGTATTTTTCAAAGGATTTTACTTACTCCCTTTTAGGAAAAAAATTAGTACAAAAAAGCTCCTCTTTGATAGTCATGCATATTCAAATTTTAGTTCCTTTCAATCTATCTCATTAGTAGAGTATGTAATAACGTAGGGTTATTTGTCATACAAGTTACATACACCCATTACTGTCGCTTCCAAATCCATTGCAAGTTAATATATTTAGCTTTTTTTTTTCTGTATAAGTACACAAATTACATTCCTGGCAGCATGAGCCTTCTTTGTATATAGCATTTTCAAAGTAATGTGAAGAAGGGTGGGTGGCTAAATTCCCACATCTGACAGCAATCGCTGCCACTTCACATTTTTATTGAATTCTTGCTGCTTTCTTTTTTTCATTAAATAAAATTCTCTAAGTCCAAAACCATCATTTCATAGATTAATTACATTCAAAATGGTTCAATCAGCATGAATGAATGTTTTGAAACTTGTTTGATGATGCAAAGAGAATAAAGTCTACTTCAAGGACTTCAATATTTTTTTCTTTGACTTCTATAGCTCATTTGTTCTTAGTGACAAATTTCATACTACATGAGAACATAAATAAGACAATTCCCTTACAACCTCTAAATCTTTAAATTTTTTTTTCAAATTGTAAACAGTATTTCTATTTATTTTCAAGCCAAAACTTGCTACCTACTTGCAGTAAATAAATTTTTTTATTATTTATATTTTGTTTTGTGAAATCTGTGGTCATCTTTTCAGTGTATTTAAGTAACCTGATCCACAGGCAGACCTTTAACTATCTAGGTGATCTTAAATGAGTACAGTAATAGATATGTTGAAGGAAATATAACCAGAAGGAATCAAAGAAATGTAAGAAGAGAATTCTTATCTGCTTAATGTTAGAATTATTATTTACATGATTAAAATAAATGCTTTCCTTTTAAAATTATTTTATTTAATTTGCTTAAGCAGTAATTGTTTTATTAATATAGTGGTTAATTTACTTGGCTTTTAATACAAACCTTCTGGAATTGAGCTGGGGAAACCTGAGTTCCAGGCTTAGCTCTGATATGATGGGATTCTGAGTAGATTTCCTTAACTTTTGTGAACATCAGTTCCTCAAGCATTCCCTTCAACTTACAGAGTTCATGAGTTAGTCGGTGAATCCTCATTTATTGTCTGATTCCAAAATAACATAAATATTTTGACCATCAGTAGATAAATCCTGTCATTTCCTGGCTGACAGATATAAAGGAAAACTATCCCCTGTCACACCAGCATACAATAATAATAATTGTCATATTTGTATAATATTTCATGGTTTGAAAGCACTTTACAAGTATTATCTCATTTGTCTCTTACGGCAGCCCTGGCAGATCTGTGCTACTTTATTTTGATGCTGGTAGTATTACGATTTTACAGATGAAGTAGAGGTAGGCAGAAGTAAAGTGACTTAACCAGGGTTATACAACTAGTACATGTCTAAGACCATATTTGAACTCAGGTCATCCTAGCAGCAGGTCCGGAATTTGCTCCACAATTTTATGCCACCGTACTGCCCCATGTAGTTGAAGTAGCTTAGTTGGAAGGGAGCTAGAATTTTCTTTGCAAATTCCTTCCTACAAACTTTGTTTCCTCTTCGATCTCATCTTGTATTGTTGCCATGTTTTATTTGTGGAAACCTGGTCTCCCCTTGAAGACACTACATCCCTGGCCACCTTCTGCAGTATTGGCTACGTCTTCTTTCATACCTTCTCAAATTAGTACTATTTTCTGAATATGGAAAGAGAATTTACTTAAAATGAAGAGGGAAACCAGCCTCTCCAGTTATAAGTAATTCCTGGGTTTGGTAACAAATGACTCAGAATGAGTGATGTGGTCCTTAGTAGGAAAAGGAAAGAAAAAAGCCCACATGTAAAATAGATGTATCCAAATGAATTTTAATGAAGGATAATAGACCTTGACTTCAAGAGGGCTGGAGTTTGGGGATACAGAACTAGGTATCTAGTTCTACATCAGGTCAGCCTGTGGTCATAGTGGTGGGGCAGTTGAGTTGCTTCAAGGCTTTTTCTGTATCCCTTTTTGTCTACCATGGTCTTCATAGTTGATGAATGTTAAGGGTGGGATTTTAGTTCCCTGGGGTTTTAGTTCAATAATTGGGAAGGAAACCATACTATAATAAATATACTAGTATGTAAGACATTTAGTCCCTAACACTGGGTATCTCTCAATGCTTTGTCCTGAGTCCCCTTTTCACTCTATCTTATCTCACTTGGTTATCTCATCAGTTCTCAAGGGTTCTGTTATCATCTTTATGCAGATTATTCCCAGATGAATATATTGACTTATTGTCTTTGTTGAACTACTATCATCCATGTTCATCTGCCTCTTAGACACCTCAGTCTGGATAGCCTATGGAAATCTCAAAATCAATATGTCTAAAACTCATTACCTCCCCTCTACAAAACCCTCTTACCTTCAAAATTTTCCAGTTACTGTAAAGGGTACTACCACCATCCTAGCTGACTAGGCCTTCAGTGTCCATCTCAGCTCTTCACCCCATGTATCCCATCCATTGTACTATCTTGTATCTTGTCATTTCTGTCATCACAACATTTCTTGTATATCCCCTCCTCTTTACTCATATGGCCACCATCCTAGTTCAGGCCCTCATCTCCCATGTAGTCTTCCCTTTCTAGTCTAACCTTCACTTAGTTTAGTATAGTTCTAAAGCAGGCCTGCACAACATATGTGGCCTGCCAAAGGATTTTTCAGACCATGGTTGTTTGCCACAGTCTCCTGAAATCCTTTAGCAGGTCACAAGCAGCCCGCAGACTGTACATTTTGTAGGCCTGGTCTGACGTGTTCTGAGCATGTCAGTCTCCAGTCCCATTCCTTTCCCTTCCCAGTTAGGTTCAGTGACTACCTCTAGGATCTAATATAAATTCCTCTGCTTGGCATTTAAAGCTCTTCCTAAATTGCCTACTTCCCACCTTTTCCATGTATTCTAATCCAACAGTTGTGACCTACTTGGTCCTGTAATGTTACACTCCATTTTTCATCTCCATACCTTTCAACTCTCTGTCCCCTATGACACCTGATTCAAGAAAGGCTTCACATAGAAGACTTAAACAGTTACAAAGGACGGAAGAGATTTTTAGAAGTTAAAAGTGCAACTGAAATATGTTTCAGGAATGGCAGGCAGGCTCTGCAAAGGCACAGGGACAGAACACTGAATGTTGTGTATGAGGAACAGGGAGAACAATCTGCCTTTAGAGGAGAATGTGTAAATAATCCTGGACGGGAAGACAGGACCTAGATGGTAAGGTATTTAAACCTTCTTATGGGCCGTAGAGAGCCACTGTACATTCAAGCAGCCAATGAGGAAGCATTTGTTAAATGCTTTCTATCTGCCAGGAACTATTCTAGTTGCTGAAATACAAGGACAAAAGAATAAAACAATTCCTACTCACAAGCTTACATTCCAACCCAACTGACCAGCTGCTCCTCTGTATCATTTTGTCTCCCAGTTTTGTGTCCTATAGAAGCTATGCCCAGTGTCCTGAATGGACTTCAAATCCTTACCTTTCTTCAAGGTTTAATTCATGTGACACCTCTTACAAGACTTTCCTGCTGTTTTCTTTAATGGTCAATGATCTCTCCCTCCAATTATTATATATGCACTTGACTATTCACATATTGTTTAGTACTTTTCTTCCCCTGGAGAATTTAGGCTTTTTGGCAGGGATAGATTCTCATTTTGTCCTTTCATATTAGTATGTTCTATAAAGGGGGCTCCAATGTATGACTTGTTGGATTGGATTAGATTGGAATAGATGTCTAGAGGTTGGAATGTGCCAGTGTGGAATGTGCATTGACTATTTGATGTGGAGCCATGGGAAATGAGGTTGGAAAAGTCATATGGAGCCAGTTTGTGCAGTCGTAATCCAGGCTAAGGAGTGCATATTTTATACTATAAGCAATGGGAAACCACTATTAATTTTTCAACACTTGTGATGTGTTCACACCTTTGTGTTAGGAAATGTATGTATCTGAAGGAAAGGAAGGAAAAAATAATCCAGACAATGGATAATGAGGATCTGAACTAGGATTGTCAGTGTATATTTGGCAGGAATACGGGGGGGGGGGGGGGGGGGA
>CM053769.1:218036480-218057423 GCA_028658325.1 Potorous gilbertii
TGATGGAAGGATCAAGTGACAGTTTCTCATTCGAATTATAACTTTTAAATCATAGGAGATTTTGGGGGAGGGGAGTGTGTTGTTTTGTTTTCTGGAAGTAATCTCTGAATTCTCTCAGTTGATGCTTTGTTTGCTGCATTCAGGAGTTCTGGGCAGTTTTCTTGTATTATTTGTGTAACGGTGTTCAAATTTTTGAACTTGTAATGTTATTCTGGAAAGTCTGAGATCCTTAAGTTGTGTCTGTGCATCCTGTCTTCAAAATGTATGTGTTTCCCTTGTGTGGAGATCATGTGTTCTTTTAACAGTATAGCTTGTGACTTTTTTCTTCCATTCTTTTCTTTTTGATATATTTTTCTTCCCATTTTGTTGTTCTCATTCATTTCTTTGAAGAGACTTACCACTGTAGGTTTATTCACTCTAACTGTTCAGGCCATCAGTTCTACCATTTGTTCTTTTCTAATTTCACTCAAGCTTATGATTTTTCTCATGAACCATTCAGGAGCATCCTGCTGCAAGTTCCATCATCCCTTGGAAATTCATGGAGTTCTGTGTTTTATCAGATCTGTTGAATTTCTTTTGTCTTATAATACTGATTTAAATAAGTTAATCTTGCAGGTGTCTTAGTACTCATTTTGCCTTTTAATTTGAGTATCTTCTGTGTCTGCTTATGCTCTATATATTTTTTCTTCATCCTAAGATTTGTAGGAGTTGTTAGAAAACTTTATTGCATTGTTTGCATTGAACCTAACCCTGCATAGTTGGGAAGCCAGATGACCTCCCGCTTCTGCTTAGAGGCCTATAGCTAAAAATCTAGGTTATGCTGACCAAATCCAAAGATGCATACAATGAGTTTTCTCATGATTATACATCTCAAGCAACCTTTATGTCTTATCTGAAAACTGGCCCCATAGTGGTCAATCAGTTATTGTTTCCATGTTCCTTTGATTGAATATAGACACTCTTATTTCAGGAACTGCACTTGTTCACTCTTTCCCTCTCAACTTGAGAAGTGGCTAATCTTTTCTCCAGTTAGAAGTGAGATTAACTAATTTTGTATCCTTTTTCGTTGGTGTTTTTTTTTTTTTTAATTAATTGGTCTTGTTTGAGCAACTGATTTTTATACATAAAAATCTGTCTCCTCTCGTATGCAGGGTCCAGTACCAAAACTGAGGAGGCCTAGTTCTGATTTGTTATGCAAGTGACATGCATTGCTTAATAATCAATATGCTCAGAAGCTTGAATCTCTGTTTCCTGAGTCATTTCATTTTTTAACTGCCACACGTTCTCTCTCTAGAGATGGATAGTCTTTGAGAACTGACTTGGATCATTGCTTTAATCATAGTAGCTAAGTCTTTCACAGTCGATCATGTCTACAAAATTGCTGTTACCGTGTACAATCTGATCAGTTCATATGAGTCTTCCCAGGTTTTTGTGAAACCATCCTGCTCATCATTTCTTATAGCACAATTACATTCCATTACATGCATATATAACAGCTTGTTCAGTCATTCTTCATTTGATGGGCATCCCCTTGATTTCCAATTCTTTGCCACCAGAAAAAAAGACCTGCTATAAATATTTTTGTACAAACAGGTCTTTCCCCCTTTTCATTGGTCTCTTTGAGATGGAGACCTAATATTGGTATCACTGGGAGTTTTATAGCTTTTTTGAGTATAGTTCTAAATTGTTCTCCAAATGCTTGGATTAGTTCACAACCCATTAGAGTGTCACAAAATCTTTCTGACCTCCTAAGTTGTCTTAGGCTGGAAGAATGTCTCACTGTGACCTTTTGTTGGCTCTGCTATTCCAGAATTTGATTTGAGGCATTATTTTAAAGTTGTTTAGAGGGTGATGTTGGCAAAACTCAGCTAGTACTTTATTTTGCCATATTGCCTGTACCCCTGAAAGTGATTCCTTTCATTGATAGCTTTGCCTTTCTCCTCCATGGACTAGATCCAAACCTCTTTCTACATTAGGACATATATTTTTCTCTGGCCTTGGTTCCACTTGGCTCTGGGAGTAAAGGACTGGCCCCAATAGGTTTCCAGTAACCTTTGTTTCAAACCCAGTACAGTTTCCACCTCTTTGTTCTCCCTCATTTCTTCAATGACTGCCCCTTTTTTGGGGATTGGGTGAGAGTGAAGTGTGTATTCAAGGTAGAGTGTCTACTGATTTAGTGTTCCTTATCCTACAGCCTATCCAGGCAGAAGGGAAGTACTGTCTTCCTTCATTTTTGTATGTAACTGGGCAGAGTTAAAATCCATTGCTTGTTGCAACAGAATTTTGTAGGAAGGGCCAACGTCAGGGAGCTTAGACCAAGGCCAGTAGAAGAAGGGAGTCCCAGGATTGAATCCCACATCTTTAGCTAATGGATTTATGCACGTTGGTGGAGGCAGGATACTTGTAGTTTGTCCTTCATTTTCAAAAAGGACCAGTGACATTATGGAGTGATGTCTTGATTTGTGTGTGAATTGGATATAGGTGAGGCAGAACTGTGCAAAATTGTCAGCCTCGTTCTCTCTTCCTGAGTCATCAGAATCCCTTGGCAAGACAAAAATCAGGACAACTGTAGATGACCTGGGATACAGTCAATGACCTTGATACTTTTGATGTCTGACCAAGCCCTAAGCACGCCACAGCATCTGCTTCAGCTTCCTTCATGGCTGTTGGAACAAATTGTTCTCATCTGCCCATTCCATTGGGGAAATAGTCACATGATTGGAGCAGACACCCCCTAGCTCAATGATAGGTCTGAAGTTCATTGGTTACCCTTAATCTGGTTTAGTCCAATAGTTTACCAGTGTGAGGCTGCTATGCATGCAAGGGCTTCTTCAAGCCACAGGTGAGAGTTGATTGCCAGGTTGAGTTCTTATTTGGGAAAATAGCTTCGAATTCTCTGCTTCTGGTACATAAATGAGAGTAGAAAAAAATGTCTAGTCCTTCATTTTACTGGTCATGTGACCTGGAAAACTTTTATTACAAATACCTTGTCTGAAGAGAACCTTGAAGACCATTTTGTTCTAAGTGATGTGTTGTGTTTTTTTTTTTTAATCAGGCAGCAATAAACATTCTAAAACTTAAGACTCTTTTCTTTACTCTTTTTAATTAGGAGTTTATGGAAGAGCTATGCTTAAAATCAATTTCTAGTGTTCTTTCTCTTATATTAGTTTCTTTTTTCATATGTGTAAAGAAGACTGTCACATGCACAGAACCCTTGCTTCTTACTCTCTAGACACTTCTAGATGCAGGCTTCTCATACTTGCCACATCAGGAGATGATACCACAGGTACTCTGCATGTGTGCCAGTCCCCATTACATACAGAAAAACATAGTTGCATAGTTTCTTGTTTCCATTTATTTTTCATGATAGATGATTTGTAATTGGGTCGTTGGTTCTTTGTGTATGAAGCTACACATTTTTAGGCAAGTTTATAAAATCCAATTGAAATGTCATTCAGAGTGTTTTGTTTGTTTTAGTAAATCATAAAGTTATGGTATAATTAAAGGAGTACCCAAAAGCACCAAGATTTTGACCTTTCATGCCTTTGATACAAATGTCCATGATTATGATTAAATTTGCATTTATATTTTTGAAAGTATACTCAATCTGACAGTTATAGATCTTCTAAGGCAACTATTCTAATTTCATGGATTAATGATCATCTTTTTAGAACAATAAGCAAAGGTCAGATGTACGTTGCCCTTTGCCAGGTGTTGGTGATTTGGCAGGAGTAAGTGGTATCACATTAAAATGGCTCCATTTGTTCTTTTTAGAGATGTGCTACAGTATTATAAAGGGAAATTTCAGAGTACCCTTTGTGCCCCAAGCTTTCTCATCTGTCATTGCCCAAACTATTTGTCCTGTCTTTAGGTTACCAGGGTAATTGTGTGGCAATATGGACTTCAATGTCATCTCCTTTTTTCAAAAGCTTTCTTTGCATTCACAAAATCTGGTGAAGAAAAGGAACTGAATATAAAAGTGGATCCCGGACCCAATTCTGATAAAATAAAAATGAAAATGGATTTGCTTTTAAAATAATGACATAGAAATCCTTAACACTGTGTGTGTGTATATATATGTGTGTATATGTGTGTGTGTGTGTGTGTGTTTCTTATCTGATTGTAGAACTATTGAGCTAATTATGTTAGTGTTAATTATGACTAGTACTCAGTCTAGAAACCAGCTATGCTGGAACAACCTTCTCAAAGCATTCTGCCCTAGTTATTTTTAAGGAATGCTGTAAAGAGGCATCTCAGGTACTTCTTCTACATAGTAAGCATTTAATAATTTTTAAAATTTATTTAGGTTAAGAAGATAATTTTGTTCAGAAGTGTGGAACTAGATTTATTTTTTTGATGGATAATTGTTGTGAAAAGTAGTATTGGTTTAGTTCATCTTTAGTCAACATTAATTTAAGTGTCTAACAAGGTACTGGAATTGGCATATCTGGATTAGGGTCCAGTCATTTAGGAAAGTTTTTTTTATTTTAATTAACTAATTCATTATACTTAATTACTTGATCTTAATAGCTTATAAAATAAGTTCATATTTTTATTTTCCATGTAAATCAAAATATCACTAGCTTTACTCAGTTCAGATAAAAAATGAAGTAGTACCTGATTTTATCTGTAACACCATGAAATCTGTAGAGGTAGATGTTTCCATCCATAACAGAATTAACTGCTTGGTGTTGGTTGATTTGAAGATATTCTTATATGGAGCAGGTGGTAATTTACACAGACTAGATAACTACCTTTGGATATTATTAGCAAATTCACTTTAACTCCCTGTTTGTCAAAGTCTTTATAGAGTCATTTTATCCTAAACAATAATATTCTCTCTAATTTTTTAAAATCATGAGGAGACAATTTTGTTTCATGAGCTGTAGACTATGATAACAGCATGCTTGCTTAGATTTTGTAATGAAATGGTTGAAATGAAATTACAACAAAGGTAATGTGGCTTCTCTAGTGGTATACATGATCTTTACTTGCTTTCTGCTAATTATGCATAAATAGTCAGCCATTATTATAAAACTACTGTAATTGATTTTGCTTCTCAGTCAAATCTGTAGTTCTTCCCTTCACATTGTTAGTTTTCAGATATCAGTCATCATGTTACTGTTGACAATTTTCCTTCCATTGTACCATGAATCATTTAATCACAGTCTCTGAGTGATAAGACTTTGAACTTATCTGGTTAAGAACTAATAGCCCAGGGGATGAACACTGTACTTAGCATATTTTTGGGAGAAGGGATGAGGATGGTAGGTCTACCACTCTCACCTACTCATATGTAGCACTAAAAGGGTCAATGCCAGAGAAAAGTGCCTTTTGGTTTTTGTTTTTTAAAGTGCCTTCTGCTTCTGAACCTCTTCTAGTACGCACAAAAGACAGGATCCTAACCCTCAAGGAGATTTATAATCTAGTTATTATATAGTATATACTTAATATTTGTGGTAACACAAAATAATAAATGCTAAGATATGTGCCATGAAAGTACAGAAGATGTTAAAAAAATCACTTCTGCATGGAGTTGTTCAGGGTAATCCTTATAGACAAGACTGAGAAATAGAACCTGGACCTTGAAAAATGGATAATGTTGAGTAGGAAAGTAGCAGTAAATACATTTCAGACAGGGGCTTGAGTATGAGCCAAATGCTCTGGTAAGAGAAAGCCTAGGGAACTGTGAATTGACTAGTTTATCCTCTTCATAAACCTTCTACTCCAGACAAACTGTTGTGGTCACACAGTTGTGTGATTTTATTGGTTTGCTTTGATGAGGTTCCGATGGTATGGAAGCCTATAGTAGATAAAGATTTTTACAATAATAGAATTGATAACACACATTTTGTAAGGTGAAGGAAGCTGTTGTGGTAGGTGGGGGGGGAGGAAGAAAGCAACATGATAAAAGCATTATTTTACACAACGAAGCTTGCAGAGTGTAAGCAGGAGATACTGGAAATGAGAGAAGAAGTAGAGAAACCATTTAGGAAGCTTTCTCTGATAAACATCTGAGCTTGAGTGATGTCAATGAATATAGAAAGGACTGATGCAAAAGACTATGAAAGAATAAATTATACACCATGAATGATTGAATATAGAGAACAATAGAGAAAGGGAGGGATTGAAGATAATTCTGAGGCTTGGAGCCTCTATTGGTGAGCATGGGGAGAAAAAATGGAGGCCAAAAGATTGAGAAAACACCATTTCTTCCCCCTTTAGGAAGTGGAGTGAGAAAGGAAACAGAAAAGGCAATCAGACAAAGAGAAGGAAAACTTGGATCTAATGTTATAAAAAAGTAGAAGGAGGAAAGAGAATAAGCACGTATATAGCACCTGTTATGTGCTAGGACTGGGCTAAGTGCTTTACAGATACAATCTCTTTTGAAAACAAGAGTAAAAAGAATTCTAAGAAACAGATGGGCAGATGTATCAGATATTTAATGGGAAAGTCATAGAGAATAGGAGCTAGGTAGAACATATTATTAGATTTAGTGATTTGGAGGTCACTGGTTATCTCAGAATTTTGCATATTAATACAATCTTATGGCAGAAAATACAGCAGGTTTTAAAAAATATTCTCAGAAAATGCAAAACTCAAAAAATTCACTCCAATGTGAACTCTGTTCATGTTTTAAGATATATGCATTTAGAATACTAGCTAGTAAGTTAGACATATTTTATAAATGCTCAAAATAGACTAGCAGTTTGTTAATTTAGTGCTAAAACATTTTTACTGTCATTCATAAGTAGATAACAGTGAAGAACTATCCTGCTTCGATTCAGAAGAACACTGTGCTCTTCAATTCAAAGTATAATTTATAGACCTAAATAGTAAATGTGTAGTCATTCCACATCTTACTTTTTGCTAATTGACCCCACTCTTATCCAGGATTCGTTGGTGCTCTTTTTAACAACTAAATAGCTTCTCTTTGCTTCCACAGATTCCATTTTTTGGGCCTTTGTTTGATGGAGCAATAGTGACTGCAGAATTGCTGCCAAGTCTTATTTGTTCCACATGTATCAATGCTAGCAGGGCTGTGAAGTCTCTCATACCGCTCTACCAGAGTTTGTATCCTTTGGCTTTGTAATAGTGATTTCATTGAAATGAAGAATTCGATATGACGAAAACTCTGTGGTTATAAAAGGTAAGAATGAAAGCAGGTTAGGAGAGAAACTTTTACAGTCAATTATATATAGAATTTCTTTCAGAGATATTTTAATTAACTTCAAACTAATACTGTGCGTTTAAAACAACAATACCGAGTTATAGTCTCATCACAGTTTTGGGTAACTTCTAATATATGGAATGATTTCATGCTACTGTACATTTGAAATGATCTTTATGGTGCTCTCCCTTTATATTTTTGTCTCTTAGTCTCCCCTGACTTACTTTAAGACTCAGCTCAAGTCATATTTCTGCAGGAAGCCTTCTCTTCCCTTTCCCCAGCTGCTGGAGTTTTCCCTTCTGAAATTATCTTCCATCTACTCTGTGTGTATCATTTATGTATCTATTTATTTACAGGTCAGTTGCCCCATTAGAACGTGAGCTGCTTGAGGACAGAGACTGTGCCTTTTCTTTGTATTCCCGGTGATTAGCTTGATACCTGATATATAGGAAGCACTTAATAAATACTCAACAACTTATGAAATATAAATAATTAAATATCTATGATTTGTAGAAAAGAAATACTAATATTTGCTTATGGTTTTCTTCCATACATAAATTCATTCAACAAATGTTTATTCAGAGCTTTTTTAATGTGGACCATATTGTTAGGCACTGAGTGAGAGATAGTGACAATTGCCATCCCCAGTGAGTTTATAGTTTAGTAGAGAAGCTAGAAGGCAGCATCTAGAATACAAATTAGACTGATAAATATCTCAAGAGCTATAAGTAAAATGCTTTAAGGATTCCAAAGCAGCAGTGAAATCATGGGAAGGCTTCTTGAAGGAAGGTTCATTGAGGATGCTAAGGTAATATTTCAATGATAATTCCTTTCTTCTTACTATTTTTTCTCCAATTTCTGATCTTGTTCCACAACAGCAAGTGACAATTTTCATTTTTCTCAAAGATTGAACTAACCATACCACAATTCTTATATAGCCCTGTGAACTGTTTCAGATTTTGGGACAGAAAGATTCAGTGAACTAAACAGTTCTCAAAAATGTCCTCGGACCCCTTAGTAGAATTTAACTTGTCCTAGTTTCTAGTATTAGTACAAACTAGTATATATTAGTATAAACGAGTATAAATTTGTATAATTAGTTGGTGTTTATACTAATAAATGGTGGTTACATGTTGATTTGTAAGTACATCACCTGTAAAAATTCATGTTCGTGTTAATCTTTAGAGAAAAGTAAATATTTTATTACCCGTGGTACTTTTCTTAAATACAGTTTTGAAGGATAGAATGAGAAATTCCATGAATATGTTCTTGACAGAAATTCTTCCATTTAAATTGGCTAAAAAGATAGTTTGCCTTAAAGAAATGTGCCACATGGCAACTTGCAATTATCATAGAAATTAGATGTAGAAAAGAACTATTAGGTCCCATCTGGTCCATCCCCTGGGGGCCCGTGCAGCATTATTCCCTCCAGGATACTCTCTGGTACTTCATCCTGGCACTGAATGTCTCAACAGATCTCCAACCATTTCCAAAGGACTATGAATTTAATCTTATGCCTTCAGAACAAATATTCTTTCCACATGCTATTACCAAAGTGATTCTTGGCAGAAAAGGAAAAAAAAAATTGAGTCGATTAGTTTGCTTGTCAAGTAGAAGGAGCTAGAAGCCCCTCAATCAGGTTTGCTGTACTGTTCAACAGCAACAAAAATTATGTGTAAGGAAATGTTTTCTTTAGATGCATCATTTATTCTCTTAGTTACTTCCTTCTTCAAATAATTTATCATCATAAAAAGTAATATTGTTTCTTTGCCTTCCAAAATGCTATTTTGTTCGCATTGCTTCCTCATATAAAAGGGAATCTAACAATATCCGTATAATTGAAATTTAGAATGGTATTTAGGTAAGGTCATATATGTTGAAAGTTTACTAAAAAAATATTAACTCTGAAGTCAGAAGACCTAGGTTCAAATCCTTCCACTAATGGTTACCAATTTTCGCCTCGTGTGGTCTTTTAATCTCCCTTATTCTCCATTTTTCCATTTGTCAAATGTGGATAATAATTATCTTTTTTAATAAGGTGATAGAAATGGGAAAAGTAGACACGCTACAGGCCGAAAAGTAGGTGTGAATGTTTTCATTCTTCAGAGAAGATAAGCTGTAAGTCATTGTTTTTAATGGGCTTTAAATAATGGACAAATGTGCCCATGACTCGTTTTCCCCTAAAATTTCATTTTATTAGACCATACTAACCCAAAAGACGTATAGGCAAAAACCTGACCTATGTTCTTTTTTCCTCTTTTTATGTCTGGAATGTACTTCTTCCATGAGCCAAGTATTAGAGCTCAGTTTTGGAAAGAGCTAAATAATTCCACAAATTCTAAGGATATAAGCAGTAAAGTAATCACAGCATAAACTTTTGTAAAGGTGAAATATCACTTTCAAGTACATCATAAAACTATTTAGAACACTAATAGAGCTGATTTATAATGGAGATGTAGTAGATGATGTCCTGGTGCACTGTAGTTAATTCCCCACTCACAAGTAGATGGTTTATCCCTATACACAACTCCATTCTCCGCATGACCCTAAATGTAATACAGAAAAACAGCAATTTGCATGCACACACATAAAGGCTGGTGCACTTGTTTTTGAAAGGCAAAGGTCAGGTAAAGAATTACCTTTCTTTGACACTAGGTATTGAGTGTAAGCAAAGGAGCAGAAAATAAATATGAGCAGCCAGGGCTCTGATTTTATGTGTCCAGTTTCCAGTTTGTTTTCTTAAATTACATCTTATTGAGTAGAACTGTTGGCAGGTCAAAACTGACTCTTTCAACTCAAATGTCATTTACTTTCTAAAATAATCATTTATTTTTATGAACAAGGGCTAGTATTTACAAAGTGTGATTTCTGTTTTGGACTTTCTACAAATTATAGGAAGAAAACACATTTTTTCCTGAACGTTGCCTACTTATAATTTATATTGTTCTGTAGCGGTAAGTAGGATGGCTGTGTTTATCTCATCTTCTGGCCGTTACTTAAAGAGTGGATCTGAAACATAGTGACTTAGCCTCAAGTCAAGTGGGTTTGAGGTTCAGTTTTATCACTGCTGCTATTGCAAATACGCCTCTGAGGAAATAGGACACTCTTATGCCGCTTAATATTCAACTTTCAATCTGGTGTTCATTAAAACTGAACATTAGGAGAAAGATTTTGTATTTGGGGCAAGATTATATTTAGAATACAATTCATCTTTCCTATTTCAATTTGAGTAGGAAAGTACTGTTTGTGATATGCAAATATGGTGAGCATTATGTGAAAATGAAAGAAATCATTGCCATATATATAGTTACTGATCTAAACATAGAAATAACAGTAACCAGCCTATGAAGTCACACTGCCTGTTGGGTATAAGGAAAGAAAGGGAAACACAGTAGGAATATTCTGGATAAGAGTTCTTAGTAATGTTGTCAGCATACCCCTTTTGTCCTCATGAGATGTTTCTGTAACTTCCATCAGGTTTAGCCTTTACTCTATAGCCATTGCCTCCTCTGAGTGATGAGGACCAGTTCCCCTACCAGCTGCTCTTCCTTTCCCTTGTGAGCCATCAGGGGCCTTCTTTTAGTGTAGTATGGAGTAAATTGGAAGCTTGCCACATTCTATAGTTCAGTTCAAGCCAAATAGAGATTTTGAAATCATAATCAAGAGATAGGAATTTCCAGTCCCACCTATCTGGTATTTTACGCTCTCATTTACTTGTTTTATCCAAAATAAAAAATCATGACTGAATAATATCTACTCTTCCTACTGTGTAAGTATTATCTTCTCAACATAGCTCAAAGTTAATGTATTTTAAAAAGTGAAGTGGTATTTCAACTTTACAAAAACAGGAGACTTGGTAATAATAGTTACCATTTGTGATAATGGTTATTCTTTGCATTTTAAGCAGAGTCTAATGGGTGCAATTATGTGTGTATGCATATTTCAAAACTCTCTCATTCCTATTCAGAATCCTGTTGCCTTTTGACTGACCTTCAATGGTAGAAGTTTTCTTAACAAAGCTATAACTTTTACCCTTTTCTTTCTTGCTGTATTCTTAGATGTGTTTCCTCTTTAAAACTTGGACTTCTTTCCTCTTATGACCCTGTCAACCAAGCCAAATTTGATTATTCACTAAATTTCTGTGTTCTTATTTAGAAATTTTAACCATAGTTAGAGAGATAGTGACTAATAAACCCTTTGCAAATACAATGACAAGCTGTTTTGAATGAATGAATTTTATTATGATTTAGAAGTAGGAAAAGGATAAGGAAATTGACTAGGGGTATTAGAACCTTAGCATGGTTTGGGATATTACTGAAAATGAAATGAAGTGTGACTGGAGCCTGGGTCAAGATTTAGTAGTGACTGAGAAAACCACCCATCAAGAAATTGAGTCCAGGAATGAAAGTTCTGAGTCCTTAGGACTTAGTTACTAAGGCTTAGGTCATGGACTTGGTGACCACGAAGTCCAGAGAATAAAATGAAGGAAGGAAGTAATGATTCTGTTTCCATGACTACTCTCACTTTCATTCCTTTCCCTCTATTCTCACAGCTACTACCTTTGTTCAGGCCTCTGTAACCTGAATCACTACAGATCTTCTAACTGTTCTCCCTAGATCCGTTCTCTCCTCTTCAGTTCGTCTTTCTTATAGCTGCCAAATTGATGTTTCTGGTGGTTGAATTTGACTGTTACTGTCCTCCACAGGAATTTTCAAGGGAACTTTTCTTGCCTCTTGGACAAAATACTTACCTATTTTTCATTTAAAACCATTCACAAACTGTCTCCAACTTATCCCTGAGAAAAATGTGTGATATGTTGATATCTTTTTAATTAAAAATGATTTATTTGAAATATAAAAATTATTGTGGTTGAACTGACATAGAACCATTTTCCGTGAAAATTTCATTGGACAGCTTATTTCATTTATTTGGTGTTTTCCTTCACAGTTTCCAACAGTACTTCAGCAGTGAGAAAGTATAACGTAACAATAAGTACAAAATATATACAGTTGGAATATAATATTTTCTTGCTAATTAGGGGCATCAGTTTAAATAGCGACTCTTACTTGTCTCTTGTAATGTTATCTACAGAATGTTTTGAAAACTAAACCGACAACTTAAGTTGAAATATATCCTAATTTAAATAAGCATCTCTCACTCAGACTCCGAATATGTTTCCTCTGAGCTGCTTTTGTTTACTTTGAAAAATCAAGTTTCTTATAAGGGTTAAGTATTCTACCATAAGGACTCCTGAATTCAGTAGAAAGCCAGATTCTGAGTGACACAGAAGACCTATCTTCCTGCTTAGGTCATTTGAGATAACAGAGGTATGCTTTATTTTTCAGATACATGAGTAACAACCAACCCTTGAGCAAGCAAATAGCTCTATGTTAAAAGACAGATTTGTGATATTAGCTGAGGACATCACCATTTAAGGAACCAAATAGCATATTTCTTAGCAACCCCTAACCTTCAAAAAAACTTTTTAAAAATTTAGTCAACCTTAACTTATAGTTTTGTTAACTTTTGCATTAAATGATGAATTCATAAATCCAAAGGATGGTAATGGGATGAACTCCAAAACAACAGCAGCATTGGGGAAGTAAAGTGGCTCTTCAGTTTACTACCCTCTGAACTGAAGCAGTTCACTGTCCTTTAAGGAAATGCAAATGTCCTTTGGTGTATTTGTTGATGTAATATCTTTTTTCATCATACTTGTAACAGGTGATCTGTTCCAGTGACAGAGGGTTGGTTCTCTGTTCCTCAAGTTGTTGTTTTGATACTGCATTACTCTAGTGACCTTTAGAGTTCCTTGTTGATTGAGGGCAGTCTGGATCAAGGATCCAATGGATCATCCACTAGATCAAAGAGGATAACCTTAGTGATGGTAGACTTTTATTTTGCTTTGTCTGAGGCTATGTCTTTAGAGGTAATGATGACTGTTCTGTGGTTTCCAAGGGCATTTCAAATGAAAAGTGCATGCATTTACAGAAAGGCACTTCTGGACAGAATCCAGCAAGGTAATTTCACATAAATTACTTTCCTGGTGTGTCTGTGCCTGCAAAAAAATATTTTCAGAAGCTTTGGTCAGACAAAGGAAATTCTTTGATCTTTGATTCCAGATTGATGTGGAGAAATTTTTATTACTACACTTCTCAAATTTGGAGTAGAATTAACATTCAGACATCTTGGTCGTAGCATTCTCATATAGGAATTTGCACTGCTGTCCCTTCTTTCAAAGTCTTTTCAATAAATGCACATAGCAGTGTACTTGACACTGATGTGACAAATGGGCACATTCCCTATTTTTCTCACAGGTGACTTTAAAATATTCACAGACAGCAGTCCCCAACTATTCCATTCCTGAAGTCAGTGGTTATCGCTTAGTGTCCCAAGTTGCTATTCCACAATAATCTCCAGATTAAACTTAATGTGATCCAAACTCATGGCCATGGTGGCTAATGTGTGCTGTCTCAGAGCTCCTGGCAAAAGATCTTCCTCTTTAAAGTTTGACTAGTTTGTGCTTTCCTCTTATTCCTCAACTCTACAGCCAGTCTGCCACCTCATCATCTTTTATTTTAGTGTCACCCACATTCCCAGCTGTGTATTTCTCCCTATACCCCTCAAAAAGCTTTACCTTATAATAAAAAAAAAACAAAAACGAAAACAAAGGAAGAGAATGAGGAAAATTTTTAAAAGAATTCAACAAAACTAACCAAGATGGTATTCCACACATCCGGCCTCTTACCTCTGCAAAGGAACTGGGGCATGCGTCTTTTCATGTCTCTTCTTTGGGGCCAGTTTTCATTTTTGTAATTTCACAGTATCATTTAAGTTAATTTTGTTGTTTTTGCCCTTTCCGTTCTTATTGTTGCAAGAATTTTGTATATTGTTTTCCTGTTTCTCCTTTTTTTACTTTTTATTAGTTGATTTTATTTTCCATATGTTACCTTATTCATGTTTCATTCCAGTGTTAGTCCTGCTTAGCATTTGTTTTAGTATATACCATAATTTTTAAACCATTTCCAAATCTATGGATAGCCACTTTGTTTCCATGTATTTTTTGCTATAAAAAAAGTGCTTCTATGGATATTTTGGTGTATATGAGCCTTTTTTCTTTTTGAAGGTATCTGCCTAGCCATGAAATCACTGGGTAAAAAGACATGGACATTTTAGTCACTTTCTTAATATAATTTTCTTTTGTTTATTGTGTACCTAATTGGTTCCATTTATTGACCTCTCTATTTTTTAAATAGTTTAGTGATAGCTGATTTGTAATATAGTTTGAGATCCAGTAAACTCCTTTTCTTCTCTCTTTTTTTAATGAGTTCTCTTGAGATTCTTGAGTTTTTATTCTTCTTGTGTGAATTTTGTTATTTTTCCAAGCTCCACATAATAATCCTTTTAGATGTTTGATTGGCAAGACAGAATAAGTCAACAGTATGTTATTTTTATTATTTTATCATTATTAATTTGAGCAATTAACATTTCTCCAGGTATTGAGGTCTGTGTTTTTTTCTGCAGTTTTATAATTGAAATCAAAAGGTTCCAGGATATATTTGGATTCATATGCTCCCAAATATTTTATATCCTCTGTAGTTATCATAAAAGGAAACTTGTCTTTCTATTTCTTCCTGCCAAATTTTGTTTGTAATAAATATATAGGAATACTCATGATTTGTGTGAATTTATCGCATATCCTTCAACTTTATTAAATTTATTCTTAACATTAATTTCTATTGACTCCCTAGAGTTTCCTAAGCAAGTCATCTTTTCATCCTCAAAAAGCAATAATTTTGTTCCCTCTATGTCTATGCTTATTCCCTTTGTCTTCTCTTGGTCATTGCCTTATTGCTATACTTAGCATTTCTAGAATTATATAGTAATAGTAGTAGTTTTATGATAATGGGCATCTTTACTTTACGTGATTTGTAGTGGAAAGACCTTTAACTTTTTTCCATAACGTACAAAATTTCCTCTTGGTTTCAAATAGATACTGCTGTATTGGTGTTTTAAGGGGAAGACCATTTATGCTTACTGGAGTTTTAAGAGAAATAGGAGTCAGATTTTGTCAGAAGTCTTTTCATCGTGACAAAATCATGGCTTTATTATTCATATTATTAATATAATTTGTTACATTAATAGTTTTCCTTGTGATGAACTAATCCTGAATTCCTACCACAAATCCAACCTGGTCATAATTATAATGTTATTAATACATTGTCGTACCCTCTTTATTAATATTTTACTTCTACTCAATAGTTTTCTTTTTTCTGTCTTGTCTCTCCCTGTTTTAGGGATCAAGATCATATTTATATCATAGAAAGATATTGGAAGTATGGCTTCTTTTCATATTATTGCAAATAATTTATGTAATACTAAAATGAATGTTTTTGAATGATTGATAGTATTCACTTGTAAAACGATCCAATCTTGAAGTTTATTGTGTGGTTTTTACCCCTTTGGGAGTTCATTTGTGGACTTGTTCAGTTTATTTTTTTTTAATTGGTATATTTAATGGTCTAATCCTTTTGTAATCCAGGTATATTGTAAAGTACTACTTGATTGCCTCCAAGTTATCAGTTTTGTTACCATATAATTGTACAAAATAATTTCTGATTTTTCTTTATTTTCTCCTCATTGTTATGAATTCTTCTTTCCATTTTTGTCAAAAAAATTTGATTTTCCCCTATCTTTTTAAAAAATCAAATTAGGGATACTATTAGGTTGGGTTTTTTACTTGCAGTTTTATTAAGGACTACTTTAATTTTACAAATTTCTATTTTGTTGCTTATTTGGGAAGGGGGTTAATTTGTTGTTAAAGTTTAGTTTTTTAGTTGTACGTCCAATTCATTGGTTCTCTCTTTTCATGGATGAAAGTGTTTAGGGATGTAAATTTTCCCTTCACAACTATTTTAATTGGTTTCCATTAGTTTTGATATATTATTGTAATTTTGACAACATTTTCTGGTTTTTTCCCCATGATTTTTTCTTTGTCCCACTAGTTATTTAGAATTATGTTATTTTGTCTGCAATTACTTTCTAGCATGTACTTCATTGTATTGACATTCAATGTTTATTGAATTATGATAAATAAATGATATATTTAGTATTTTTACATTTCTGCATTTTTGGTGAACTCCATATATCACAATATATGGTCCGTTGTAGTTAGAAGTAAACAAATTCCTTTCTGTTTTCATTCAGTAGTTACCCAAGAGCTGTCATCTATATTTTTTGTGAAGTTCTATTCAGATCATTAACTTTTTTCTTGTTTATCTTTTAGCTAGACTTACATATTCTGGAAGAAATACTGGAGCCTCCTCCAATTACTGTAGTTTTGCTCTCTTTTTCTTCCAGTTCAGTTAACTTTTCTTTTAAGTATTTAGATGTAACATTGTGTTTCATGCATATATATTAATCATTTATATTGATTTATTATCTATAGTTTCTATAAATATAATGTAATTCTACTTTTCTCTTTATCTTACATTTATTTACTTTGGCTGAGTCTGAAATCATTATCACTACCTGGTTTATTTTTTTTCTTAAAGCGTAATATTTTGCTTTAGCCCCTCATTTTGGTTCTATGTGAATCTTTATGTTTCAAATGTGTTTCTTATAAAAAAATTTTTTTTAGATTCTCTTTCTAATCCATTCTGCCTTTCCTCTTCCATTTAATGCATGAGTTCATCCCATTCACTTTTATTTCGTAGTTTTTTTCAACTTCAAAAAGTTCCTTTTCACAATGGACTGATAAAGCTTCACTTTTTTTATTTCCAAAGTTAAGTTTTTAAAACTTGTAAACTTGAAAATTATAACCAATAATTGGTGATACTTTTGTCATTTGGGAAGCATTTTATTTCACCAACTTGGGAGTTTACATTGAACATCTGTGGATCAAAATAATGTTTAGATTTTATTCAAAATTTTGAATCATAAAATGATACTCTGTAATTTATCTTTTTTTCAGAAAATCAGAGAAAATGTAGGTTGTGCTATAACCATAAATTAGTTAGAAGGGGGGAAAATCAACAACATTGATCGGTAGAGCAATCAATGTTTACTGAAAAACATCCACTTGGTGGTAGAGGGCAATTATGTAGTTTAACTCTCTCATAATAAATATCAATCTTATTTTCTTGCTGGGGGCATGTCTCCTTTTTAGGGTAATGTTATTAAAGTAAGAACAGCAGCAGAGTCAAGTGAAGGCTTAGCTATTGTTTTCTGATTTCTCACCCACTGACCAGTTAGATGACCATGACTAAAATATGTAACTTCTCAGTACCCAAGATTTTCTTCTAAATGGGAAATAATAATGCTGTACTTTTCCCATTTTTCAAGGATTTTGTTAAGCAATTCACTTTTTAGTTCAACTGACTTTTTCTTTCTCAGAGAAGCAATTCTTTTATTGATGTATTTGTAACTTGGGAGATCTGCTATGGTAGAACCGTTTCCTGAAAGGCTTTCCAGAAACAGTACTTCAGTCTTGAAGTACAAGCCATAAAGAATAAAATGTTCTCTATTTTGATCACCTATGAATTAAATTATGATTTCTGTGCTGATTATTATCAAGTCTACTTATCCAACTCTAACTTCTCTCCAAACCTCTAGACTCACATCTCCAGTTGCCTAATGAGTATCTTAAATTGGATGATCTGTCGACATTGTAAACTCAGCAGATCTAAAACCGAACTTCTTATCTTCCTCTTCAAACTCTTCCCCTCTTCTCAACTTCCCAATTGCTGTTAAGGATGTCATCATCTTCCCATTTACCCAGGCTCACAACCCACGTGTCATTCTCAGTCCTTTCCTTTCTCTCGTTCTTCATAGCCAGACTCAGTTCTGTCAATTTTAACTTCACAATGTCTCTTGAATATCCCCCTTCTCTGACACTGCCACCACTCTAGTGCAAGCCTCCTTTCACCTCATCAATAACCTGCTGGTGGGTCTACCTGCTTTAAGTCCCTCCCCACTCCAATCCATCTTCCACTCAGCTGTCACATTAAACTTGAAGCAAAGGTCTGACCATATCACCCTCCCTCAGTAAACTCCTGTGGCTTCCTATCACCTCCAGGAGCAAATATAAAATTCCCTCTTTGGCATTCAAAGCCTTTTATCATGTGACTCCTTCCTACCTTTTTAGTCTACTTATACCTTACCCCTATGTATCCCGTAATTCAGTGACATTGAACTCCTTACTGTTCTCTATGTATCTTCAGATCCAGGCATTTTCACTAGCTGTCCCCCATGCTTGGAATGCTGTCCCTCCTCATTGCTACCTCCTGGCTTCTGCATCTTCTTTTGAGTCCCAGCTAAAATCTTCCACAAAAGGCCTTTTCTTACACCCTTTAATACTAGTGCTTTCCCTCTTTTGATTACTTTCAGTTTCTTTCTATCTATCATTTAAACATTGTTTTCATGTTAAAGAGGTATGTAGAATTTTATGATGCTTATTATCTATATGAATTGATCATTTGTGTGAAGTTTGGACAATTTGCATGTAGTATAGATATATTGTATATCTAGAGTTCATTACCTTTAATTCCTAGAAGACATATGAAGAGAAATGAAAGTAAATATAAACTATAAAAGCAGCAATTCCTAATGCTTTCCTTCCCATGACCCAGGGACTTAGAAACAAAGGAACTTTTGCTTTATGCATCAGGTAAGTAAGCCTTATATATTAGGAGGATCTAGTGAAGAAATATTTAGTCTGGGGAAAAGAAGACTATGGGAAAACATAAAAGCTATTTTAAGAATTTGAAGAGCTATCAGTTGGAAAGATTAGATTTGTTTTGATTAGTATTAGAAGACAGAACTAGCAACAGAATACGGAACCAGGTTTCCAGAAGTTGCACAACAACAAATTTGTGAAAGAGATTGTTGATAAGGTATGGATTGGAATAGATTGCCTTAAAGTCCCTTCCAATTTTGAGTTTTTATAATTTTCTGAGCATAGAGAAATGAGAATGAGTGTGAGAGTTGGATATTGATAAACTGGAGATTATCTGTATTACAGAGCTTCTTAAACTGTGGGTTGAGTTGTGACTCACTGTTTAAGAAGCACTGAAAGGGTCAAATGGAAAAAGTTTAAGAAGTGCTGGTCTAGAAGACAACCAGAAGGAACAGGAATTTGAGTACATTATATGAGATTTGGTTGAAAGAATTGAGGATGTTTATCCAGGAGAAAAACTAGGGTATAATAAGGAAGAATGACAGTAGATTTTTGGTATTTTAAAAATTGTCATAAGAGAGCTGTAAAGCAGTATTCTCAAAAATTTTAAATTCTGGGGACAGAGCCACGATGGCGGAGTAGAAAGACACACACATGCAGTGTCTCCCCACCCAGCCCGTAAAATACCTATAGAGAGGGACTCTCAACAAATTTTGAAGCAGCAGAAATGGAGAACAACAAGTGGAGGAGATTTCCAGCCCAGGGTGATCTGAAACGCCCACAAGAAACGTTGGTTGCATGGGATGCAGAGCCCAGCCTTGGCCACACAGTGTGGCGGGACTCTGGAAGAAGGATACCTCAGGGGCAGAATCTCCAGTCACAGCAGCAGCAGTGAGTCTGCAGATCCTTCAACCCACAGGCAACCAAAGTGGGTTGAGGTTTTTTCAGCTGGTCAGGAAGGGAGAAGGGCCTTCCCATAGCTCTGGCCCCAGGCAGCCACTGCAGAGGTCACATCAGGCAGCAGTTCCCACTACAGCCCCTACAGTTGCCCACATCCATTGTTGGATGTAAAAAACCCCTGGGGGCACTGAGAGGCTGACTATTACCTCAGCCCTGTGTAGAGGCCCTGAGGGAACTGATCTTTATCTCACACTGAATACTAGCTCTGCCCCCACAGCTTATCTGAAAATCAGCCCCCAGCACTGACTTGGTGGAACTGGAGGCCAGGTAGCTGTGGAGAGGAAACTGCTAAGATTCTGGACACAAAAATCTCTTCTTGCTTCCAGATCAGTGTACACGCTTGATTGTGCCACCTTGGAGGAACTGAGATCTTACAAATTCACAGAATATTCTCTACTCTTGACAAAGGACCCAAAAGTCAAGTAACTGATTGGGAAAATGCCCCAAAAAGGGAAAAAAAAATAAGACTATAGAAGGTTACTTTCCTGGTAAACAGATATCTTCCCCCATCCTTTCGAATGAGGAAGAACAATGCTTACCATCAGGGAAAGACATAAAAGTCAAAGCTATCCCAAACATCCAAAATAAATATTGAATGGTCTCAGGCCATTGAAGAACTCAAAAAGGATTTTGAAAATCAAGTAAGAGAGATGGAGGAAAAACTGGGAAGAGAAATGAGAGAAATGCAAGAAAATCATGAAAAGTGGGTCAACATGTTGTTAAAGGAGACCCAGAAATATGCTGAAGAAAATAACAAAAATAGGCTACCTCAACTGGGAAAAGAGGTCCAAAAAGCCAATGAAGAGAAGAATGCTTTAAAAGACAGAATTAGCCAAATGGAAAAGGAGGTTCAAAAGCTCACTGAAGAAAATAGTTCTTTAAAAATTAAAATGGAACAGATGGAGGCTAATGACTTTTTGAGAAACCAAGAAATCACAAAACAAAACCAAAAGAATGAAAAAATGGAAGAGAATGTGAAATATTTCATTGGAAAAACAACTGACCTGGAAAATAGATTCAGGAGAGACAATTTAAAAATTATGGGACTTCCTGAAAGCCATGATCAAAAAAAGAGCCTAGACATCATCTTTCATGAAATTATCAGGAAAAACTGTCCTGATGTTCTAGAACCAGG
>CM053769.1:218057523-218095175 GCA_028658325.1 Potorous gilbertii
CCTCCTGGAAGAGATCCAAAAAGAGAAACTTCTAGGAACATTGTGGCCAAATTCCAGAGTTCCCTGGTCAAGGAGAAAACATTGCAAGCAGCTAGAAAGAAACAATTCCAGTATTGTGGAAATACAATCAGGATAACAGAAGAGCTAGCAGCCTCTACATTAAGGAATCAAAGGGTGTGGAATATGATATTCCAGAAGTCAATTGAAGGAACTAGAACTAAAGTGAAGAATCACTACTCAGCAAAAGTGAGTATAATACTTCAGGGGAAAAAAATGGTCATTCAATGAAATAGAGGACATTCAAGCATTCTTGATGAAAAGCCCAGAGCTGAAAAGAAAATTTGACTTGAAGCATGAAAAGGTAAACAGCAAAGAGAAATCAAAAGGGACTTAGTAAAGTTGTACTATTTACATTCCTACATGGAAAGATAGTATTTGTAACTCTTGAAAACTTTTTTTTAGTATCTGGGTAGTTTGTGGGATTATACACACACATACACACACACACACACACAGAGTACAGGGTGAATAGAATAGGATGGAATCTTATCTTTAAAAAAGTGAAATTAAGGGGTGAGAGAGAAATATGTTGGGAGGAGAAAGGGTGAAATGGAATGGGGCAAATTATCTCATAAACGAGGCAAGTAAAAGACGTTTCAGTGGAGGGAAAAAGGGGGGAGGTGAGAGAAAAAACATGAAACTTACTCTCATCACATTTGACTAAAGGAAGGAATAAAATGCACACTCATTTTGGTATGAAAACATACATTACAGGAAAGTGGGAGAGAAGGGGATAAGCGGGGTGGGGGGGATGATGGCAGGGAGGGCAATGGAAGGAGGGAGCAATTAGAAGTCAGCACTCTTGGGGAGGAATAGAATCAAAAGAGAATAGAAGCAATGGGGGGCAGGATATTTTGGAGGGAAATATAGTTAATCTTACACAACACAACTATTATGGAAATCATTTGCAAAACTACACAGATATGACCTATATTGAATTGCCTGCCTTCCCAGTGGGGATGGGTGGGGAGGGAGGGATGAAGAGAGGTTGGAACTCAAAGTTTTAGGAACAACTGTTGAGTATTGTTCTTGCAGCTGGGAAATAAGAAATACAGGTAATGGGGTATAGAAAGTTATCCTACCCTACAGGACAAAAGAGAAGATGGGGATAAGGGTAGGGAGGGATGTTAGAAGGGAGAGCAGATTGGTAATAGGGGTAATTAGAATGCTTGGCATTTTGGGGTGAGGGGAGGGGAGAAATGGGGAGAAAATTTGGAACCCAAAATTTTGTGGAAATGAATGTTGAAAATTTAAATAAATTTAAAAAGAAAAAAAAATTAAATCCTTTGCTCTTTCTATGAAAACTTTTCTCAGTTCATATACATGTGTTCCTCAGTGTGTGTGTGTGTGTGTGTGTGTATGAATAAATGTGTAAATTCCATGTCCATTGTATGAATATGTGCATTATAAAACACAAAAATACAATTTAAAAGGATACAAAAGATAATGATATTTTAAAGTAATTATTTTATTGGTGCAAAACCCTTTTTCTGTCATTAAATTTATTAGTAAAATAATATTTTTATTTAGAGAAATGCAAATAAATATGCTTCATTTTTATAATCTGAGTTTAACACTTTGAAATATATGCATTCAAAGATCCAATACAAAGTTCAATATTAATTCTTTTAATGGATGTCATAGCTGAAAATGATTTCTCGTAAAGATGTGATAGTTTAGACATATAAGGTATATATTAGCTGTGTTTACTCAATCATGATACTCCTATTTCAAACCCATCTTCCATTTATGCAATGGTTTCCATTGAAATTCTACTATTAAACTTCCATTTTCCTTGATGTCACTTAAATAAATTTCTGAAAAAAATAGTTTCATGGCATTTAAAACCCACTTAAATTTTTCATTTGGAAAACTTTTTAACTGGTTAGGAAATTTGTTCCAAAACTTTTTGTGCATGATACACTTAATATCATTTTAATCAATAAAAGATTAATTTCAGTACATCTTGTTGTTATTCACAGTAGCTTCTACATCAGTCCAAGCATAGTGCTGGCATCATTGTTGTCATTAATACTACTATACTAAAAAGATGAAATGAAAACAATTTTAAAGCTTAATTTTTTTAACAAATGAAATGAGAGCACCAGAGGCAAAAAATGGGAAAGAAATGAGAGGTATAGAAAAAAAATGAAAGGGAAATTAACAGGTTAGCACAAGAGGTACAAAACCTTGCCAAGCAATACAATCATTGATATAGAAGAAAATGTAAGGTGGCTCATAACAAAAATGATTGAACTAGAAAACAAATCAAGGAGAAAAAACTTAAGAATCATTAAACTATCTGAAAGCCTTAATAAAAAAAAATATTTTAGATATCCTATTTCAAGAATTCTTAAAAGAAAACTTCCTAGATCACTTAAAACTAGAGGGCCAAAAAGAACCCGCAAAATGAAACTTCTAAAGAATTTTATAGCCAAAATTCAGAACTTCCAATTGAAAGGAAAAATACTGCAAGTATCTAGAAAGAAAGACTTCAAATGTTGAGAAGTCAGGATCACATGATTTGGCAGCCACCAGTATGAAGGAGTGGAAAGCTTGCTATATAGTATTCCAAGAGACTAAGGACATATGTGGGCTTTCAACTAAGGATAACTTACCTCCAAAACTGAGTGTAAGCCTACAAAGTGAAAAATGGATTTTTAATGAAGCAGAGGACTCCCAAGCATTCCTGATACATAGACCTGGGTCTGAAATCTGCTTTTGACACTAGCTAACTATGACTTTGGCCAACTTGATTAACCTTGTTAAACTTCAGTTTACTCATTTGAAAAATAAAGGGGTTGTCCTGTGAGTTCCCCTTTGGTTCTGTAATCCTATATGTTTCAGTTCTGTTTTTTTCTTGTTTACGTATTTTAAAATGCGTGATTTCTTTACAGGAGTCTTTAGATCAATATTTCCATTTTGTGGGACTTCATTTAGTTACAATATAACTAAAAATAATATAATTAATAATCCATTTATCTTGCCACAAATAAACTATAGTACATCACAGTACAAATGAAATAAAGGTATGCAGTGCCAATCTGTTGGCACTGTGAAACTTCTACTCTTCTTTCCCGATACTTTGTGTGATACACATCTGTCTGATGGTACTCATCAAGTGAGGGTGGCAGTGTCAATTTATGTATTAAGTATTATTAAAACTGAATTTCTTTTTTTAGATTAAAAAATTATAATACTTTCTTCACACGGCTTAGTGGATTATCTTTTATACATTGCTTTGGCAAACGTTTTAAACTAAGGGTAGAACTAAAGCCAAGGATCCTGAGTTATAATAGCTCAATTTAGGCTGTATATTGTAAAGAATATTCTAAAAGTTGAGACTGTCTAGAAGTGGAACAGGATACTTTGCAAAGTGGGCTCTCATGGCAACATTTTTTCTCTTTTATCCAGACTCAGGCAGAATCTGGATAGCCCATCATCTACTGACGTGTATTATAGAAAGTTTTGCCTCACTTGGAGGGAGATTCAACTAAATGATATCTAAATTACCTTCCAATCCTAAGGGTCTGTGATTCTGTAAAATATAATATACTTCAACTGTTTGGTGTAGTTCAAAGAAGAAAAGTAACATGGAAGATGCTGATAGGATAAATTTGATGTCATGTATTTACTAATATATGAAAATAATGACAAATCAGTCAACCAACAAGCATGTAATAGAAACCTACCATGTGGCAGGCATAATTTTAGACAGTTATAGAGATGGACATGAAACAGTTCCTGCACTCAAGGGGCATACAGTATATCAGGGAATTTGATAGACGCAAAGTATTTTCAAAGTAAATATAAGGTAATTCAGTGGAGAAGATACTAGTAGCTATGGGGTGCAGATAGGTTAGGGAAAGCTTCTCTGAAGCTTAAACTGAACTCTGAAGGAAACAAGGAATTCTAAGAAGGCAGAAGCAAGGAGAGAAGACAGTCTAGCCATTAGAGACAACCTTTCCCTACACAAAGAGAGAAACAGTAAGAAGGCTAGTTGACTGGATCATTAGAGAATGTGAAATGAATAATATAAGTTTGGAATGGTGGGATGGATCCAAATTATGGAAGGAAATCTTCGTTCTGTAGTTAGTCGGTCAGAGAGAGTTCTCTAGGACCTAGAGTGGATTCTCTAGAGAGTCAGTAGTTACACAGGATGAGGAGTGAAAAAATTGCAAGGTGCACCATTGGAAGGAGAATTCATAGTGATAAGACAGGGGAAATTGTTTCATCATATTCAAAAAGGATGATATAGTTGCTCAACCAATATTAGTGGTCTTTGAAGAATTAAGGAGAGCAGAAGTACTATAAGATAGGAGGCTTAAAGTAGGATCTGAACTTAGTCTTGAAGGAAGCCAGGAAATTAAGAGGCAGAGGTGAAGGGATATATGGTGGAAAGGCAGACCAGGCATGGTGGACACTCAGTACAAAGACTATGAATAGATCAGTGTTGCTGTATTGTAGTATGTGGAAAGTAGTGCAGTATGGGATGAGAAAGGTAGGCAGAGAGCATGTTATAGTTTTAAATGCCAATTGGAATCGTTTATACAAGGTGTCCCAGAAGTCTTCAAACTTTTTTAATTGCTTAGTCATCTTTAATTGCTTTAATAACTTAAAACTTTTGAGATACCTATCTATTTTTGATCCTGGTGTTTGTAGGAAGGCAGTGGGTATCACTGATCAGGCCTATGCTTCAGAAAAGAAATCTCCTTGACAATTGAGTGGATAATGGATTAGAATGACTAGAGACTTAAAAAGCTATTGTAGTAATCCATGCAAGAGGTAGTAAGGAGCTAGGATTCTGACTAGGATTGTGTCTATGTAAGTGGAGAGAATGGATCTTGTGTGAGAGATGTGAAGGAAGAAACTACAAGATTTGGCATATGGATTAAGTTCAAGCGAGGAGTTGGAGATGTTGCTTCTTGCTTTTGGGTGATTAAGAACAACTTTGCCAGTTTGACCTCTCTAGGGACAGCCGTTGTCTCATTTTCCTATGTCTTTTGTTTTCTGATTTCATTTACAGTGAGAAGGTCTGATTCGGAGCGTTAGTTAAGGTAATTGTAGAGTATCGGACTTGGAGTCTGGAAGACCTGAGTTCAGTAATACCATTGCTTGGGGAAAAAACATGTCAGTCAGGCAAAATGCCCTATGGATAACCTCACTGCCCCTCTGACCTCCGAACCCCTTTCCCTGTGTATATGTTCATGGAGAAATCTTAAAAATTTGAATAGTAGTGTTATATTTGATCAGAAAATTAGTTGAATCTCATCAAGAGTTATAAGCATTAAGGGGTGTTTAGTCATCCTGCTTATTGAAATAGTAGTTTTGACTGTAGCATTTAGATTTTCCTGAAAGTTATAGTACAGATTTATCAGGATGGATTTCTTTTTATGCTCTGCTTGATCAGTTTGATTTGGCCCTGTATACTTGTATACAAGTATACTAGCATACTTGTATACAAAATTAGAAATAGGAAACAAAAGAAATTTGGTAAAAATAAGTACTTTGTAAGGTGAGTAAAGGCCCTTTGTAGTTGAAGCTAATGATAGATTCAGGAAAAGATTTCAGTGCTCTTGGAGTTGAAATATATTAGTAAATAGCTATGCCTTATGATATTTTACTTTTAATTGTATGCAAATTTTATACAAGTAAATAAAATGCATGCAATGCCTGAGGGAAACTATCTGCATCTTTGAGACAGTGAGCTGTTAAGGTCTTGGCAGCCTCATGCAAATAATGACAGCTGAAGTCACTTGTTGGAAAGTCTGTAAACTCTGGTTACAGCTGCACTTGTCAGTAGCTTTAAGGGAAGTGTAATCAGCCACAGAGATTAATTTGCATCTCAATTAGAAAAGAGTCTGGAGGAAGCGCTAGGGTCTGTTGCTAGAAGGTTGTGGAAGAAATCTCATCAGACACAAAAGCCTCCCAACTCTCTGTACTCCAGCTGAGTGGAGGACAATATCTGAGGTTTAGTTACCATGGGGACTAGAAGCCTGCTGAGCCACAGAAGAATCTAGGGTTTGCACTGTAATCATTTGGTCATGATGACACAAATTCCTCTGTTGTTCCCAAATACATTTTGCTATTAGAAAGCTGTTAGAAAAGTGGAAAATGGTCACTATGCCAAAAAGCGTGCAAGAGTGTTTTTCCTGACCTTACATGCTTTTCATGGTGCTGCTGTGATTTTTCTGCTTTTATCATTTATTAGTACAAGAATATTCAGAGATTAAAAGGTCATTCAGTAAAGGAAAATATTTCAACTTTAGCATTCATGTAGTTGCCTTGTATATGACACAGCTTCAGAAAGCCATTATTTCTGATTCCTTTACACAGTAGTGTAACAAAGTAATAAAGTGCATAAAGCAAATATAGTAACAAGAAACAAAATAAATAATAAAAATAAAATAACAAAATAAAATAGCAGGTAAAATAAAGTAACAAGAAACGAAATGTGAAATCATTTTCATATAGTTCAGCTAAAACTCTGGACCACATAGTCCTCTTAAAGATCCATAAATCTTACATTTAAAAAGAATATAAAAGTCTGAAAATGGATTCTCTTCTCTAGGATTTCACAATCCAATGTTTCACCTGCAATGGCATATGACCATTCTTTTGTTTTCAGAATAATACTTTTAAAATAGCCACAAAAGTCTGGATACTAGATTTTACCTAATCTAATCCAGGAATCCAAGATACCCATTATTAACATTATTATATAAGTTACTACTTTCAAAAGCTATACTGAGGAAGGTTTCATAATTCACTTTTTCATCAAATAAAAAATACAGAAAAACTAACCTGGCAGATCTATACATAATTAACTTACACGTAGTCTTAATAAAGTTGTCAAAAACAGAGTTTCAAAGTACTTTCACATTCTGGAAAGAGGACAAGAGCAAGAGTTTTAAAGACATCCTTTTCCAATAACCACACATGCCGAAATAACATACTGCAGCTAGATATCAGAACCTCCTAATCCAACATTAATCAAATTTCAGTTTACTAATCATGAGTACTATTTTGAAAGGAGCACAATGGTATAAACATCCAAATAACATTTATTAGAATCTGGGATTATAAGTAATATTATTTGAAAGTGAGACTTCCCATTATTCAAATTTCCCAGAAGGACAATATATGCTGCCTTTATAATAAAAGATCTTGCAAAGCTAAAGGAAGGACAAAGCATACAAGTCCAAATGGTTGGCCCTTCTGTGCCTTGAGTGTCTTAAATATACAGCAATCTCAGCAGATTTCAGCTATAGATAGTTTTAAGTAGAATTCTTAAATCTACACTACCTACTAGACTAAAATCTGAAACCAAAATTTCAGAATATTTTGCTTTTTACAGTTTGTGATTAAGTGTAGAAAATATTCCATAATAGACTTCATATGAATATTCTCTTAAATTTACTGTGTTGAAATTTTGCCATTCTTGAAACTGTGAAATATTGTAGGTAAAACTTTATCTTTTAAGACTTTTTAAAAATGACATTAATGAAATGCTTAATACAGACATTAGAAAAAAATTTTTCCCATTTCCTATTTTGCACTCTCTATTGAAGCAACCATTAAATAACTCAAAATGAGATGTAGGTATAGGTTTTACATTTCATGAATTTTTTATTGTATCCCCATCATGGAGATCTTTTGTTGTTGGGTTTTTTTTAATCTTCAGGCATTTTTCATTACTTTGTATATCCACATCATCTAGCTGTAGTTTCTATAATAACAAAAGTGCAAGAAATCTTTAGTTAGTGACCAGTGATTATTCTCTCTCCCAGAATACCTTTGAAGTCAACTTCTGACTCTTAAAGCTGTCTCAGCCTTCACTGGTAAGAAAGGAATGGGTTAAATATTTTACCCAAGATTAGTGTCAATTGTATGAAATCTAGATTTTTTTAAGTTACTGTCCCTTTTGCTGTTTGTTTTCAGTTTTACTCTTGTAATAATAAAGAGGGGTTTGTTTGGGGTTTTGAGGTTTTTTTTGTATTTTGAAAGATTGTCAAAGCTGTTCTCTAAAAATACCAGCTCTCATGCACATTAAGGAGACCAACTACAAATTTTAGAGACTAAGTCACTGTTGTCCTTTTCTTTTTCTATGAAGTGGGATCTAAGTGTATCAGTATATACTAGGCTTCAAGTCAAATGTATTTCTGGAAGTCCAGTGTCTCATACCTCTACAAAGCAGAGACCCTGGCACTCTGGTGATGGGATTCTGAATTTATAAGCAGAGTTCCAATATTCCCCGAGGCCCTACTTTTCAAAGGCAAATTAGTACCGTTTGCAACTTGATCCCTGGGCAACTTTTGACAGTTGTTCTAAGAATAATAAAACAGATGGACAGAATAGATTTTGGGGTCTCCATCCAAACTGCCAGCCCCAGTGGAATTTAAAGAAGGCGTGTTCTCTGTCAGAATAGCTGTTGCTCCATGTTCGTTCCTGGTTTAGACAAGAGCCATAACTTTTTAACCAGAATAAGATGAAATCTTTGTTACTTTATATTTTTCAGAGAGATCAACTTAGTTATAACTAAGAATGAATTGAGAATATTTCTTTAAAATCAGTTTTATTTGAATTTACCTCATTTGACTTTATGAGAGTTTATTAAATCACTTTTAATATTAGCATAATATACCCATTGGTTTAAATTTCAAGTGCATTTGTGATACAATACAAACGTTTACCTCAACTTTGAAACATCAATCAAAAGGCACATAGATGTGCCATTGAAATAGTCACAAAAGTGCATTAATTTGATGGGAATATAATTTCCTTAAAAAAATTGTCTTTCCTGTTATATCACATTAAATATGCTATTTGGTTCCTTGAAGCTAAATGATTCTACTGTCTTTACTAATCAAGAATTAATTGTGTCAAATCATTGTTCTCAGATATGAAGGCAAGCATTGAATTTATTATTAAACGTTTTATTCATATTTTCCACAATGAAAGGAATTTTTACTAGTTTTTTTTTTTTGTCACGCAAGTGCTGATATAGGTATGAAGAAAGTTTTAGTAAGTTTTTTTTTTGTTTCCCAAATGAAAAATATCTTATTTTTAAGTATTTTAGACTTTTATGCTTTGCAAGTCCATTCTGGCAAGATGATTGTTTATTTATTTTATTTTATTTTTTTTAAGAAATGATTCTTTCTTGTTTTTATATTATCTTCTTTTCCTAATATATCCTTCTCTAGACTTTTCCTACCCAGGAAGCCCTGTCTTATAATAGATTTTAAAAGTAATTAGGGAAAAAAACCACAAGAATTTTGCAAAACCATACATAAGTTTCATTGACTATTAGTTGTGAGATTCCTTCCCCATAGTCGTCTACCTCAAAAATGCCAATTCTTCTTCAGAGCCAGCTTGATTTTTATAATTATTCAGTGCCCCTTTTCTTTGCATTGTTCTTTTCGTTTATATTCATAGTCATTGCTTCTGTAGTTTTCAGGTTTTCCACATGTCACTCTGCATCAGTTCATACAAACTTTCCCATTCTTCTCTGAATTCATATTCAAAATTTCTTATTGTGTTATGATGGTCAGTTACATTCATGTACAACAGTTTAAACAGTCCCCAGTTAATTTTCTCTTGCTTTGTTTCCAAATCTTTTCTATCACAAAAATTTCCGTGGCCAATATTTTGGTGCATATGGGTCCTCAATGAAGTATATGACTAGGTCAATGTAAAATAATTTCTTGGTAACTTAAAAAAATTAAAACTGCTTTCTAAAATGACTAAATAATTTCTTGGTAACTTAAAAAAAATTAAAACTGCTTTCTAAAATGACTAAAATATTCACCAGTAAGGTACTAAAATGACTGCTATTCAAAAAGTTTCTGTAACATTGACTGTTTCCATCTTTTATCATCTACTAATCTGGATTTGAGGTGAAATCACAGAATTGGTTAATATGTATGTCTCATTTCATTTGGAGTAGTCTTTTGTGTGGTCATAGATATATCACAGTGCTTCTTTTGAGAAATAGTAGTTTACATCCTTTTAACACTTAAGTATCTTAGAGTGACTCCTGTTCTTATTTATCTATGCCACTTTCACATATATATTTTGATATTAGATGCTTATCAGAGATAATCGATGCAAATGTTTTCCTAATCTTATCCTAATTGCATTGATTCTGTTCATTGAGAAGCCTTTTAATTTCATGCAGTCAGAATTATCTATTTTATCTTTAGTGATGAAAGTTAAACTGTTCTATAACTATCCTTTGAAGCTATAGCATTGTGTGGTAGAAAGGACACTACTATTAGAGTCAAGACGACGTTGCAGTCCTTGCTCTTATATTCACTGTGTTGTTGTGAGGAAAATGACTTGCAAAACCTTAACTAGAGCTACGCTATATACTAGTGTTATTGTTACATGATTATCGTTAGTGTGCCCTATCTACCCAGTAACTCTTTTTTATAATTAATTTTCTATTGATACTGTTATTTAGAACATTCATTTCCAAAGGTGGGTCTTCAAGACAATTCGTTAGGATGCAGGAAGAACATACTAGGATTTCTATTTCTGTTTGTTTTTATCTTTAAAAAAAGAAATAAATACATACATATATATATACACACTTACATATATATATATATTGCGTCCACTGCTCTTATTCAGTCTATATTTCAGAAAGTCATATGTCAAGTATTGTTCTTGAAGCGTCTTGAGAGAATGAGCGTTCCCCCTTGTAGAAAGTTTGACAGTAATGCCCTAACTCATTTGTTCACTTTTAACCTGTTGCAGTGTACTGAAATTTACATGTGATCAGTTAAGTGGCTTTATAGATTATGTATTTGTCTAGTTTTAGTGAAATTAGCTCCTAGAAATGAACGATGGTGTAAGAACATTCCTGGAAAGAAACTAAAAATAGAGGATAATACCAATGATATGATCATAAGCTAACAAGAAAATGGCTGAAGCTGATTCTTTTACTCCTAATATAAGCTATTTATCAGTCTCATTATGAGGTAAGCACAATGACATTATAACCAGATCTGACCAAAAAGTGTGTCAAAATACTCAAAAATGGTCAGTAAGAGTATTTGAAATGTGGATGGATATCCACTGGTTGTTAACAGTGAACATCTCCCTATGTGTGTGCTTTGAGATACTAGCTAATCATTATATGGTATCATCTTATTAGCAAGAAATTTCAAATCTAAGCTTTGCTGAAAACAGTATATCACTTATTTAAAGTCTCCTATCTATACACAAAGAAAAAAATTAGAAACAGAATTTTTTAACTTATTAGAATGTCTCCCAGATAGTTTCAATGAGTTCTAAAACTATTTGTTACAAATATAAAATTGCAACATATCCTAATTAATTTGCAAGAACCACTGATTAGCATGTGAAGATAAAAGTGTATTAGATGAATTTTAATCAAAACATTTTTTATAATTGGTGTATGGGATTAAAAAGTTATTATAATATTTAGTATGCACAGCTAACAATACACTTCGGCCATTTGAATCTATATTTCTTTATGAGGTATCTCTTCTTTTTTCAGCTATAACAGCCATTATAACTAAGAAACAAAATCAACTGAACTTAGAATTGGATCTTTGGTTATACCACAAAGTATAAAACCAAGATTTTTAAGCATAATTAAGCATATTCAGTTGCACTCTTCTTAGTTAAAATATGATTTTAAAAAAATTTGGTGAGAGCAAAAAGGTTTTTATGCCGTTAATAAAATGTCATTTTAAAATATTTATTTCATCTTTGTCACATCCTTTTTAATATCTATCTCTGTATGTTTTCTAACATAGATATTATAATAGTACAAGTATATAACATAAATAACTCTACTTATACTATTTATACTATAAATAATCTATAGATTAACCCTACATTTAGAGTACATATTTAAAATTATTTCCCTGATCAGAAAAGTTTGGAGACCACTGTTTTAGAGAATAAAGATGAAATGATTAGCATTTCAAATATGCATTTTTAAGTTTTCATTGGTGTTTGAAAATAGCAAATTATACAACCAAAAGCATTTTAAAATATATTTACACACATGTATATAATAAAAAGATACAATAAACAAGAAAAACTGTCATTTTACTACATGCTTCTTTTGTAAATATAAATAGATTTGCTTCATTTCATGTTTCTTGTTTTTTCCTCATTAGAGGATCTGTAGCTATAAGAGATCCCAGAGGCCATCTAATTCAATAGAAAACTGAATTCCAGGGAAGTTATCAGGATTAATTAATCCTTTTAATTTACCTGATTAAACAAGTTAGTTTGTTAAGTGCTTGTAATGTGCCAGGGGCTGTGGTAGGCATTAAAGATATTCATAGTAATAATCACTATTATATAGCACTGTGTGGTAAGCACGGTGCTGAGCATTTTATAAATATTTAATTCCACATGTTACAGATGAGGAAACTGAGGCAGACACAAAGATTATGTGCCTTGCCCAGGTTACAGAGTGAGTACATTTTTAAAGCTAGATTTTCTTGACTCCAGGCACACTCTCTATGTCACTTAGCTGCCCTAGTTTCTATATGAAAGACTTTACATTCCAAGGGAGACAGCAAGGATATCTATAAGTATATACAGAACAAATGTAAAGAGAACAAGTAAAAATAGTGACAAATTAGTGAAAGAAAAGGTAGTTTGACAGGGAAGGTACTGACAGTTGAAGTGATCAGGAAATGGTGCTTGATCTGAGTCTTGAAGGAAGAGAGGCTTTTTATGAGTTGGAGATGATGAAGGTGGTCATTCGATTTTTAAGTAAGATTATTTTGATTCATTAATTTTAATTTGAGATAGAGTCATCGTGGTTAGCAAAATATTTCAAAACTAAGTATTTCTCTCTGAAAATAATGTATTAACTATTAAAACTTTCATATATGCATACTTCAAAAATTTAGAAACAGGATTTTCTGATCTGTTTTTAAATTTCCAAATAGTTTCAAAGGGTTTAGAATCCATTTGTTAAAAAATGTAAAATTACAGTACTTTCTGATTAGTGTATAAGAACAACTTGCCCAAAGTTACATGGTTACTAATCTTTGGAATTAAGATTTGAATTCAGGTCCTCTGGCTTCAGGTATAGTGCTCTTTCTATGTAATCTGCTGCTTCCCTTACAAACTTTAACCAAAAGCAAAGATATTGTACACAAACGTGTGTGTACATACACATACACACACACACACACGTTGGGAAACGTTTTCACAAGTTGTTTTTGAAATGGGAGAGTAAACATGCAGGTCAGTAGTTACTGATATTGTCTCAGATGCCTTTTTAAAAAATGTCCCTTTTCTAAATCACTTGAAAAATCCGGCCCTTGACACTGATGGTTGTGCTTCTAATGTTGATATTTGATTTGGTCCAGTTGCTTTTCCCAGTTCTGCTTTCTTTTTAGTGATATTTTTGCTTCCTTATGCAGTACATGTAGCACTGCATTTAGAACACAAATACACTGGCTTCGCTGTCATTGATGGAGAAAAGAATGTGTTATCAGTACCTTGAAAGATATTTTCCATTTTTCATCTGTTTGATACCCTCTTCCAATTTCATATTGAAATCCTCTCAGAATGATTTTGTTTAATTCAGTCTCTCACCAAATCTTTTTCCCTACACTGTTTCTTACTCTTTTATGTGATGATACTGGTATAGTCTTTAACTCTCTTCTCATAGAAGATTTTACAATTGAGTTTATATCCTAAAGTAGTGTTACCCTCAGCAGCAATACATTTTTGCTTAGCAAGAATATCACACTTTGTTGTCTGAAATGACTTATAGTCTTCTTTTGGTTTCTTCGGTATAGCAGTTGATTTACAGAGGATTGAGCTAGTTCCACTCAGATCTAAGGTCTTCTTCCAACTCTAAATTTGTGTTCATATTAAATATCCTTAAGAAATGGTGAAATTTTACCCATTTGCTATTTTTCATTGTCAATTTGTTTAAAAGATCAATTTGGAGGTACCTTAACTATGTCATATCTTATTTTTATAATATGGTATTGTATTGATTTTAATTCTTGATTTAACAAAATGGTGAACTGACTAGATATGAACAGATGATCCATGGATGGATGAACATCAGTAACCATCCATTTCCTGTGTATTAAAATATATTTGATATTTTATAATTTAATGTATTAAATTATTTAAACAATATTTTAATAATTGTGTTATAATGATATACTATTAATTTAAAATATTTTTATTTTTGTGATGTTATTTGGTGATCACCTCATCCAGTAACTCCCAAATATCTATTTGAAGAAAGTATTCATGATACAAAGACATGTTTATTGTCACCTTGGGACACAATATAAAGCAAACTTCAACAACTCTTTTGTTTGCTTATCCTAAGTTAACCCATGAGCTACCCTTATAAATAGACTATCAAGATTGGTATGGTTAGGAGAATTCTTTCATCAGTATGTCTGCTTACTATATCTGGACAAGTATTTCACATTTACAGTACCAAAAGCTAAATTACTCTTTCTACCCTGTGGAAGAATGGTGATTCTTGGCTCTCTCTTGCTCTCTCCCCTCTCCTTCCCTGTTTGTTTGTTTGTTTTCTCTCTTTGCCACCATCACTGCAGAAGCGGGGGTTTGGGGATCGCACCAACTAAGGAAAATTTCGTACTTTCAGTCACAGAATCTTTTGTTTCATGTTCAGATTCCTTTGCCTATCATTTGAAACCCTTTACCTCCTGGATCCGTATGTGATCCATCTGTACTGTCATATTTGCTATTTCTCACATACAACACTCCATTTTCCTAACTGAATTTCCATTGTCTGTTCTTCAGGATTCAGTCTTGTTGGAGCTGTTTTCTAGTCCTTCCTATTGCTGGTCACGTCCTACTGAGACTACCTTATATTTGAACCATATATATTTTATATGTACAACTGTGCACATGTGTTTGCTAAATTGTTTTCCCCATTAGAATGGAACGCCTTGAAAGTAGAAATTGTTGGGGTTTTTTTTTGTATTTTTGTTCAGGTAATGGAACATAATAAGTGCTTAATAAATGCTTTTTGACTTGACTTGATTCCCACTTATACTTCTAAACCTTTCAGGCAGTGTGCATTTCAGCCAAAGTAACCTGCTAGTCATTCCCCAGACATGGCATTCCTCCATGCCTTCAGACAATATGTTTTTTCTTTAGTTCAATCTTTTCTCATTATGACTTCTTAGCGTCCTTATCTTTCTTTAAACTCAGCTAAAATGTCATCTCCATGATGTCTTTCTCAGTACCCTCCAGTTGTAATATTCTCTCCCAAATTGCCTCATGTTTTCTGTAGATATATTAGCTCTGTAATTGAACATGAATTCCTTTAGTGCAGGGACTATTTTGTTTGTTTCTTTGTATCTACAGCACCTTTCATAATGTTTGACAGTTTGTTGAACCAGACTGCCAACTTTTTTTTGTAATCTTGTTTTTAACAACTTTTGTGTCACTTTGAAAGGTTTTTTCTATGTTTATCTCTAAGTTATTAATGTTTTAGAGCCCCTTATTTCCACAATATTTATCATGACAAAAATATATTCAAAAGAAAAAATACAACTAATTATATAAACAATTATATGTTGAATTTGTTCTTTCCTCACCTCTACCTTTTAGAATCCCAAGTTTACTTCAGAGCTTAACGCAAGCACCATCTCCTATTTGATTCCCCTGGTTTCTAGTGCCTCCTCCATTAACTTGTTTTTATTTTGTACTTACTTATATGTGTACATATTGTTTCTCCTATCAAATTAAGCTCATTGGAGGCAGGAGCTATTTCAGGGTTTTTGCGCAGCACAGAGTAGGCACTTAATAATTGTGTTTTGTTTGATTAATTTATTAGCTCGGGTGTAATTGGAAAATACAAGAGAAATATCCAATATGTGAGAAAAGCAAAAGTGTGATTTAATTAATTTAATGAACACTTGTTCACTTAAATTGTCAGATAATTGACATTTTGTTGCCTGAAGTAATAAAATAAATGCTAAAGTTTTGGAAATTCATCCATAGATGACTGTTGAAATTTATTTATGACAGTGTTATAGTTTGGGCAAATTCTGTTTGTATTGCCTAGGTTAAGAATTTTGAAGAGATTATTTATTTTCTTATAAGGCTATGCCAATCCTTTTTTGAAATTAGAGTGAACATCTTGAAATTTTATTTTCTCTTGCTTTGGCGATTTATTTGACAATGTCTGACAGGTCTTAGATGAAATAATCAGTCCCTGACTCATAAGAGTTTATAGTAACTCTCTGCTCCCATGTTTAAAAAAAAAAGGCACAAGATTTAACATGACATCCTTAATTTCTCTGTCAGGTATTATACCCAGCTATCACAAGGGAGGTTGGAGTCTGAGACAAAATCATTTGGCCCAGTCACACCAATCTCTATTGTAACCTGATGCACATTACAGTAACTCTTAATAGGTGGTATAGAGGAGCACTGACCTTCATTTTGAAGTGCAGTTTCCCTGCTGGAGTAGATCGATAGTTGAGCTGTCTGTCTCTGCTGCTTACCTTCCATTCTCACAGTGAGAACCTTCTCCAGGCAGCAATCGATAGCTTTAATCTGTTTCAGCCTGCAGTAAGTCATGCGAGGCAAAGCTTTTAGGTGACATTACATGGGATTGTAGAAACACCTCTTTAGTTCTTATTCCTAGTACATTTCATAGCCTTGCAGTGAATTTTGTCATATGTTTCGTGTAACATGTACTACTTCATAGACTCATTTGCAGAGTTCCTCATATTTTGATATTTGTTTGAGGGAAAGTAGCTGTTTTATAATCAAATGTGGTACTAACATCTTTTTTTTCTTTTTGTGTATGCTGTGGTCATTTTCCTTCCATTCCTGATCAGCATTTGGCTTCAGGGAATTTATACTTTTATTTTAGAATTGTATGCTCCCTCTGCCTTTATTAAGGATGTTTTAGGGGAATTTAGACCTTTGAAAAAAACCTGAAAATCTCATTTTGGAAGTGGAGGAACAAGAAGGCAAATGCTGATAATGAGTCCATCCAATTAAAATACCACTAGATACCATCAATAAGCTATTTTTATCCTTCTATCATAAAATATGGAAGGACAATGGATTAGTGGACAAAGAGCTGATCTGAAAACCAGTGAAGGCCTGGATTTGTCTTAATTCTGGCACTTATTAGGTGTGTGACCCTGGGCACATCACTTAGTTTCCCAGTTCTCTAGTTAACTCTCTAAGGTTATAAGTTGCAGAGAAGATACTGGCCTGCTTTGGTAAGGAGTTTCCTCATCTGGGAGTTCCCTATTCTCATTGAAATAACAGGTGAGTTCCTTATCCTTGTCTTAAAATAGATGTGAATTAGTGGTTTTAGAGGGATGGATGGTTTTCTGTTCTAGTTACCACTGTCAGTTCCATCACTGGCTCTCTCCAGAGCCATTTAGTCAGGGTTGACCTTACAAAATGAAGAACATTATTTGAGTTCTTAATATAGGATCATATATCTATAAAGGAACCTCAGATGCCATCCAGTCCAAATCCTTCATTTTACACATGAGTTGGCCCAAAAGAATCCTTTGAAGACAAAGAGAAGGACCTGATATGAAAAGGAATTCTACTAATTCTTTACCCATTCTCCCTGTCCTAGTTCCGATGTGCAGACACTGATTATTTTTCATTGGAGTTTGTAATGAAACAGGAAGTTAAGAGCCAGGCCCCAACATGATTGGTGTAGTCATGGCCCCTAATTTTAAGCCACAGTCAGAATTAGGACTATTGCTAGCACTTCTGTAGTAACAGAAACCATAAGAGCATAGAGTTGGAGCCCGAGGGACCTCAGAAGTCATCTAGTACCCCCTACTCCTGCCCTCGTTTTACATGTGAAGAAATTGAGGCAAGAAATTTTAAGTGACTTGCCCAGTCTTACAGATAGTAAGGATCAGAGGAAGGATTTGAACCCAAGTCTTGTAACTCCAAATCCACTACCTACTTATTACTCTCATAGTCACTGCCTTTCTTTCAGTCCTCTAAGCCTCCCACCTCAGCACCACCCTCATACCCAATACGCTGGTGAAGAGATGGCCATTTCTACCTTCCCAGCTCTTCTTGTATATGTCTCTTTCAAGTATAATGTTAGTTCAGACCCATGTCACCTCTTCTTTAGACTACTGCAGTAACCTAAGTGGGCTCTCTGCATCAAGTTTCTCCTCAAGCTAATCTATCTTCCACTTAACTGCCAAGGTGATTTTTCTAAAGCACTAATCTTACCAGACCATTCTTATTTTCTCCCACCCCCTACTCACCCACCTCCTACTCAGTGAATTTCACTGCTTGCCTTTTACCTCGAAGATCAAATATAAATAAATACCTGTTTGGTATTCATATCTTACCCCACTTTTCCTTTCCACATGCTCGGAAATCCATCTGTACTGACTTGCTCTTCACATGTAATACTGCATCTCCCATCTCCATTCTATTTACTGGCTATCCACTGTTCCATGAAGGTTCTGTCTTCTCAGCTCCATCTCTTAATTTCCCCAGATTCCTTCAAAAATCAGCTCGAGGTCCATTCTGTCTTCTGCAGAAGGCCTTTCTTGTTTCATCTAGGTGCTAATGCATCTCCCCCACTTCCAAATATGTACTCTCTATGTATCTTAGATGTACCTAGTTATTTAATGTCTACACCATGAGAATATGAGCTCCTTAAAGGAAGGACTGTTTTTTATTTCTTTATATCCCCAGTATTTATCAGAGTGCTTGTTACATGGTAGGTAGATATTTAATAAATGCTTGCTGACTGGTTGATTTTCTCTACTATACCTCCGCCTTTCTCTGTGCAGCATGCCACAATGAGAAGTATATAAAATCCATGGTATGATGTACCTTGTTTGTGTTAGAGCACAGGCAACAATAGCATATTCTTAAATTTAGGCATCCATTTTTCCAAGATGAAGTATTCCTTGAAAATAGCAACAAATTAAATCTTATATCTCTTGTGATTATCTTAGAATTGCCATCAGATTATGCCCATCATTGAAAGAGAGGTGTCTTTACTTTGCTGTTTAACTGTTGCTGTTTAACTGAAGGTTTTATAGCTTTTAAGGTCAAAGTCCTCCTTGACTTGAAATATGTAATACACACCATCTCACATAAACATTTTAGGACTAATATACTTGCACTCTACAGGTTACTAAGTATTTCCTGAAGTATGCTTAGGCCTTGGTGTAAGACTGTAGAACTGAATCACTTTCAGCTAATCTAAAAATTTCCCTTGAAATGACAGAAATATCATTCTGTTGTCCCTAAGAATTAGAAATCTAAAGAGTAGTTTGCTACTGGTGATGACTTTTTCATTCACTGTTCCTCAGTGGAGCTTTGTTTAATGGCTGAGAGGTGGGTGAGAAGTGAACTAGAAGCTTCTAGTTGTCTTTTCTACCCCCTTAATACTAGCTGCAAAATGATGTTTCTATTTAATACCATTTGATTCTATGGGGGAAAATGTCCCTTTCTTCCCTGTAGCATCACCATTTGTTTTCATTGACTTCAAGGCCCTGTTCAAGTACTCTGTTTCGACCTTTCTTCCTCAGCTGACAGCGAACAAGTAAAACATATTATGTTACTCTCACTTAGGTTTTTTGAACACCCTACCTCTTGAAATGACTCATTTCCTTTCCATCTTTAATATTTCATATAGTCAATGATTGAAGCTACTCATCTGGTATAGAATCATAGCATCTGCAGTTGAAAGGGACCTGAGAGCCTATTGACTTCAGCACTCTCATTTTAAAGTTAGGGAAATCAAGGCCCAGAGAGATTTGACAACATGCCCATGGACACAGTAGTAATAAGCCGCTGAGCCAGGCTTGAGACCCCTAGGGGCTCTGGCTCCAAGTCCAGCGTTCTTTCTAAAATGCCTTTCTGAGATTGTCTTTATTATTCATCCTCAACAAAATATCTCACATAGTACTACTACTGACTACTTCCCATTTATTAAACTATAATTTAATACTTAAACTACCTCTTTTTTGTGCTATAGTGAGGCATGTTCCTTGTGTTCCTTAATAACTTTTCTGCCATGTCATTCTCAGTAGTGCTGATCATCAAATGAGTCACACCAAGCAAAATACTCTTAGGAAGCCAAATAGAACAGTGGTCTCCAAAGTGGGGGTCCCAGCCAGGAGTGGGTTGTTGTATGATGCCAAGAGGTAGCCAGTCAGAGGGTGGGAAAATGGGCTATATCCAGCCCTCTCCACAGAAGCCAGTCATAGGTCTTATCTCCAACACAAACTCACCATTTACTTTACCCATTATCACACAGAACTTCACAGAACTACAGTATTTGAGAGATTGAAGGGTCTTCAATAACTATCTAGTCCAATACGTACCTGAAAGGAGTTCATTCCTAATAAGTGATCTTACAGCCTCAGCTGGGAGACCTTCACTGAGGAAGAACCCACAACTTCTCTGGGAGGCTCTTTATACTCTTTGATGAGTAATTCTAATTGTTACCAAGTTTTTTCCTGACACCAAACCTAAACAGACCTTTTTACAATTGACCTTCCATTGATTCTGATTCTGCCCTCCGAGAAAAAACAGAATAAACCTAATCCTTCTTCCACGTTACTGCTCTTCACATATTTGAAATCTAGGTCAACTTTATCCATGGCATTTGCTTCTCTACTAACAAAGTAATCTTGTCATTTAAAGGTTCTTGATGAAGACATGCCAGTTCTTTGTAATCCTCACTTCTCTTACTAGATATTCCGCAACTATCTCTTAGTTTTCCATTTCAGAGTTTTCCTAAGAATTGACGTTGAGTTCACCAGCATATAGATTGCTATTCTGCTCTCTTTTCTAAAAATTGGGACAACATTTCTGACAATGATTCAGCAGTCACACCTCATGCGTTCTTTTAGGACCCAAGGATGTAGTTCCTCTGGGCCAGGTGATTAAATTCATCAAAGACAGCTAAGGTGCTCTCCTAGTATTTTCTTCATTATTTTGGGTGTCAGCTCCTAATCAGTCATTATTGTTCTGTCATTTCTAGCGTAAAGCACAGTCTCCTTTACAGAGAAAACGGAAGCAATCGGGAAATTGAGCATCTCTGCCTTCTCTTTTTTATGAATTATCTCAAATAAAGGGCCTCTCTCTTCTTTGAACTTCTTTTTTCTCCCATTATAACTAAAAAAAAAAGTCCATTTTGTTATCCTTATCTTCCCCATCCAGCCTCAGCTCATTCTAAGTTTGAGCATTCCTGACACTATTTTTATAGGACTAGACTACAGTATTATAGTAATCTTTTATTAGGTGGCATTGCTTCCATTTTTTTGTAAACTGATTGATGAATTCTCTGTGTATTCACATAGGATACATGTGTTTTCTACCACATTAGATTTGTTTTCCTTTGTGTCTTCAGAATTTTTTTTCTTAAACATCTCCATCCCTCCTGGGCTGACTTCCACTAAAGCATTTTATTAGCTAGGTATCATACCTCTGAACCAAAGGTTCTCAAACTTTTTTGGACTACGGCCCCTTTTCAAAAATAATTACTCAGCACTCCCCTGAAAATCTACCATCTTCAACCCTTTAACAGTTTTTTTTTTAGTTTGCAGCATTTCAAACTATTATTGCCCTCCTGCGTCATTCCAGTGCCCCACAGTGGGCAGGAAGATAAGCATCTGAACCCTTTGAAAACTACTTTTCAAAAAGCTAAGGTGTATGTCAGACTGTGTCTAGATTTCCTTTCTTCAGTAACAAACTGGTTCCCATTATCACCACCCAGAAGCCAGCCAGTTCTTCCCTGTTAGTAAGAGAATCAGATCCAGAATAGAATTTCTCCTAGTTAGTTCCTCTGCCTTTTGAAGGATGAAATTATTGCTGTGTAAAATTGAGGACAAATCCTCCATCACTACTGTCATGCCCTCAGTAAGCTTTGTGCTTCCAACTTGTGGCTGGTATGTATACTTCCCCACCCCCTTTTTATTTTCATTGGGTCAGGATGATTAGTACATGATGAGCAGGCATGGTTGGGTTAAAATCTGCATCATAGCTACCATTACATTATTTTTCCCCCAAGGCACCGCTTTTCTACATTTTCTTGTTTCTGTCACCATCTTCCCAGTTTCTCTAGATTTACAGTCTTGGCATCTTCCTCAACTTCCCCTTATGTATGATATCAGTTACCAAGTCTTACCAGTTCTACCTCCACAACTCTCTCTTATCCATCGCCTTCTCTCCACTTCAGTAGCCATGCCACCTCTTTCAGTTCTTCACCACTTCTCACATGGACTATCTGATGGCCTCATAATTGGTGTCCTACCTTGAGGCTCTCCATACGCCAAGATCTTCACACAGCTGCCACCTTATTATTCCTAATGAACAGGTACAACTATGTCACTCCTCCACTCTGCAAACTCCAAGAGTTACCTAATGAATTTTTTTAAATGTCTATTTTAGTTAGGTTTTATAATGTATGTTATTATTAACATAAGAGTGCATGTAAGGGATTAACAAATAAGTAAGTCTACATATGGGTGTTTATTTTCAATTTTTTACCAGTAAGTACGTGTAATCAAAAATGTTCAGAGTCCTTGAACAAGAGTACCATTTTTTTAAGTTGTACTTTCATGAGTGGCATCACAATCCCATAGAACTAACACATAGCTCTTTAATTCTCAGAAAATGTTATCTATGTTTCCAAAACCTAATAAACAGACTTTTTACAACTTGTTTTCAAAGGATTATTTGAATGTTTAATGATTAAAGATGAACTGAGTATTCTTTCAAAAACAAAGTTCCTCATTGAATTTTACTGCATTTAAATTTTGATTGTCATATGGTCAAAGCTTGGCATGCTTCAAGCCTCCCATGCTACTAGTTTTCATTGAGATACTTCTGTTGTTAACTGTATACATTTTTTAAAATTTCTGAGATGAATGTAAAGATGAAAGAATCTATGCCAATAGAATTGAGCTCTGCTAAATTCAATCCAGCTAAATTCATTAACTGCCTACTATATGTTTGTTAAACCCTGGGACTCTAAACATTGATGTGACACAGGCCTGCTCTCTAGAAGCTTACAAAGTGATGGAAAGATAGAACAAGTGCACAAGTAAAGGAACGGAGAGTAAGATAAGGAAGGCCAGATGACTGCTTGTCTGAACGGGTGTAGAGGGCATCCTCTTTAGGTACTTGTGGAACTAGATGCTGTCAGGGAAATTCTGGGGACTCAGGGAAGTGAGAGGGAGCATTGATCTTTTGACCATCAAAGGATCATTCTGATGCAGGAGAGTAAGTGGGATTAAGGGTAATAGGACCTTTCTATTTATTTATTCTCTTATGCAGTCAAAATAGTCCTCAGGTATGTCATGTCATAATGCACCTTTTTTTTTTTGAGGAGTTTGCCACTTATGCCTTAACCATCATTTTTCTCATGATTTATGATGGAAAAGTAACCTTTCCTGACCCCTCCCACTTACTGCCCTACTCACACATAAGGAAATGTATGCATTCCATGGTGGTTCTGGCCGTGGTGGTATTGGTGTCTGAGAGTGAACAAATCAAGGGAAGATGGCTAAGTAACTTGACAAAGTCATCCACGCAGTCTACCACAACTAAGAATAGGGCCCATAACCAAGGCCTTAGTTATTCTTGTAAATTTATCATAGGAATAGTAGAAAGTCTTAGCCATTTTATGTCCATTAAGGAAATGTTTCTTAATATTCAAAGGAGTTTTATATTTTTCTATTTAGCATTCCCTTATTTCATTGAAACACTTCTACCTCAAAAATATGGCATTTTAAATATTCAGTGTAGTCAAGATTTACTTCTAATTAATGCAAGCATTATGTTTCAGATTTGAACAAGTTATAAATAGTTATGTAAACTTTTTAATAAGTGAGGACTCAATGAATTAAATAGCAGATTATATTCTTTTAGACTATAGTCAGAGAAACTCGAAAAATCAGGTTGATATTTTCCCTTTTACAGCTTGTATTGTCAGCCTATGAAGTCTCATTAACATTCTAGCTCTGTCTTGCCCTTGCTTCTTGCTAGCTTACCAGCTGTTCCTGCTGCTAGTTACAATGTCTGATGTGTTCAGATCACTGGGTTCCTGTACTCACCACAGAGAGGAGACAGCCTTTCCACTGGGGATACCCACGTGTCTGCCTGTCAGCAATGGCACCGAATAAAGTAATAGGTCCTCGCATGGCATATGGTGTCTGGATTCATACAAGATGCAAAACTATTCTGCCACTAATGCACAATGACTCATAGCATTGCTAATTCTTCTGACAAAAGGCGACTTCCACACCCACACTTTTAACCCCTCAGGCTCAAAAGTCCTTAATTTCCAAGCTACCAAAAGGTAGCTTTTGGATATAGAAAATTATTACATTTAAGTTCTTGCTTGCTTTTGATTATTTTTAATTTCTTAATTCTCTGACAAGATAATTTTTCTAAACTTTAACCAATTTCTTTTCTCGCTGGAAGAGGTGTTTATTCTCATAATAGTTCTACAGATTGATTTTTCATCTCATATTAGTAAGTCAGTTGGAAGTCAGGCTGTATATTCACAGAACATCAGAAACCTAACTTCTCTTATTCAGTGTTCTATAGAAATCAATGCCTATTGCTGTTTTTAATTCTGCATGTATTTCTCTTAAGGGCATTACCACACTTCCTGCCAACCAGATTTACAACCTTAGTGTTATTTTAAACTCGACATTCTCCTCAAAGCTGAGAGGCAGTGTGATATAGTGGATAGAGAACTGTACTGGAGCTTTCTTAGAAAGGCTGAGTTCAGGTCCTGCCTCTCACAAGTGCAAGTTCTGTGAACCTGAGCAAGTCACTTGACTTCCTAGTGCTCTGTGCCAGGACTGTCAAAATCAAGTAGAGACGGGTGGAGGGAAGCAACAAACTGTACGTAAGGATCCCTGCAAGTGCATATTGACTCAGAAAACCACCTATTGACATTATGTTTTAATGTTTTTGCATGTATTTTGTTCACTTTTCTTCCAATTATAGTTTAACCTAGCTTGGGCCTCACTCAGGAATGTTGCCACTTTATTGTTGTTTGGCCTTCTGGGTTTTAGTTTCCTAATCTGTAAGTGAATGGGTCAGACTAGTTAATATTTGAGATCTCTTCCATCTTTAAATACTAAGAACATTATGATATCAAAATGTAAATTTCTTGTCTTTGTTTCCCCAACACCTAGGATAGTGCTTGAACTCTAGTTGCTGTTTGTCCTTCCTTTTCAAAGAGGATCAGTGAGGTCACAGGGTAATGTCTTGACTTGGGTGTGAATTGGGTTTAAGTGAGGCAGAGTTGCATAGTTTTCTGCCTCACTCTCTCTTCCTGAGGCATCAGAGTCCAGTGGCAGGACAAAACTCAGGACAACTGTGAATGGCCCCAGATGCAGTGAATGACTTTGGCTCTAAGCTCTGGCTTCAGCCTCCTTCGTGGCTGTTGGAACATACTGTTCTCATCTGCCCATTCTGCCAGAGTGATGTCTTCACATGCTTGGGGCAGACATCCCCCCAACTTACTGACAGGTTTGGAGCCTCCTGGTTAACTTCACTCTGATTTACCCAGTGTGCCAAAATGGTGTTACTGCAATGAGGCCAACTGCACATGCTACAGCTTCTTGGAACAATAGGTGAAAGTTGGGTGGCAGGTGGACACCAAAGGTGGGTGAGAAGCCCTAAAACAGGCTCTGCAAGTCCTCACACCAGAGATGCTAGTCCTCCTTAACACCACATCCACCCCACTTTGGCACTTCTACTCCAAGCCACTCTTCCAGACTTTAAGCTCCGGAGAAGGTGCATTGGGACCTGTGCTGGTAGAAGTTTTCCTCAGATAGAAACTTCCTTTTCCAGTGAAACTATAGGTTCTGTCACTGCCCCTGTCTATATAGAAAGTTAACTTTATAACTAAGAATACTGAGTAGAAATGTCACATTTTCTGCAACTGGTAAATACACAGGTAAAAGGGGCACAGAGAGGAAGATGTTCTTGAAGCGTGTTTTAACTTCCTAAACACTTTAGAATGATGCCTTTTCAAATCATTGGATCACAGCTTTAAAGCTAAAAGGAATCTGAGAGGCTCTTTATTCCAAACATTTACTACAGAGAAAGTAAGTGACTTGCCCAAAGTCACACAGCTAGTTAAGTGTCTAAGGCAGGATTTGAACCAATGTCTTCTTGACTACAGTGTTTTATACACCACATCACAAACCCTATCTACATAGATTATTAATTTATATATACGTACATGCTCTCATTAAAATTAGCACCAATTTCATTTCAGTAATGCTAGGAAATTTAAAGAAAATACATTAATACACTTGTTCAGTTGGGCCAAGATGTTTTAAATGTTTATACATGAACTATAATTTTATGGTTCACATGTAGTACAGTAACTCATGTGAAGAATTATTCATACATACATATTTATAAGCATATATATGTGTGTATACATATATGTATAAAAGAGTATGTTGAGAAAGAACATTTGAAAATGTAATAGCTTTGTTCACTTTTAATGAGCTGTCAAGTACATTTTATCTTGTGAACTTTTTGTATGGAAGAAGCAAAATATATTAACTGTTTATTATGGTGTATTTAAGTATACCCTTTTCCAGTACTTAGTAGAGTACTTAGCACATTGTAGGTGCTTAATAAATAGTTATTGATTGACTTCTCTTCATACTTCAAAAATTTGGGGGGATTCCTATTATCAAGTTGTTCACTAAATACATGTATCATTTTTTAAAGTTTTATTTATATATTTTTAGTTTTCAACATTCACTTTTATAAGATTTTGAGTTCTAAATTTTCTCCCTTCCCCAAGACAGCGTGCAATCTGATATAGGCTATATCGTAATTCTTTTAAAAAAAACTATGACCTGACAGGAAAGTACATGTTTTTTGTTTGCAAATTAATTCCCATTCTTCCTCCCCCTCAAAATAATTTCTGAAAAGACATAGGGTAGTTTGGTGAAAATCTTATAAATACCAGGTTTCAGGTCTTCCATATTCCTCCACTTTTGTTTGTAAGTCTTTCAATCAGTAAGCCCATTTGTACCTGGCTAAGTTATATTGATGCTTTTAAATTCTAACTGGCATAATTGTAAACTAAGTATTCTCAGGTTAGTAAAGGTCATTTTAGCTGATAATATTAAACTTTGAAATAGTCTAGAGCAGAGGTTTTAAAATGGGGTTTGAGAACTTGGTGTTGTTGGGGGTTTTTTGACTATTTCAATAAAATTGACTTCCTTTGTAATCTTACGTATTTTACTTTTTTGCATTTATAAAAACACTATTCTCAGAGGGGATTTGTATATTTTACTAGATTGCCAAAGGGGTACATGACACAAAAGAGGTTTAAGAACCCTTGGTGTAGAAGATGCTATTGCCTAAGAAAAGTAATTTTCTTCATAAAGTTTATGCTTTCTAATTTTGTCATTGATTGGATCTTGATTTCTCATATTGATTTCTCAAGACAAAGATAGATATCAGTAACAATAATATATTTATATCGTGCTTTAAGATTTACAACCAATTTTCTTACAACTCTGGGAGGTTAGGTAACAAAAGTGCTAAGGATGAAGAAACTGAAGCTTGCGAGGGTGATTTACCCAGACTTACCCAGGTTGTTTCAGTGGTGAAACTTGACCTCAAGTCTTCTGCATAGTGTCTTTCTAGTTAATCTTATTCTGTCAGTTCTCCTACTCTAATCATGCTGGCAGCAGACCTTGTTTCCCAAAAAGCATGCCTTCAGTTTACCATGTATATTTCTTGTAAGTACATTGTTACCTGTGTATCCTCTCCACTATTAAAATATAAGCTGCTTGAACAGTGCCTGGCACATATTGTTTGATAAATTCTTCTTGAGTTGACTTTATTTGCATTAATAAATATTTTAATATTTATTAAATATTTGATATTTATTAATGAATACCTATTCAAAGGTATTTTAAAAATCCATTTGATTTTGAAAGCAATATTATTTGTATTCTGTGTGTTAGATATGTTGGGCATACATTATTTCCAAATGCTTTAACAGGTGGTCTGGTCTTATTGAGTTGTGTCTATGGAAAAAATTTTTACCAGTGCCACCCTTCTATTGATGAACACCTTTAAACTTACCTAGACCGATTATCCTCTGCCAGATAGCCTGTAGCTAGCCATGTGCTCAAGACCCTTTCATCTGGATGGTGGGGTGTAGGGTATGTTCAGGGAGGACCTATGCCAGCTTCACTGTGTCCACTCCAGAAAAATGTGTGTCCTTTTCAGCTGGATAGGTATCTAGCAGAACCTTTCTTTGGTTTTGTAGCCTTTGGGGACCCAAGGGGACCACTATGCTCTGGTCATGTAACCAAGGAGGACCTTAATGGAGACTGTTTCTATCCTTTTTCTTAAAATGCATTTTAAATCAACTTCCCAATTTTAGATCATTTAAAATATATATTCATGTGTATTTTATAATGCCTATGAGAAAACAGTATACATAGTAAGGACTTAGTACTGTATTTGTTGATTTGGGTTTGGCACGATAAAATATTTTCAACTGTAATTACATTATGACCAAAAGTAGTTTTTTTTAATTAGACAAATTTAGTGAATTAAAAATGCAATTTAAAGGATTTTAATAATATCTGTTTATATTACATTCTTCTAGGTATGCTTGTTCCTAATTTTCAGTGCCTTTTAAATATATTTGTGATGGCTTTACTTCTAAATGAGACAGTAGTAATAGGATACATTTAAGAAATATGTATTTGTTTAAAATGTTTACAAAAATTTTTCTTCAAACGATAGCAAATATTGATAGGCCAAGTTTTAGTCAGTTTTGTAAAAATGAATTCAAAAGAAAACCTCATAAGGTTATGTTTTATTTTAAATGCCACAAAGAGTTAGCTGTCAGTAATACCTTTGAAGACTTGTGATAGCTGTAAAAATAAAGACCAAACTAGTAATACTAGGGAGGGGCAAGATGAGGGGCATTCCTCATTATTACAAAATAAGCTCAAGGGGCCAGACTTTTTCATAGGCGCTTTTGTGAATAGTACTTAAGGGCTTGATTATTTTTTCTCTCTCTTTTTCCAGTAAGATAAAAAAAACAAGCAAACCTAAATGTCACATTTTCGCTATGTTTAACTTGGAACAATAAGATTCCTAGTTCAGTCATTTCTATCACCTCCTTTTGTGTTAACTCTTTGTTTTACATCATAGCATCCATATCATAGCCTATTTTATCCTTGTTGATCTTTCCCCTTTGGGGCATTATGTGAATAAACCCCAAATCATTTTCCTCATATGATTTTTCAAGGCCTGTTGGGTAGTCTTGTCATGTTTTAGAACTTGTTGCCATGAGAAATCAGTTTACCTTACAGGCTTAGTTAATTGATGTGCAATCATTTGTTTTACGGATCCTTATTAAGGGCTACAAACCTCTCCATCACCTTATAGTAATTAGAGGCCAGATAGCCATTCCATCTGTTTAACTAGCACTGTTGAATTACTGAACTTTCTAATGTGATCTTTGCCTTATTGAAAAAAAGAAATACTTCATTTTCTCCAGTTTTTGCATGGGACTTACATGTGAGCATTTCAACATTTTGGAGACCCTAAAGGGTCCTTATTATGGAATCTCAGAATTTCAGTGCTCTTAAGTTGAAAATACGTTTAATTTTCATGTTGATAATCATTAATGGCATATACCTGTAGAGTTAATTTCACTCCCTCAGATATCCAGAGTAGTTAACATTTTTTTATAGTTTTCTGAGATTATGAATTGGAAAGTTCAAATATAAATAAAAATGCTGTATTTTACACAAAGAATAGTGACAGGATATATGAATCATTTAATCTTTTCCCTCTAGAAATCAGGACTGAGATAATTTACTGTAATCATAACATAGGTATCACTATTTTTCTGTGACTTTATTTAATGCCATAACTGAAGAAATATCATAGGATATGTTACTTTTTAAAATGTGATAATAATTGGAATTTTCTTTGGTTTATATTCTCCTTCAAGACAGAAAGTCTATAAGAGTCCATTAAGAAGTTCAGATTTAAATTAACTAATTTTTTCTCTATAATCAATTTAATTCAAGATATTTTTTAAATAGAGGTTTTTCTCTTTTCTGTTAGTATCAGTACCAGTAGAGGGATCCAACACTAATTAATTTTCTTACTGAATTCAGTAAATGTTCTTACTGAATTCCTTGCTCCATAATACTATCCTATCACAAATATACTCAGGTTGTTTAATACAGATTTTAAAAATCATATTTACCATCCCTGCCCCTTTCCCTTAAAAAATGTTAAACCACTTCAATTTTCAAGAGAAAGAGAAATTCACTCTTATCCTTTCACATGCTTTCCTAACAATTAAGTGGGCTCTTGGACTTTGGTATTTTTGTTTCCTCGAATATAATATGAAATTGCCTTACAATTTTAAAAAATAATCTTGGTTTTTACTTCTATACTAGGAGAAATGAATTTATATGAATATTCATTTTAAAATTATTTTGGCTGGTGTGTGATAATTGGCAACCCTTTCATTATTGTGCCTTCCAAAAAATGTGCTTTCATTTAATCTAAGTAAAGTTTGTTAACAGATAAAGAAAAACTACCAGAGTCCTTCTGTGATGCTTAATCATAATGTAGAAATGACCTTGCATTCTCACGCATGCCAGGAGTATATAAGTCCTACCAAGCTAGAAAAAGCTTTGATTATCGACCAGGTGATAGACATTATCAGAGGACTAGACTAGCTAAATTCAGAGAAACTTATCATCACTAAGTGTCTATAGTGATTCTTTAGCTATAGCAATTCTCAGAAGCCTCTCCAAAATCACATGGGGATGTCATTTGTACCAGCAGAGGGAGTGTCCACACCAACAAAATTACAGATTCCTAATATACTAAAGTAAATATTAAAGAAAATTCTTAATGTTGTTTAAAGAAATACATTGAAGAAAATAGACTTGTCTTTAACTTTTCATAGAAGTAGAAGGAACCATATTTATTTGGACATAGCAGGCATTCCTTACTTCTAGGTGCTATGATCGACTAGGAAGATTGTCTTCTTGAGCTGCTCTGATTATTAAAAAAAAATTCATCACCTGGCAATCAGCCAGTGAACTCCTGTAAGACCTAGATGGTTCCTGGAGTGCCAGATACTGTGCTCAAAACCCTTTCACCTTGGTGGGACAGAAGTTCACCTGAGGAGGAGGGAACCCTAGGATGGAACTATCTCCAAGATGAGATGGCAGCTAGGGCAGAGTTAAAAAAGTCTTGATGGCCAGGTCACCTCATCCAACACCGTCAGTTTACAAATGATGAAACTGAGGATAGAAGAGTATAAGTGACTTATTCAAGGTCACACAGCTAATAGTAAAGTCAAGATTTGAACCCAAAGCCTAAGACTTGAAGTCCAGCATTTTTGTTTTGCATCACACCCACTATTAGAGCTGAGACTTGAGATTAAGAGAATTTGGAAGATTTGAGGGAAATGCAGGGGAAAGATGTGAATGTGGAGCAGTGTGATGCATGTTAAAATAATAGTCAATAGATCAGAATAGTCTGGAAACAAAGGTTTTAGAGGGAACTGGAACTTTAAAAGGGACTGTAGAAGAAGATTGTGGAGACCTGGAATGCAAGCAAATGGAAAGCTACATTTTTGTGAAGGGAAATGACATGCTTAAAAGTGATGTGTTAGCAACAGTATTCTTATGGTAGAATCTTTTTGAGTGAGGATAGAGGGAAAAATTAATTTTTATAGTCACTCAGTAAAACCTTTTGAATAAGGTAGTTGTTTGAACTGTGTGATAGTACTTTTTATTTTTTTTTTAATTTTTGGCTATAAAGTGATAAGATTGGTTTCCTGGTATGCTTTATAAACCGTCTTTGAAGACATTTCCAAGTAAAGAATTTTACCTGTTTTTTTTCCTTAGAAAATAAGTTTTCTTAGAAAATGTTTCTGAAATTAATGTATAACTTCACAAGGTAACAACTTGAACAGATTACTCATTTTATATATTCCATATGATGTGCATCTGCATCTTTGTATATTTTATTGGTCAGCCATTCAGTTGTATCCAGTTTCATGACCCAATAGACCATATTGTCCATGAGGTTTTCTTGGTAAGGATATTGGGATGATTTGCCATTTCCTTCTCCAGCGGATTAAGGCAAACAGAGGTTAAGTGACTGCCCAGAGTTACAAAGCTAGTAAGTGTCTGAGGTCAGATTTTTACTCAGGTCTTCCCGACTCCAAGCCCAATGCAATATCTACTGAGCCACTTAACTACTTGCCATGTATGTTGTAATCTGATGCAAGAGAAATAAATGACCTCTCTGAAGAAATGTATTCTTTACATTTCTTCAAGAAAAAGCCCTTTGTTTTTTCTATTTTATAACAGTACAAATTTGATTCTTTTGAGACAATTTAAGTAATTAAAATTAAAATTTGCTTTACAGTTGGGTACTGAACCACCTCAAGTATGTCATCACACATAATGTCATTTTGGTTGGCAGTGTGGCTTATTTTCCTCATCTGATAAAAGAGAGCATTCAAGTAGATGATTTCTAAAATCTCTTCCAGCCTTAAAATTCTGTAATCTACTTAGATTCTATAGTTACAGATATTTTTTATTGTGTACGTATGCTGCATAGAAAATCCATATTGATCTTTTAGGATAATAGCAACTTAAATGGGTATTCAATGTTTTTCTCTTTTTAAGTTATAAAAATTTGGTATATTTAAATGCCCAAACCTTTATTTAACTACTTAGAAAATCTTTATTGTGGGTTAGAGAAAGGAAGAAAGGAGGGTTATATGTTTTAATAAGGGACATCTGCCAGAGCCTAGGTTTAGCTGTTTCCAGAGCTTTGGTGCAAGCCCTTTCTATTCAGGTCACTACATCTTTGACTATTTTGGCCTCGCTTTTGGATCATCTTTTTTTTTTTTTATACCCAGTTTTGTTTGTGCAGCTGGTTTCTCTGGGCATTGTGCCCAGTAGAGGTTATTTTTTGTTTGTGGTGTACAGTGTCCCAGATACTGTTTTTATGATAGGGATTTTAAGAATCAATTAACAAGTAAAATATGTATCTCAGGCAAAGACCTGCAAAACTTTGAAATTGCTATAACCCTGTGAATAAATTTTCATCTGGATACCTTCATCACTGTATTATTTTCACATCTTGTCCTCCTTGCCTAAGGAAATCTTAACTATATATGCATGTTTTAAATGTGAAAATGTTGTAAGAATAGAAAAACATTCAGGTTCCAAGCATTATTGGGAATTTATAAAAAAAAATGGAAACAATACCTTTTGATTTACATAATATCACATTGAAAAATGTTGAAAGACATAACATCTAGGTAAAACATGACTAAAATGCTTCTTGTGCCATTAAAGTGTTAGGCTGAGTTCAACAGAACATAAATGGTAACAAATAGGTTACCAAACTGGGGCCTTGTAGAGCCAAAGGAGTCAAGAAATGCTAAAGAATGTAATCCAAAAATAAAAAGGACTTTATCCACAGATTTCCAAGTGAACATCTAGTCACTCTGCCAGTCAAAGCATGGCAGTTTTCATAACACTCTGCTTTAAGGAAACTGGAACATAAATTAATAAAGACTCTTTCGACTAGAGATCTAGTAGCTACTAACACACATACCATTCATTCAGCCTGGGATGTGAGTCTTTGGCATTTGAGAGAAAGTGAGATAATGTGTCTAAAGCACCCTGTAAACTTTGTTCAGTTAATCAACAGTCCCTGATCTCAAGGAGCTTCCATTCAAATGGAGGTTAATGTAGTTAAAATCAAAACACAATATAAAAGTAAAGTAGATGGAAGGTAACCTTAGAGGAGATTGCATTAGCAGCTGAAGGAAACAGAAAAGATCTCCTGGGGGAGGTAGTTTTAGAGGAAGCCACGGATTCAGAGCTGGACATTACAAGGAAGAGGATTCCAGGCCTAAGGAATAGGCAGTGCAGAGTCAAGGAGACAAGAGGGTAGGTATCATGAGCAAGGGACAGCAAGTACACCCATATAACTGGATCATAAGCTAGATCATTGAAGCAGTTGCTTACACAATGGTTAGAGCTCTGGGCCTGGAGTCAGGAACACCTGAGTTCAAATCTGGTCTCAGATGCTTATTAGCTGTGTGGTCCTGGGCAAGTCATTTAACCTTTGTTTGCCTCACTTTCTTCAACTGAAAAAGGAGGACAATATAGGTGCTTCCTCTTCCTTTATTTCCTTCGTAAAGCTTGTAAAATGGAAGCAAAATATTAGGAAGCTAGGAATGACTCAGGCTGCAAGAGCTTTAAGTGCCAAAGAAAAGAATTTATACTTGATCCCAGAGTTAGTAAAGAGTGACTGGAGTTCATTAAGGAAGAAGATGACATGTTCAGATTATGCTTTAGAAAAATAACTTTGGCAGCTGAGTGAAAGACGAGACTTGTGGCAGGATGATCATTTAGATTGCTACCGCACTCATCCAAGCTAGAAATTTCTGGGGCCTTATGAACTCAAGTAGTGGCCATATAAGTGGATAGTTTGATCAATCAATTGTTTAGTAGTTTGAGAATGTTTTAAATGCTTATATTATGCCAGGCACTATTCTAAGTGCTGGGGATAGAAATGCAAGCAAGACAGTGCTGGTCCTCAAAGAGCTTACTTATATAAGAAAATTCAAAACATAAAGAGGGGGAAAGCACTGGTAGGAGGAGTAACCTCTTAGACATAGTGTAGTAGGAGAGGAAAAGGAGTTGCAATTAACAGTCAATATGAAAATAAGTTGAAGCACACTGAGGTCTTTTCCCAAAATGGGGATTTGGGAGAGGGAGTCATGTGATGAGAAGGGCACCTACCAGAAATGTGAAGGTAGAGATGACAAGTAATAGAGAAGTTTGGAAAAAGGGAGGGTCCTGAGGGGGAAAGATAATCAGTTCTCTTTTGAACATACTGAGTTTGAGTTGCCTGTAGGACATTCAGTTAAAAATGTCCAATATGCAGTTAGTGATACAAATAATAAATAATTCTCTCTGTGTGTGCATATGTATGTACGTGCATACATACTTGCATGTACAAATATACACATATTTACATACACATACATAAAAATACATGTACGAGAGAGAAAAAGAGAGACTATGTATGATAATGATTTGGGAAAGAAATGGTGCATAGAGGTAGACACTGAAACCATAAGGAAAAGGTAAAATAACCAGGGGAAAGAACATGCACATATAAAGAACATGGATAGAGGACCAGGGATAAACTCTTGAGTGTTACCTCCCTTACGGATTTGAGAGAAGGATAAGGAACCAGATCAGTTTAAGAATGTGTTATCTCTGAAGTAGAAGAAAGTGTATCTTTGAAGGGGAAAGAGTAGAGAATATTTGGTAGGAATGGAGTTGGCAGCAGTGTCAAAAGCTACCGGAGAGCCAGGAAAAGGAAGATTGAAATAAGTCATTGGATCTGCAAGGAAGAGATCATTGGTCAACTGTGAAAGAGCAGTTTCAGTGGAGTGGTAAGAATGAAAGCCCAATTGCAAAGGGTTGAGAACAAAATGAGTAGTGAGGAAGAAAAGGCATCAGAAGTCAATTGCATTTTTAAGTTTAGCATTGAACGAAAAAGAGTATCAGGATGATAGATGGACTAAAAAGATCAAAGGAAGACTTTTTCTTATGATTTGGAGACACTTGATTGTTTTTGTAGGTGGATGGGAAAGAGCCAAGGGTGTTTGAAGATATATGAAAGAAACCTGGTTATGACTGAAAAAAGGAAGATCTTGGAAGAATAAGGAGTCAATGGGATGCATGGTAGATGCTTTTTTTAGTCATTTTATTTATTGTTTTTAGTATTCACTTTTATAAGATTTTAATTGAAATTTCCCCCCCTTCCCTTCTTATCCCTTTCTCCTTCCCAAGATGGCATGCTATCTGATATAGGCTATATACATACATACATATTAAACATATTTCCACGTTAGTCATGGCGTATGCCTTTTTAAGTAGTAAGGATATCTTTTATTTGAACAGAGAAGAGAAGAATGGTTAGTGGCATTTATGGAAGTTATGGAGAATTGAAGATTGGTTCATATTTCATGGCATCTATTGTCTTAGTGAAGGAAGCTAGGTTATCTTTTACTAGTATTCTGAATAAGAGTACTGTTGGCATGAGGAGGAAAAAGTATTCATAAATTGTTGACATGTGGAATGAGATAAAGATGTTTGTCAGTCACTAAGCATTCATTAAGTTTCTACTATGTGCTAAGCATGTAAAGGCAAAAGAGAGTCTCTACCCTCAGGGAACTCCCAGTCTAATTGGGGAGATAATATGAAAACAGCTTTGTACCTATAAGATAAATTATAGATAATCAGAAGTAAAGCCACTGACATTAAAGTTGATCAGGAAAGTCTTCCCAAAGAACATGGGGTTTTAACTAGGACTTGAAGGAAGCCAGGAAAGCCAAGAGGCAGAGATGAGGAGGGAGAGTTCCAAGCCTGGGGGACAACCAAGTAAATGCCTTAAATCTGGAAATATGTGAGGAACAGCAAGGAGTCCAGTGTCATTGGGAATGTAGAGTACATGTGGGCTTAGATGTAAGAAGACTGAAGAGGTTCGAGGGTGCCAGATTGTAAAGGATGTTGAGGATTTTATATTTAATCTGGATGTCACCGAACCATTGACATTTATTGTCAGTAATGGCATGGTAAGACTTCTGCTTTAAGAAGATTAATTTGACTGCTGAAATGAGGGGAGCTTTGAGGCAAGGAAACCAACCATTAGAATGGGAGCTCCTTGAGAGCAGCAGTTATTGTAATTTTCTATTTTTGTATCCCCAGTACACAATACTTTGCACATAGGAAGTACTTAATAAATATTTTATTAATCACTCATTTACCACTGAGAAATACATGCTATTCAGTAATCACCAGAGCCCTGGCTTGCCTAACTACTCTAGAATTCTGTTCAAATCCTCAAAGGAAGTATAAGTGATGGGGAAAAGAAGAGCCTGAGGTAGAGGAGGAAACATTTGACCCTTGTCAGTATGACCGAGAATGGAAAACTGTTACGCAGAAAAAAAGTGGGAAGTAAAAGTGTTCCTGTATAATTAGGGCTTAAAAAATAAATGTAATGCCCTTCTTAAAGAAAAGAAAGCTGATTGTCCTCCCAAAATGGACATAATAGAGCCATAGAAATTGTCCTTGAGACATCATAAAGGAAGGGAGAGAATCTCTGAGCTGCCAATCTCTAAGGCAGCTGTTATTGACTTGATGATAAGAGAGAGGTCTGTTGTTTTCTTGGGACATGTACCCAGTGGAGAACATCTCAATAATTATTAAAAATGGATGACAATTATTGTGTTAGACCTTTGTTGCCAGAGAACACCATGCCATCAGAGAAATGATGACATGACTTGAGCTTGATTTTGTTTTGAGTGAGGGAGGGCTGTGCAGGTCAGCAGCCTCACTTCTCCTCCAGAGAATCTGATTCCAGTGACCTGATATTCCTCAGGATGACTGGAGATGACCCTTTCTTGACCTCATTAGAGGGGCCATGCTCTGGCTACTTCTTTTTTTTTTTTTTTTTTTTTT
>CM053769.1:218095675-218179077 GCA_028658325.1 Potorous gilbertii
CATCTCTCTCATTTCTTTTCCCAGTTTTTCCTCCACCTGTCTAACTTGATTTTCAAAATCCTTTTTGAGCTCTTCCATGGCCTGAGCCCATGGGGTATCTATTTCAGATATTTGGGATACAGAGGCTTTGACTCCTATGTCTTTACCTGATGGTAAGCAGATCTCTTCGTCCTCAGAGGGGAATGGCGCAATCCTCTGTTCACCAAGAAAATAACCTTCTATGGTCTTAGTTTTTTTCCCTTTTCTCAGCATTTTCCCAGCCAGTTACTTGACTTCTGAGAGTCCTCTCCACCCCCTGGCCCAGATCCGCCCAGCTAGTGCTTGGGGTCTCCGATTCAAATGCTGCTCCCCAGCCTCAGGGCTTTTGGTGGCTGGCCTGACTGCTTTTCAATGGGAGCTCATCTGCTGGTTGTCAGGTGGGGGCAGGGCGGCCTCTCAGGCTCAGTTCCCTCAGGGGGTTTATGCAGAGATCTCTTGCAATGGAGCCTCGGTGGAGCCCTTGCCAGCCCCGGGAGTCTCAGGCCAGAGCTGCCTCTGCCTCTGCCACAGCCGCCCTGCCTCCCGAGGGGGTCCGAGTCCCGGAGATCCCCCGCTCCCCTCTCAGCCCGTCTCTCTCACTGACCTGTGCGTCTGTGGGTGGAGGAACCTTCGCAGCCGCAGGAGAATCAGGTCCCTGAAGCCTGCTGGGGTCTGCTCGCTCCTCTCAGTGCCGCGTGGCCAGTGCGGGGGAGGGAAGCGCTCGGCAGGACAGGACTCAGCTCCCGTCCGGGGTAACTTTGCAGTCGGTTTTTCAGGGCTCTTTGCAGCAGAAATCTCCTTCACTGTGTTGCTGCGCGGCTTCCACTGTTCCAGAATTTGTCAGGAGTTCTTTTTACAGGAAAACTATGGGCTGTGGGTTCGGATCTAGCATAGGTGAGTCTTTCTACTCCGCCATCTTCAAGAACTATTTTCTTCAGTGAGCTTTTGAGCTTCCTTTTCAGATTGGCCAATTCTGCTTTTTAAAGCATTCTTCTCTTTGGCTTTTTGGATCACTTTTGCCATTTGAGTTAGTCTATTTTTAAAGCTATTATTTTCTAAAGCATTTTTTGGGGTCTCCTTTAGCAAGCTGTTGACTCACTTTTCATGATTTTCTTGCATTGCTCTCATTTCTCTTCCCAGTTTTTCCTCCACTTCTCTTACTTGATTTTTCAAAATCCTTTTTGAGCTCTTCCATGGCCTGAGACCATAGCATATTTTTTTTTTCAGGTTTTGGATGTAAAAGCCTTAACTTTTATGTCCTACCTGTTACCAAGAGAGTAACCTTCTATAGTCTGATTTTTTTTTTCCTTTTTTGGGCATTTTCTCAGCCAGTTACTTGACTTTTGATTCCTTTGTCAAGTGGAGGGTATATGCTAGGGACCTGTAAGTTCTCAGTTTCTCCAAGGTGGAACAATCAAGGGAGAGGAGTTTACTCCTCTCCTGGTCTGCACTCTGGTCTGGGAGCAACCACAAGCAGTCTTTTCTGCCCAGGATCTGTGAGTAGGATTCCCTCTCCACCATGTCAGTGCTCCTACTCACCCCAGGACTGACACTAAGTACTGAGACCCAGATCAGCCATTTGATTCCTTCAGCATCTTTAAGCTGAAGGCTCCAAAACTGGACGCTGTCGCTGCAGTGACCACCATTGCCAGGGTTGGGGCCAGACTGCACAACCTGCTCATCCAAGTGAAAGAGCTTTCTTACTGACCTTTGAAGCTGTCTTGCTCCAGTCCTGTTCATGCTGCGTGGTCCACGTTGGACTTTGTTCTGCTCTGAACCTGGTGTGATAGACCTTTCCTGTCAGCCTTCAGGCTGTCTTGAGCTAGAAATCTCTTTCACTCTGTTGTTTTGTGGCTTCTGCTGCACTAGAATTTGTTTAGAGTCATTTTTTACAGGTATTTTATGAGCTATGGAGAGAGAGCTAGACCAGGTCCATCTTTCTACTCTGCCATCTTGGCTCTGCCCCCCCCTTTAAATTTTAATTTTGATACTTCTATGTAATTACGGTGTTTAATTTACATCCATATTAAATTCAATTCACCAAACATTTATTAAATGGTGGGCATACAAATAGCTACAATAGAAATATACTGATGTTAAAGAGAGACTTTTGTGGCAGAAAACTAATTTTTTTGCTTCTACTTATAGTTCAAAATTATGATAATTTTAAATAATTTTAAAATTTTAATTTTATGGATTTTTAGGACCAGTTTTTTTTAATGAAGAAGACATACTGTGTTAATAAATTATTTCATGGAGTACTTTGAAGGAAGTGGATACTTGTTAACTCTAGAATGGCTGGCTAATATAATTGAAGTACAACCACCTGGCAGTGAGGTTTTACATTGAGCTGCCAAGGAAGCAAGGAAGGCCCAGAATTGAGAGTACCAGGTGTTCTGTTCTGTCTCCCTGATTGTTACAGTGAAATAAACAGCATGATTGCACAGTATGGCTGGAGGCTGGACTCTAAAGATTGATGCCAACCTGTAAGCTTTCTTTTTTTCTTTATCTTCCTTTCCTCCTTTGTTTTTCTCAATCTCTTCCTTTCCTTTCCCTGTTAACAGAGGAATTTCTAAGTAATTTAACAGATTTTTTTTCTACCAGTTATTAAACATAAGAGACATGAATCCCCTTCCTAATTGTATATTAAGAATGTGAAAAAGCAAAATTACATTTGAGCAACACCATGTACCATGCACCATGCACTTCATACACTAAATATATTTCAATAGTCTAGAAAAAGGAAAACCATATAAAGACTTCCATACTATGAAATTGCCCATTTCTTAAAACTGTGAAGCAACACATTTACCTACCAGTTTTAAGAGACATTCAGTTGTCTTTTTAACATTTTAATTTTTAGAAGCAATATCGTTATTGATTTTTTTCTCTTAAAGTTTAATACCTATTATTAGGTGATAGAAATGGGCAACATCTTTAGTTGTGCATTTTATTCTAACTGATTGGGCCCAAATAACAGTGGCCCTCAAGTAACAAGATTCTCAGTACTGCCTAAGAAGAATCACAGTATTTCCAGTATGTCATAGTAGTATTGTAATCTCATTGTTTGGTCTTGTCAAATAGACTGGTTCCAGGTTTATCTAGGAGATGTAACACATTGAATGAAATAAGTCTTCCTTCCATACATTCCCAAATTTTTCCTTTTTAATCTTTATTGCATATAAAAACACTTTCTGAAAAAAATAAAAAAGAAATAATTCCCCCTTTCGGGATCTGAATCCATCCTGGCTTTCAGGCTGAGCATAGAATTCTGCCTGTCTCCAACAAATCCATTTTTTGCTCTCTTTGGTGCTTCAAGCTTCTGTGACCAATGTAAACTGTGACCTCTCCATGCCTTACAGACTTCTTGAGTTGCTGTGGTACAAGAAAATGACTGACTTACTAACCAACCTTTCATTGATGAGCTTTTTCAAACTTGCCTAGGTTTATACATGGACAAGATTCTGTTGCCAGACTAATACTCAAATCCTTTCTAGCTCAGCAGGACCTTCTAGACCTTCTAGAGCTTGTACTCTAAAGAACCCAGTACCAACCTCAAGAACCCAGTACCACCTCCAAACTTTGAAAAGGAAATGGATTATTGTAAGGTACTTCTAATAAAAACACAAAATCAAAGTCTTTTGCTGAGCTTAACAAGAAGACACTGAGGAGTACATTAAAGAGACTCTCTAAAGCAGAGATACGTAATCTTTTTTGTATTGTGGACCCTTTGGGCAGTCTGGCAAAACTTATGGGGCAATTCTCAAAATGATATTTTTTTAATGCACAAAAGAAAATTCACAGGTTTACAAAGAAAATCATTTATATTTAAGTAAAGATATATTTTTTCCCATCCAAATTCATAGACCTTTTGAAATATATCCATACACTCCTCCCTCCCCCCAGGATTCTGTGGACTGCAGGTTAAAAATTCCTTCTCTAAAGTGATTTTTGAGCGCTTCTTACCTGTGTAAGATAAAAAAAGAATCACCATTTTCCCATGCTTTCATGGGTCAGTTATAAGGATACATTTTAATTTTGTGTTTGTGTATGTATATGATTTGTTGGCCACTACCAACACCATTTATGTTCTTCATTTACTGTCATTTTGCTTCAAGTAGACAGACTCCTACTTAAGTCATCTCTGCCTTAGGTCCTTTGGATAGCACAGATCTCTTTATAGAAATTTAAATATCATAAACCAAATCAAATTGTGTTTTCCTTTGTTCTTCTTTGGATTTTCCTTCCACCTAATATACTTTGGGACTATAGATCAACATAATTAAAACATTCTACTATTTGCATTTCTAAGAAGAGAATTGGAGCTGTCCTCAGCACCAATGTGACAAATATTGATCCATTTCTTTCAGTGGTACTTCTGACCTAGATAAGAAACTTTAGCACTTATCCGTATCAAAGGGGGAGGGAGACATACACGCACACGCACACACACACACATTCATACACATATATATGTATATATGTAGAGAGAGAGAGAAAGCACATGCTATAAACTCACTTTCTAGGCCATTTATAAATTTGTATAATCTTTTTGCAAAGAACCAATTTTGAATGCAGAGAATATATAGAACTTGTAGCAAGGAAAGGTCTGTTGTCTTCAATTTTATTATTGAAGTATTGATAAAATAGAGGTCTTTTTAAAACTGTAAAGTAAAAAGATCCAGGGCCTGAAATAATTCAGGTTGAACCTGACATCCTTCCAAAAAAATAAACAATCCCAACTTTTCCTTTTTTGAGGTTTTCATAAAAATTTTCATTTGATGGAATTCTATCTTTACTTAGGCATAGTAACTAGTACATGTGTACTTGAATTATATTAATCTTGATATTTTTGATACAAATGGTACCAGAAAAAAAAAAAGAGGGAAGTCATATCCGAATGGAAAGATAGCTTACAGGTACTGATAGCTTAGACATGCAAGAAAGAAATTAGTAGAGTAGGTTTTATCATACACCTGTGAGCCACAAAAAAAAACTATTTCATGGGACATTTCATCACTGCATATTTCGTTACTAAGAATAAGTACTTCTAAGAAAACCATCATGAAAATAATTACAGCTCAGGTGCCAACTTTGGTTGCTGAAGACAAAACGGTAGAGAAATTCTTCTAAGAAGTTGGTAAGATCCTCCAAATCTAAGCCACATACTGTGATACTTGGTGATTTCAGTAAAAAACCCAGGAATAGGTGAGGATGAGAACAATATATGGGAAAATATGAATCAGGAAAAAGAAATGATAAAAACCGAAGACATATAGCTTACACAGAAACCTCATTCCAAATATGTATTGGTAGATGGTAAACATGAAAAGCACCAAATAGCATCATAAAGAACTAAATATCTTTTAGCAAACAGGAAGAACATTGTTACTGATGTATGACTCATTCTTGAGTCAGCTGTCTGTCAGGTCAGAATTTGTTGGAGAAAGGAAGGGAGGGAAAGAAAGGAAAGCAAAGGAAAAAGGGAAGGAAAGGAAAAATATAAGAGAAAACTATAAGCAATGCTGTTAAAAATAAACCCTGAATTATCTAAACAAGCAACAATGTCAGAAATGAGAAATGGACAACAGAAATTACATTGATGCTATAATTTCATCTGGAAGTTTAACCAAAGGGTCACCAAAAGACCCCGGAAAGCACTTTAGTCAGCCAACATATGATTAACTTGTCAGACACAGACAGGTGATTGCCAAAGGCAACACCAGGCTAGAATATAACCTGGTCTGTAAAATCTTATGAAGAAGGATAATGAATGTTTGTGAGTAGTCTCATCACATAAAGCAGAAAGAAGCAATGCAGGATAAAGCTAGCATGAGGAAAGCATGGCCAGAGAATCAACTAAGCATAGCCATTCCAAATGAGACTAGAGAAAACAGACAGGAAAAACAACTAGATTAGACTGAGTATATGAATGAATCATTTAGTCCATAAACACTTAAGTTCCTGATATATGCCTGGCATTGTAAGCACTGGGCTTACAAAAGGAGGGAAAAGACAGTTGCCCTCAAAGAGTTTACAGACTAATTGAGGAGGCAGTAAGCAAACAAATACTTATATACAAGCTATATACAGGATAAATAGAAAGTCATTTAAAGAGGGAAGGCACTGGAATTAAGAGAAGTTGGGAAAGATTTCCTGTAGAATATGGGATTTTAGTTGCGTCTTAAGGGAAGCCAGGGAGATCATTCCAGCCATGGGGAACAGCCAGAGAAAATGCCTAGAGCCAAAAAATAGAGTATCCTGTTTGGGAAATATCAGGAGAGGCCAGTGTCCCCGGTGGGAAAACTGTTCAGCAAGGAGTAAATGCATAAGAGGCTCAGGAGAAGGTGAGGTTGGTGACCTTGCACAGCTCTCCCTCATTCAAATCAAAATCAGCTGCAAGTTATATCATCATCTTGATGTCATGATACTCTTCCAGAACGAAGGACAAACACACAATGCATAAGGATACTGGTAAGGTAGGAGGGAGCTAGCTTATGAGGGTTTTGAATGCCAAGCAGAGCATTTTGTATTTGATTCTGGAGGCAACAGAAGGTCACTAGATTTTGAGTAGGAAGTGACATGGTCATGCTTGAACTTTAGGAGAATCACTTTGGGGGCTGAATAGAGGACTACTGGATTGGGGAGAGATTAGAGGAAGGCTGTTGTACTACTTCAGGCATGGGATAATGAGGGCTTTGCACCAGAGTGGTCACAATGTCAGTGGAGAGAAGGAGATTTATTCAAGAGATGTTGCAGAGGTAAAATTGACAACCTTGGTAACAACTTGAATGTGGGAAGTCAAGAATGACTCCAAGGTTGTGAACTTGGAGGCCCCTATTGTAGATGACCTTTTTAAAGAGATTAACTACAGAAGGCAGAAGAGATACAACACTATACTTAGCGGGGATTGAAGAATAAAGTGAGAATTCTTTTTTCAAGATGGAGGGAGACATGGTCTTGTTTGTAGACAGTTTGTAGTCATTATACAGGGAGAGATTGAAAATAAGTGATGGAGTGGGTATGACAGTGTAGTCTGTTGGAGGAGATGGGATGGAATGGGATATCTTGGGTAGGTAAATGGGTTAGCATTGGTAAGGAGTGAGGCCACCTCTTCATGTGTAGGGGTGAAGATAGTGGCAGAAGGCATTTGAGTGATATGAGATGAGGAAGAGTAGAGAATGGGAAATTCAATGGCAAGTGATTTTTTTTTCTGTAAAATATAAGGCAAAGTTCTTAGCCTTAGAGAGTGAATAGAGAGGGAGCCAGTTAAGGTTTAATTAGAGATGAAAAGGTTTGAGAGAATTGCTTTGAAGAGTGGGATAGTGAAATTTATGGGTAGGTATAACAGGATTGCCTAGCGACAATGAGGGCCTAGTTGAGGTCGTGTAACATAAATTTGTAGTGGACCCAGTCAGAACAGTTGCATGATTTTCTCCACCTTTATTCAATAGCACATGGATAGGAGCAGTGATGAGAAGCACTTTTCTTAGTTGGGCATACAAATAAAAAAGATTGTCCCTCCTGTCAAGTTGCTTATCTTCTAATGGAGGAGACACACATATTCAAGGTTCCAGCTGCAGATCTGATGGAAAAATCCCATCATCCTTTGAGTGCAGCAACAAAGAAATGTTGGTGCTTCTTTAAGGACATTTCTACTGATAAAATCCTATCATCTTCTGCTATTGAACAGTGCCAAAGACTTTGGTGGCAAGAGCGTTCCTCTCTGAGCTTCTCTGGAGCCTCAGTTCAGGTGGCTGTAGCTCCTGCAGTAGTCGCCAGGCTTCATTTTTCAGGAATGGCTAAGGACATTACTTAGGGTCCGAAGCATTACTAATCTCAAGACTCTTAGGGTCAAAGTCCTGGACTGTCTCCACTGGATTCTGTGAGGAGATGTGGTCAGCAGCAGGGTCTTGCTGCTTCATCTAGGCTGTATTCTTTGCCATGTGTCACAGTTGGTTCACAATTGATGGGGATACCTTTGCTCTGTTCATTACTTCCAGTTTAGGAAGTTTGTGTGTAGTTTGTTTGTACATAGCATGTCCCCCACTGAAGTGTGAGCTCCTCTAGAGCAGGCACTGTTTTGGGGCCCCCCACCTTTTTTTGTATTCTACATGCTTAACATAGTGCCTAGCACACAGTAGGTGCTTAATGAATGCTTATTGATTGGCCCCCCTCCGCCACGGGAGTTGCTTCCCTGAAAGATGACTACATGGGCTAGAAGTAGAAGCAAGACTGCTGGTCTGGGGAGTGCCACCGCTCAGAGCTCCCTACTGGTGGCAGTCGGTAGTTGTTGCTGGCGCGTCCCCTTTCCGTAATGATTTCTTCCCTCGGTAATGGCTGTGAGGGCTGAAAGGAGATTTGGTTTGGAGACACCACCATTCCCAAGGCCCTTGGCGTAAGCTCCTGGGCTGCCTTCATTAGGGCCTAAGGGAAGATTACCGTCAGGGTAGTAGTGATGATATAAAAAGCACCTGCTGCCTTCTGTCTCCCCGAAGGTACTTTGCTGCTTCAGGGCAGCTGGCTTGCCTGCCTTACGTGTGCCATTTGGTTGGCATTATATAAAGAGAATCTGTGCTTGAATCAATACAATTCTGAGGGTATTGAGAGACTAATGTACAAGGTCTGCGAAGGAGAAGATACCAAAAGTATAGGAAAAATTTTGGATTTCATTAATATCAGAAAAGCATAACTCTTGACCTCTCTCCTGTATAAGCTGGGTGGCATAGTTGATAGAGTGCTGCAAACAGAGATGGAAGACTTGTGTTCCAATACTGTCTCAAACACTAAACAGCTGTGTGAGGGCCAGGTCACTCATTTCCCCGCAGCCTCATGTTCCTGATCTATAAAAATGAGATAACACCCACCTCACCAGGTTGTTGTGAATATCAAATGAAGTAATGTATAAAGGGTTTTTTACAGACCTCGTTGTTGTTCAGTTGTTTCAATCATGCCCCACTCTTCGTGACCCTATACAGGGTTTTCTTGGCGAAGATGTGGAAGAGATTGGCCATTTCCTTCTCCAGTTTACAAACCTCAAAGTATCATATCATGCTAGTTTTTTTTCAAATTACAAAATCTTTATGAGTCATCTATATACAAATTGAGGGCATCCTGATGGATGTTGTTATGGATTGTGAGATCTCCAGTCACATACCCATTTCAGGAGAAGTAAAATGAGTACAGCATTAATTACTTTCCTCTTCATATATCAGATGTGCCAAAGATAAAAGTCAGAGCTGCTAATAATAAACAGCTTTCCTGTTACTCATCCAAGAAACCCAAGGCCCAGGAATAGTTGTGTGTATTTTGCCCTAAATGTTGGTAAAAATTAAATTCAAGGGCCTTAAATGAAGAAACAAATTCCATAGTCTTCTTGCATAAGTTATCATGATTGCTTAAAAGTTATGAGAGATACAAATAAGTGTAAATTATTGAAGGACAACTTCCAGTAGTACATTTGTTCCAAGAAATTTCAATCAGTATAGTATTCTCAGTACAAAGAAACAAAAGACCAAAATTGACTACTTTGGAAATAAATTATCCTAAGAAGAAAATTACTGTAGCCTAGAGTTTTTCCAAATCAGCTACACTGGTTTCTGTTACTAAGACCTAGCTGTCACTAGGTCATACCTTCCAAATAACATTGTCAGTAGATCCCATTGAATATAAAAGTGTTGACATTTTATTTCCAATTATGGTTAATGGCATGCTACCTTTCTGCTTCAGGTCTCTCTAATGTATTCTCCACAGAGCTCTGAAGTGATTTTCCTCAAGTGTAAGTCTCTGTGATACTTTACAAATCAGTAAACTCCCATATCTCCCTATTGACTTTAGGGTCAAATATTATTTTGTCGTTAAGCTCTTCCTTTTAAAATTACTTTGGTTTTGTTCTAAAAGAGAATTTGGGATTTTTATTGGTATTTTTATTCAGTATATTCTACTTGCTTTTTGGTTTTGCATTTTTTTAGGCAGTACAAATTCTTATATTCAGACTTTAATCAAAACATTTCTCTAAAAAGCATAGTTCATTACATTTTAGAGCAGGAGCTCTTAACTTGGGGTCTGTGAATAGTTTTTTTGCGGGAGGAAGATGATGTCTAGATTTGGAAGAGGAGAAAAATTAAGCGTTTATTTTTACTAACCTCTAGCTGAAATTTAGCATTTCTGGAAATTACTAATTTTGTAAAAAAAAAATTATTCTGATGCAGCTCTGTATATTATTAAGTCATTTGAATTTTTCTTTTGGATGATTTGCATTATACTTCATTGAAGTAATAGAGAATTGTCCTTTGTGAATTGTTATCTTAAAAGAAAATTAGAAGAAATTAATTCTAAAAAAAAAAGTTATTTTGAGAAGGGTTCCATAGGCTTCATCAGTCAGTCAGTCAACAAATATTTATTAAGCATACAATATGGATGAACTTCTCCAGGCAACCAAATTTTGACATAATTTTCCATAAGCTCTCATGACTAACAGTGTCAGAGGCCTTGGTCAGATCTACAAATGTTATATATAAACCTCTGTTCTGCTCCTGGCATTCCTTCTGGAGTTTTTGGGCAGCAAACACCATATTGACTGTTCCTCGGCCCTTTCTGAAGCCACATTGACTGTCAGGTATGTGACTATCTTCCAGGTGAAGGATCAGCCTCTTAAGGAGGACTCTGGCAATAATTTTGACAGCAGTGACTAAGAGAGAGACTTCCCTTTGAATGTTGCAGGACAATCTCTTCCCTTTACCTTTATAGAAATGGACAGTGGAGGCATCCTTGAACTCCTGGGGGATAACCTCCTCTTGCCATATAACCTGGAAAATTTCAGTCAGCTTTTGACTGAAGCATGATGGCATATTTGCCTGGGTTCTGGATAGTAGACAATGCTCTCGTGCCTTCACAGTCACCAATGGAGTGAAACAGGGCTGTGCGCTGGCTCCCATGCTTTTTAGCATGATGTTTTCAGCCATGTTGTTAAATGCTTTTCGGTGAGGATGAACATGGCATCAAGGTCAAGTACCATACTGATGATAAGTTCTTCAATTTGAAAAGGCTACAAGCCAAGATGAAAGTAGAGGGAGTGTTGCTGCATGATTTTCTGTTTGCAGATGATTATGCACTCAATGCAGCCTCTGAAGGTGAGATTCAACAAAGTATGGATCAATTCTCTGCTGCCTGTGCTCATTTTGGCCTAATAATTAACACCAAGAAAACACAGGTGCTCCATTAGCCACCACCGCACCATTCATATGTGGAACCATTGGTTATAACAAATGGAGAAGTTTTGAATGCTGTGGATAAGCTCACTTACCTTGGTAGTGTACTTTCCAGGGATGTACACATTGACAATGGGGTTGATACACACATTGCCAGAGGTAGCTCAGTGTTTGGGAGGCTCCGAAGAAAGGTTTGGGAGAGAAGAGGTATTAGACTGCCTACCATACTGAAGGTCTACAGAGCTGTTGTGCTGATCTCATTGTTATATGCTTGTGAAACATGGACAGTCTACCAGTGCCAGGCCAGAAAACTGAATTGCTTCCATTTGAACTGTCTTAGGAAGATTCTGAGGATCACGTGGCAGGATAGGGTACCAGACATTGAAGTCCTTGCTTGAGCTGAACTGCCAAGCATTCAAACTATGCTTCAGAGAATGCAACTCCAATGGGCTGGCCACGTTGTTCGAATGCAAAATGTATGCTTGCCAAAAAGACTTATTTCATGGAGAACTCATATGGGGCAGGTGATCACATGGTGGGCAGAAGAAGTGATACAAGGACACTCTCAAGAACTTTGCATTTGACTGTGCATCATGGAAGACACTGGCACAGGACCGCTCATTATGGCATGCTCACATCAGAAAGGGTGCTGTATGAACAAAGCAGAATTGAGAAAGCACAAAGTAAACATAGGATGTGCAAATTTGGACTATCTATCCCAAATATTCACACCAACTATCTGTGCCCAACCTGTGGTAGAGCATTCCGAGCTGATCAGCCACAGTTGGATATACTGAAATTTCATTTTATCATGGTGATGTCATTTTGGTCCTCTTTGAAAACGAAGGAAAACCAACCATTTATTAAGCACCTGACATTGTACCAGGCACTGTGCTGGGGGTACAAAGAAAAGCAAAACATAATCCCAGTTTCCACGACAGAAATATTAAAAGAAATATATCTGTGAATGAGATAATTCCTGAGAGAGAAGGCACCAGCATTAAAGGGGAGCAGGAAAGGCCTCCTATAGAAAGATTTTAACTGAAACTTGAACAAAGCCAGAGAAACCTGGAGGCAAAGATGAGGAGGGAGAGAATTCCAGACATTGGGAACAGCAAGTGAAAATGCCCAGAGTCTGGATATGGAATGTGTTTTGAGAGAAATAGCAGAGAGACCAGTGTTACTGGATTACAGAGCACATGAAGGTGATTAAATTGTAAGAAAATTGAAAACGTAGGAGCTAGTTTATGAAGGACTTTGAATGCCAGTCAAAAGGTATGTGCCTCAGCTGTAACAGGGAATTCATGAAGAGGAAATGGTTTGAGAGAAAGATAATGAATGAGTTTAGTTTTGGGTTGAGTTTAAGGTATCTATAGGAGATCAGTTTGAGATGTCCAGTAGTCAGTTAGCAGTGCAAGACTAGATTAAAGGTCAGGATAGAGGATAGATCACTGGATAAAATAGATCTAAGAATCATTAGCATGGAAATGGTAATTAAATCTGTGGAAACTGATGTGATCCCCAAGTGAAATAATCTAGAGGGAGAAGAGGTCCCTGGAAACAACCCTCTAGGACAGCTTCCATAATTGGGTGTAACCAGAATGAAAATCCAGCAAAGGTTGGGAAATTCTATTTTAACATACAGATTTCAATTCGTTTTTAGTCATTTTAAAGAAAGCGGCCCGTGGGTCATCTTTGCAGTCCATTTTCTAAATGTGTGATATAATTTTCTTTTTTCTTTGAGGAAGAAGCTGTAATTCAGTTGTATAGGTGAACTGAACTATGGATGGCCTCCCTGTTTTTTTTACAAGTTCATTTAAAACCAAAGTTGCCTCTCTTTTGAGAAATAGTTTAAAATTTTGAAATGAATGAAATTTTCAAAATGTTATACCTCATAGAAAAGTGAGCACCTAGAACAGGGGTTCTTGATGTTGTTTGTTTCATTTTCCTTTTGACACCCTTGTGAACCCTTTGAGCTCTTCTTTGAATGATGTTTAAATACCTAAAAACAAAACACGATACCAATTGTGTCAAAATATAATTATCAAAATATAAAAAAAAAGAAAGTTTAATGACCCCAGGTTAAAAAGCCCTGCTTTAAAATTCAGCTGTGTAATAGCATGTAAGTTGAGTAAAGTCCTAGAAAGTTAAACTTAAGCTTGTATTTAACTGTTTATATGTGTAAGGATATGGTTCTCTCATACTTTAAAATGTGTAGATCATAGAGGGGGGTAAAGTAAAAAAGACCATGAGATATAAAAATATCCTACTCAGACTACATTTATACTTTATAGAGGATGAGCCCATTTTCAAATGGGAATGGGTCATTCCTTAGTCATTCTGGTGAGTCCCTATCAAACATGAGTGGATCATTCCTAACATTCTAAATGGTCAGTAAAGTACAAACCTTGTACCTGTGGCCTGTTTTTATGTGTCAGTAAGCCAAGAATGTTTTTTTACATTTTTGAGTGCTGGAAAATGAAGTCATTTCATAGAGAATAATATTTTATGATATGTGAAAAAGTATATGAAGTTAAATTGCACTGTCCAGAAACAAGGTTTTACTGGAATACAGCCACATAAACATACAGCTTTCCCCAAAACTGGATGATTTTTTTGAGCGCCTTGCATACCTTTGTATTTAAGTATTTGTTTTATTACCAGTGAATATCCATAATGATAAAACAAGAAAAGAAGGGAAAAAGTTTTTTTATTACAAAACTTACTCAATTAAAATCATACACTGATGGATCATTTTCACTATTTTTCAGTACCTATATGTGTGAAAAGACATTTTTCAAGGTGAAAAATACCTAAAATCTCATTACAAATCAGCATTAACAGGTAAACATTTGTAAATGATTTTGATAAGAAATACTAACTTTAAACCCCAGTTAAATGAAATATCCCCTCAAAAAGAATTCTGTTATTCTCATTAGTTAGACTTTTATTACCAAAATAGTGTACTCAGTAATTATTGTTTTCTTTCGTTATATTAGTACCTGCATAATATCCTTGATTTTTGCCATTTAGGCTGGTAAAACATACAATTTGCTATCTAGGTTTTGCAGAAAAGTTTTCTGACCCTTGTTCTAAAGATACAGCAGGGCTGGGGAATCTGAGGCTTTGAAGCCATTTGTGACCCTCTAGGTTCTCAAGTGTGGCTCTTTGACTGAATCCAAACTTCACAAAACAATCCCCTAAATAAAAGAATTTGTTCTGTAAAACTTGGATTTGGTCAAAAGTCCTCACGCAAGGACATAGAAGGCCACATGTGGCCTTGAGGCTGCAGGTTCCCCACCCTTGGATAACTTTTGCACATCAAAAATCAGTTTAGATGAAGAACTTGCCCTGAAGGTAGAGGATTGTACCTCTCCACTAGCCTTTCATTTGCATAAAATAGCTGGAAAACTTAAGAGTTTAAAGAATCTGGAGAACCTTGAACACTAAAGTATGTTGGTCATTACTGGCCAAGGTCATGGACATGTTAGGGCCTACACTGCAGAGATGAAGATTTGGGGAATATCCTGAATGTTAGTCCAAGTTTTACAGAAAAGATTCTTTTATTAAGGGGATTTATTTTGTGACATTTGGATTCAGTCAAAGGGGGCTGCACTTGAGGACCCAGAGGGCCACATGTGGCCTCGAAGCTGCAGGTTCCTCTCCTGAGGACTGAGTTGGATGCTGTGGAGTTTGAATGTCTTGGATAGGCAGCAGCTAACAGACCAGTTTGACTGAGTCATAGAGGGTAATGGGAAGGAAACAGGTAGGTGGTCGATAAATTGAGGCAGGAAGGCCAAGCATGTTTGAATTTTCTGACTAACTAGTTTTTATAATAAAATCAAATATAATCATTGAACTAGGTCATTGTCAGAAGAGAGAGTAAATTCTTAGATTTATTTTTTCCAGACTCCAGCATATGTAGCATGGCTGCAACTCTGATCCTATCATGCCAGTGTTCTATTTCAATGCTATTTATTCCCTCTTCAGCATAACTTTGGATAATTATTTCCTGAGGAAATGCTATGACCTCTTTATTCTCTTATAATTGAGAGAATTGATTGTCTTTACTAAATGACCAAAAGTCAGGTAGGTCTAATTAATTTTTCATTCTCAAAGTCCAAAAGTAAAAAGCTCATTAGTAGTTGTACATGTGTGTTTTATGGGCACATTTTTTGATCATTGTGAATAAGATTAACACTGTAACAAAGCACTGGGGTAACATTGCTTGGTAACATGTGACCTTTCCCCCAGTTATTTATCCCTCTATGACCTCCTACTTTGTGAAACAAGCTAGATAATTACTAAATCTGACCATTGGCAGCTGTACATACACTGATAAAATGGGACAGTTATGTTGTTATATTGATCTCTGTAGGAAAAAAATGACCTGGGGATTTGTATTCTGTAATCATCAGACAAAAAGAAGCAGCCTTGCTTTTATTCTGTGTTCTGATAATAAAATGAGGTCTGCAGTCCTGGCGTGACAACAGGTGCTTTCACGTATCCTGAATATATTTAGAAGTGCCTTTTTCTTCTTTCTGCCGTATAGAACATTGAGTTTCAGATGCCCAAATACCACTTGCTTTTACACTTATGAGTTGAAGTCTTTGTGAGCCACTGGTTTCTCTTATTAAATTATTTGTAGACTCTAATGTTTTCAGATCATGAGGCAGGTGGCAGGGAGGAAAACCTGGATTCAGGTCTTGCCTGTGGCATATTAACTTTAGGATGCTGGGCAAGTCACTTCTTCACCTTTCAGTGCTTTAGGAAACACTAAGAAAATAAATTTCAAAGCAGGGGACACCTACATGGATGCAGGACATTTCCTTACTGGAAGTTCCCTGCATCACCCATTCTAACAAAAACAGTTTGCAGATCATTCTCCTTAAGAACAGTCTAAATTATTCATAAGCCAAACATGGGTAGTACTAATGAATGCAAACTGATACATACCTAACAAGTGCTTTCTGTATCCAAAATTGTATATGCTATTTGGGATGGAGTAGAAGGATATAAATGCATACCTAGATGGCTCAGTAGGTAGGTCACAAGGCCAGGAGTTAGGAAAACCTGAGTTCCTAAGTAGCCTTAGGTACTTGCTAATCACTTAACCTTCTGTTTAACTAGTTCCCTTATCTATAAAATAGGAATAACAATGGCCCTTTGCTCCCAGTTGTGAGCGTCCAACGAGCTATTTGTCAGTGTTTAGCACAGTGTCTGGTACATAGTAGGTGTCATAGATGTTGGCTATCGTTATTCTTAGTCTTTCCTCCATATTAAATAAGTGTCGTCCCTAGCTATTGGAGGTGGGGGGCAAAGAGAGAGAGCTATAAATAAGTCCCCCTCTTGCCCAAAATGTTATAAGCTTTATAGCTTTCCTCATAGGATAAATACAGATTTATCTTCTGTAGATCCTTCATGTTATATAGATTAGCAAATACACATATAAAACAGATTAAAATTAAAATGTATATGACAATATACATTTAAGTTCTTCAATAATTTCTTAGCTGGACTTCTTGCTGTTTCTTCTTCTCCTCTCCTCCATCTTGCATACTTCAAACGAAAATGTTAATTTCATCTTGTCACTCTCCTACTCGGAAATTTAAAAGGGATTTCTATCCTGACCTGTTCTGCCCAGCTTTTAACATCTAATATTTGTGTCCACCTTGCCTAGCCAACTTTATTTGCCATTGTACCTGAACGTGCATTATCTGTTCTGGATCACCCATTCTCTTTACTGTCTGCCACACAGGCTGTGTTCGTTTCCATCTTCTTTTCCTGCTGCTCCCAACATTCTCTGTTTCCTCTGTTCCACCTTGACAATTCCCACTCATCCTTTTAAGTGTCAGTTCAGTTTCTTCAACTACTCCAGTCCACCCCGACATCTCCCTTCTATGAGCCCACATCATACTTGAATGCAGCACCATTTAGTTTTAGTACTCTCTTCTCTAATATGTGTTAATTATATTTTGTATCATCTGAATTCCAAGTGCTATTGTGAATAAATGTTTGTTAATTTATTGACTGATTTTTGAAGAATTTGAAAAGAACGCTCCCAACATAGTTTCCTTCCTTTTCTCTGATGTGCCTGGATGGAAACTAGCTTTAGAAAATGTACTTCATTAAGCAGAAATTACAAATGATCATTAATAAGTACTTTTGTATGCGTTCATATAAATAATACTGAGACAACAGGATAGAAGGATCTTTGGACTTAGAATCAGGAGTATTTGATGGAGATTTCAATCTTACTTCCACTACTCATTAACTATTTGATCTTGCACCTATCCCTTAATTTCTCTGTTCCACCATTTAGAAAACAAACATTCAAATCATATGCTCTTTATGCATCCAAATCCCACATCTAAAGCAGAATTCATTGTATTTCCACTAACACTCACCCTTCTTCCATATTTCCCTATTTTTATTGAGTGTGTCACCATCTTAATCATACAAGTTTGCAGCCCTGGAATCATTCTCAACTTCTCATCCTATATTTCTGCTCAGTGACCAGTTCTATCTAGTTTGCCTTCACAGCATCTTATCTGTCTCTCCCTCACCATGTGTGGCCAACCTCATCCCTCAATCACTCCTTGACTAATCTATCGTATTAGCTTTCCAGTTGGTCTCTTTGCTTCAAGTTACTGAGTTCAGCAATTCCCCTTTCACAAACCAGTCTGCCAGATATTCCTAACGTATAAATATGCCAGTGTCATTCTCCTTGCTCCACAGATTTCAGTGGCTCCTTTATGTGATTCTTGCATACAAACTTCTCTGTTTAAATTTTAAAGCATTTCACAAACTGGTTCTAACATGCTTTTTTTAGCATGCTAAAAAATGGGGGAAATGTTACCCCCATTCCCACAAACGAGGATCTAACCAACTAACCAGTCCTTCTTGCTATCCCTCACAAAGAAAACTCAGGTTGTGTATCTTTGCCCTTGCTCATTCCATAATGAGTAGAGAACTGTCTATGAATTGGAAAGACCTGGATTTAAATCCTCTGACACATATACTTTCTGTTTGACCTGGGGCAAGTCATTTAAAGTCTCAATGGTTGAGGCATTTCTCTAAGACCATATGCTGCAGATCAGTTGCAGCTCTGTATTACTAAGAGTAGTTTCCCTCAGTGAATTCCTTAAACCAATAAAATCATAGATCCAAATAACAACAACAAAATTCTTTGTAAAATGAGTTTAGAAGCAACCATTATAAGTTGAATTTTGTCTTTGGATAATCTCATTAAAATTCTCATTGCCTTCAGTCTGGCATGTAATCATGAAGTCAGTGAATGAAATTATATGTTTCTATTTTTTATTATACTTTCTGTTCTGTTTCCTTAACCCAGCTATAAAATAATCTCTGAACCTAGGGCCATTAATGCCCAGCATAGTAATAAAGAATATTTATTTTATTTGTCCTATTATCTGGTCACGTTTTAGGGAAATTACAAAAGGACTTATGTTTTTAAAAGAACGTGAAAAGGCAAAATTTTGTTATTTTTTTATTGCCTAGTTACTAAAGCACTAATCGTTTCAAACTTTAAAATAGGTATTTTTAGAGATTAAAATGAAATTTAATCAGTTTAATGGATGTTATGTATATTCAACAGTATATGTTTATCTTCTGAAGAGTTCAGTTTATTTTTAACACAACCTGGATTTATTGAGCTTGAGAACTCTCCAGTAAGAACCTATTAAAGAACATATTGAAATAGGAAACAAGAATTTAGGAAAATTAAGGAGAGTAGGGAAAAAAGCCTTTTTCTCAGCCTCTTACTCAACTTTCAAGAAGGAGCGTTGAGCTGGTGAGATGCTGTAGTCAGAAACAGCATGAGAAGTCACCAAGAACTTCCTGTCTCCTTGAGGGAAGAGTTCACATGTGTTGATAGAGGATTTGGTTCCCATGCATAGCAAGTTCTTCTGTTTCTTATTTGAACACCAAAGTCTTCCTTTTAATAAAATACAAAATCAAAAGAGGCACTTTGCTTAGGTTATATCTTAGGCCATTGTTTGATATGGAAAAGATACTCTTTTATTCAGTTTGGCCATTTTTCTATGTAGTAATGAGGTTCTTAATTTATGAGACAGTGTGAGCTGTTATAACTTTAAGTGGTAATGCATTTATATTTTTGCCACTAAAATATCAAGTGACTATATATGCAAAAAATGTGGAAAGTCCCAGTGAATTGGGTGGTTTTCTACTGGAAAAAAACGTTATTGGCTTTATGGACTATCAATGTGAACAATGTTGCTTAGAGTATTAATGGGTGGTTTCTTTTGTCAAGTATTTTGGCAAATAAAGCAATAAAGATATTTTCATTTAAAGCATCTAAAACAAAATGAATTTTCAGTGTATCTATTTATATTCATTTATTTTAATGAGTTTCTGTGGCCAAAAATTTCATAACTTTGTAACCAATCTGATTATGCATCTTAGGTTAGACTTTAGATGACGTGTGTGTGTGTGTGTGTGTGTGTGTGTATAATTATCACCAGACAAAGACTTAAAAAACCCAGAATGTGCCATAATGAGGCATCATGTAGGACTTACCCAAAATTACTAGTAAAATCACATTAGAAACAAATTTCCGAAGATTAGAAAAAAATAGTTTTCTACCTTTCCATTTTAGGGAGTTTTTTTTTTTAATTTGGACTATGGGTTGTAATAAATATTCAAATATCTACACTTTTAATATGATTTATTTTTAATGAATAGATTATCTTTTTTTGCAACAGAGTGCTAAAGTAGCAGATATTATGTGTTTATGGTATAAAATCAATTAGTACATTCCAGTTCTCCTACTGAACCTACTGGAACCTGAAAATAAATATGAATATTTACTTGAAGCAAAACGTATACCTAGAAATATAAAAGATAGCTGTCATAGTTCCTAACCTCAAGTGATTTAGAGTTCATTTAAAATAAGTAAAATAAATAAGCCCATCATAATTTATTACCCATCTAATAATTATTTACCTGTAGAATGCTACTCTAAAATTTTGGAGTTCCTTATCTCAGTACATCAGTGGTTCTGTTCTCTCCCTTTCTCCTTCTCTCTCTCTCTCTCTCTCTCTCTCTCTCTCTCTCTCTGTCTCTTTCTCTCTCTCTCTCTCTTTCACTGTTTTCTCTCTCTCGTTGATACAGATATTATATTCAAATGATGCAGATTGAAATCTGTCCATTAATGCTTATCTCTTGTGACTCTTGTCCATATCCTCATGTAAATCTATCAGAGAGAGGCTGTCCTTGTAGTTAGCACTTTACAGTCTTCCTCCAAATCCCTTTGATCTTGTGTGGATGCCAATGAAGTGTTCAGACTACTAGTAATCTTTCTCACTCTTGTCCACTTTATTTTCCAAAGAAACATTTCCATGATGATATCCTTTACTCTGCTTCTCCTATGACGTTCCTCATCTGTAAAATTTTTGCATCCTCGTAATGTTTACCATTTTCTCCAAATTCATCAATTCAATCTATACTATTATTTTCCTCTAATTAATTTTAGGGTCAATTCATCATACAAATGGATATTTATTCATAATATATATGCTTTTAGTCCAGTCCACCACTATAGTTTGTCCATATAACTGTATTTCATAGTCAGAAAAAAAGGCATTTTTCATCCGGTTGATTTTTAGTTTATGAATACTTTAACAATATTCTAAAAATGATGTTACTGCCTAAACAAATTAATAGACTTAGTGCTTTGCCAAACTGCCAAGGGGATAGTTACAGAACTAAATCAAATAATGGCAGAAATTATTTAGAGAAATAAGAGACCTAAAAGTTAAGGGAAATCATAAAAAAAAGTAGGAATGAAGAAGGAATAGCGATTCCATAACTAAAATTGATCTATAAAGCAATAATCATCAAAACTAGGTGTTAATAATTAGAAAATTAAGAAGTAGATCAATGGAATCGGCTAGATAAGGAAGAAGTAAAAACAGTCGGAAGAAGTAAAAACAATCTAACTCAACTCAGTGGATGAAAAACCCAAGATCATGAGTTACTTGAGGAAGAATTCTATTTGTCAAAAAATGCTGGCAAAATTTGGAAAATATTTTAACAGAAATTATATTTAAACCAATGTCCTACAATTATACGTTACAGAAGCTCAAAATGTTTTAAAGGTAATGCTATAAAAAAAATTTTTTAATGAGATCAATTACCTACAAAGCTATGTCTAGGGAGAGATTTTCAAGCAAAGGATAGAGATGATTACAAAAGACAAAATACAAAATTTTGATCATATAAAATTGAAAAGTTTTTTGCTGAAACAATACCACTACATTTGGAATAAGTGATACCTTCATTTGTGAGGGGAAATCATGACATCAGATATCTCTGAAAAGGGTTTTGAGTTCAAGATGTACAAGGAATTAAAATAAACATATAACAGCAAAAGCTAGTCCCCCATAGAAACAACAAACAGATCTCAAAATAATAATTGCAACCTGTTTATAATCATGTAAAAGGCTGTTTCAGATCTCTAATACAAAAAATGCAAATCAAAACAACTCTGAGGTTTCATTTTATGTCTTCAGATTAGCAAAGGTGACAAAAAAAAATGGAAGTAGTAAATATTAGAGGGGCAGAAACACACACACACACACACCATTATGTTATTTGTAGTGTTACGAATCTTTAGTTTTTCAGAAAAGCAACCCGGAACTTTGCCCCAGGCCTGGACGTAACTAAATACTCTTTTACCCAAAGATCCTATTTCTAGCTATATGTCCTAGGCAGATCAGACAAAAAGTCAGATACCATATGCGCTAAAATATTCATAGTACTGCATTTTGTGGTAACAAAGTACTTAGTGGAAAGAAAATGTGTGCCTGTCATTTGAAGAATAGCTATACAAATTGTAGTACATGAATGGGATGGAATATTACTGTGCCATAAGAAAAATTTAAAGAAGAAACTGATATACATACTTAATATATATTAAATATTATCTACATTCTTAAATATGTATGTATTATTAATACATACTGATTAACAGTTTGATTGAGCCATCAGAGGTATAAGGGGAATGGTATGGAATGAGGCTGAAAATGATGGTGAGGACTGGGTTCTGAAGGACTTTCAGTGCCCAAGAGAGGAATCTATTTAATCCCAGAAGTAAAAAGGAGCTACTAAAATTTTATTGAAAGTGGGGGTGACATGTTCAGACCTGTACATTAAAAGAATCGTTTTGGTAACTGCATGGTAGATATATCAGAAAGGAGAGAAATGTGAGACAGGGAGGAAAGTAGGAGGCTTACTGCATTAGTCTAGACAAGAAGTGACACAATCTGAACAAATTTGTAGTGGCTTTGTGGGTTCTGAGAAGGGAACAGATGTAAGGGAAATTGTTAAGGCAGAAGTGATAAGATTTGCAATTAATTGGCAGTGTGGAGTATGTGACAAGAGATAGCATCGAAGTCACAAATCTTGGTGACTGGAAAAATAGTGGAACCTTCAGCAAAAATAGGGAAATTTGGCAGATGGATGGTTTTGAGGAAAAGATCATGAGCTCTGTTTTGGATATGCTAAGTTTTAAATGCCTATGAAAAATCTAGTTCAAACTGTCCTGTGAACGTTGTGAGCCTGGAACTCAGGAGAGAGGTTAGGGCTGAATTGAGAGGACCATATACTCCATGGGAACAGATGAGTTCACCAGGTGAGAGAAAAATAGAGGAAGAGGGCTTAGGACAGTGTCTTTGGAACACCCAAAATATGAGGTGTAAGCTGTGTGATTATTCAGCAAAGGAGAATGAGGAATAATCATATATGTAAAAGGAGAACCAAGAGAGCAATGTCACAAAATCCCAGAGAGAAGAAAGGAGTGTATACAGGAAGGGAGGGTGGTCTGAGATGTCAAGAAGGATGAGGACAGTGAGACCATTAGGTCTGGCAATTGAGAGGTCATTGGTAATTTTGTTAGCAGTGTCAGTTGATTAATGAAAGGAGAAGCTAAATTGCAAGGAGGCAAGATTTAAGAGAAAAGAGCAAGTGGAGTCATAAAGTGTAGACAGATTATTTTTAAGGAATGAGAGAAAATGAAGAAAGATTATAGGAGTAATACTATAGGAGTAATGTCTAGTCATGATTTTTCTTTATGGAGAGTCTTAGGTATATTTGTTGCCAGCAAAAAAGAAACCAGGAGACCAGGTAAGATTAGAGAGAAGGGATGATTTGGAGACAATCTGTCAAAGAAGTCAGAAGAATATGAGATAAAGAGGCTTGATGTAGAAAAGAACAATGGTGTCCTCAGAGAGTGCAGTAAAGGAGTAGGGAATGGAGAGAATGTCATGGGTTTTCTGTATAAGATGGAGGAGCTAAAGAGGAGACTCCCTCTTAATGTCCTCTTTTTTTTCTTTAGTAAATTATTAGCCTACCTCTTATGTAGTAAGAATAAGGGGTAGGGGAGGACTGGCAGGATAGAGTAGAGGATAACATGGCGTGCATGAGGAGAGGAGAATCAGTTGAGGGGGTGTAAGGAACTCCTGTGCTACAGTCAGGGCCCAGTTGAGATTAGATTCCATAAATGTGTAGTAGACCCAATCAGCTCTGTTACATGACTTCCTCTGGCTTCTGTCAGTTATATGTGACTAGCACTGGAGGGGGTGGATGGTGGGAGTAATCCAGGATAGGTTTTGGTGAGACATAAGCAGCAAAAAATAAGACAAGGGAACAAAGAGATCAACAGCAAAGGATAATATAGAGTTGATCAGATAACGTGAAGAACTGAAATTGGAAAGGATGGAGAGTGAAGTTAGAGCAAGGATGAAGGCCTGGGAAAGTACTGATAGATGGAATTGAAGAGAACAGTGAGATGAAAAAATGCAATTAGAAGTAAGGACACAGGAAGATATAAACAGTTAGGTTATGACCATGAAAGGGAAATCATATGGGTTATGGCAGGATTGAGGGTGTTTAACCTCCCTGTGTGTGTGTGACTGAGGTGTAATGGAGTAGTCATGAGAGCTGAGTAGATTGAAGACTTGATTTCTCTTAAAGGGTTCTTAACATGTAGTCCATATACCTCCAAAGGACTCTGTAACACACACACACACACACACACACACACACACAGTTAAGAACCCCTGCTCTAGGAATATGTCCATTTGCTGTCATGAGAGTACCAAAAAATAAGTCAATATTTAGTAAGTAATCTAAAACTTATGGTGTGATTCTTAGCACGCTACGTCTCCTGTTCCACACTGCTCTGCCACTGTCACTGCAGAAATGGATGGGCCCAGGAGTGAGGGCCACAAGCAACGAATTCATCACATCATGGCTAGCCTGCTAATGATGAACTTAAATACTCTGGCCCTCAGAAAGCAGATTATCTGTTTTGACTTCCTGAAGCATCTCTGGCCTGGTAGAACCTTCAAGTTTGCACCTTGCATACTTAAATACTCTGGCCCTCAGAAAACAGATTATCTGTTTTGACTTCCTGAAGCATCTCTGGTCTGGTAGAACCTTCAAGTTTGCACCTTGCTGGTGTAGCCTTCAAAAACTCAAAGTTGCTTTCATCTCATGGTGAAATATCAGAAAAGGACTTAGGTGGATTTTGCAGTTTTGTGCTTTTTTCAAATTTAGTTTATAAATGTTTTCATTCCGTAAGATCTAACTTCTATGGATTTGATTTTATCTACCAAATACATCTTCTTTTAGTTTGCTTTACATCAAGTAGTATTTTAATGTCAAATCAGCTATTTTAGTACTGGATGATAAAGAGAACTTTGGTACATCTACTCAGGGTAGTACATCCATTCTATTAGAATTCCCCAAAATTTCCAGTCAAGTACAGATAATAATGGTAAGGGTTTTTTTGTTATTTCTGTTGTTAAGGAATATAAAACATAAATGAGAAGTCTGTGAGAGTATGTTGAATTTTGACTCCAAATTAGTGGTTGGAGTATTTTGAGTCATGACATAATATATTGTTCTAGTGGTTAGTGCAGTAACATGAACACATCTGTCAAGGTCATATATCGTACTTCATATAGAGGTTGTTGTCTTGGTTTCTAAGTTGCTTTGTATTTGGTAAACCCCTAAATTTTCTTGGCGGTTCTGGCCTGTCATATGTTAATGTGGTTTTATGATTAATATCAACCTGAAAAACCCTTAGCTGCCTTTAAACCAGAGATGAGGAAATGAAGCATTGTTACTTGTAATTATTTCCTGTTTTCATCCATGTTTCATGTGTATTATTTTAAGATGTATGGTAGACAGAAGAATGTAAATTCAAGTGAAACCTTAAAAAAAATTTTGATGAGGAAATATTTTTCATGAATATTCTTAGAAAGTACCAAGAGAAATATTCTGCACTCTAAAGACCACAGGGGCTTTCTATTTGATATAATGCTGAAATCTGTATGTATTATCTCCTTTTCTTAGAATGTAAGCTCCCTGAGTATGAGGACTGTCTTCATTTAAATTAGTATTCACAACATTTACCATAGAGCTTTGGATATATGAGCACTTAAGAAATGCTTTTCATTTACTCTTGTAGTACATCTAAGGAGAACAGAAATCACTATTGCTAGAATATATTTTACCTAGTCCTTGCTGATTTCAATATTCTATCATTAGTACATTTAAAAACAGTGTGATACATTTTAGAAGAATGTTTCAAGTTAGTAATAGACATGACATCACTTATGAAAAAAAGGTTTTCTTTATTGTCATTTGTATCTTCACTTTTTCGTGTTGGGAGAGGGGTATTGCATGGAGGAAATGTGGTAAGCAAACCAGCCCTTTTTGAGTCTCTTCTGTGTTTTCACATTATATACTTAGTTGTTAGAGTTAGTTAGTATTGTATTGTCTTATATACTTGTTAGAGAGGAAGACCTAAGTTCAATTTCTAGTTTTCATGTGTGCCCCCTGGGCTGTTCATTTAATTGATTAGTACTAAGACAGTTCTTTAAGACTAAGTTGCAGAGCAGATGTGTTCTGCATTGGCGGAAGGAATTTTCTCTTAGGAAGTTCCCTGTGCTAAAGAAATAACAGGTCCAGAACAGAATAGGGAACGCTATTTGTGTGTACACGTATGTGTGTGTTTTACTTATTGCTTAGTGCAAATTAATTTAGAAATATTAATATCTTCTTAACAATAATAGCTCCCTTTATATAATAATAGCAATAGTAGCTAACATTTGTATAATAATGATAATCACTAATATTTACATAATTCCTGCTATATATTAGAGACTGTGCTGAGCGCTGTACAGATATTATCTCATTTGATCCTCACAACGCTGGGATGTAAGTACTGTTGTTACAGTGAGGAAATCAAGACAAACAGAAGCTAAATGACTTGGCCGGGGTTTCATAGCCAGGAAATGCTTGAGACTCGATTTGAATTCAGGTCTTCCTGACTTCAGGAAAGCACTTCCTAACTCTACTATACCACCTAACTACCCTGGAAAAGACTGGAGAGGAATTGATCATGTAAATATGCAGTTATTTTATCTGAAAAGGCTGTAATATTTAAAATGAACTATGTTGAATATTATCATTAGTTAAGGATTAATGAGCCATGATATACTTAATTTCTAAAATCCAGTTTTTTTACTTTAAATTCTGTAACTCAAAAGACTACTCCAAAGAGAGTAAAAAAAAACTTTAAAAAGTAAAGTTTACTAGTTACAGTGTTACTTATAATTCTAAAATCCAGTTTTAGTGTTCCAGTTATCTGTGAAGGGGTTGGAATTATATGTATATTAAGTATTAATAGATTTTATAATTTTTTCATGGATTAACTTTGAAAATTCCCCAGTTCATTATCTTTATAAGAGAAAAGCTATAAACAGACTTGAGGCCATATTCACTTGCTTCTTCTGAAAATTAGGTATACATAAATGTCCTAAAATGGCTAAGTTTTCTCTTACCTATAAAAATTTATCTCCTTTTTCATACTAGTTTCTTAAGTAAAATGACCTGTTGAGCTCTTTTCTGTTTAATTTGACAGATCTTTCTAGAAGCCTGAAATAAACACACTCACTAATTTTCTTGTCATTTATGTTTTTGTTGATGTGAGACTTGGAGACCTGGGGTTGTTGGAATTTTCTCACCTTAAGCATTATGGGAGCTGAAGCTAATAACACCAAAGGAGGGGAGATGGAGATACAGAGGGCAGCCCAAAAGTTCTAGTTAAAGAAACACTCTTTTCACCCTCCAAACACAATTCAGGGAATATTGTGTTTGAAAGTTTCTAGCAGAAATTTATATACATTTGTTACACATTCAAAATGTATTTGATTCTAAAGTTTATGTAGCTTTAATTATCCTAAGTGATATTATAAAGACAAGAGTGCAAACCTCCTAGAAGATTTAACAGTTTGATATGTTTGAGAAAATCAATTTTTTTTTCATTCTGCCTGATTAAGAAGAATACAGTGGTATCTTTAAAAAAAAATCTATAAAAAATTCTTTATTTTATTTATATAGATATTGCTTTATTTTCATACTAATTTAACTCAACCCTAATAGTATATTATTTATTTTTTTTTAATAGTATATTATTTATAACCTAATCTTCTACCTCCTAAATATATTTATTGTTTCACTTTTCAAGCATTGATTTAATTCAGTGAAATGTTTCAGTTAAATAACCTGCTTGTCTGTTACCAAATTATCATGAAAATCCTAGATTTAGAGCTAGGATAGACTTCAGTGACTACCTAGTCCAACCTTTTCATTTCATACACCGGAAACTGAGGCCTGGAGACTTGTCCAGTAATATACTAAGTGGTAGATCCAGAATTGAAACTCAAATCCTTTGACTTTGAGTCAGCTGATACCACACTGTGTATTTACTTTTAATAACAATCTGGGATATAATTTACTTTACCATACACTAACCAAATTGTACATGTAGAAATAAAATATGAATAAGCAAATATGCATTATCATGGTTTGATTATGACCTGTCATTTCTTCTCTATTAATAATACTTTGAGTTATAGCAATCATGATTTAATCATAATAGCTATCCTTGATGTAGCACTTTAGGGTTTGCAAGGTGTTTTACAGATAATCTCATTTGATCCTTACAGCAACCCTAGGAGGTAGGTGTTACTGTTATCTTCATTTTACAGAAGAGGAAATTGAGGTGAACAGATTAAATGATTTGTCCCAGGTCACACAATTAATCAGTATCAGACTGAGTCTGGATTCAGAATCAAGACTTCTAGTCACCAAGGCTAGCACTGTCCTTTATGCTACCTATTAACATAGGGATTGTTGAGTTAAGTAGTAGTGGAAAGTGGTTACTTTTGTATCATTTTGTGTTGTGATCTTGCAGATCCCTTCCCCAGTTTCTGAATTCCATGAGGAGTAGAGAACAGAGCCCATATAATCTTATCTCTGTATCCTTCAGCTCCTGGCAAGTACTCAATCATTTGAATAGAGAGATTAAGTGACTGGCCTTACCAAGGACTCTTCTGACCTGCTGCCCAGGGTTCTTAATCTCCCGCCCTGCATGTCCATTTTTTCCTTTTTTTTCATTTACATAGTAATTAAATACAATTCTATGGATTCAGACTAAAAGGAGTTATTTTTCTAATAGGTAATCTATCCTGTTGGTAACTGTAAGGTGTTAGGCTTTGAAATAGAATTACAAATTTTTCAGAATATGAAAAAAAAAACCTTCGCATTTTTATTTCATCACCTGGGGAAGAACAAAATGAATAGGGAGTAGAAGAAATATAAGGGGAGAGGAGAAATAAATGAATTTCTTCTGGTTTCAGTTTGCAGGTTCTCCCCTGGTGACTGATTTTTTTTTTTGATAGTTGTGTTATAATTTAAAGAAATTTCAACAAAAAATAACAATGAACTGAACATCATAAACAAATGTTGACATCTTACCCCAAATGCTTTGTCTTTAACAGGGCATGACCATGTGACTTATGTGTTGCAATTTTAGTAGATTATTAAATATACCCATAGCAATGCTACCGTTGGCATCTTTTAACAGTTGTAAATTTGGATAAGGGTAGTGTTCTTCTAAGGATGGTTTTATTAAATATGTCAGTGTCGATATCTGTGGCAGGTAGTACAGTGGATAGAGGCCTATGCCAGGAATCAGGAAGACTCATCTTCCTAAATTCAAATCTAGCCTCAGAAACTGTGTGACCCTGGTCAGGACACTTAACCCTGTTTGCTTCAGTTTCCTCATCTGTAAAGTGAGCTGGAAAAAGAAATGGCAAACCACTCCAGTATCTTTGACAAGAAAACCCCTAATAGAGTCACAAAGAGTCAGAAATGACTGAAAAACAACAATGCCAATAACTAAGTATTTATTTTAGGTCAATAGTGTGACCCTTTGATTTAGGGCAAGACTTTGGAGACAACAGTGAAAAACTTCCCAGCAGTGAACAAGTGAATTATACCAGCAATATCACCTTAGAAAATAGTGAAATACAATGCATAGGGAAGAAGCCTGCCAAAAGCATGGCATAAGACCCAACAGTGCCAGTCTATCATGACTATTTATAGATTAATCTAGGAGTAAGCCACAAATATAGATTTTAGATGAATTTGCCAGTGTTTCTGTAGAAAGCATCATTGAAGTAACCACATTTGGAATTCTGTCCCTTTAGTACCTAACGGGCTTTATAGGGAAGCCGAAATGGGATATAAGACAAAGTAGGGAAACCAATAGGTCTCGCTAAATACAAAGAAGAGAATTCTGTACTTGAAGTGACACAACTTGAAAGGCATTGCAAGGATCAGTTTTAAGATATTGCAGAGGAAGATTCCAAAAGAATGAGAAAAATCACAATGATAATCAACAAAAATTTTTTTCTAAAAGAAAGAAGCCATCTACAACTACCAAGCAACATTTCCATTTTCTTATCTCTAAAAAAAATGTGAGGAAATGGCATATGATCATATCAAAGGTATCCTTGATGAAAATATGCTTTCACAAGTGGTTTTCTAAAGCAGATCACATCTTTACAATCAAATAATTGGCTGGCAGTTAATAGAGAATATAAGAGATTTATAGCTTTGTATTTGTTCAAATTACCCTAGTACTGGGTACCTTGTATTCATTTTTTTCTAATTTCTTGTTATCCCCTAAATTGTGCCTTTCCTCACATTTTGCTTATTTCTACTGATGGAAACAAAATAATAATAGCTAGCATTTACATAATACTTTAATGTTTGTAAAGTGCTTTAAAAATATCTCATTTTATCCTCACAATCCTGAAAGGTAGGTGTTGTTATTAGCCCCATTTCACAAACGACGAATCCAATAGAGAGAGAAATTAAGTGACTTGGCCAGGTTCACACAGGTGGTAAGTATTTGATTTGCAAAATGTTTTGGATGTTTGGATTTGAACTCAGGTCTTCCTGATTCCAGATCCAGTGCTCTATCTACCATGCCACCTAGCTGTCTCAACATCTTTGACCCTTATCTCAGCCTCCAGATCCAATCACTTAGTAAGTCCTGTTGATTCTACCATCACAGTTCAGGTCCATCCTTTCTGTCCATTCATACTTTCACCACTTTTATTCCAGGCCCTCATTGTTTCTTACTTGGGCTCTGGTGATAACATCCTCGTTTTTAGTCTCTCCTCAATCTTATTTCTCCTTCACACAAATGTCAGAGTAATCTTCCTAATGCACATGCCTGATAATGTCACTTCTCTGTTTAAAAAAAAAAAATCCTGAGCTTGGCATTTAAGACCCTTCACAATCTGGTTCCCCTCTACAACCAGAATGTGTTAAGTACTTATTATTTATCCAGCATTGTACTGTGCTGGTAATACCAATACAAACAGAAAGAAATAAAGACATTCCCTGACTTCAAGGGGCTTATATTCCCATGGGTGAAGAAGACAACACATAGAAGGAAGCTGACTGGAGGTGATGTGGATCAGGAGTGGAGCCTCTAAGAGAATAAAGACATGGCTGGCCTGGGCATTTTACTTACAATGGAGGTTCTGGGAGGAACCAGCCAATTAAAGGAAGGGATCATGGTGAGGAGGAGTGCCTCTAGTGTGAGAAATACAGAAGTCGAAGTCAAGTGAACCTCCACGGTGAGAATTCTGTGACATGGCAGAGAAAGTCGAGAGAACCAGGTATGGAACTGGAGAGGAAGGTGTAAATGATTAAAGAGTTGACAAATAGAACCCATAATTGAGTTCTTTATGGTCTCCACATGTATGGAAGGATTGTGGTTGTGGGACAGGTAGGCGGCACGGTGGACTTGAAATCCTGCCTCAGACATAACTAGCTGTAATCCTGGGTAGATCACTTAACCTTCCTCTGCCTGTTTCCTCATCTGTTAAAGGTTGTAAGGATCCAATAGGATAGCACGTGTAAAATGTTTTGCAAACCTTAAGGCTCTATATAATATTAGCCATCATCATTGTTATTTTTACAACCCTAATGATACAGGGGTAGCATATTGTCAGCCTCCTCTCCTTTTTACTGTATTCCTTTCTTTCTACTGTGATGTATCAAACTCAGTTAAAAAAATTAGCCTGGGCCTCTAAACTAAAATTTCAGAAAAGGCTTCTTTTACCATTAGTTGAATCTCCAGTACACAGTATCCCATCTATCATGGCTTCTTCTCCTGCCTCCAGCAATTTAGGACCTGTTTGAGTGGTGTTTATATGTTGAAGTCAAATGAATTTTTTCAAATAGTCAATTTGGTATAAATAGCAAAAAAAAAAAATGTACCTTACCATAATCTGAGACAAAGACGCTATAACTAGTGTTAGATCCTGGAACAGGTACCAAATAAAATTTCAGAAATCACTTCTTCAGAGGTCAAAGAGTGAAATGAAAATACTGCCTGTCTTACTGAGTACAGACAAGCCTTGGACCAGGAATAATTCCTAACTTTTGTGGGTCTCAGTTTTCTGACTGGCAAAATGAGGTCAGACTAAATAAATAACTCTGAAATCCTTTCTAGCTCTAAATCTGTCATCATATGTGCTTTCATATGATTTCTAGTTTTTTGACGTTGTAGGATGATAATGTTGAAAGAACTTTAACTCCACCATCAGGGGACCTGTTTAAAATCCTGCCTCTGAGTCGTCTTATCTGATTCTGGATAAATGTCCTTAATCCCCTTGTGTTTCAGTTTCCTCATCTGTCAAATTAGGGAGTTGTACTAGAGGGCCTCTGAGTTTCCTTCTGGCTTTACATCCACAATCTTGTCATCTGCCATTCACTAGATGTGTTACCTTGGGCAAGTCAGATGTCTTCCATATTAGTTTCCTCATTTGTAAAATGAAAATGTTGTTCTGTAGTAGAGAATTTCTAATTACAGTCTTTTCTCTGTCTCCTACGATTCATTTCAGTCACTAGCAGAGATATAAACAATATTGGCTGGTACAATTTATTTAAAAGATAATTTTCTTTTAATAGAAGAGGAAAACTGGGTTTAAGACCATTTTTCTTTCTGAGAAACTAACATAGCATGTTTATGATTCAAAAACTACCTGGTTAAAAAGTTTAAAAAGCATTTAAATTTTTTCTACCATGTTTCTTTCCTCACCATCACCCCACCCCAAAAAAGTTTAGAATCATAATAGAGTAGTTTTAAAATAAAGCCAAACTCATTTGTGCATGATTTTCATGACCTTTAAATATTAGAGTAAGCTTAATGTTTTTAGTGGATTTGAACTACTTTTAAATTTAACTTTTTATTTATTCCTATTTGTATTTCAGCCACCAACTATACAACTAAGTCTTGAAGAGCAAGTTTTTTATTTTGTCTATTCCAAAGTTCAGACTCAAAATTCAGAGATTACCTCTATTATCTTAATTCATATGCTTTTAATTCTCTGTTACTTGTGATTAATAAATTCTGTAAAGCCATAGATCTAAAAATTTGTGGAGTTCAGCAGTTGGATCTGAAATAGAAAATATTAGAGGTTAGCAAACATGTGAAAAAAATCATGCATTTTGTATTCTGAGTTTCTTAGAAACAATTTCCTCTAGGAGTTGCTTAGCTAAGAAATGGTGTGGCTTTCCCTTGTCTGGTTTCTGGTCATTAGTCACTTTATTTAAATAAAGAAACTTTAAAGAGAATGAAGAAAAAAATTAACATTAAAATTTAAGTAATATGAGCCACTGAAAGGAATAGAAAAGAACAAAAACTAAGGGAAGGATGATAATTGTGATAGCTGATATTTTATGGGGTTTTAAGCAAAGTGCTTCCTTCATAAGAATACAGTGAGGCCGGTAGTGTAAGTATTCTCTCCATAGTACAGATGAGAAAACAGAGTAAGACAGGACAGGTGACCTGGGAGCTGAAATTCAAACCCAAGTCTTCTGAAAGCAAAATCATTGCTCTCACTATTCAGTGACTGAATTTTGTCTGAATTGATTGGGGGGGGGGGAGATCATATATATATCATGTTTTTAATGTGAAAATAATTCTAGACAGAATCATGTTTCTATTTTGCTAATGGAGTTTTTTCATTTGTTAAAGAGTCACAAAAAATACAATAAACAAGTCAATTTGTTCTTAAAATAGGTTATTGAGTTTCTCTGTGTGCATTTATAGTTTCCCTCTTTTAGCCAATGGTTCAGATTTCACTTTGACAGGAGTTACTGCCATAATTCATATTTTTTCCTATCTTAATGTTTAAGCAGAGAACTTAAACGTATCTTGGTACCTATTTTACAAATGCCTTTTACTTTATTAAAAAAAAAAGTAAATTATTCCTGCCTAAGTATTCTATGGAATGAGACTCTTCTAAAATGCCCTTTGATGTAATTCTGTTAGCAGCCCAAGTAATATGAGACCTTCGTTTTAGGATCCCAAAATTAAATGCCTTTCAAAAAATTATCAGCTTTTTGCCATCCTATCAGAAGTGTGTTTTCTCTAAGCAATCTTATCTGGGATTAGGCCTTAAATGAAAATGTCTTTGATCATCTCTTGATCCTGCCCCCATTCTTTAATGGATAGTTATCAAAATTATGTCACATATTATTGGATGCTGTTCACACTCCGGAAAAACCTAGAACTTGAATGAAAACATATGATCAAAGCAATAGGATGGTGTAACATGGTGAAATTGAAGTGACTAATGACCAGAAACCAGACAAGGGAAAGGGGTGTTGTTTCTCAGCTTTGCAAAGTACATTCCTTACAATAAACCCTGTAAGGAAAGCAGACATTCTTTCACCCTCCTTTGTATTCTTCACGTCATCTACATAGTGTCTCCCATTCAATAAATATTTGTTGCAGAGTAACATCCAGAACTTTTATTTTTGCGTTCTGAATAGCCTTGAACTTTTCTTAAGGACCCGAATTTAGCCAGCTCTCTAGGTCCAGGACGTGTGAATATATTGTCCAGCTTGACGTACTATTGTCTCGTTTGCCTTTATTCTGTACTTGTGGTTTTCCCCTCATAAATAAGTTTGGACATAGTTCATTATGATTGTGATTAACGTAGCATGCTGGTCTTCTGAATATCTTCTATCCAGTGTTTAGCAAAGTGCATATGAATTTATGTTTTGTTAGAAGTTGTCCAGTGCATTGTATGCTTATGTGTTGGATGCAGTAGGGGCTTTCATTAAACAGCAGGGTATTATTAGGCATAGCATGACAAGTCTTTATAGTTATCTGCCTTGTTTAAACTGGACCCACAAGCAGACTGCAGACTAAAAGGGTGAGCAATGAATTGAGAGTTGATGGCAGGCCCATAGAGGTCCTAAGGCTCAGGTGGTTGTCAGCCATAAGTTTAGCCGAGCTCTTTCAGTAATTTGTCACGCCTTGGTCTGCTCCTGCTGCGCCAGCACGTGCCAGCTTAGTGTCAGAGTGCCTGTTCGCCAGACGGCCACTCAGGCCTAACATCCTGCTGTTAACAGGACCAGCGGCTTGCTGTGGCAGTATGGAATACAGAGCCTTGGCAACAGCCAAGTACTGTGCAGAATAAGCATGTTCATAATGAGATGTGAATGGCATCAGTCAGTCCCTTTAGAATAGGGCCTAAGCGTGTGCCTCCTCTCTTAGGAAGTTTGGCAGCCTATTCATTAACAAGAGTCATCAGGAGTTCAGCCTGCAAGAGTGAAACAGCCCCACTTTCCAAATACTTGAACTGTCAGGACTGGTATGGGTTACAGTTTTGACAAACCTATAATGCATCATGAGTTTCTAGTTTTGCCCTTCTCAGAATTAATTTTCCTTTCTTGAAGTTTCATCAATGTAGCTTATAGAAAAGTTCTAGTATGCTTGTATATCTCTGGATGGTGTGAAAATCCTCCAAATAGTTGAGCAAAAGCAGACATCTGTGTTTAGACATATCAGTACATATACTTGATCCTTCTAAAAGAAACTTTCAAAATATCTACCCCTGTTTTAAATGTGAGGCATCCTTAGTTAGGTCATATTTTTCTATTAATATCTAGAAATAAGACTTTATTTTTCTAAGCAGATACTTCAAAAATATGAGTCATTAATTCCATTTTTCTCCTTGCTAACATGAAAATTATAATTTGATGGTTATCAGACCTTTTTTCCTATTTTTCGTATTAAAATAATTTTCTAGTGGTGGTTATCAAACCTTTTTTCCTATTTTTTGGTATTAGAATAGTTTTCAAGATAACTAAAGCATAAGAAAGGAGTTTTTTGGGTAGTTTGGGTTGGGAAGAGATGTTACTTCAGCCGTTGCTTTCTTACTGCTAATGAGGAAAGAGGAATGAGATGTCATACTGACTTCAAGTGTTAATTCATAAAGTCGTATGTGAAGTTCTTCCATCCATTGTAGAATCGTTTCAGACGTTATCCTGTTATTGGAAGTGCATGATTCACCTTCTGAGAAAACAGAAGCTGCACACAAAAGGAAAAGATTTGCTTTCTACCCTGTGAAAAGCTGCCACAAGCAGGGGTCCTATTAAGACAGCTGGAAAGTTGCTTCAGCTTGTTACGCTTGTAAGTTTTATTGGTGACTGGTTTTTGATTACACATTTGAATGCTGTGTGTTCCCAGTTGCAGTTTTAATTAAAAGGCAATAGTCTTTTTTTTAATTGCTTTGTAGCCTGCATTTCCTAGTAAGGTCTTATTTTCTAGTGCTTATAGTTTGTTAACTATCACTTCTGAAGCAGTATATATATATATAAAATCTTGCCTTAATCTAGTGCTTTCTCAGTGATGTGTATTTTCTTAATTATAAAAAAAGATGTATTATCCACAGTGCTTGAATTATATGAAATAGACTGAAGATTATCAGGAAGTTCCTGTCCATTGGAAAAAAGAAAAATTCTACTGCATATAAACATTATACCAACCCTACTAAATTTATAATATTTTGCTTATTTAAAAAGCCTTTATATGAATTTTAACAATAAGTGTGTTTTATACTTGTTTTGTTAATGAGGCTGGTGATGAAACAACCATCGAAATGCAGTAGAAACTTAACACAAAATCAAAATGTTGTTGCAACATTTAGCTCTTCCTGACAGTCATTTCTACCTCAGCTGTATAGAATTTGGAAGAGATCTTTTTCACATTAAAAAGATTAGTTTTCGCATTTGTGGTTCGGAGATGATTTTAAATAATGAGCTGTTGGCATTCTTATGCACTTGGCAGTAAGTAGTATATTTGCTCTGTACATGCACTTGTTCCTTAACTGGTTGTTGTAGTTATGAAGAACGAGCTCTGTATCTTGAAGCAATAATCCAGAATCATAGAGAAGTAATGACATTCGAGGATTTCGCAGCTCAAGTCTTTTCTCCCTCTCCTAGTTACTCCCTCAGTGGAACGGGTGAGTGTCTACATTATTCTTCTCTTTAACACTAAGAAGCATTTGAGCAGCAGATGTACACCTGTTTTTTACAGATAAATGCTTGCAAATTTAAGAAGGGCATTCTCTCTCTGAATAAACTAATGAATATCAAAAGGAATGATGACATTCATTTTAATTTGTTTTGCATCAGAGCTGTTCACTCAGTGCCTTTCTTCAGCTATCCTGTTAACCTCCGAATCTAGCAAGGTTAATGAACTTTTTCTCAGTAATGTGCTCCAGTTCATTCAGGAGTGTGGGTTTCTTGCTGAGCTGGGAATACGTTGTTCAAAAGCTAGGCCTGCATCAGTGCTTACTTATCGAAAAATAGTTCCTCACAGTAGAAGCCATTGCTGCTAATGCTAAATGGGAATTATGCTGCTGAGATACCAGGGTCAGGGATTAATGCAGAAGAAATAGAAGGATAGTGTTCCTTTGGCCAATCATAGCAGTAGTGCAGTGTGCTAGCATTTTCCTGGAGTGGTTTCTATGCATATGGCCAAATTACAGGCTCTAGTAGCACCTGGTATAGAACCTTGTTTGGAAACTATCTTAGAACCATTTCATCTATCAAGCTGGTTGGCAGCTGGAGAAATTTCTGTGACTCTCATGTTTTACATGGTAGGATTTTTTAGATTTCCAAAGTTGAAAAGAAAATTGTATTGGAGTTATTACTGAGAGCTCTTGTTTTAAAGGGCTGTATTTAATTGGGTTAGTAATTTCTGCACATCAGAACAGAAAAAAAATTACTCATCACAGAGATTTAGTGTGTATTGAAATTCTCAGTAAGGAGCCCCCTTTAATTTGGACTGCTTTACACACAACTGTTAGAGTGCTTAATAGATTTCTAACATGTATAAATTGTTTCAAAACACTGGCTTTATTTCTCTTACTCTGACTTGTTAACAAATATCTTACATCCACAGTGAAGAAAGAAATTAAATTCAGTGAAATAAATCACTTACAAATAAAATCAGCCATGCATCATTGTTTAACATTACTGGCTTCAATCCTTGTGCTTTCAGAGCTTTGTTAGGAGATAAGAGGTATATGCATGCGCTCGTATTGGTAGCCAGTAGCAGCAGGCAGAAGGCTTTGGAGATAAGCAAGCTGGCAAAAGTAAAGGGGAACCAGTGCTATTTACATAATCGTGCCTCTGCTTCCTGGAGAGGCGTCAAGAAACACAGGGATGGCCTCTATTGATCTTTGTTGAACTGGAATACTAAACAACATTAGAAAAGCTTATAACTTAAAGCTTTGATTAATGTTTCCTACATTAAAAAAGTAGAACAGCTGTGAATTGAATTCTTTTATACATTCTGCCAACAGACGAAGATGGAAAAAAATCAGTTTCAAGGGAAATGAAGGTTTCATACTGTTTAGCTAGATACTTTAAGTCATGTATTTGTTTAGGTAAAAGAAAATTAAAGGTATGCAACAAAGCTAACAAATATTTTTTGAAATTCTGTTTCACATCCTTTTCATTTTTCATCAATCATTGGCACTTTATTCTTCAGCACAGCGCTATATAGTAATTTTATATTTTTCCTTATTCTAGTTGAATATTCTAGTTGAACTGTTTACAGTCTAATTTTAAAACATAAGAATTTGGAAATGTAACTAAAAACTAAGCTTTTATGTCCCTTAATAAATGACTGTTGCTTTTTTTTTAATACTCTTTTTTATTTTTTTTAATACTTTTTTAATTTAATAATTAAATAATAAAATATTTAAAGAAGACAACATTTTTAACCTATAATTTTATTACATTTAAATTCATTTAATCCCTTCAAAAGTTGTTATATATTTTAAAAATTACATGAGGAGTCAGAAGATGAATACAGGAAACTACTAACCCAAAAAACATATGTAATCAATTATTTGGGTTTTATATTATTATCACTTTATGGATGTTTCAAAGTAGTGTTTTCAGTCAGCTACTAGTTTATGAAAATGATCTGATAAGATGCAAACCCTAGTGGAATATAAAGTGTTTTCTTAGAAAGCGTTGTAAATAGAAATTAGAAGATAAATCCATGATATCAAAACAAAATGCTTGTCTCTGCCCCCTTTTAAAAATGACACCATCCCAAGTTGAATTTCCTAATTTGTTTATGCTTTTTGAGGATTCTATGCTTTGTAATAAATTAAATTCCACTTTGTGATAAATATAAGCATTACCAGTGCACAAAAATTATGATGTAAGTGTTCCATACGTTTTTATATCACCTGTATTGTAGATTGTTTTCATATGCTATACTGATGTTACTTACGTTCTTCTTCTTGTCATTGCTTAAAAATGAACAAGCTATGTATATTTTTACATAACCTGTTCTGAAGTGTAATTGTAGTATAATGTGAGTGGGAAATTATAGCATACTATAGAGGCAGATTCTTAGACCCAGATTGTAAAATCATCTGCATGCCACATATGTTTTTATTTCCCTTGGGTCCACTTTTAAAATTCTTTACCTTGCAATATTCTAAAATAAAGTCTTCCAGTTAAAAGAATTTCCTCATATTAGTGATATTTTGCTTTATATTAGAATAAATGAAATAACTCAAATGAAATTACAACAAGTAATATATTGATTCTTTTTCAAGCTGCAAGCCAACTGGAAAAATTGATCCTAAAGAGTCTAAGCTTACCAGTGAACTTAGAACTTCTTTATCCCCATCTCTTGACACTAGTATCTTCAAAGCAGAAACTTAGGATCTATGTATGTATGTATATGTACAGTTCTAGAAATGGATGGGTCTCCTGCAAATTTCTTTGCATTGGAAGAACAGGGAATTTTATCAGGAATGTAAAATTATACTTAATTCTAGGCATTATCATCCACACTATGTACCTGCAAATAAATTTTCACCTAATCACTTTATGCCCTTTCTTGAGAGGATGTCTTCCTAACCTTTGACTCTTAACAACAGTCAGAGTGCAGAAGCAGGTGTTACCTGTGCCTAAAGCTGACATTCCTCGTAAGATGTCTCCACCTTCAAGCTCCTCATACATTCCATCACTCATTGAACCATAGCAAACTTTTGTTGAAGAGCCAAATGGCAATAAAAAATTCTCTTATCAAATACATTTGGACATCAAAAAAAAAATGCTGTAGAGCATTTCACTGTTCAACTGATACATCATGTCTTCTACTTTTTAAAAGCAAATTTGGAAGTCAAAAAGAAAAGGCCTGATTTTTCACGTTAGAAAATTTCATCTTAACATAGTTTACCCTTGTTGAAGGGAATTATTACTATTCTATAGCCATCACAAAAAAACAAAATAAGTCCATGTCCTTCTAAACAGATATAATAGTTGTCATGTTTAGTCATGTGCACATTCTGTAATACAAATGTGAGCTCTTTTCACTTGAATAAGTTTCCTTTTATTTTTATCTTATATTTTTCATCCTTTACTTGAGAAAAAATATCAATTTTCAGAGAATAAAGTACAAATCTTTTGTTTTAATAATGTATTTGCTTCTCTTTAAAGTGACTTTTTAGAAAAGATTAACTTAAAGCAAATTTTAACTTTGAATTTTCAAACATTGTATTAAGAAAGATGAAGGAGCAGATAGTGCTTTAAAGGGTTAATTGGAATGGGCACACTTGACTGCTGAAGGGACTGATCTAATCACTGCCATATCCAAGTGCATCTGTTCACCATGAGGTCATTCTTCTGCATGCTAATGATTTGGAAAATAAAGCGTAATGCTTGACATTATCAGAAAGGATATAAATAGTGTAAATCTTTACTTTAGGAAAGCTACTGAGTTTTTTTAGGAAAATAAAAGACAAAAATAAACAATCTCAATTTAGAATTTGGGGTGGGGAGAAATCCTCTAAATATTGTTTGAACTAAAAGTAAGTTCTTCAAACAAATCAGTTGTATACGTTGATAAATAAATTTTAAAAGGATTACCAGAATAGTATCCAGTAGTGTGCTAGTTATAGAGTTAAAGGTGTGTCTAGTTTCTGATTTTTAGAACTTTGCAAAGTACCTTAACCAAAAATTTATAGAGATGAATTGTTTTCTAACCAAAATTTCTAGGGGTGATTGAATTGAACTAACACTTTCTTTTAGGTTCTTTTTGGACTCCACTTTACTGAAGATGCCAGCCACAACAACAGTAATTTTTTTTAATCACTTCTACTATAAGGTTTCTGAAAAAATCCAGCAGAGGGAGCACAGATCTGTTTATTTGTTGACCCCATATAAACAATGTCATCTAGTTTAAGGAGACTGAAATGAGACCTATTTTTTTGGTGACAGACTGATAAATTTAAAAGAATGAGAAAACATTTTTCACCACTCCCTGTCAGATTATACCGATTTTAATATAGGCCATATTTTGAGCAAAAAGTAGATTAATCTTAATCACTTTATGTTTTATGTTTATGTTTTTGGTAAAATTTAAAAGAATTTAACAAGTAGTAGTAATGAGTGCATACTTTTCTTCTCAGCTTCTCGAGTATGAATAATTGTTATTTTGATTGTCTCTAATTACCTCTCAGGAACGCTTTTGGAATTCAAATCATAGGTAAAAATTATTGTACTTGATGTACAGAAACATTCATGAATAACTATCACTAGATACAGTGTCTCTGGGTTTGCCAATGAAGGAAAAATGAAATATGTTACATCTCTATTCTATTATATAAATTCTCCACATATTGTACTTGGAACTCACTGATACTTAGCCCTATGGATCTTCTAAGAAACCTGAAGGATGAAAGGACTCTAATTTCCAATAATATTTCAGTAATGTTTTTCTACATGCAACTTTCTGCCTTGTGTTGAACATATTAGCTACTTTTAGCTAGGTGGTAAGCTAGGCTCTTCCTAGGAGAACACAATGTCCCTCCAAAAGATCTCTTAAATTGAAAGGATAGTTGTTACAAGCCTATTCCATCATTCTTCTTCCTGTTAATACTTTCAATTAAAGTTTTAATTGATCTTAGTTTTGTGGATTCTGTATGATGTGGATATCTGTCTTCATTTTGATGATACCTCAAAGTTCATTTTTTCCAGGTGGTCAAAAAAGAATTGAGTAGAATTTTAGAGTTGGTAGGTACGAGACATCTAGCGCAAGTCTCTTATTTTTTACAGATGAGTAAACTAAGGCCTAGAGAAGTAAAATGACTTGCTTTTGATCTTTTAGGTTCTTTTTGAGATAGGTCAAAGTTTTTGAGCTGGTTGAGCTAGTTCGAAGCAGAACAAAAGCTAGAAGCAACTCTGCTCTTGCCCATGCTTTTTATACTATGCCAAAATGCCTCCATACAATAAAAAGCAAAGTCAGCTTCACAAGATTTTTGAGATGTTAAGCGGCCTTGATATTTGGCCTAAACCATATCATAGGAGAATTCCCAGCTACAGCAAATATGGCAAGTGATCATTCAATCTTTACTTACATACCTCTAGTGATGGAGAATTCACTATCTTCCGAGGCAACCCATTCCATTTTTTAATAACTCTTAATCTTAGAAAATTTTCCTTTCCATTCTTTGTTTTTGATTCTACCGTCTGGGACAAAACAGAACAAATCCCTTTCGGATATGGCGGCCTTTCAGGTACTTGAAAACAATAATCATACCCATTCCAACCCCCCCACCCCACCCCCAATCAGCTTTCTCTCTTTTCCTTTCCTTCACCCAAATGGCATGAACTTGAGACCCTTCACCATATTATTTGCCCTCCTTGTTTTTCAGTGTCTTCACCAAAATGTAATGCCCAAAGCAAAAACAATATTCCAGATACAGTCCAACAAGGATAGAGTACAACATGATTTATATGCTTAAAAATTATACCTCTCTTAAATGAAGCTCAAGAAGCAGTAGCTCTTTTGGCTGTGCTATCATATTGTTGACTCATATTGAGTCTGTGGTTCCCTAAAACCCCTATATCATTTCTAGATGAACTTGAATTTCTAGAAACGATAAATTATATTACAATTTAGTACTTGAAAATACATTGTTTTGTATAAATTTTGTCTCCTCAAGGATTTTATTAGTAATGATGACATTTACACAGCAGTTTAATGTTCATAACATACTCTTCATTATAGCATCTTTTCCATATGACAACCCTGTTATTTGTTAACATCATCCCAGTGTTTTGGATAAGGAAACTGAGTTGCAGAACTAGGTGGTTTGTCCATGAGTATATAGGTACTAAATGTCCGAGGTGGAATTCCCATCTAGAATTCTCCTGTTTTCAATCTTCTTTTTGTCTAAAGGACCATCTGTCCTTTCAAGTACAGGATTTGTGATTATGCTGGGATACTCTGATACTTAATGACAGATTCTTCATCTCATGTCTCAGGAGAGTAATACTCAATTTAAGTCATTATTTATGTATAGTACACAAATCATACGTTATAAAAGGACTTTGACATGCCCTACCAACCATCCTGCTTCACATATAAAGAGAAAACCAAGCCATATAAAAGTGAAGTGATTGATTCAAGTTCTGTAGCATATTTGTAAAAGAGAATTGTGTGGTGGCACAGTGGATGAAGCAATGGATCTGAAATCAGGAAGTCCTAAATTCAAATGCAGTCTCAACATGCTTCCCAACTGTGAAATCCTGGGTCAGGTCACTTAACCTTTCTGCCTCATTTTTCTCCTCTGTAAAAAGGGGATACTACTAGCACCTACCTCACAGGCTTTTTTGTGTGGATCAAACGAAATAATATTTGTAAAGTGAGACTTGAGTGAGCCTTGCACACTATAGGCACTTAATAAATGCTTTTTTCCTGCCCTGCCTCCAACTTCAGAATGTCTGCATTTCTGATTGACAAGAAAAATCGACCAATCATCTGTCTGACTTTCAAGACCCTCCACCCAATTTTAACAATCTCACTTCTTATAATTCCTCAACAGACTTCGTTTAGACCCTACATTATTGCAATTGCTTATTTATTCTTCCCTTTAGTTTTTTGTGTTCTATGTTAATTTGCACTGATTTATAACCTTGAAATTTTTTTAGTCTTTTGTCTATTGTCTATCCCCTGTAAATTGTAAACTTAATGGCAAAAGATCCATCTTTTCATTTCCTTCTTAGCTTATACAGCAGGAGTAGAGTAGAAGCATGATGGGAAGAACTCTATTATATCTGAATAGTACAGACTCAAAACTTTGCAAAAGGAGCTAAAGAGAAGTTTTATATGATAAGTAATAGTTTGCCTCTCTATGTTTTGAAAATCACATGATAAAAAATTGTTTTAGAAGTTATTCTGATTGTTACCTGTGCCTGAAGGCAGGTGGAAGTGAGCTTAATATTTAATAACATAGTAATCCTCTTAGTAATTGTCCCATTAGTGATTGTCTCATTGATTAATGTATTGGCAAGGAAATAAGATGAGAAAGAACCTAAAACCTCATTCATGGGTGAAAGGATGAGGTGAAAACTCTGGAAAAATGGGAATTTCAGAGAAGAATTTGTTTCACCAAGTCATTCTTTGGATACTTTCTTTGTTTATGGTATTACTGATAACGTATATAAACAATATGGACTAACAGTGGACCATTTCATAGAATCATAGGATCTTAGAACTGCTAGGAACCTTAGAAATTATTAGTCTGATGATGCCTCTGTTTTACAGATAAGGAAATTGAGATACTTTCCTTGGAATAGAGTCTCATGAGGACATTTCACTTAGTCTTCTGAAAGCACTGTGAGGATTTTTAAAAATCTGAAATGTTATTTTTAATTAGGAAAGTTGTCATGCCATTTTGCATTGTCTGTGACTCTTTTTGAGCTGTAATAGATTTTAAAAGTCATTCCAATTCCATATGAAGCGATAAAGATTGAAATATCCCATTTCACTTTGGGACATCCGAAATTGCTAGAATACTTTTCCTTATAATACACTAAAAACCTGGCTAGGTATAATTTCCAAAAATCGATCCTACTTTTGCACTCCGAATGAAGCAAAACAATCCTGCTTCTTCTTCAACTGTTCTTCATGGTCCAGAGGAACTAATCAGCAGCCATCCAGGAATCAGCGGGCAACAATTTGTCTCCAAATCAGCTTTTAGAAGTGATATTGAACCAAACCTTGTTTAAAATAATTTAAAGGATTTATTACACAAAGAAAAAAACTCTATACTGATATTTGAAATTCATGTTAGTCATTTGTATAAACATGTGACTATGGCCATTATTACTTTCTTGTTTCATTCATTACTGAGAAGGGAAGGCGAACAAAGGAAAGGCTAGGGCATCAGCAATGGAGACTAGGGGGTTTTTGTTTGTTTGTTTGTTTGTTTGTTTTTTTCAGAATTTACCTTGAATATTTCTCTATCTAGAGACTGTGTGCTCACTCTAAAATAGACCTTCCATCATTAAGGTCTAAATCGACTCAAGTCAAGTGATGGAAAGAACAAGTATCTCACAGGGTCATTTTCCTGAAAGTGATTATATAGAGAGTAGGGAAATGAACCCCTAAATGACATAATGAGGAAGGAACTGGTCCTCCTCTTTTTCAGCTTCTTCTACACAGGAGAAAAGATCTTTTAAAAACATGGGAAAACACAGTAATCAACTTTTCAGTATTTCATATTCTGTAAGCATTCAGTAGTAATTATGTAGCCCAAAATACATTTCTTATCATATAGGAAACCAAGAAGCCTCATTCCAGAAGGTGCCAGGAGGATATAGGCAAACATTACCAATGTAGAAAAATACATATTTACAATGAACAGATTGACATTACCTATCTTAACGCGTCTTCCAACTTAAGTTCCACTTCCTACCAACTCTGCTTTCCACACATAGCTATTTTACCTGTTATATCACAAGGTCTATACTATCTCCTGACTATCTATCTTTAGAGGAAATAGGGGCTCCATCTTGTTAGATTTTCAGAGGGATGATCTCCCTTTATTTGGTTTATTTGGTCTCTTAGTCTTCAAGAGGCCATCTGAAAAGGGTTATACACCGCCTAAGAACTTAGATCACCTTACTGACTTTTTCTGTCTTCCAGTCTTAGTTAATGCATATATCTTTTCCTTAATTATAAATTAGTATGTATGGTTATTTTATGTTCAGTTTTTTCATATGACATTTCATATGAAATTTCTATCCCTCAACATAGTCATATACTTCTATTTAATTAACCTGTCACATTACTTTAGATTATTTTACCCATCTCCTTTTGTAAACCATTGGGGTCATTTCCAGTTTTTGTTTTCTTTATATGTAACGCTGCTGTGAAAATCTCTGTAGGATGTTTTTCTTTTTCATTATGTATTTTTTATGTGGTCACAAAGTAAACTTACTGTCTTAGACTCATTACACATTACAAGATTGTTTTACATGAAGATTAAATCAATTTATAATGTCACCAACAATGTACAAGCATACCTATTTCACCATGCACCCAAGTACATTAGAGTCTATAATTTTATTTTTGCTTCTTTGCAAAAGTATGAAAAAGTACTAGGAATGTAAGAACAAAATATAAAGTCACTGGTGGAGAAAAACACACAATTTAAAATAAACAAACACCCAGTAGCCATCTAGATGAGTTTTCTCCTTCTTAGGTCCACTTCCTACTGCTCTGCTTCCTACATTTCAACTTTTGCTTGTTATTGCAACCAGTGGACCAGTAGCATCTTTAGAGGAAATAGGAACTCCATCTAATTACATAACTTACAAAGGGCATTTTACTCAGTCTCTTAAAGAGTTGCCTGGAAAACGTTGAATATCCCTAAGCTAGTCTTGAATCCCCTCACTTGAAATCCCCTTCCCAGGCCTGCTTAGAAAGAGTAGGAAATACCTTACCTTGCTCTTGCTAAAGCATAAGCTTCAGCAGGCCCTAGGGATATTTAGTATCCCAGAAACCTTATGTGGTGGCTTCCTGTGAAATTTACCTAATGAGGTTATTAGTAGAGAATGAACATGCTTTCATAATTGGTATTCTACAGTGGATATAAAAACAAACAACCTTGAAAGACTTAACTCTAATCAACCATTGACCAACTATTCCTGAGGTGCCATGATGAAACATGTTCCCCACCTTCTAAAGAAGAGAGACGATAAACTCATATGCATATGATAAATGCATATTTATTCATAATTTTTTAATATGGCTAGTGTGGATTAGTTTTGCTTGATAATACATATATGTTACTAGGCTTTTATTTTTATTTTTTCCCTAGTGAGTGAGTAAGAGTGAAAAGGAGAGAAAACAGATTTTTGTTTATTGAAAAACAATTAAGAAAAATATTCTAAAATGAATGGACCATACACATCCTTAGCAATACAGTTTTAAAATTGATTGAAATATGATCCATCTGGAGGACCTCACTATCCACAAGGTATCCCCCTTTTTTCTTTAAAAAAATTTTTTTTAATGAAAAGCCATTTTTATTTTCTCTTCTCCTAGTTGAACAACAATTTAAAATAACAAAAGACCTTGTAACAAATATGCATGGTAAGATACTTTTGTATTTATTATTTATTGATTATGAAAAAGCATTTGATTCATTAAACCAAAATGCTACATTAATGACTCTCCTGAGGAGCCTCCCATGCATATACCATATTATTAAAGATTCCTTGAAAGAAATAATAACCAGAATAACCTCCTTCATTGACTCTGATCATAAATATTAGGTAAAGCATAAAACAGAAAAATGTATGATTGACAAAGATTTTCACCACTTTATATGTGCAAGAGATCCAATATATTGAAGAGGTATTCCTTCAGACTCAAGATATAGAAAGAGACATATAACTTTAGACATGGCCATTATGGAATTTATTTTTATTTCTGGTTCATGTTTGTTAAAAGATGTTTTTAAATTTTTGTTCAATTTGGGAGGATCGGGAAGAAAAAAATGAAAATACTTATTAATTTAAAAAAATTTGTTAAAGAAAAAGCAGAAGTTTTTATGGTTAGTGATAGATGTTTCATTAAACCCCAGAACATTACAGAACCTGTAAGAACGATCTATAACTCAGATGTTTGGCTTGACTCTCCACATGGGAAAAACCAAACAGATAAAGAATGCCTATTGCCAAGCAGCTGGCTATGTAACATAGAGAGTCGATAAGTATGTCTACATGAAACAGATATTACAAATGAGTACTATAGTGGATAGTAAGTTGGGCCCAGAATTGAACATGAAAAGAATAATGGAAATCTCAGAGCTTCTTTAATGACTCAAAATTTCTCCAGAGACAAAAAACTATCTAAAAATAAATTTAACTGGTATTGCTATATGGTTGTAAAACAAGAATTCCAGCAATTACATAAGAATTGAAAATTACTATCACACAGAGGGCAATAAAGTTCATGATGGGTGTCATCACTCTGCAGTGTATAACCACCAAGGAACTTTGAAGAACAAAAGCAAAAGATATCATTAAGAAATTGTATGATAAGAGGCAGAGTCAAGATGGCAGAGTAGAAAGATGCACATATTCTAGCTCTTCTCCCACAGCCCATAAAATACCTGTAAAGAAAGACTTTCAACAAATTCTAGAGCAGCAGAAGCCACAGAACAATGGAGTGGAGGAGATTTCCAGATCAGGGTGACCTGGAAGGCCAGCGAGAAAGGTCTGTCACATCAGATGAGGAGTGGAGCCCAGCCCAGCCTTGCCACATGACACTGGGAGGAGCAGGATCAGAGCAGTCTTCAGGGACCCAATCCCCAGCAGCAGCAGCAGTTCACAGATCCCTTAACCAACAGGCACCAAAAGTCAGTGAGAGGGCTTTTTCAACCAGAGAGACAAGGGAGAAGGATCCTTCCTCGGCCCCAGGCAGCAGCAGCAGCAGGCAGAAGCAGCCAGGGTCCATTGTTGGAGCAGCTCAGCTTAAAGCCCCTGGAGGAATGGAGCAGCTGATCTGAATCTCAGCCCTGAGCATGGTCCTGGAGTGTGGCAGAACTGGAGGTCCCTGAGGAGTAAACTCCTCTCCCTTGATTGTGCCACCTTGGAGTAACTGAGAATTAAAAGGTCCTAGAGTATACCCTACTCTTGACAAAGGACCCAAAAATCAAGTAACTGGTTGGGAAAATGCCCCCAAAAGGGGAAAAACATAATACTAGAGAAGGTTACTTTCTTGGCGAACAGGTATTCTCTTCCATCCTTTCAGATGAGGAAGAACAATGCTTACCATCAGGGAAAGACATAAAAGTCAAGGCTTCTGCATCCAAAACCTCCAAAATAAATATGCAATGGTCCCAGGCCATGGAAGAGCTCAAAAAGGATTTTGAAAATCAAGTAAGAGAGGTGGAGGAAGAATTGGGAGGAGAAATGAGAGCGATGCAAGAAAATCATGAAAAGCAAGTCAACAGCTTGCTAATGGAGCCCCCAAAAAAATGCTGAAGAAAATAATAGCTTTAGAAATAGACTAACTCAAATGGCAAGTGCGATCCAAAAAGCCAGTGAGGAGAAGAGTGCTTTGAAAAGCAGAATTGGCCAAATTGAAAAGGAGGTTCAAAAGCTCACTGAAGAAAATAGTTCTTTAAAAATCAGAATGGAGCAGATGGAAGCTAGTGACTTTATTAGAAACCAAGAAATTATGAAACAAAACCGAAAGAATGAAAAAAAAAGAAGACAGTGTGAAACATCTCATTGGAAAAATAACTGACCCAGGAGAAAAAATTTAAAAATTATGGGACTACCTGAAAGCCATGATCAAAAAAAGAGCCTAGACATCATCTTTCATGAAGTTATCAAGGAGAACTGCCCTGATATTCTAGAATCAGAGGACAAAATAAATATTGAAAGAATCCACTGATCACCTCCTGAAAGAGATCCAAAAAGAGAATCTCCCAGGAATATTGTAGCCAAATTCCAAAGTTCCCAGGTCAAAGAGAAAATATTACAATTAGCTAGAAAGAAACAATTCAAGTCCTGTGAAAATACAATCTGGATAACAGAAGGTCCAGCAGCTTCTACATTAAGGAATTGAAGGGCTGGCATATGATATTCCAGAAGTCAAAGGAACTAGGATTAAAACCAAGAATCACCTACCCAGAAAAACTGAGTATAGTATTTCAGGGGAAAAAGTGGTAATTCAATGAAATAGAGGACTTTCAAACATTATTGATGAAAAGACCAGAGCTGAAAAGAAAATATGACTTTCAAACATAGGAATCAAGAGAAGCATGAAAAGGTAAACAGGAAGGAGAAATCACAAGGAACTTACTAAAGTTGAACTATTTACATTCCTACATGGAAAGATAATATTTTATAACTCTGGAAACTTTTCTCAGTATCTGGGTAGTTGGAGGGCTTATATGCACGCACGCACACACATACACACACTCAGAGAACACAGGATGAGTTGAATGAGAAGAGAAACAAAATGGGTGAGAGAGGAACATATTGGGAGTAGAAAGGGAGGAATGGAATGGGGCAAATTATCTCATAGAAGAGGCAAGAAGAAGCTTTTCCAATGAAGGGGAAAAAGAGAGAGGTGAGAGGGAAAAAGTGAAGCTTACTCTCATCACATTTGGCTCAAGGAGGGAATAGCATGCACAATCAATTTGGTATGAAAACCTCTTACACTACAGGAAAGTAGGGGAGAAGGGGATAAGCCAAGTGGGGGGGATGATGGGAGCACAAATGGAAGGAGGGAGAAATCTGAAGTCAACACTCTTGGGGAGGGACAAGGTCAAAAGAGAGAATATAAGAAATGGGGGGCAGGATAGGATGGAGGGAAATATAGTTAGTCTTATACAACATGATTATTATGGAAGTCATTTGTAAAACTACACATATATAGCCTGTATTGAATTGCTTGCCTCCTCAGTGGGGATGGGGGGAAGGAGAAAGAAAGAGAAGTTGAAACTCAAAGTTTTAAGAACAAATGTAGAGAATTGGTTTTGCGTACAACTGGGAAATAAGAAATACAGGTAATGGAGTGTAGAAATTTATCTTGCCCACAGGACAAGAGAGAAGATGGGGATAAGGAAAGGGAGAGATCTTAAAAGGGAGGGCCTGTTGTTGGAAGGGACAATCAGAATGCAAGTCATTTTGGAGTGAAGGGAGGGGAGAGATGGGGAAAAAATTTGGAATTCAAAATTTTGTGGAAATGAATGTTGAAAACTTAAAATAAGTTTTTAAAAAATTGTATGATAGAAAAATGAAATATATCTCATGCCACCAGTGATGACAGATGGACAGCCTAGATGGCTCCACTGGTGTATTCACAGTGTCAGGAAAAAACAAGGAAGGCCACCACTATGTGACATAGAATGAACAGGCATGATGGGCTGGTACCAAATCTTTGGAAAGAACATCCAAGTCAATAGAATCACAAATCCATTTTTTTCCTTTTGTTCCAAAATTACAAATGATTCCAAGAGCCATAGGCCACATTAAGCTTACTCAGCACCTACTCTACCAGGTATAGGGATTAAGTAAAGATTCTTTACTTCTTGGGAAGAGGAGGTGTTTGTATGGGGAGAAGATGGAAAAGACATGAGATAGATGGAGTCATTTTCTCCTCAAAAATTTCGTAAATATACACACATAATCTTATAATGCATAAACATACACATATATATGAGAAAATATACTTCAAGTGAGATGAAGTTTTTATGTACTATATTTCTATCAAATCAGAAAAACTATGTTTATTTTCATGCTATCAAGTTTAACACATGGGCCGTGTGACCACAGAACAATTCAATCATTTCACTTCTTGATCTTGCATCTCTATATTAGTAAACTAAGAACAAATATGCATTTTTTATCTCAAACAATGAGAAAGTTTTAAGCAATTTTGAGTTTTCCGATAAAGGTACGATATACAGATATAAAAGAATTTATGTTAATTTCCTGTGGTTGATTCAAGAAAGGACATTTCTAAATTGAACTGATTAAAATAAGTATTCCACAAGACTACAGAGGTAGCAACATTCCAAAATAAAAGTTTATCCCAAAGATTACAGAGCCCACTAACATATTGTTTGCAACATAAAATTGGGAATACCTTCATATTATTATTCTAGGTATGAGTTTATTTTATTCTTTTTTTTCTTATAATAATTAAATGGATTTCATTTCCTGCCAGGCTTGCTGGCTTGCAGTGTCACTCTTGACTCTTCACTCATCCATTCTGCACATACAGTCTGTTGCCAAGTCTTTTCTCTACCTTCACAACATCTCTTCTCTGATATTGCCCCCACCCTGATACAGACCCTCATCATCTCACACCTGGACTGTTTCAATAGCCTTCCGGTTAGTCTTCCTTCCCGTGAGTCTCTTACCACTTCCAGTCTGTCATCCATTTGACTGCCAAAATTACTCCTCTACTCAGTTAACTCCACCTCCTTAACACCTTCAGTATGCAGTATGAAATCTTCTGTTAAGCTCTTAAAGCCTTTTACAACCTGATGCCCTTGCAACCTTTCCAATCTTCTTACATTTTACTTTCCCCAAAAAAACTCTTGGTGACATCAGCCTTCTTATGGTGCTTTGCACATAATATTCCATCTCCTGACTCAGTTCTTTTTCACTGGTTCTCCCCATACCTTGAATGTTCTCCTGCCTTACCTTCACTGCCTAGCCCTTCCTGGCTTCCTTCAGGACTCAATTTAAATTCTGTATTCTGAACCTTTTGCTCTCTGCCCCCTTCTCTCCTTCCCTCCCCCACCCCACCCCACCCCACCGCCTTTACTATAGGATTGACTCCTATTGGTTCTGTATATATCCAGTAGGCACATTGCATATTGTCTTCCCTTGCTAAAATGTGTGCTCCTTGATGGCAGGGACTGGTTTTGCCTCTTTATTTCCTCAGTGCCTAGTACAGTTCTGGCATATAGTAAGTGCTTAATAAATGGTTTTTGATTCATTGAATGCTGGTTGACTGATCATATGCCACTGGGAGCTTCTATTATGAATAATTTTAAGCACATATTAAATTTATCAGTAGTAACAAAACTGCCCTTCTTATCTGTATCCCATTCTGTACTCTCTGTTATGTACTTTTCTAATTAATATTTCATTTTCTTCCATCACTATTACTATATACCCAAGCCCTCCCAATTCTCCTTCCAGTAAAAGACCTCCCTTTAGAGAGCAGTGAAGTGCATGATGAGTGTCATCACTCTTTAGTATATAACCAAAGAGGAACTTTGAAGAACAAAAGCAAAAGATGTCATTAAGGAATTGTATGATAGAAAAATAAGAGAGCATAATTGAGTGATACAAACACACATGATCTATGTATAAAAATGCATCCCTCATCTTGTGCTTCTCATCTGACAGACTTCTGAAGTCATGATTGGTCATTGCGTTGATCATTTGACCTCTCTGGACCTCAGGACTTCTGGTTCTAAATCTGTAATCCTACAATCGGACTCTTTAATTCTTTCAAAGTTTTTTTATATTATTTACCTATTGTAATATGTATTCCTTTACATTATTGTCATCATTGAGTACATTATTCTCCTAGTTCAGCTCATGTCACTCTGCATTAATTCAAACAGATCTTCCTAGATTCCCTAAATCTATTCACTTTATCAGTATGTTCTTTTATAGTTTATTGAGCCATTACCCAATTGATCATCAGCCACTTGTTTTCCATGCTTTCCTACAACATAACATAGATTTTTAATATTTTTGTACACAGAGGCTTCTTTCCTCTTTCTTAGATCTCTATGGGTATAGATCTAATGTAGTCTTGCTGGGCCTAGTTTAGTCATTTTTTTAGTCCCAAATTGCTTTCTAAAATGACTGAATCAATTTACAGCTCCTCCACCGTTATTATTGTTAGTGTACTTGTGTCCCCCCCCAATAATTGTCATATTCTTTTTTTGACATCTTTGCCAATGTGATGAATGTGAAGTGAGACCTAAGAGTTACTTTAATTTGCATTTATCTAATGATTAGTAATTTGGAGCATTTTATGTGATCATTGATATTTTGAAAACTTCTTTTGAAAGCTCTCTATTCATATCCTTTTATCATTTATCTCTTGAGAAATGGTTCTTCTTCTTATATATTTGAATTATATATGTCTTGGATAGCCAGACTTGTATCAGAAAAACTTATTACAAAGATTTTTTTTTCCCCAGCTAACTGTTTTCCTCTGATTCTAACTACATTGATTTTTTTTCATGGAAAATTTCTTTATTTTATGTAATTGAAATTGTCCGTTTTATCATTTGTGATCGTAACTATTGCATATCCCTTATTTGAGCAAAACACTTCCTCTCTATCCATATTTATGAAAGATGTTCCTTTCCTGTCTCCTCTAATTTATTACATGACTTTTTATATTTAGATCACATTTGACCTAAACCTAAATTCAGTCATTTTTGTCTAATAGGGAATCACCCTAATAGAAAATGAACATAACTAGCTCAGACTGCAAGGTAGAAAATCTTAACTCAGACAGTGGATTCCCTGAAAAAATAGAATGAAGCAAACAATTCAATACCATAACAAGGAATATTAGGAAAAAGGTCAAAAGATTGAAAAAATTGAAAAAGTACGTTGTCTTCTATCCTAAACAGATGACCTAAAAAATAAGATAAGGAAAGAGAATTTAGAAGTCATTGGACTCCCTGAATAACATGACCAAACAAAAAAATCTGAAAGTCAAATTTCAAGAACTTATAAAGGAAAACTAATTAGTCTGCCTGGACCCAGAGAGGAAAGAAAATAAAAAGAACCTGGTGTTTGACTCCTAAAAGAAACCACAAACTGAAAGCACAAATATCTTAACCAAACTAGAGCTTCCATGTTAAGTACTAGTACTAATGCTATTAAATACAGGTAACCAGAAAGAAAGAGTTCAAGTACAAAGGAACCAACCACAGTCAGTATTATATAAAACTTGGCAGCAAGTGATTCAAAGAAGAGAAAATATTGGAATACATTATTCCAAAACTCAAGATAAAGGCATAAAATCAATAACAATTTACCCTACATAATTGAATATAATCCTATTGGAATTCGGAGGGGGGGGTGGTGGAGATAAATATCCCTTTAATGAAATTAAGGAATTCCAGGCATTTCTGATGAAGAGATGAGATCTGGAGACAGTCTTTGAAATGCAAACACTGGGAACAAGAGAAATCTAGAAAAGTAAATGAGTTTGAACAGTTTGAAGGCTGTACGTGATTATCACATATTTATATTTTAATAGGGACAAGAGAGGCAAGTCAACAAGCATTTATTAAATACCTACTGTGTGCCAAATTCCATGCTAAGCACTAGGAATGCAAAGAAGTACAAAAATCAAAACCATAAAACCCAGTCCCTACTCACAAGGATTCCTAATGTCCTCAAAGGTCACAGAGGGAGATGAGACAAATACAGGGTCAAGGTAAGGCTTTGCTCTGGGATTTATTTGCTTTAAAAGAAGAAAGAAATGTGAGGGGAAAGAAATTTACTGAAGAAGAGAAGGAAGAATATCATATAAATGGGGCACATGAAAAGAAGAGTATGGTGAGAAGAATGGTCATCTAATGACCTCCCTCTTTTCTGAACCATATAAATGAGGGTTCACACAGGCACAAGCTCCATGTAGAAACACTAACTAAACTCAACAAAAATATAAGCACAAAAGGGAGTATAATATAAATACAAGAGGAAACATACACAGTAGAAGAGGGAATAATTCCAAGCAAACCAAAATTTGACTTCAGAGGGTGGATCATAAAATAGTTATTCAAAAGATTAAAAAAATGTAACCACCAAAGATTGGAGTCTGAGCTAGGTAATGAAAAAGAAGGGTTAATATAAATCAGATCCTTTCTTTCTATGCCTTTTCTTCTTTATAAATAATGAAGTGGAAGATAAAGAGGAAACAGTTTAAGGAGAGCTACAGAAAGGATTAGAAGGCAGAATCTTGTTTATCAGGAACATGCTCAAAACATAAAGTTCACACTGTTGAAAGAAATTTTGACACCAGCAAAATGTATTTAAAAAGTATGGTTAAAAAGAGGTAGAAAACTTAAAGACACCATAGATAATGAAATACTGCTTGACATATTATAATACTACTATTAATTGGAACTATATTAATTAATTAAACTACTATAATAATTAACAATATACTGAGGTATAAAAATCTCATGAGCACTGATTTCATCTCTTCCTCTCTTGCTTCATTTCTTCCATCTCCTCCTGGAGTGCCAGAATTTTCTTCTTTCTTTCCTTTCTCTCTTCCCTCCTTTCCCTTTCTTTTGACATTCATTGTCATTCCTTACCATTGCACCCCCAATTGAATAATTTAAAAAAGAACAAACAAAGTCTTTATATGTGTAATACAGTAAAACAAATTCCCATATTAAGTATGTCCAAAAATATAGGACATTCTGAGGAGAGTAAGAAGTGAGTGAGTTTTTTCATCTTCAGTCATCTGCCCTCATGTTTTATCATTACACTGATCAGCATTCTAGTCTTTTAAAAAATGTTTTACTTTCTAATGTTGTTGCCCTGGTATAAATTGTTCTGCTAAGCATTAGTTCATAGATGTCTTCCCAGCTTCCTATGAAACACCAAATTTTGTTCTTTGTAATGGCACAATAATATTTCATCACATTCTTATAATTTGTTTAGCCATTCTTCAATAGGTGGGCATGCACTTACAGGTGAGAGAGCATTCCTGACATGGGGAATAGCCAATGCAAAGGTATGGAAGCAGGAGATGGTGTTTCATGTGAGAGGATAAGCAAGTAAAGGTAATTTATAGGCTATGTTGTAGGAATTAGATTATAAAAAATAAAAATTGCAGTGAAAGGCGGGGACTAGGTTGTAAAGAACTTTACATGCTGCAGAAAAGACTTTATATTTGATCTTGATAGTCTTAGGGAGCCAGTGGGTATGGAAAGAAAGAAATTACAAGATTTGCCAAGTGATTGAATTCATGGGTTGAGTAAGAGAGCAATCAGAAATGACGCAGAGGTTGCAAACCTAGGTGACCTAAAAGATAGTCATCTCTTCAATAGAGAATTTTAGAAGGAACTGGGAAGGGGGCCTGGAGGAGACAATATTCTGTAATGGATGGGTTGCATCTGAGATGCCTATAGGACACTGAGTTCAAAATGACCAACAGGCACTTGGTAATGTGGGACGGGAACTCTGGAGAGAAATAGGAGCTAAATAAATAGATCAGGGAATTAGGACCTGCATTGGGATGATAATAGAACCCACGGGAGCTGATGAGATCACTGAGTGAGAATATGGAGAGATAACTGGATAAACTGTGTATATGAATTTAATATAATGTACTTCCTGACCTGCGCCTCTTAGAATCCCTGCATTCCTTCAGTACTCAGCTCAAATGCCATCTCCCACACGTGACCTTTTCTGATTTGCCCAACTGCTAGTGGCTTTCAACCCTCCCAAAAGTTACCTTATATTTATTTTGTATTTACTTTTATGTCTACATGTTGTTTCCTCCAATATACTGTAAGTTGAGGGGAGGGATGTTTTCCCTTTTGTCTGTATCCCCGCTGCCTAGAACTGTACCTGGCACTTAGCATCTATTTAATAAAGATTTGTTGTTTGATTGAATTATTGTACCATAGGAAATTATGAAAATGGAGGATTTAGAGAAATTTGTAGTTTTGTGGAGAAGCAAGAAAATAGGTGTGATTATGTCAATGAGTCAGTCAATAAATATTAAATGCCAGGCACTGTTCAAAGTGCTAAGGATACAAAGAACAGTCCCTGCTCTCAAGGAGCTCTCAGTCTAATAGGGGAGATAACATGAAAATGACAATGTACAAACAAGCCACAGACAGTATAAATTGGAAATGATCAACAGAGGGGAGGCACCAAAATTCAGAGAGATCAGGAAAGGCTTCCTGTACACAGCAGATGAAATTTTAGCTGGGACTTGGAGGAAGGTAGGAAAACCAGGAGACAGAGATGAGGAGGGAGAGCATTCCAGGCATGGGGGTAGCCAGTGAAAGTGCATGGAGTTGGGAGATGAAGCATTTTGTTCAAAGAACAGCAAGAAGACCAATGTCACTGTTTTTCAGAGTGCACTGTGGAGTATAAGGTGTAAGACCTTATATGGTCTTATGGTTTAGGAAGACCTTTGAACACCAACCAGAGGATTTTATAGTTGATCAGGAGGTGATAGGGAGCCATTAGAGTTTATTGGGTAGAAGAGTAACATGTCCAGACCTGGAAGATCAGTTTGATGGCTGTTTAGAGGATGGACTGGAGTGAGGAGAGACTTGTAGCTGGGAGATCAAAGACCAAGCTATTGCAGTAGTATAAACATAAGGTGGGAAGGGCCCCTACATTGGTTGTGGCATTGTCAAAGAGAGAAAAGGTAGCACTTTTGAGAAATGTTGCAAAAATTAAATTAATAGATTTGATATGCAGGAGTAGGTTGCATACAACCTAGGTTGTATGCCTGAGTGACTAGGAAGATAGTGGCAGCCAGAATAGTCATGGGGAAGTTTGGAAGCGGGGGTGTTTCGGGAAGAAAGATAATGAGTTCAGTTTTGAACATGTTGAGACTAAGATTTCTGTAGCTCATCCAGTTCAAGATGTCAAATAAGCAGTTGGAGATGCAAGACTGGAGGTCAACAGAGACATTAGGGCTGGATAAGTAGATTTGAGATGATAATCAAATCTGTGAGAGCTAATGAAATCACCAAGGTAGAATGGTACAGAAGGAAAAGAGGGCCCAGGATAGAGCCACATGGGACATCCATGATTAGCAGGTGTCACCTGGCTAAATATTCAGCCAAGGCGATTGAGGAGGCAGAAGGTAGAATGAAAACCAGAAAAGACTTGTGTTCCCCTCAACAAAAATGTAAAAAGGAGATTATCAAGAAGAAATTGATCAACAGAGAGGTCAAGAAATATGGTGATTGAAAGAAAGGACCGGTAGGTTGGAAATTAAGAGATCATTGATAACTTTGAAGAGAGCAGTTTTGGTTAAATTATGAGGCTGAAAGTCAAACTATAAAAAATGACGGCAATGGGAGGAAAGGTAGTAGAGCCACCTATTGTCTTCTCAGGGAGTCTAGCCACGAAAGAGAAGACAGATAGGAGACAATGGTTAGTAGGGATGAATGGATAAGTTAAGTGAGGGTATTTTTTAGGATATTGAAGACAGTGACTGGTTTATAGGCAGTAGGGAAGCAACCAGTATACAGGGATAGATGGAAGATAAATGAGAGAGGAGGGATGATATAAGGGGCAATCTGTTGAAAAAGTCAGGATGAAATGGAATGACCTGACACAATTTTAGAATTAGAAAGGGATCTTAGTGGTCATTTAAGCTAATCCATTTCAAAAAAGAAATTGCTATTGGAACATATTTGACAAGTGGTCATCCAGACTGCTTGAAGCAATCCAGTGAGGAAAAACCCACTACTAATTGAGGGAACCTTTTATATTTATGTATATTATTAATTGTTAGGAAGTTTCTCCTGACTCAGATACTCAAATGAATCTATGATCCTATCAATTTGAATATTTCTTCCAGTGATACTTATTGAAATCTGTCCATTCATGCTAACCTCTCCTGTACTACTCTTGTCCATATCCCCCCTCAAGTTTGCTGAAGTGAGGCCATCTAACATGCTTAGGAAGGCCTTCTGTTTCTCCTAACATTGCACAGGTGCCAATTGCACACTGTCTTATCTGCCCTCCCTAGCTTTTGCCATATCAGCCCTTCTCTTCTCCCTATCATATAATTCCTTGATGACATGTTACTCCTGTTCCACAGAATTTCTCTAAAGAGTTGCCCACACCTAGCATGGTCTTCTCAATTGCTCTGTGTGTGATATTCAGTCTTTAATTTTTCAGAGACTGTTGTATTCTATGTCTCATTGCATACAGCAACACTAATGGTTACATCAAAAAAACGAGCCTTTACTTTGATGGAAAGCATTATGATTTCCTAAAGGCAACCTAGCCTATTCTTCTTTTCCTGTGCAATTCTGGGCTCAATTTATTATTCATTTGTATTCTCTGCCATTTACATACATAATTATACAGTGGGAGATATGCATATTCTAATCTGAGCAGTAGACAATAAACAGTCTTATAGAATAGCCTGCTTTGGGTCAAACACTGTGCTAAGGACTCTCAAAGAACTGAAATATTCTTATCCAACTGAAATTTACTTTTCAACACTTTCCACCTATTGCTCTTGTGTTTGCCATCCAGTCCCAAACAGAACAAGTCTAATCCCCTTCCACATAAATGCTTGAAGACATGTGTCTGATTGAATCTTCTCTTCTCCAGACTAACTATTCCTACTTTTAAAAACCAGTTTCCATATGTCATGGAATCAAAATCCTTTACCTTGGTCCTGATTGCCTCCTTACAGACACTCCACAACTTGTAAGTATCCTTCCTAAATTGTGGTTCCTAGAATGGAATACAATACTCCATATGTGATGTGAGGAAAGCAGAATACAGAATAACTATCTTCTTATTCCGGGAATCTCTTCTCCTAGTATGGCCAATATCTTAATTTTTTTTTTTGGTTTCTATATATATTTAGCTTTAAAGCCCACAAAAATCCCCAGTCTTTTTTCTGAAAAACTGCTAACAGTGTTCTAGGCTTTCAAAATCTTTTTTGGATCCTGACTGGCATCCATTGTATTAAGCTATCCCTCCCAAGTTTGTGTCATCTTCACAAACTTTGACAATTATACCAACCAATTATAGCTTTATCCAGGTCATTCATAAAGTTGCTACAAGGCCAATTACAAGGGCAGAAATGGGGATTTTTGTGGGTTCTAAGCTTAAGGTGGCAGTGTGATATAGAACAGTCCATTAGAAACCATCAACAATTGCCATACTCTTTCCACCCATTTATACAGTTATAAATCCATTATACTCTTGTCTAGCCCATATCTTTCCAATTTCTCCAAGAGACTTTATTAAATTCTTTTCTGAAATCTAGATAAATTATGTCTATATCCTTCCTTCAATCTGTAAATTAATTAACCATGTCAGAAAAGGAAATAAGATTAGCCAGGCTTAACCTGTACTTATTAAAGTTATGTTGAGTTTTTCATTATAATTACCACTCTCTTATCTAGCTGTTCACTAATCATTTCTTTAGTGACCCATTCTAGATTTTTCCCAGGAATTGAGGTCACATTCACCAGCCTATAGTTTTCAGACTCTTTTCCCTTTTGTGAAAACTGGGACATTACTGACCCTTCTGCAGTCCTCCACTACTTATGTTTGTCACTGTCCTTCACACATCACTGACAGCGGCCCAGCATAAATGGTCTGGTTCTTTTGGTCCTCATGGAGGATGTAGCTCATCTGGACCAGGTGACTTGTATTCATCCTGGACAGGTAAGTAACACTCTTCTTACTCATCTTGGATATCACCTCCCCATTAGCCAGTTTAATTTTGTTCTTTCTCATCCAAAGATCATTCTCTGTGGCAGAGGAAGCAGAAGCCAAGGTTGGCCCCCCTTCTCTGTGCTGTCAGTTATCATTGACACTGGGCTGTGGTACCTTTTTTTTTTTTTTTTTTGGATTCTCTGCTTTCTCCCAATATAGCTTTAAAAAAACCTTCTTTTAACCAAAAGAGGCTGTCCTTAGATTTCTTCACAAGTCTCAGGTCATTCAGAGTTATAATAGGCCTGACAATAGTCTTAAATGACATGCATTTGTATTTTTTAAGCTACTTATTCCTGCTTCTATCATTTCTTCTCATATCTTTTTTTATCTAAATTGGATTGTGAGTTCTTAGTGCATACAAACCTGTCTCTTCAGACCACTCTTGTCTTTACTTTCCAACTGGATTGTTTTCTCTGGGTCTTTAGGATTCTGTTTTTGAGATGTTCTCATCCCTTTTGGGTTTATTTCCCCTGTCCATGGAATCTTACCTGGCCTTCCTTTCACCTGGACACTCCAGGGTGGTAGAACTGTTTATTATCATGGAGTCTTGTAATTATGCAGCTGTAAACCAGGTGACTTGACTTCCAGTGAAATCAATTTGTCAGCATTTTCTCCATATAGAATCAGCTCACACAAGCTAAACTTGGTCCCAGACTACCATGACTTATATTGGAGAAGCAAATAAATATTTCCTTCACCAATTTGTTCTCCTAGCTGCAGTCCATGAGCTACCCATTTGTCCAGCTGTCCTAGCTTCTAGCTACAGAACCAGAAATTTAGGAGTAAAGACCAAGCCTTAGAAAGATGTAGCCAAGCCCTGAGCCAGGGCCAGTACATGGCTACTGCTACTGGACTGGAAATGTTTGGATGAGTCTTTAGGCCATTTGGAAATGTTAATCAATCTGGAAAATTCCCAGAGGTCTTAGGTTGCCAACCCATACAATAGGAAATACTGGAGTTGAGTTCGTAGGGTAAATCCAACAACTACCTGCACCTGTTCCCTCACTCAGACACATGACAAGGGATCTGAATAGCCCAGGCCACTATCCCTAGTGAGCTTTCTGATCTCAAGCTCTCTCTCCCTTTCACTGTTACTTCATTTAGAATTCCCCTTATATGGTGGCTAAATCAGCTGTTCTTTTTGACCTCCAACTGCAAAATGGATTCTGTCCATGTATTAACTTGAACCCATTAATCAGTTTCTTGTGATAAGTGTTCAATTACAAGACATTGGATTGATTTTCCTAAAGCACAAGTCTGACCATTTCATTCCTGTTCTCAGTAAAATGCAGTGGCTCCCTTTTATTTCTAGGATCAAATATAACTCACTGTTTGGCATTTAAAGATCTTCAAAACTTGGACACTTCCTTTTTTAACGTATCACTTAGCTGCGTGGCCTCTGTGGTCCAGCCATAATGACTTCCTTAATGTACCTCATATATAATGCTCTGTCTTTTTCACTGTCTACCTTGTGCTTAGAATGTTCTCTCTCACTTTCATCGTTTAGAATTCTTAGCTTTCCCTGAAGACTTTTCTCAACCACTTATCTTCTACAGGAAGTCTTTCCTTCTAATTTTACTGTTACCTGTTTTGTATTTTTGCTTTTTCTTGTAGTGAGTGCCCTGTCCTTTGCACAGTGCTTAGCATATACTTAGTTAATTGATCCTTTGTTGTTGAAAATTACCCATCCCCACCAAATCCCTGGGAGGAGACCCACATGCTTTATTTTTTTTTAAATTTCAGTTAACGAAAATCCATCTTCTCTCCTTCCCACTTCTCACCGCCCACCATTAAAAAAGAAAGACAAAAGCTTTGTAACTAATGTACATAGGTCAAGCTAAGCAAATTTTTCCATTAGGTTTGTCCAAAATAATGTCCCCATATGCACTTTTCAGCATATCACCTCTCTGTCAGGGAGAACCTCCTGGTACAGTCATGTTTTCTCAAAATGCCTCAGGAGCTTAGTTATATTCTCTGCTATAGGCAGTTCCATACAGTTAGACAAGACAAACTACCAAAAGCCTGGCAACTCTCATATATTATTGTTAATAAAAGTTGCATTGCATAAAATATTCCTCATTTGTATTATTACTTCCTGTGTTTTTTAACTTAAGTACCTGCTTAGATTAGAGAACTTTCTCCATGACAGTTATTTCCAAAAAGCAACTCTAGGCTGTTGCTTTCTTTCTTGGATGTTTTTTTCATGTGGTTCAGCACCTTAGCCACTTGTTTGAGCCAATTGGTATTCTCTCCCAAGAAGAAATGAACAGCGCTTTGTTGGTCATGGTTCCAAGTGCATATAGGAACTAAAAATATATGGAAAAAGTAAATAACTGGTCTTATTGTTCATTGTAGTATGACTGCAAATCTCATTATCCAGGATCCTAATGTAGTGTTGGTTTATTCAGTGGTAACTAATCCTAATGAGTCTAGATCACAGAATCTCAGAACTAGAAGAGCTCTCAAAAACCCCATTCTACCTCTTCCCCATCTTCTATAGGAAAAAAAAAACCACAGAAAACAAAAGTATTTTAAATTAGCTTCTCTGACTACTCATTAGTCCCAAATGCATGTCATTTTCCTGTATTTGTCCACTTAATATAGTGCTGTATATATAGCTTTAATTTATAACATTTCCTAGACTTCTGCATATATTCAAGATACTGATTTTTTTTTAAAAAAGCTTATTCTTTAATAGTACTGTACAACTACAAAGTGCTTTCATGTGTGTCATCTCATGTGAGGTGAGATAAAATAGTACAAGTATTATTCGCTCCATTTTATAGTTTGAAAAATTGAGGTGTCAGAGGTTCTAAATGTAAGAGCCTACATATAAAATCAGGTCTTCTGACTCCAAGTCAAATGTCCCTTCTACTGTACTGTGCTGCTCCTCTCCTTATAACCCATTTTGTCTTGCCTACCAGTTCATAGCCTCAAGGCACCTCTGATTTCATGTTAAGGGCATGTGAAGCTTTCGCTCCCTGGAATAATTCAGACCAACCCCCAAACATGACTGTCTCCGCATCTCCTTAACTCAGCTACAGATTGGTAGTTATTGAGACATTCTCTTTGGTCCAGCATACATACCACATCAGTCTGTGTCTGGGGAATATGCTGGGGAAAGGAACAAACCATTCCTCATCAGCAATTACAAAGAAGTCCTTTATTGTTAGCTGTACCATCTGTTTTCCTGGTTTCTACCACCATATCCTGTATGCATAGCCAGGATGGAGGCGGTTGGGCTAGAGGAAAGAGATTAACACACCTTTCAAAAGGCCTTGGGTGCCAGTACTGCTGCACCAGTGGTGGAAATCTGCAATAGCAGCAACACTATGTAAGGGGAGCCTCCCAGAACTCAGTAATCTTCAGTCAAGGGATAATATTTAGAAAATGCTTCCAGTAGGGAGAAGAAAGCAAGAGAAACTGAGACTTAGTACAGCCTGCTAAGTAGAAGGATCAGCACTTCATTTATGAAATGTATAAGTGTTGTTTAAACTAAAAAGGCTCATGGAGGCCACTGATTGGCATAAATGTCTAGGATCAGGAGTCAGGAAGACCTGAGTTTGAATCCTGCTTCAGATACGTACTAGTTGTGTTTCCTGAGCAAGTCACTTAACTTTTTTGTATCTCAGTTTCCTCATTTGTAAAGTGGAAGTATTAATAATTCCTACCTGATAAGAGTCATTGTGAGGATTAATCGAGTTCTTTGGAATTCTTAAAGCACTATGTAGTATTATTTTTATTATGGGATAAATTTACTAGTACCAAAAATATACCACAAAACCAGAGCTGTTGAATTTCATTGTACCCATGGCAGATTTGGAAGGAGCCATATTATTGCCAAGTCCTAAAGGGTCTTCTCCTTGAGTCACAAAATGGCACTTTTGTATTGGAAATAAAGCTCAGTGATATAGCTTGCTGTCCCTGTTGTCCACCAGCTTCATTCTGGCAGGAGAATGTCTTTCCTTAATATTTTGGACTGCATAACTTCATTTTTTTCATTATATACAACTATATATTTGGAATATATAATCTTACATTTGCTAAGGGGAATCTTATCATTAAAATCACAATAATGCTGCATATAGAAGGATCTTTGCAATGTTTAAAACTGACCCTGATCACTGTGCCAACCTTTACAGATGGGGTCAGCAGGAAAATCCAAGTTTACAACTGTGGCCAAATGAAGACAATGGCACACATAATTGATAAATGTCCTTTGTCCAGTTTTCATTGTAGTCTAATGACTTTGAATACAGCAAAAGCGGGTGGGACCTCTCAGAGAGATAGTGTGCCTGTTAAGGAGAGTTTACAAGGTATAAGTTGAAACTGGTGGGAAAAGAATAAGAACTTAACAGAAAAATGTTAAAATGATGGAAAGCCTTCTCTTTGCTGTATGATCGCAAGTAATCTTGTTGCTCTTTTCATCAAAGAATAGCTTTGCCTTTCGGGTTCTCTCAAATTTTCTTTCTCCTTGCTCTTGCACATATACTGGTTGTCAGTCTAGCTATTTCCTTTACTCCAAGATAGTGACGTTGCATGGTGAAAGCATTTCTCTATTCGCATATAGTGTACTATATACCATTAGAATTGTATACTTGAATGCATTATAGTAACTGATTAGCTTTTTAGGCTTCGAATTTGAGAAGTTCTTACAGTAAACTTATGTGCCTTTTGATTCACTTTGGATAATACATATAAGGACGTGGGACTGGGGTTTTTTTTTTGTATGGTAACTTGGATTCTAAGCAAAAGGTTTTGATTGTGAATATAAGCTTAACTTAGGCTGGTGGTCCACCAATTAGACATGGAAAATGTGATTTTTTTTTTAATATCCTGTTTCTTCATAATATGTATGATACAAACCACGCAGTTTGCTAGCACGACTTGCAAGGAAGTCCCGAATCGATCCACAAGTTAATGCTTGTTACCAGTGTACACTCTTCACGTAGGGTTGAGGTGTGCTGTACCACTGCTCATCTGACTTTGTGTTCTTTTCCTTTAGATTAAAATATGTAAAGGTCTCAATACCGTAATGACCAAGGTAAGCCTGACCCTGCCCGCAGGTTTGCTCAGTGCACGGTGCTAACTATCTTCCAGCAGATCCACTAACCATTCTCCTTGGTCGCTCGTATTAAGCTGAAATACAGCCATCCTTCTCTTTCCCTGGCCCTCTCCCTTTCATCCTCCCTTCCCAAATGTGCATTCCAAGCAGCAGGCTGGAAACAAGTAGCCCGCACAATTCCCACCTGACTAAGTAGCGGCACTAACAGCCCTGCTGCCTGGCTGCTCTCGGACAGGCTCGCCCTGTCCCTGCATGTCTGAGCCTCAACGGAAAACGCATACTTTGTCTTTCTTCTGCCCCTGTTTGCTTCAGGCGGAATCTGACACCAACACCTGCCATACTGGAAAATGTCTTTGTTGCTCCCACTTTTGTTTGAATGGCTGCAGGGGAGCCAATGGGAGTTAAGTCCATTTACTTTTTTGTTGCCTAAGCACCATGGAATAGGATCTTGAGATGGGGCCCGATAAGAAGCGGCACGTGCTGTGCTGGCCCTTTGAGTTAGCTCAGCTTAATAAATGCCTCTCTTTCTGGGGAGGGCAGATTGCCGAGCTTGGGCGGCTGAATGGAACAGCTGGGGGAGGAAAAGGAAACAAAGGCGGGGAAGCCCGGAGTGCCATGAACCTGGAGAGTGGGGGTGCGTTTAGGACCCAGAGAGCAGGCCGGCCACACGCCAGGTGTGACCTTTGCTAGCTTCTTGGTTCTGCTTGTTTGTCTGGGCACTTTCCAAAGTCCTGATCGAATGGAAGCCGCATCCTGGCTGGATACACTCTGCTAGGCTGGGTTTAGGCAGAGGGGCTGCTGTACCAAATTAACTCCTTCAGATCCAATTCCCATATGGGGGAAGCCTTTGAAATTTAAAAAGCAAAAGTAAAACTACCTTTCTGAGGAGAAAATTAGTAGATTTATGGATGGTTCTTAACGTATCATAGCATATTGGAAAGTATGGCAGAATCAATCCATTTGTTTCTATCAGATCACATAATCATCTGGGAATGACAGTTCCACGTAGAATTTTGGTTTGTTGAAAGCACCACAAACATTGATCTTTTAAATCTGCATATTTCAGAAGAGCAGAAATTTACTGTAGAAAGCTCACCCACTTTCAGAACTAAAAGTTCTTTTTTTAGTGATGGATTAAACCCAGATTTTTTAAATTGCCCTATTTAGGGCTTCAGATTGGTCACTGAGAGGAGAAATGGGCCATAAATTTAAAATCAAGTTTGTAATCCTAAAAGCGGATTTTAAAAATCGCCCTCAGATGTTGTAAGTTTCATGCAGTTAGTTATCTGTCCGCATGTATGTGTATTTACTCCCATTTTCTTTGACCAGAATCATGAAGTGGGCTCAAGTATGTTATCTGCATAGAGTTCCAAGCTTCTCTTGCAAGAAAACGGCCAAGTCGTTAGAGTTCATGCCAGACAGCTTGCAAGTGGAATTATAATATTTGTATGAAAGCCTTTATCTTTTGTGGTTATTACTTGCTCATTCTGCAGCTGCTGTCTCCCTATCAATCAAGACGATTTAGTGGGAGCTTCAAGGTTGATTGCATAGTTAAGGACTTGCCAGAAGAAAGTTTTTAACTGATGGAATGTCCAAACTCTAAAGGCTCATGGAATGCTGTGGGTGATTCTAGGTGCTGAGGTGTGGCTTAGCTTTTTTACGGACACGCTTTTTGCCTGTTTGAACTGTACAGCTTCTCGTAAGCACAGGAGCCCTATTGTTAAAGAGCTTGCATGAATATTGCTTGAGCTTGCCCAGTTGGCAAAATTTGTATTATTTTGACCATCTGCCATTCTGCTTAGCTGTAGGAACGCGAGCTACCCTCCTGCTTTCTCCCTGGGGAAAAAAATCAGAATGTTTCTCCTCCTAATTCAGAACTAACAAAAGTCTACTTTTTCTGTTAACTTCTTTAAACACCAACACATATTTTCATTGATTTGCAAGAGAATATTCTTCCTTTTTCTTTCCCTACCTATATCCTCTCTCTAAAATATACATCTGGTAAGTGAAAAATAATTCTAGTTTGTAATGTTAAGTTGATCATACAATTGTTTGTTAAGAATTAAATGTTTCAGGATTGAAAATTGCCTGGAATTAGCAACTGAGTCATAGCATGGTTGTTTTTTGGTTTTGTTTTTTTAGTTAAATGCTAGTACATTTCATTAGCATGCTCATTCGATGGGGAGATGCATTTTAATGATCCTTCTTTGTCCTACTATGACAAAGTATGGCTCCCTGTCTTTGTCATAGGCAGCCTGATTTTAAAGGCAAAACTAGTGGGAGGGAAACAGCTCTCATTCTGTGTGCTTTACCAACTTTACTGAATGTCTGAGTTTGGCCCAGAAGAAATAAGAGAAAACACAGGTCTCTCTGAGGTTACAACCCTTTAAACTATTGATTTTCAGTACACACCAAGGAAGTTGCTACCAGTGATCTCAGATTACTCCATGTGTACTGGGGATTGTTGGAAGAACTGATTTTGAGACTGCCTGCTTAGTGGCAGACCAATGGAAAGATACAGACTATGCATGAAATAGCCTCTATGATATGGCCTGAATCAAATGAATCTGAAACACTAACTGCTGAAAAGCAAAACCCCTGAAGAGAAGCCATGTTAATAAGACCATAGAAGTATAGCTCTTGAACGTTTTCCTTATGGGGAATCCTGGGCTGTAACCAAAGTGAGGCTGATGAAATGGCCTTCTCGCTGACTGAATTGTCCTGGGCAAGGCCAGCCTACAGCAGCAACAACCTCCCTCTATTGCAGGAGACATTCTTGTATTCCTTGGAGTGTGATTAGAAGTGTCCTGGGAGAAGCTGAGAGCTGCAGATGGGCAGGTTTTAAGTTTATTCATTTTATCCAGAGGTAAATGGCTATATCCGCTTTGTGTTCTGGTTCAAACCAGTTATTTAATTCTGACCTCTAGTCATTGCCACCTTGGGGAAATAATTGAGTTGTAACCTATTGTGTCAGATATCAATGTGTAAATATTTGTAGATGCCATGGGCACTATCAGGGATTCACTAAGCTTTGCATAAGTTCCTAGAGGCTCTTTGGAGTACCAGTAGAATATGAGGCTCTGCAGTTACTGCCGCCATCAGGTAGCATGGAATTTAGAGCTGGCATGGGGCATTAGAAATCATCTAATCTAATATCCTCATTTTGTTTAAGGGAAAACTGAGGCACAGAGATTCCAAGTTACCTGCCTGGTGTCACACAAGTAACAAATTGGATTTGACTTGTCCTCTTGTATCAGAGTTACTAGGGTTTCCACTCTACATACCTGCCATACATCTAAACACTTAACGAAGATCAAGGGTAAAGAAAATACTAATGTGCTTGATGCCCGTTTGAATGAGAAGCTGGCTAGAGCCACCTTACCACTGAGCTGAGCTTACAGTCTCCTTTCCCATCAACCTAACCTTTCTTCATTTGGACCATTGAAGAAAAGAAGCCTTTAACTCTACTTTCTTTTGTCCTGTCTCTGCTTCCTTTGCAGATAGTCTCACCACCAGTGTGAGTGCTGACCTTCCTGTTTCTGTTGGAGGAGAGTTGTCTGGCCAAACATCTCCATCACTAACCCGTGCCCCGAAGCTCAAAAGCTCCGGGAAACTTCGTCGTTCTGCTAGTGCCCTCAGCAAATCTTCAAATTAAAGTACATTAGAAACTAAATCAGTTCAAAGAAGATGTTTGAACTGACTCAGAATAGTCTATATCAATGATTATCTGAACTTCACAGGATGATTTTGTGCTGTAAGATCACAGTTCCTTCCAAAGAAGAAAAGCTCACCTCTAAACACGTTTCACTTCACTCTCCCGTGTGCATTGTTTGTGACTAGAGTAGGAACAAGTACATGGCTTTTGATGTGTATCACAGGTAACAGGTCGTGTGGAACTCAAGTATTTTTCCTTATTTAGAGGCAGAAGCACAATTGTCATAGGAAGATACAAAACAGGTATTGAAACAGATTGTTTATAAAATTGTCTTTGGTTGAATTGATTTTATTAATATTCACTCTGATCTTAGGATTTGTGTTTTAGTTTAAAAAAAACTTTCATCATCTTAGAAACTGGCTTTCCCCAAAGGCTTTTCCTCATGGCCTGGAAGTGATTTCACTTCGTTTCGATTCACTCGTTTCACTACCTAGTCAGATATCAGGATGTAATTTTCTATCAGGTATCCACTAGCACTGGATAAGTTTTAATGATAGTCTGTAGAGCTTCCAGGTCACTGTTGAGAAATATCACAGCACTGAAGATACAACTTTCTAGAAATACAGGTCAAATCAAATTATAACAAATCCTCATTCAGTGATAATGTTTCATATGGAAAAGGATAAACAGGGCAGTATTCACTATAACAAAAGTTGCTCAGTCGAACAGATAGTTGAAGTTTTCTAATTTGAATCTGCAACCTCTATTACTTGGCTACCATTCAAACCTTGGAACCTGTTTTCATGCAGATATTGTCATTATAACAGTAATTCACTAGGATGTGATGAGCGTTCTTGAAAGATTTGAGTTCTAACACATAGGAGAGCCTCATTTGTAGGGACGCTTTTTTCTTTATGCTCCAAATCTTAACTTGAGCATTCCTACCACCATAACTATAACTACAGAGGAATTTCATCGTATAGATTCCATTAGTTCAGCCTCTCAAGCAAGGCACAACCACATACTGAGAGCTAGCATTGTGCAAGATATTGTGCTAGATGTTAGAGATAAAAACAAAAAACATCAAGTATCTCCATAGGGCCTACTGTGTGCCCAATATGAGATGCACTCCTGCAGATAAGAGGCCAATACCACACAAGGAGAATTGCCTGGAATTAACCCAGCCTCTGAGTAGATAAACAACCATATTTTGTGGCCCCAGTCGTTACATTATTCTAATTAGCTGATGTTAGAGACCTACTTGCACTTATTAAAGCTTCCAATTGCTCTAAGACTTTTGGGACACCTGGTACATTTTCTCTTTAAGATCATCTCCAAAGTGCTTAGATCCCATTAGCCAACTTTGAAATTTCTCAAAACCCAAAAGAAGTAAACCTAGTCAGAGAAGGATGAGACAGGGAGCCAAGCATGAGCAAATCAGGACTGGCAGTTGGTGTTGTGATGAATGCTCAAGGTCACAGAACCAATCAGATCATGTGGATGATATTAACTCTTCCTCTTTTACTTTTTTCTTCTCTTCATTTCCCTTTATGTTTTCATGCAGTTGTTGTGTGAAATACCTTCCTGACACCTTTTGTTTGAGGGTTACTGTGAAGGCCTGCAGAAATGATATCTGCACAGTTAATCTATTCCTATGTCCACAGCCATTTTGATGGCACCAACTTTAGGTGGGACAGTAGAACTTACTGTGCATGGAGTCAGGTTAAAGCCCTTACTTGACTTTTAACAATGTGTGTGAGCTTAGTTAGTCAGGAGTTAGGAAAGCTCTAAGTACCCTGTAGGAAAGGTTCAGACCTTCTATTCCAGTGCTTTGTAGGCCACTGAATTGTGTCTCATAAGAAGTTTAGGAATTAGAATTCTTTTCTAGTTCCTAGAGACATGCCACCAAAAAAGTAGTATGTGTGTAATTTAAACATGGGCAGGTAGTTGGGACATTGCAAAGAGCATAAGGGAAAATTCAGTCACTTCAGATTGTTTTAGTTTTGTGAACTAGTCTATTTATGTAAGTATTCTCTGGTTATCATAGTATCAAGAATATTGCTTTTCAAGGTTTTTTTTCCTGATTATATCAGCAAATACCTCATCCCCATTTTGTTATATTTTAAATCTGCACCTGAAACAAGGGCAAATGGCCGTTTAGATTTTTATTTTTTTTAAACAGTGTGGAATAACCTGACTAATAGGCTAAGTAAACTTAGGATTTCTAAACTTGGAGCTGGCCCAGAGTTCATTGAGATAACTTCTTTAAGGAATGTATAATCATCAGGTATTATAAAGGCATGTGAAATAACTGGGTTTCTAAGAGAAGTGATGATCATGCATGTCAACATATAAGAGGGCCAACCTGAGGTCCCTTTATTCCTTAATGATTATGTTACAGAACCACAAGCTTGTGCCGATGTATTTCAGGGCTGGCGGCTGGTGTTCCCATTATAAACTGATTGTCAGAAGCTTGGGCCTAAGACACTGCAATTTGCTTCAGGATAGGCACAAGCATATTTTAGTTGATGCTTTATTTTCTGTGGCAAAAAAGGGGAGGGGCTAATTTCATCTACTATTTTTATGACCAAAAATTACAAAGAAAAAAATAGTTCTTACTAGAGATGATTTACATACTTGGTAACATTTAATCTGGAGTTTTTTGAGAAAAATAATTTTATGTACAAATGGACTATAATCATTTTTACTATCGGGGTGGAAGATGAAAATGCTCATTATCTCACTTAGAAAAGCAAATATTGCACTTTCGTAATAAATGCCTTTCAGCAAAATTGAATTGATAATCAGTCAGCACACACCTCTAGGTACCAGTGCTGACAAATCACATTAGCAGGTCAACCATCTGTGAATTAAAGTGTCCCTAATTAGACCTAAATGTGATAAGACTTGTTGGCTTTAAGACATTGTTAGGTATTCCGAGTTCTCCCTCATTGGCATGTTACTCTGATGCTCTATAGCTAAAAACTAATGTAGCAAAATCTCATAGACTGTTTTTGTTCTTAAAAATAAAAAGGGGGAGAAATGAAACACCTAAACTAGACAGAAGCAAGAAAATTCAGCCATATCAAGTGACTCACAAGTGTCTTTAAATGCACTCAGTCAGTAACACAGGACCTAGGAACTACAGGGTAAGGATAGGGTTTGTAGCCTTGGATTAGGTGGGTTGTGTTGATTGGCCAAACCCTGAGCCTTATTTTTTAAAAATCATGCATATTCTTATAGCAATGCAAATAATTTCTAGATCTTTCCTCAGGTCTAATCTATTCTTCCTCCAATGTTGAATTAGTTTTTTATCATGTTGCATAACAATTTGAGGAATACCTTAAAATTTACTGTGACTTCTCCATAATTATGTTTTTATCTCTTCTGTATGTGAAACTAAATTCCATATGGGACAAGCCATTGTTTTTAGTTACATTTAATATCTCTGTATGATATATACATTAAGTGAATGTTTTCTGTTTCCATGTCTGCAGTGTTTAGTGTGTGTGTAAATAAGGAAAGGTATTTGATAAATTCAGTGAAAATTAACTTATAGTGTGTCACCTGCTTTTGATTTTATTTTTCCTTTATTTAATTAGAACCTAACATCAAGGTTTAAATCTATAAGACTTTCCAGTCCAGCACTGCATGTCACTATTCCTTATGCAAGCTTATATAGAACCTGCCTTTGTAGGTATCTTTTTACAGCAGGACAAGTGTTGGCAAAGGCAGATCTAATCCCTGAAAACAACAGAAAGAAATTGTTCCTCTTGACTACTACAACTTGACTTTGGAGTAAAATTCTCTTTGTGATGATATAGTATGTTGATAAAGTAATTTAGAAAAGCAACAGTTGTGTGCTATATATTTAATTTATTTACTTTTTTCATTATTTGATGTGAGGAGTTAATAGTGACTATTAATCACGAATAAAACACATGTCAAATTTATACAGGGTAATGTAATTTAAATGACATTTTCCCCAATGGTGACACAAAAGATTACCTTCCAAAATTATACAAATTCAGAAGTGAATTAATTAAAATTCTCTCTCCATGAAGTATAGTGCTAAGAGCAAAATAAAAGTTGAATTCATAGAAATATTATTTGTATACAGTTTGTGCATCTATTTCTTTATGAATCAATATTCCTTTTATTCATGTATTAAAGCAAATGATATAAAAAATCCAAAAATGGTTCATTTGATCTGATACAGATGCTTTGGTACCCCAAAAATGTCAACATAGAATTGTCAACAAAAGATTTAGACATCATGTTAAATAGTCCCTTTACAGATGAAGAAACTGAGTCCCAGAGGAGTTGTTTGTCCAAGCTTATTGAAGTAGCTGAGCTAGGATTCAGACCTAAGCTTTGTAAAGCCACCTCTTAGTATTATTCCACCCTGAGATGCTGTCTGTCCACCACACACTCTAAACATTTTACACTCACTGATAAAACAGATGGCTATTATACGTTTAATTTTCATGGATTTTGCCCCTGGTATTTAAATGAAAGGTGTATAGCTTTGACATAATTTGTGTGTCATAATTCTCTCATTGATATAGTTTCATTTAGGTTAGGCATAAAATGAGAAGCATTAGAATCAAAAGTGAGGAATAACTGGCAGACCCCCAAGATATCCACACACAAAAAACCATGGTAAGGGCTCTAGCATGTTAGGTGGATAAGAAGATCAGGCAGTAAATCAGTGCTTGTGGAGGGGGAGAGCAAGGTCACAGATCTCCTTCAGATCCAAGCACTTAAATGAAGATGCAGATTTAATAATCCCTTCCTTTGAATGGACATGCACAAATGGTGGTGGTAGCATCTTGTATGGCAGATAGCAGTGCCATTCTGATAGTTTAGAAGCAGGAATGAAGTTTGGATTCAGTCAGTGAGCCTCACTTGAGGACCTGGAGGGCCACATGTGACCTCCAGACCGCAGGTTCCAGGCACCTGGAGGGAAATTACCTATCATGTCGAATTCCCTAGGGCTTCACCTAGCTGTGGTAAGTAAGGAGCAACATTAATGTGGTAAGTACCTTCAAGCAGCAAGTTGTTAGGTTATGTTCTAGAGGTCTGAAAAAGCTAGTGCTGTTTGAAAAGACGCCTGATTTATATACAACGACAACATTAGGGGGAGAAAACAAAACAAACAACTTTGAAAGACTTTAGAATTGACTAGTGCAATGATAAACCACAACTCTGGAGGACTGATATGAAACATACCACCCATCTCCTGCCAGAGAGGCAGGGGACTTAAAATGCAGAAAAAAACTTGATGCATTTTGGACATGGTCGATGTGAGAATTTGTGATAAGAGATTTTGGGTTTCTTTTAATTATTTTTTTAGAGAAAAGGAGCATAAAGTGGGAGGGAAAGACAAAAGCATGTAAAAGAAGAAGTTAAAAATTATAGTAGGGAGTTCATTTCACTAAGAACTTGGGAGGGCAAGACAAGTTGAACCACAATGAAATTTTTTTATATGATTCCAAAATACATTTGTTCATGAGCTTTAAAGTCACTCATTAAACTAAATAAGAAAGAGAATAAAAGGAGAAGTGGAAAACAAAAATAATAAAGAAGCCCCATTTTCTTTCCTGGGATTAGGTTTGGTTTAGTGAGAATTTTCCCGGTGTTCTTTGGCGAACCAGGGATATTGCTGAAAAGCATATCATATTTTTAATGTACTATTTCCCATCAGATTGTTTGATCTTAAGTTCAATAGCTTGCATAGCCCAGAATATAACATACAGCAACAGTTCTCAACCTTTGAGCCTACAGATTTGTGGGAAGCTGCCAAGTTATTTCTGAGAGTTTGTAAATCTACATTACATGGGCACAAGCATGATTAGATTGAACTTTATTTAGCTGCAACCAAATGCACAGTGGCTACTAACTAATAAAAAGTAAATATAATTTCTGTAGAGTGAACAATGTCTTACTCATATATTCATTATTTTTCAAATGTGTGTAAATATTGCTCCAATGAATGGAGTATAAATTCAATTTAAAATTTTAATAAATTCATAGAAGCTTTTTGTCATATACTACATTTTCTTAGTCAACAAATAACAATACAGTTACTATTGTACAGATAACTGTATCTTCTTTTGATGTTGAACTGCTTTATAAGATAGGGAGCTACCAGTCCACAAGACTGAGAACAGGGCCAGGAGTCAGGACAGTTCCCCAAAGGCTGTTCTTATCACTAACTCCTTAGATAATATGCTTTTATGACTTCCCATTTTCTCATTAAAACAAATAAATTCACACCTAATCCCTGATCAAAAATCTGAGGAGGAACAGGTCTGACAACCTGTCAACCCTCTGATTTCTGTTACAAGTGACTGTTTTAACACGACTGGAATGACTGTGTGCTGTAATGATTTTACTGCTCATTGTTACTGTCTCAATCACTGTGGTTTATGGTTTTAGATCCTAGGGTAACGTTCACTAATACAAGCATACCTTGGAGATATTGTGGGTTCAGTTACAGGCTGCTGCCATAAAGCAAATACCACAATAAAGTGAGCCACATGAATGTGTTTGTTTCCCAGTGCATATAAAAGTTACGTTGACACTATATCTTAGTCTATTAAGTATACAATAATATTATATCTAAAAAAATGTACATCCTTTAATTTTGAAATATTTTATTGCTAAAAATGTTAACCATCAGTCAGGGAGGCATAATCTTTACCCAGGTGGAGGGCCTTGCCCCGTGTTGATATTGCTGACTGATCAGGGTGGTGGTTGCTGACGGTTGGATTGGCTACGGCAACTTCTTAAAATTAAGAACAATGCAATTTGCCACGTTGACTCTTCCTTTCACTGGAACACTTAAGAGGCCATTGTAGAGTAGGCCTAATTTCAATATTGTTGTATCTCGGAGGAGGAGACAGTGGAACAGTCAAAATGTAGACACAACATGTATCAGTCTTATAGGTGCAGTTCATGGTTCCCTAAAGCAATGACAGTAGTAATAGCATGAAAGATCACAGATCACTATAACAATAATAAAGAGTTTGAAATATTGCAGGAATTACCAGAGTATGCCACAGAGACACAGCGTGGGTGCACACTGTTGGAAAGTAGTGCTGGTAGACTCGCTTGACTCAGGGTTACCACAAACCTTCCATTTGCAAAAAAAAAAAAAAAAAAAAAAAAAAAGCAGTATCGGTGAAGTAAGAGTGCAATACAATTTGGTATGACTGTATCTTAAACTTTCCAGATTCTTCTCCCTTTAAGAAGCTCTTAAGACTTAGAATCCATGGCTTAAAATTCCAAGAATATAGTAACGAATGTCTGTTTGCCTTGCTCCAAAGGGAGCATGTTATAGTTTATGCTTTCATCGAATAGTGATGTATAAAGAGGAGCAGCTAGGTGACACAGTGGATAGATCACTGGGTTTGGAGTCAGAAAGACCTGGGTTCAAATCCAGCCTCAGACACTTACTAGCTATGTGACCCTAGGCACGTAATTCTGTTTGCCTCAGTTTCCTCCAGTTTAAAATGAGTTAGAGAAAGAAATCGTAAACTACTCTAGTATCTTTGCCAAGAAAACCCTCAGTGAAGTCATGAAGAGTCAAACACAACTGAGCAACAATAAATGATATGTGAAGAAGGAATTCTGACCCACTGTGCTGCTGGTGACCGACCCACAAATCATCATGGTTCAGTGTTAGCAAAAATCTTCAGGAAGGTGCACAACACTGGAAAACACTTAGGCCAGAGTCACAATTTGAAATAACAAACTCTTGTTGATTCTGGAAATGCCTACCAGAGACTGTTGCTGAAAACTGTTCTGCAAAACTTAACCTTGACTTCCTTGCTTTAACTGTATGCCAGGAATTGAGAATATTTTTAAGATAGGTACTCCAGGTTTATACTAGCATTATGTAACTATTTAAGTGGATGTTAACAGGTTCTTATCTTTAGTATAGAGTCAAGATTATTTTTCCAAGACAAGGGTCACGCAGATACTAAATGTCTAAAATGAGATTTGAATTCAGGCTTTCTTGACTCCAAGTCCACCCTTCTATCAGCTGTACCACCCAGCTACCTCCACATCCTTTATGATCTCTTTGACACTTGGATACCCACTCTTCTTAGTCTGTCTGTGTGCTGATCCTCCTCCTACCTGTATAACACTCATTGGTCAATTTAGCTGGATTATCATCCATATCCCACTATAAATACATGAGTATATCCCCAGTGCCAAATAAAGCATTTTGTATTCAGTCCTGAAGACAATAGGAAGTCACTGGAGTTTATTGAGTAGGAGGGGTGGCATGAATGGGACCTGCACTTTAGGACAATCACTTGAATGAGTAGGGAGAGACTTAGGCAGACACCCTCCTCCCATCAGGTTTAGTGCAGCAAACCAGGTGTGAGGGCTTGCACCAGAGTTGTGGCAGTCAGAAGAGACAAAAGGGGTGTATTCAAGAGATGTTACAAAGGCCTTGGCAACATCTTGGATATGGGAGGACAGAGATGATGAGAAATCCAGGATGACTCCTAGGTTGTGAGCCAGAGGAGTGGGAGGATGATGTTGCCCTCTTTAGTAATAGGGAAGGTAGAAGGGGAAATGAGTTTAGGAGGAAAGATAATGAATATTTAGATTAAAATGTCTACTAAACATCCAGTTCAAGCTATCTGAAAGGCCTTTGGAGATGTGAGATAGGAGGTCTGCTGAGAGAATGGGGCAGGATGGGTAGATCTGAGAATCATCAGTATAGATATGATAATTAAATCTGTGAGAGCTAATGAGATTATCAAGTGAAATAGTGTAGAGGGAAGAAAAGAAGAGGGCCCAGGGCCTGAGAGATACCTGTGGTTAGAGGGCATGATCTGGAGGAGATTCCAGCAAAAGAGACAGAAAAAAAAAGGCTGTCAGGAGGAAAACCAGAAGAGAGTGGTATCCTGAAAACCTGGACAGCAGAGAGCATTGAGGAAGAGAGAGGTCAAGGAGAGGGAGGATTGAGAAAAAAGCTTTGCATTTGTCAACAAGAACCATTCACTAAGGACCTTGGGTCCAGCATTTGTAGTTGAATAATGAGGTAGAAAGCCAGATTGTAAGGGGTTAAGTTCTTCCTCTTCCAACTCCAGTTAAGGTTCAGTTTAAGTGGCACCTCCTCCAAAATGCCTTTCCTAATCCCCCAAGTTATTAGTGCTGCCCATCTACTTACCAGAAATTATTTTGCATTTATTAATTAATTCAAAGATTACTTCTCTTTGTACCCATTCATTACTTTATTCCCATACAGTATATGCTTCTTGAAGGTAAAGCCAGCTCTCTTTTGTTACTTTTATCCACTATACCTAGTACAGCACCTGGCCCCTAATAGACACTTAATTGTTCTGTCATCTTTTCAGTCATGTCTGACTCTTTATGACCCCATTTGGGATTTTCTTGGCGTTGTTACTAGAGTAGTTTGCTATTTCCTTCTTCAGTTCATTTTACAGGGTTAAGTGACTAGTCCATGGACTAGACAGCTAGTAAATGTCTGAGGCCAGATTTGAACTCAGGAAGATGAGTCTTCCTGACTCCTTGCCTGGCATTCTATTCATTGTGCCACCTCACTGCCCCTAATTATTGCTTGTCAAAGTTAACTGGATTGAGTGACCCCAGGGAAATAAAATTGTCCATCATCCTAAGACACCAGTGTGCTGATGCCCCTAGCATTGTGCTCATTTCAGCTATGTCTCATATAATAGCAATGAGAACTTTTCCCCCAAATTACCAGTCTTTGTCATCTTGAGCACAAATGCTTTGTTTTTAATTGCCTTTAACAAGGAGAATGAAAGCAGAAACTTCAGTCTCATAACGTATGAAACTTCTAAGAAAAGTAATATTAGATTTAGAATTACAAAACCAATATTGTACCATAATCAGTGCTTCAGTGCAATGTTAGACCTAGGCTTTGCTCAGTAAATGCATTTATAGTCAATTTGAGAGATAAGACAAAGATGGAGGTAATGATGATGTTGGGCAGCTAGGAGGCACAGGGGATAACTTGCCAGGAGGGAAATGGCTAACCACTCTAGTAGCTTTGCCAAGAAAACTCCAATTGGAGTCATGAAGAGTCAAGCATGGCTGAAATGACTGAACAGCATTAACAAAATAGTAGCATTTCTTTGCCCTTTTTTGTTTTGTGCTTAAATAGTTAAAAAAAAAATTCTAAACTGACTGTCTTCTAAATCCATTCTTCAGCTCTAATGTTTTAATCTTAGCGCTCTCTCTCGCTCTCTCTCTCTCTCTCTCTCTCTCACTCACTCACACACACACACACACAAAATGAGCTTTATTCTAAGACCCTGTCATGTTGAAATGTTTTTCTGATAATTACTGTTCATTTTTTAAAATGATGAGTCAAAGCAAATGGAAAACCTCCTCCCTTTGCATTATGATTTCTTGTTCTCCCATACTCCACAGCTGATATCGAAAACACCATTACATTCTTTTTTATCTTCAGCTAAACAACGAGTTCTTGCTATGTACCAAGCACTATGCTAGTCACTAGGGATTAAAAGAAAGAAAAAAACCCAGTTCCTACCATCAGAGATCTCACACATTAAGAGAGGTGACATGAAAATGACAAGATACATAAAGATGCACCTGGTGTAAGTGGAAGATAATCTTGTAAGGAAGAAAAAGGATAGGAAAGAAGGAGAAGACAAGGAAAGGCTTTCTGCACAAGGCAGTCTTTGAGCTGAGTCTTGAAAGAAGTCAGAGAAGGTAAGCAGCAAAGTTACAGAGGGAGGCATGGACAACTAGTACAAAGGCAGAGTTACAATATGGCGGGCTATGTTTCAGGGACTGTAAGGAGCTAAAGCAATAAAATATAAGAACACAGAAAGAGGCTAGGTTGTGAAAAGTTTTAAATGCCAGCCAAAGAATTTTACATTTGATCCTGGAAACAATAAAGAGTTCAACGGGTGACATGATCAATTTTAGGAAAATCATGGCAGTTGAATGTAGAATGAATTGGACTGAGGAGAAACCTGAAGCAGGGAGACCAATTAGAAGGTTATTACAATGGTTCAGGTAAGAGATGATGAAGGCTTGAATAAGGGTGATGGCTCTCTGAGTAGAGAAAAGGAGGTACATACAAGAGATATTGTGAAGGTAGAAATTACAAAATTTGCTGATAGGTTGGATATATGGGATGATTGTGAGTGAGGAGACAAGAATGACTGAGATTTTGAGCCTGGGTGACTGGGAAGATCATGGTGCTTTCAACAATATAGGGGGATGACTTAAGAGTAGCAATATTGAGTTCTGTTTTAGCCATGGTAAGTTTGATATGCCTATGGAACATTCAATTTTAGATGTTCAAAAGGCAATTAGTGATGTAGGTCTGGAACTCAGAAGAAAAATTAGTGCTGGATAGATGTGTAGATCTGGGGCTTGTCTTCATAGATGTGATAAGTAAACTTATAGGAGCTTAGCATGATAGCCAAGAAGAAAGAGTAAAGGACCTAGGCCAGAGCTTTGGGGGGTTGTCAGTGCATGATCTAGATAAGTATCCAGTAATGGTGTTGAGAAAGAGTGATTAGGAGAGAGAAGTTCCATGAAAAACTTAGAGAGGAGAAAATATCCAAGAAATGAGGGTGATCTACAGGGTCAGAGGCTGCAGAGAGGCCCCAAAAGGGGACTAAGAAAAGATCATTCAGTTTCACAATTAAGAGATCTTTGGTAATTTTCAATGGAATGATGACATTAGAAAGCCAGGTTGCCGGGGGCTTAGATGCACATTAGATGGGAGGAAATGGAGGCACCTATGTATATGGCTTTTTCAAGGATTTTTAGCTTGGAAATGGAGGAGAGATATAGGATGAAAGCAGGCAGGGTTAGGGTTAAGCTATGACTATTCTCAGATCACATTGTTGCATGAAATGGAAATTACCCTAAAACCTCAACTTTACCAATGGAGTCCACTGGACAAATTTCTTTTGGAGCAAAAAGTCTCTCCAGTGTAAAGAAAGAAAACTTCCCACTTTTTTGGGATCCTTCTGCTTTGTCAGAATGCTATATTGCAAGATGAGTTGAGCTGTTGTACCTTTAAAATTTAAATTATTTTTAATGTGCATTAATTATTCTCTCCAATTTGCTTCATAGGAAAGGGTTAAGTAGTTGAGATTATTTTTATTTTTTAACTACAAATCTTATTCTTAGAAGGTAACTCTGTCTTCAGAAATGATCCTTCCAAAATCACATTTTTTCCATAAATACTTAGTGACTTGTGTTATGCCACTCCGATGATAATAAGTACTTTTGATCAATATTTTCAAAGAAATGGCAGCTGGGCTAAGAGCTAACACTGGAAACTGATAAGAGCTCTCCTCCCTGATCTAGCAGAGCATTTTTAGCAATTATCTGTCAATCAGTTTCACCCAGTGAAGACTGGGCATTAATGGTATTATCTTCTACTTCCTCCAATAAAAATGTGACACCATTTTGCCATCTATAATTATGAGTCATTACTCACTCCTTGGTTGTTCTGTATCTAACAGTCATTCAAAGTAAAGTGTTGGCGCCCCTTTTCTTTCAAAAATGTTTAAAGTAAAACTCTGGATTTTTTTTTTCTAAGTGAAGATAGCAATATTTTGCTGCAGGAACTCAAATAGGAACATTTTAAAATCAAAGCAGGTATTGTAATAATCATAACAACTTCAGTGAAGGGGCGGAGCCAAGATGGCGGAGTAGAAAGACTCACCTATGCTAGGTCCGAACCCACAGCCCATAGATTTCCTGTAAAAAGAACTCCTGACAAATTCTGGAGCAGTGGAGGCCGCGCAGCAACACAGTGAAGGAGATTTCCGTTGCAGAGAGCCCTGAAAAACCGATCGCAAAGGTACCCTGGGCGGGAGCAGAGTCCTGTCCGGCCAAGCGCTCCCCTCCCCCGCCCCGGCCACTCGGCACTGAGAGGAGCCAGCAGACCCAAGCAGGCTACAGAGACCTGAATCTCCGGCAGCTGCGAAGCTCCCTCCACCCACAGACGCACAGGTCAGTGAGAGGGATGGGCTGAGAGGGGAGCGGGGGATCTCCGGGACTCGGACCCCCTGGGAGGCCGCCACTGCGGCAGAGGCAGCTACAGGCAGAGCAGGCTGGAGCTTGACTGAAGCTCCGTTACAAAAGTTCTCCGTATAAACCCCCTGAGGGAACTGAGCCTGAGAGGCGGCCCTGCCCCCACCTGAGAACCAGCAGATAAGCTCCCATTGAAGAGCAGTCAGGCCTGCCGCCAAAAGCCCTGAGGCTGGGGAACAGCATTTGAATCCCCGACCCCAAGCACTAGCGGGGCGGATCTAGGCCAGGGGGTGGAGAGGACTCTCAGAAGTCAAGTAACTGGCTGGGAAAATGCCCAGAAAAGGGAAAAAAA
>CM053769.1:218179577-218248157 GCA_028658325.1 Potorous gilbertii
CAGCATTTTTTTGGGTCTCCTTTATCATGGGACCCATTTTTCATGCTTTTCTTGCATCTCTCTCATTTCTCTTCCCAGTTTTTCCTCCACCTGTCTAACTTGATTTTCAAAATCCTTTTTGAGCTCTTCCATGGCCTGAGCCCATTGGATATCTATTTCAGATGTTTGGGATACAGAGGCCTTGACTCTTATGTCTTTACCTGATGGTAAGCAGTTTTCTTCCTGGTCAGAGAGGAAGGTTGGAATCATTTGTTCCCCAAGAAAATAACCTCCTATGGTCTTATTTTTTTTCCCTTTACTGGGCATTTTCCCAGCCAGTTACTTGACTTCTGAGATTCCTCTCCACCCCTGCCTAGATCTGCCCAGCTAGTGCTAGGGGTCTGGGATTCAAATGCTGCTCCCCAGCCTCAGGGCTTTCAGTGGCAGGTCTAGCTGCTATTCAGGGTAAGATTACATCAGGTTCTCAGGTAGGGGCAGGGCTGCCTCCCAGGCTCAGTTCCCTTGGGGGTTTGTGCAGAGACCTTCTGCAATGGAACTGCTGCCAAGTTCCTGCCTGATCCAGGAACCTCTGGCCTGCTGCCTCTGCCTCTGCCGCTGCCTCCCAAGGGGGCCCGAGTCATGGAGACCCTGCTCTCCTCTCAGCCCGTCCAGACATCTCTTTCACTGACCTGTGCGTCTGTAGGTGGAGGGAACTTCGCAGCCGCCAGAGATTCTGTCCCTGAAGCCTGCTCGGATCTGCTCACTCCTCTTTGTGCCATGTGGCCAGGGCAGGGCAGGGCTGGGCTCCGCTCCTGTCTGGTGTGCAAAGGACCTTTGGGATTGGTTTTTCAGGGCTCTCTGGAATGGAAATCTCCTTCACCCCGTTGCTGCATGGCTCTATTCTTCCAGAATTTGTTGGGAGTTATTTTTATAGATAATTATGGGCTGTGGGTTTGGAGCTAGCATATGTGAGTCTTTCTACTCTGCCATCTTGGCTCCACCCCTGATTACATACATTTTTTAAAAAACCATTTTTTGTACAAACAACAACAATGCAGCTAAAAGTAGAAAAAAAGCAAGGTGAGGGGGGGGCCGCAAATCTTTGCAGTAAACTTCTCTGAAAATAGTGTCACTTCTAAGATACATAGGGAACGGAGTCAAATTTGTAAGAATTAGATTCATTGCCTAATCAAAGGATGGGCAGTTTTCAGAGGAAGAGACACAAGTCATCAGTAGTCATATTGATTGAAGAAATGATGTAGAACACCACCAGTTAGGGTATTGAAGAGGTGGTTTTTGTTCAGGTTGGATTAGATGACTCATGAAGTTCTTTTCAATACTGAGATTCAGGGATTATGAGGTATTTCTTAGGATTGTCATCAGTCAGAATTAAAAAAGTCACTGATTATTAAAGAATAGAATGATGTAATCTGGAAAGACCCTAGTTAAACTTGTATTACTCATTACTCTGTATTACTGTGGGTAAGTTATTTGACTTTTCTGAGAGTCAGTTTGCTCATCTGTAAAATCAGAAGATTGGACTAAATAATCTCTAATTTCTAGTTCTTTTGTTTGAATTTTTAATTGTTTTTAGTTTTCAACATTCACTTTTATAAGATTTTGTGTTCCAAACTTTCTTCTCCCTCCCTCCCCTCACCTAGACAACAAGCACTCATATATGCTATGCATATATAATCATATTAAATATATTTCTACATTAATCAAGTCATAAAATAAGAATCAGAACAAAAGGGAAAAACCACAAGAAAGAAAAAAAGAGAAAATACTATGCTTCAATCTTCATTCAGACTCCATAGTTCTTTCTTTGGATGTAGCATTTTCCATTATGAGTCTTTTGGGATTTTCTTAGATCATTGCATTGCTGAGAAGAGCTAAGTCCATCATAGTTGGTGTTTACACAATGTTGATGTTACTGTGTACAATGTTCTTCTGGTTCTGCTCATTTCATTCAGTACCAGTTCATGTAAGTATGTTCAGATTTTTATGAAATCCACCTGCTCATCATTTCTTATAGCCCAATATTATTGCATTACATTCATATGCTACAACTTGTTCAGCCATTCACCAATAGATGGACATTCCTTCAATTTCTATTTCCTTGACACGGCAAAAAAAAAAACTACTGTAAATATTTCTGTACATGTGGGTCCTTTTCCCTTTTTTATAGTCTCTTTGGGATACAGAACTGGAAGTGGTAGTTCTGATTCAAAAGGTATGCACAATTTTATAGCCCTTTGGGCTATAAATTGTTCTGCAGAATGGTTGGATCAATTCACAACTCTGCTAACAATGTAGTTAGTGTTCCAATTTTCCCACATCTTCTCCAACATTTATCAATTTTTTTTGTCATATTAGTCAGATAGGTGTGAGGTGGTACCTCAGAGTTGTTTTAATTTGTATTTCTCTAATCAAAAGTGAGTTAGTGTATTCTTTTATATGACTACAGATACTTTAATTTCATCTGAAAGCTGCCTGTACATATCCTTTGACCATTTATCAAATGAGGAATGACTTGTATTCTTATAAATTTGATTCAGTTCACTATATATTTTGGAAATTAGGTCTTTATCAGTGACACTGGTGGTAAAAATTATTTCCTAGCTTTCTGATTTCCTTCTAGTTGTAGATGCATTGACTTTATGCAAAAAAAATTTTAATTTAATGAAATCAAAATTATTCATTTTGCATTTCCTAATGTTCTCTATCTCTTTTTTAGTCATAAATTTTTCCCTTCTCAATAGATCTGACAGGTAAACTGTTTCTTGCCCTCCTCATTTGCTTATGGTATCACCCTTTACATCTAAATCATGGACCCATTTTGACCTTATATTGGTATGCAGTGCAAGATGTTGGTCTATGTCTAGTTTCTGCCATTCTATTTTTCCAGTTTTCCCAGCAGCTTTTCTCAAATATTGAGTTCTTATCCCAGAATTTGGAGTTTTGGGGTTTATAAAACAGTAGATTACTATAGTCACTAACTATTGTGTCTTGAATATTTAACACATTCCACTGATCTGCCACTCTATTTCCTAGCCATTGCCAAGAAGTTTTGATGATGGCTGCTTTAAAATATAGTTTTAGATCAGATATGGCTAGGCCACCTTCTCTTGTGTTTCTTTTTATTAATTCCCTTGATACTCTGGACCTTTTGCTCTTCCACATGAATTTTGTTATTATTTTTCCTAGCTCTATAAAATAAATTTTTGGTACTTTGATGATTATGGCACTAAATAATTACTTTAGGTAGAATTGTCATTTTCATTATATTAGCTTGGCCTACCATGGGCAACTGATACTTTTGCAACTATTCAGATCTGATTTTATTTGTGTGTTTTGCATTTTTGTTTATATAGTTCCTGAGTTTGTCCTGGCAGATAGATTCCTAAATATTTTATATTGACTACAGTTATTTTAAATGGAATTTCTCTTTCTATTTCTTGCTGCTGGACTTTGTTAATATTCTATAGAAATACCAGTGATTTATGTGAGTTTACTTTATATCCTCCAATTTTGCTAAAGTTGTTAATTATTTCAAGTAGCTTTTTAGTTGATTCTCTAGAATTTTCTAAATATAGCATCATATCATCTGCAAGGAGTGATAGTTTTGTTTCCTCTTTGCCTATTCTAATTCCTTCAATTTCTTTTTTCTTTTTTTATTGCTAAAGCTAACATTTCTACAGTATTGAATAACTTGGTGATTCACCCCTGATCTCATTGGGAATGTTTCTAACTTAATCCCCATTACACATAATGCTTGTTGATGTTTTTAGATCACTAGTACCTATCATTCTAAGGAAAACTCTGCTTGTTCCTATGCTTTCTAGTGTTTTTTTAATAGGAATGGGTGTTGTATTTTGTCAAAAGCTTTTTCTGCATCTATTGAGATAATTACATCATTTCTAATACTTTTTTTATTCATATGATCAATTATGCTGATAGTTTTCCTAGTATCCAACCAGTCCTACATTCCTGCTATAAATCCTACCTGGTCACAGTGTATTATCCTCATGATAAGTTGCTGTAATCTATTTGCTAATATTTTATTTAAATTTTTTTGTATCAATATTCATTAGGATAATTTGTTTATAAATTTCTTTCTCTGTTTTGGCTCTTCCTGATTTAGGTATCAGCACCATATTTACATAATAAAAAGACTTTAGTAGGACTCCTTCTTTCCTATTTCCCAAAAAGTTTATATAGTAGTCGAATTAATTGTTCTTTAAATGTCTGGTAGAATTCACTTGTAAAACCATCTGGCTCTGGAGATTTTTTCTTAGGAAGTTCTTAGATGACTTGTTAAATTTTTTTTTTAAATGGAGTTAAGTATTTTATTTCCTCTTCTGTTAATCTTGGCAATTTAAAGTTTTGTAAATATTCATCCATTACATTTAGATTGATAGATTTATTGGCATACAATTGGGCAAAATAGCTCCAAATTATTGTTATAGTTTCCTCTTCATTGATGATGAATTCACACTTTTCATTTTTGATACTGGTAGCTTGATTTTCTTCTTTGTTTACCTGTTGTATTGGTTTTTTCATAAAATCAGCTCTTAGTTTTATTTATTGGTTCAATAGTTTTCTTAATTTCCACCTTATTAATCTCTCCTTTGATTTTCAGAATTTCTAATTTGATATTTCATTGGGGATTTTAATTTGTTCTTTTTCTAGCTTTTTTAGTTGCATGCCCAATTCCTTGATCTCCTCTTTATTTTATTCATGTAAGCATTTAGAGATATAAAACTTCCTCTAAGAACTGCTTTGGCTGCATTCCATAAGTTTTGGTATGTTGTCTCATTATTGTCTTTATCTTTGATGAAGTTATTGGTTGTTTCTGTGGTTTATTGTTTGACCCATTCATTCTTTAGGATTAGATTATTTAATTTCCAATTAATTTGTAGCCTATCTTTTCATGGCTACTTACTACCTGTAATTTTCATTGCATCATGATCTGAAAAGATGCATTTATTATTTCTGTCTTTCTGCACTAGATGGTGAGATTTTTATGCTCTAATACATGGCCAATTTTTGTATAGGTGCTATGTAGCACTGAGAACCTTTTTACCCATGTTAAATTTTCTCCAGAAATCTATCATATTCAAATTTTCTAAAATTCTATTCACCTCCTTACCTTCTTTCTTGTTTATTTTGTGGTTAGATTTATCTAATTCTGAGGGAGGGAGGTTGAGGTCCTCCACTAGTATAGTTTTGCTGTTTGTTCCTGTAGCTCACTTAACTTGTTCTCTAAGAATGTGGATGCTATGCCACTTGGTGCATATATGTTTAGTAATGATATTACTTCATTGTCTGTAGTACCTTTTAGGAAGATGTAGTTTCCTTTTCTCTTTCAATTGTATCAATTTTTTATTTTGCCATGTCTGAGATGAGGAATGCTACCCTGCCTTTTTTTTTTTTTACTTCAGCTGCAGTGTAATATATCCTGCTCTGGTCTTTTACCTTTACTCTGTATGTGTCTCTCTGCTTCAGTAGTATTTCTTGTAGGATTATGTTTTTTAATTCATTCTGCTAACTGCTTCCATTTTCTGGGAGAGCTCATCTCATTCACATTCACAGTTATGATTACTAGCTGTGTCTCTCGCTATCTTATTTTCCCCTCATTTACACTTTTCCCTCTCCTTTCTCTCTTTTCCTCCTCATCAGTATTTTGCTTCTGACTACTGCCTCCCTCAATCTGGCCTCCCTTCCTGGTAATATCTAGATCATGGTGGTAGTATCTGGCATGTCCTGAGGTCAGGTGGAATTTTTTTGCATTTCCCCAAGGCTACACTGAATGAAGCAAATGAAGGTCTGACCACTGGAGGATTCCAGCCTAGGACTACATAAAAACATGTGGTTGCTGTTAGAGTCTACCAGTTCCTCTGGCTATGCTAGGGCATATGAGGAGTCTTGGTATTGACATTTGCCTGCTCCACCATACTGGGGCTCAGAATTCCCCACTGATTTGCTGGGACTTGCTGCTGAGACTTTTCCTGTCCTAAACTGTGTTTCCCTTTTACCCAAGTGATGTGAACCTTTGTTACTAATCCTCTGAGTCTCCTGGACTAAAAGACTGCTCCATCTTGTCTTTCCACTGGCTCTACTGTTCCAGATTTGTTCTGGGGCACTACTTTATGGTTGCTTGGAGGTAAATATAGGAGAGCTACAATGATTTACTGCTTACTCTGTCATCTTGGTTCCTGAAGTCCCTCTAGTTCTTCTTGTCCTAGCAGAAGGCTTAAAAGCTGGTGAGGATCAAATGAGGTAAAATATGTAGTACCCTGCAAACCTTAAAGTATTACATAAATGTTAACTACTCTTACTACTATAATTATTTCCTTTTAATTTGATACTGTCAAAGAGAACTCTATCATCTAGATCTAAGACTCCCCTTATCAACTAGGTATCACTAGAAGTTTTTCCAGTAAGAGTACTATCATCGCAGCCAAGGCATAAAAATGTACCACAGAGATTTTACCCACTCAAAGCAAGAATTTCCAATCTTACTTTATTTATTATTTCACCAAGTCCTACCTTTCCTCATTGTCTTTAAGTGGTGGTATAAAATGCAGGTTATGATGTACTAAATAAGTCTGATTGGATGGTTTAAAACACTGAAAATTGTCAGAGGTCTGAGAGAATTTGAGTCCCCAAAGTCTGACACAGACCCCCCAAAGAGAGAGTAAATTATTCCACAAATGCTGTCATGATAACAAGAACCAACATTTACATAGCACTTATTATGTGCTGTTGCCAAGCACATTACAGTTCTCATTTGTCCTGACAACAACCCTGGAAGGTAAGGGTTGTTATCGTCCTCATTTTCCAGATGAGGAAACTGAGGCAAAATTGCTATTGAAAACCTGTGACCTGTTCATCATTGCTACATTCCTTTGGTGTTTTCTGTGCTCAAGACTTCAGGGACTCAACCACAGAACCCATTACATAAGACCTCCTAAGGGACATCACAAGGGAATATCATAAACACAAAGAGAAATACACCCAGGAATAACTGATATTTATTGGGACGTTCTATTTTCTCCCTACCATAAAATACTGCTAGATTCTGTGTAAACGTAAGAGTTAATTTCCAAACATCAGCAATGGAAATCCCACTAATTCTGACTGACATTTTTAACTTTAAAACCATGCCCAGCAATTAAGCCCCATTTACCTTCTTGTTTTCTTTGTTAGTTCCCCTTTGTGTCTCTTTTTACGTGCATTTGCATTCCTAGCATTTAGCACAACACCAGGCTCATAGTAAGCACCTAATAAATGCTGATTTTCTTACTCTTACTGCAGCCAGGCTTACTTTGGGAAAGAGACTCCAGAATTGTTGATTCTAGCTGCTCCTTTCCTTCCCCCATTGCTCAGCTGTACTACCTTCCATACTGTGCTAACAACACAGCTTATCTACTCTTGAACTACCTTCTCCAGTAATTGAGAGCTTATTCATGCTATGTATAATTTCAAATCTTTCCTGTGATTCTTTTCTTTCCTTTACCCCCACTGTGAGTTGCCAAGCCTTATTGATTTTACCTTCACAACTCATCTCATATCTACTACCTCACCTCTTTCTCTACCTTATTTTAAGTCCTGATCACATTTTGCCGGTACTATTGCAGTAGTGTCCTAGTTGCTTTCCATGTTTGTAAACTTTCTACACTCCAAGTCATCCTCCACATTGCTGCCAAATAAATATTCCTAAAATACAGATCTATCCTAGTAGATTTGGGGAAGATACCAGGTTCTCTTAGCTGTTTTCCTTACCATTTAGCAGCAAATGCTTCCTAAATGGGTAGTTTTGTTGAGTGGAATCAGAAAGATAAGCCAAAAATATTAGAAGGAAATTTTGAGGTACATGTGACTGATCTTCAGCATCATAGCAGCGTAGAGAAGTACAACTGTTGATTGCCTTACCCTCCTAATTAAGGATACACATACACATGCACACACACACACACGTATAATATATATATACACTATGGATTCTCTGGAGGCTGATCCTGCCAACGTCCGCACGTGGGATATAGGACTATAAAGAGAGCAACCCATTAAAAGAGAGAAGTTTTTAATCTTATATTCAGAGGAGGTTTGACCTTTTCATGTGGGCAGCAATGTCCTTATTCATGGCTTCTAAGATCCATGTCATGGAATTAGAGACCAGGCTTAAATTTAACTTTTTTAGTAACTCCCTATTTTAATAGGCTTGAAACTTGGAGTCTGTGACCCCCTTATTTTTATATTTCTAGCACTAAGGGGATAAGAGGCCAAACTCTCTGCACTGTGAGTCATTATCAGAACAGGCACTCACTATATTGTTGCCAAGCAGGCACCAGTGTGGCATAGCCCATAGCAGTTCAAAATTCCTGAGCTCAAGAAAACTGATAACTACAGTTTCACAGTCACTGGATCATAGGCATGTTCTACCATGCCTAGCAGCTCCTTGGAATTTTGGCCGAGGTATGTAAGGTTAGTAAATACCAAAGAAACAAACAAAATGAAGGAATGAAATAACGATAGCATCAGTCTGTTCATAGCCTAAATAAATGACTTAACTCATTAGTGTTAACCAGTCACCAAACTTCAAACTGTTATAGTTACAGTGAACAGATTAATGTTAATTTTTGTATTATACTTCATATGTTGACAGTATCTTGTGTCTTGATCCCATATCCTACAATCTATAAGATGGATTATGTGGGGATTTTCAAAATTGTCCAATCTACAAGAAAAACCCCTACTGAGGCAGAGTTCTGAGCCAATGGCACTTTATTAAAGGGTCCATGGTTCCTACTAATAAAGTGGGCCTCAGATCTTTCTCATGATCCAAGATGCCTCCTTCCTTCAAGGCCTTAGTTTTATAGTGCTTGATACCTTAGGCAATACCATCAGAACAGGCCAAAAAGACAGAGTCTGAGTAGTGGATAGACCTTACCCTTGACCCTCTAGGAGGGTCTACATAAAATACAGAATTTCATTGGTTGACAAATGAGCCAGTAAGCAGACCTTAACCGAACTATCTTGACCTTCCAAGAAATCTACCAAAGTCAATAAACAGGCTCATGGGGTTGAAGAGCAGATGTCAAAACATCAACATGGGCTAACATGCCAGTAGAAGAACAGGCTATGGTCCAGCAACCAGGGTCATCTATTGGCTATGTGCTCATGGTCATCTCCTCATGTTGGGCAATAGAGAGATGACAAGAGATGGAGGTGTAACAAAAATAGCTGAGGGACTTTCCATGTAATTGAGTCACCTCTTTCACACTGGATTTGATCACAATATGGTTCCCAGTTACCTGTAACATTCTATCTCCTACTCCTATTCCCTTACATAGGCGCTCTCCCACATCTGGAGCACTCCGGTTTTTTTTTTTTTTCCACACTGGGCTTCTCTATCTTAACCAGGTTGGAAATATAGCAGCCATTCACAGTCTTCACCCTGCTACTTATCAGTATAAGAACTTTGACCTGCTCCAGTTCCAACTTTGGCAACCTAGTGGCCCTCATTCCCAATGATACACCATGTTGTGAAGGATTTAGGGTGAGCACACGCTTAACTTTAGCTCACTATATCTTAGAACTCATGAGCTTCAGCAATCTGCCAACTTCAGCCTACTTGGTAGCAGGAATTTCAAGTGTGCACCATCGCACCCTGCCTGACTACACCTTGTCTTCATCTCTGCCTTTTAGAATCTGTATCTTTCTTCAAAATTCAAGGTTTATCTGGTTCCCCAATTTTTAATGTTCTCTCCCCATTTAAACTACTCTGTATAACTGTATTTATTATGCTTTGTATTTATCTGTATACATTGTACCTCTCTCTCTCCAAACCTCAGTAGAATGGAAACTCCTTGAAGGCAGAAACTTTTTCATTGCTGTCCTATATCTCCAATTCCTATCATAACACCTCACAGACATTTGACATTTAATAAATGCTCATTAAAGTGAATCAAATGGAATAGAAGTCCTAAACAAAGATGGTGTCATTTTGATTAGCTAATTAACAATTTTGACTAGAAACATCCTCTTGGTGCCAGAAAACACTCTAATTGGAAGAGATGGTATAACTTGAGTTTCATAATTACAAAATACCCCCACTCTTAACATTACTTATCAATATTACTATTTCCATGTGTGTGCTTCCATATCCCCTTCTCCACACAGGGAACTTCACATATTACTTGAGTTCTACCAAGCTCTTCCTGGACAGTTTACTTTGGATGCAGTCTTTCAACTCTTACTGCCAAATTTGCCTGTCTGCCTTAACAATGTGGGGGATGCCTACAGGCATGAAAATCTAGGCATTCACTCTTCCCTAGGCAGAAGTTTTCCCTACTTCTTCATACTATAGTAATGGCCAAAAAGAACTACATGAGTACTAGCCCATGTAGGAATTGCCTAGATTGTGGGGAAGGTTATTATACTTCTTACAACTAGAATAGACTCATTTTCAATGTAGACTTTGTTTTTTTGTTCTTTTCCCCCTGACTTTTTGTATCTGCACTACACCCGTTGTGTGGAAATGGAATGCACTGAGAATTTTATAAATTGAAAGGCTGTTCATTTATTCTTCATGATGATAATTTTCTATGAAGGACTTTTTTTCTAATTCATTAAAGCATGACTTACTAAAGTGGTGTGATATGACTAAAATTCCATTTTCTTCCATGCTATCAACCTCTCTTCTGTTCTTCATGATAGTTCCATTAATATTTCAAAACACTAATATCTTATGGTCACTATTGTGCACACTTTTCATTTTAATAAAAGCAGCCGTTGTCTACTTTTATAAGGAATATTAGGACTATAATGAGAAATATAGGTCCATTTGTAAGAAAGAGAATCATCTCTAATTGCACCTTTAAAAACATACATTTTTGTGGTTATATTCAGAAAATAGGTATTTTCCATAAACAGAACTTGTTAACATTTTATTAATACCAAAAAACCCCATTAGGATAGGTTGTATCTTGGATTCAAACTCATTTACAATAATTATTTAATTTCACACCTCAAAAAATCCTTTTTTCTTTATTAATTTAAAGAAAAATTTAATACTGTTGTTCCAATTCATTGAATTGTAGTTGCACAAAAGGTATATACAAAAATTCTTTTTGAGGAATTTTGTGAGTATACTGGGCAACATTTCCCTCTCTTAGACAATTTATAATAATAAGGGCATATTTTAATTGTCCCAGAGATGAGAGGGATGAGTGTTCTTTCCTCTCTGCTTAGCTGAAACAGGGTTATATTACCCCTAAAGTTTACAAGACAGGAGAGAAGTTGACAAACATGTTTCTCATTATCCCCCCTGGGTTCACTTGCTTGATTCTCTACATCTTAAAGACTTTTGTCTGCATTTTCTGTACAAGAGAGAGATGTCTTTTGTTGCTTCCTCAACTGTGACCAACAAGCCCAGGGTCAGCTGCTGCAGAAATTACAACGAATAAATCTCCCTATAGACTCCCCTAAACTTTCCATTCAACTGAAAATCAGCATGAGTTCACTTGCATGTTGAGTTTCCTTTTTCAAGCAGTAGTCAATAAACTAAGATGCTGAAATCATTTCTTTACCTAATTCCAAAATTCTTTTATTTTTAGACACAGCCATTTCATACCCCCAATCCAGTTTCTGATATATGTATGTAAATGGATGTGGTCCCTTTGTCCAGGATTGCCCCACTTGTCTTAACAAATTAGGTAGGGGACTCAAAAGGGGACGAACACCTAATATACTTTGACATGGCAGATATGAGGTTACCATCTTAAATACCACAAGTCAACTTGCTTTGGTTCTAAGACCTTTATTTCCATCCAAATCGCAGCTGCCCATGGGGACAACAGTGGAACAAATATTTAAGAAAAAAAGAAATTGACTTTAATACTGTTATAAGGGACTAAGACTGCCACATTCAGCTGCTGTGGCAGTGAGTGCCTCAGCAAAGGACTGGTAAGTTATACCTGTCAGCTGCAGATGAGAACAGTCAACAAAATTGTAGTTCTTCAGTGCTTCTCTCCACCTCATGCCTTTGCATCTCCCAGCCCTTATCTCCCAGGGAGTTATGCCTGTTCCCTTATTCAAACTTGCTTGCATTGTGTCCAATCCCCTTTGTGTTTCCCTTTGTTAAAAAAAAAAACCTAATTGGTGCTGGTGTGTTAATGACTATTAATCTGTTAGCTATATTAGGCTTCCCAGGTAACATAATTGCATTTTAATGGGAGCCTTCAGGAAATGGTGTGTGAATGCTAACAATGATGAGAATTTCAGATGCCAAGGAGGTCAATGGCGGAGACATAAAGTCTTTTTCATTCCCTCCAAATGTTATCAGGTAGTTAGTGAGTAGCTGCTTAGGGAAAGGACCAGCTCTGGTTGGCAAGTCAGAGGGCAATTAGGGTGCTGGGCCTGGTGTCAGGAAGACCTGAGTTCAAATCTGCCCTAGTGAACTTAGTAGTTGTATGACCTTAAGTAAGTCACTTAATCTCAGTTTCCTCAACTATACGGTGGGAATAATAGCAACACCTCCCTTCTTGCAGGGTTGCTCTGAGGATCAGATGAGACATCTGTAAAGCATTTAGCACAGAGCTTGGCATATAGTAGGTGCTATTTAAATGTTTATTCCCTTCAGCACCCTACCCCCCCAAAACAAAATACCACATACTGCAAAGTTTCGTAGAGTTTTGTAGATAGTAGGTGCTAACTGTTGGTTGAGTTGAATTTTCCTGAGCTACAGCCTACCCCTTCTTTTTAGTTTATCACTAATCCCCCTCTTCTGTAAAGGGTTATTAATGGCACTCCTGGAGGAACATACCTATGCCAACCATTCTTCGTGTCCCGTCTGCATTAGAATGACTATGTCATCACTCAGCATATTGTTTTTCTTGATATCTTTGCCTCAGGTCCCATGTCCCACAGGAGCTGACATCACGAAACTATTGACTAACAGAGAGATCGAGAAGGACGGCAAACAAAGATACACTGGCAAAATCCCTTCTAATCTTTTCACTCTCAACGATGATGAGGACTGTTTAATGGCACTGAAATGGATAAAAGAGAACTTTATTTCTTCAGAAGGTAAGGATTTTTGTAACTATAAACATTTTCAGAGCAGTGTTTTATTTTTATAATGAGTCTCATTCTTCATCTAGTTCAGCATATAATTACTGCCTAATTAATTCCAAGCAAATCTTTCATCTGTCATGCTTTGTTTTCCAGATTAATTTACAACTTGTTGTCATTTTTGGACACCCAGAATGTTTGCTGGGGGAAAAAGGCTTCAGATAGTTTAATTATCTATAATTATTATATGCCACAAAATGAATATCCTAAGAGCAAAGCTTGGCTAAAATCATTAACTAATTAAAGAATAATTTAATAAGCAAACATGTTTAGCAATTATATGAAAAATATGTCTCCTTTTCTAAAGCTGAAAAGAACTAGAAAAAAATTAGGAGAGCTTTTTTTTCCTATTCAAAATCCATTGTCCCCTTCTTTAGTGTTATCTATAGAGTCCTTCACACAGGTGTACATGTTCAAGTTCCATACCACTTTTTGTGCTGAAATGGACACATAAAAATATATACAAATGCATCCATCAATTGCTTTCTATTACCTTAGATTTCATTGAAATTTAACTAAATAAAAATGCCAATGAGAATTCAGTTAATTATACTTTTTGCCTACATGGTCTAAGGATTCAAAAAGTGTCTAAAAAGTGGGGGTGTGGAGGGGAAATACAACCACCTACTTTTGATGAGAAATTTAAAAGGAGGCAACAAGAAATGAAAATTTATGTACCATATCTTTGAGTTTTCATTTTTGAATTTTTCAGAATAGTCACCCTTAATCCTTGTCCTATGACCTACAAGTATACAAATACCTGGATGAATGTTGTAAACAAAGAGTATAGGGGCAAATAATTATTAATATTCTCAAAGTCAAGCTGAAGAATATTCTATAGCTTGTCTAATTGTTAAAAATCACAGTTTATTAAAATCAATGGCCTAATGTATAAAGTATATCTAACTTGTGTCTGATCTGGGAATTAAAAGTTAGAAGGAAACTTAAAGGCATTGAGACCAACCCTATCATTTTATAAATGAGGAAATGGGGAAACTGATGCCTAGTGAGGTTATTTTCTTTCTCATATATATGTAGACTCATGTATATGTGTGCAACACATGTGTGTAATATATATGTACATACATATGAATGCATGATAGAGATAACTAGGTAGCCAGATGCTCTGTCTCAGTCTCTCTCTCTGCAAATACACACACATATACATACATGTGCATAATATGTGTATTATACTATATATTGGGAATATATGTATATTTATATTCAAATACATGACAAGGACAGCTGAGTGGCAGAAAGACTCACCACCCCTGGGACTACTTTGCTTTCCTCTTTTGACTGTCTCTCTGTTGAATTTACCCAGAACTCAGCTAGACTTGCCTATTTACATGGTTTGAATAGGCTGACTATTCCTTACAGTGAGATGGAGCACCACTAGGCCTCACCATCTGCCCAGCCTCTATGCCTAGCAGATTCCTGGTACTGTTATATGACCTAATGTTGTCCCTAAGGACCCCTGGATCTTCCCTTCCTCAACACTGTGCACTATTAAGACTTCTGGACCCTTCCACTGCCTTTCAATTGATCTTTCTTATATATATTGTCTCTCCCAATTAGAGTTTGAATTTACTGAGAGCAGGGTCTATCTTGGTTTTTTTTTTAATTTGTATCCTCAGTGCTTTGCAAAGTCTGTGATACAGAGTAAAAACTTAATAAATGCAGTTTGTTGGAGTTTTTCATAATTCGTGCATGGTTCTATATGCTTGTCAGAGGGGAAACTGGCAGAGCTTCTTATTAGGGAAGTGAAACACTTCTGTGGAATCATGGAAGATCTAGTGTGTGATCTAATATTCTTATATGTTTCGCTAAGATGGAATTAAGATCTCCATCCTAGAATTTACAGATGTTGAAGATTGAGTTGTTTGGGACTTTAAGGAAGCAGTGGTGTGGATGTTAAAAGTAAGATTAAAACCCTAGTCTCCTGACTTCAAGTCCAGCACTATGCTATAAGCTCTGGTTCTGGCCAGAAAAATCCTGCCTCTTTAGTTTATTTCTGAGCAAGTTGCTTAGCTTCCTTGGGACTCAATTTCCTCCTCTGTAAAATAAGGAGGTTGGACTAAGTCTAACATCCCTCTCCGCTCAAAATCTATGATCCTTTGATTCTCCCATCGTTGCTTCCTTTTCTCTCATCTCCATTCTCTCCTTATCCACTTGCCCTCTCTCTCTAATATCTGAATCCAGTGACCAGATATTCATCAGGATGACTGGAGATGACCCTGGATGAGGCAGCTGGGGTTACCCAACATAGCCATATATCCCTTCCCTTGTCTCTACCATTCCCTCAAGTTATCATCCTCAATCTTTTCTCCCTTTCATGACAAACTCCTGTAAGGGTATGGTCTATTCTTACTTCCCATTCATCTCTGAGTTCCAGAAAACTCCAAGTTCCTGATTTCCCCAAGAATTCTAGTAAACTTCCCTATGGATCCCAATAACATAGATTGTTTCTCTTCAAGAAGAGAAAAGAAACAAAAGAAGATTGAGACATGAGCTGGAGACAAGATCTCCATTCTGAGTTCTTACTTGGTCCTCTGAGCCCGTACACTTTCTGCCAGTGCCTTGGAATGTCAGGGAATGTATAAATGCAAAAGGTAAGTATGAGAAAGAGGGCTCTCTAGTTCTTTTATTCATGCTAGACCATGTATCTCACTTTGATTATTTGTGGGGTTTGTCAAAATATTGCACTGTCAAGCTTCTGTTCTTTGATTCTTGGATTATAAATGATCCTTCTACATCAGTATTGAAAAGAAGATGGGGTTGTTGTATAGCTTTTAGGAATCTCTTAAGTATAATATTCTATGGAGATAAGGGCACCTAGGTGGTGCAGTGGATAGAGCACCAGTGCAGGAGTCAGGAGGACCTGAGTTCAAATCTCACCTCAGACACTTGACACTCACTAGCTGTGTGACCTTGGGCAAGTCACTTAACCCCAATTGCCCCATCCAGGGTCATCTCCAGTCATCCTGATGAATATGTGGTCACTGTACTCAGATGGCTCTGGAGAAGTGAGGATGGTGACCTACACAGCCTTCCCTCACTCAAAACAAAGTTAAGTGCAAGTCATGTCATCATTTCTCTGATGGCATGGTCTTCTTCGGCAACGAAGGACAAACATACGTATTGAGATAATATGATTTGGTACATTGCACAAGGACTATATCTTTCATAGCTTGCTTGATGTACTAGTCTTGTCATCTATAAAGAATTCTACCTGAAATTCAAATTACCAGTGAAATTGAAAACAAAGAAAATTTGAGGAATGAAACAAATAGTATTTTTAAATGCTTCTTTCCTTAAATAAGATATTCCTCCTTCTCCTTAATAATCATTTGGGGAGTGCTTACTATGTTCAAGGCTTTATGCCACAGTTCTGAATTACCAAAAGATATATGACTGTGCCCTTAGGTAACTGACATTTTCTTTGAGAACCCTCCCCCTTCTCTCTTTCTCTCTCTCTCTCTCTTTCTCTGTATGTATGCATATATGTACATATGTATGAGTATATACATATACATACATATGTGTATATATGAAGATAATATACACATATGAGTACATATTATTAAACAGATAATATGAGGTATCTTATGATATGTGCCAAATGAATGTTATAGACTATTAGTGCTATAGAAAATCATGAGAGAAAGAGTCTGATGTGAATTTAGGTTTTGGGTAAGGCTTGAGTAAGGAAATAGAAGAAATTAGCTGAAGCTGGCTAGGATTTAGCATGGACAGAAGTGAAGGGAAAGGGCACTCCAGGCAGAGGAAATAAGCGAAATATGGAGAGAATAATGAAGATAGCACAGGGGGACATAATGGGCAGATCAATTTGGCTGGGACATCAGATTCCAGAAAGGAAGCGGTTGAGCATGTGACTGAACTGGTGTTAAGGAGTTGCCATGATGATTGCCATGTGAGGAGTGTCATATTTATTACACATTATATAGCTATTGAAAGTATTTGACCAGAGGAGAGTTTTAGGAAGATAAAAAATGATTGATTAGAGACACTGGAAGCAGGGAGACCAATAGATATGAGGAAAATGAGGGCCTGGCTTAATGATAGTGGCAGTAGAAATTCAAAGGTAATATTTGTTGGGCACTTTTCTTTTATTTGGTCAGTCCTTTTAGCTGTAGTTTTTTTTTTTAAATAATCTTATTGTCTCTATGCATACCTCTGGCTCTACTTCCAAGCCATTATTAAGAATTATGTATCCAAAGCTGATTAAGGCATTTTAAAAAAGGCTGGTCAAAGCTATATCTAGTATCACCAGAGTGTCTAAAAAACAAAAAAGTAACATAACTACTGAATCCTTCTATTATCAAGAGGTTAGAAATAGTGTTAGGACCTTGAGAGCCACTATATTACTATTGCACCACTTCTCAACCCCAGCTTTCTCCTCAGGTCAGTTTAATAACACCTGAGAAATGCCTTCTGTTGAGTAGACATTCATATAGTTCATTTTTTTTTCTCCTCAGTACCATTCTATCCTTTTCTAAATACAGTGATTTTTTTTTAATCAGCAATTTCCAGACCTTTATCTCCTGGCTGAATTTATCTACTTCTGTCCAAGCACATTCTTATCCTTTAAGTATCTTTAAAGGTAAGATTGAAACTGCCAGTCTCTCAATGTATTCTACCAGTTAAAAATACATATAGAGAGAAATGCCATATACCAGGAATTCCCTATACCACCAATACTTCAGAATCAATCCCAGTTCCTATCCTATGAATGAGCATAGACCCAATCTCTACCCTATCATCTGCTCTATAGTTTAAAAATCTCAAAAATCAATTGTTGCTTTGTGGTGGAATCAACAGATAGGAATGAAATCTTTTCCAGAGATGTAAAGTTGAGGTCTGTGTACATTAGGTAGGTAGATAGGAGATGACAGATAATAGAATTAATAGATATAGAGATTGATAGATAATCGATTATAAAAGACATAGAGACTGATAAATGATAAGTGATAGAGATGATCAAGAGATATAATCAAGAGATTATAGATGGAAAGATAGATGATAGATAAAAGCATGATGGATAATGGAGAGATCCAGGTGATTGAAATATAGATAATAGAGATATCTAGATGATAGACAGATGAGTAAATTAAGCATTTATTAAGTGCTTACTTTGTAAGCACTCAGCATAGAAATAAAAGCCAACAAGAGAGTCCCCAACATCAAGGAACTTACATTGTAATTGGAAAAGGCAACACAGAGAGGGGAGCTGGAAGGAATGAGGGAGGGATTAAACTATTTGAATGGTTGCATTGTATGTTGAAGATGGCCTAGGCTGCTATTTTAAATATTTCCAAAAACATATGCAACATATACTGTAGAGTTCACCTTGGGGTTTTTCTGATAAAGTCAAGCAGCCTAATACAGTGTGACATTTTATGACTATAATTGAAACTAATTGAAATTCATCTGCTATTAGCACTGTACTTTCCATGAAAATGAAAAAATTTGGATGGGAGTAAGGTAAAAAAAATAAAACTGCTTTAATGGCTTGAAATGGATCAATTATTTTCATCTTTAGCTCAATACAGCTCAATACTGCCTTATTAAAAGCGTATTTGTAGGAAAAATATAACATTAAAATTCCTGGGCATGAATCACCAAGCAAAGCCTTTGTTGCCATGTCTAATATATTCTTTTTTCTTTATTTTTTTGCAAAGCATAATGAAACAGGTCATATTAAGGTCAAATAAATCTTATGTTTCAACTTACAAAAATAAAAAGGAGATTCATCAACTTGTGAACATCAAATAGTTTTTAGATTTACAGTGTTAAGTGATTCAGTTGTTCCAAAATGTTAATTAATTCTTTAGTGTTAATATGCTTATTCAGATAAAGTACTGAACAATTTGAGCATTTCTAGAAATTTGGCATAGGAAAAGTCAATATAACTACTTGCAAAACAAGTTAATATTCACTAATATTCAAAATAACAGAGCTGCTTAATGTGCATCAATTTCATGTGATTTTAGGATTAGAGCCAGAAGTGACCTTAGAAATTATCTGGTCCTACTTTTTCATTTTATAGAGGAGGAAAAATGAGACCCACAGTGGTAAACTGATTTGTTCAAGGCTGTAAATGTGTGTGTGTGTGTTCGTCCTTTGTTGTTGAAGAAGACCATGCCATCAGAGAAATGATGATATGACTTGTACTTGACTTTGTTATGAGGGAGAGAGGGCTGTGCAGGCCACCAGCCTCACTTCTCCTCCAGAACCATCTGAACCCAGTGACCAGATATTCATCAGGATGACTGTAGATGACCCAGGATGAGGCAATCGGGGCTAAGTGACTTGCCCAAGGTCACACAGATAGTAAGTGTCAAGTGTCTGAGGTGAGATTTGAACTCAAGTCCTCCTGACTCCGACACTGGTGTTCTATCCACTGCACCACCTAGCTGCCTCTCCCAGGAATTAAGTAACAAAGCCAGGATTCAAAGATCTTAGGAAAGTTAAAACATTTGTATATTTAGCTTGTTAAACTAGTAGGTCCCTCATTGAGCTAGATATTGTATTTTACAATTCTCCATCTTTACCACTCTTTCTTCTAGACCCTGTCCTTCACCCTCAATGATTTCTGTATCCCTGCTTTCTCTCTCAAACCACTTTTTCTATTCTAACTTCACTTCCTTTCCTATTTAGTCTTGACTCAATGATCAGTTATCCTCTCTTCTTCCTCAATCCTCAGCCATCTGCCATTCCCTCAACAATAATACTGGACCCTGGTACTGAGGGAGGAAGGCAAACAACCTTGTTGGCTACTTCTATTAAAAATCTATGCTACCTCACCTCAATTGAGCTCTGACAATAGAGGAACACCTTGTTTTTCAGTCTTTCAATTGTGATCCCATGCACCGTACCACACCAGGCCCTTCTATCCTCTGCTATTTACCAAAGTCTTTCCAAGCTCACATTTGTTGCTTCCATAATACCATCAATCCATCTCATCCTCTGCCATCCCCTTTTCCTTTTGCCTTCAATCTTTCCCAATGTCAGGGTCTTTTCCAATGAATCATATCTTCTCATTATGTGATCAAAATACTTCCACTTCCACTTCAGTATCTGACCTTCCAATGAATAGTCTGAATTTATTTCTTTATTTTTTTATCTGATGTCTTTGTCCAAGGGACTTTCAGAGATCTTCTCTAGCACTATAATTTGCAAATGTCAGTTCTGTGGTGCTCAGCTTTCCTCAGAGTTTTAACTTTCACAGCCATACATTGCTACTGGAAAAATCATAGCTTTGACCATATGGACCTTTGCAAAGTGATGTCTGCTTTTTAGTAGTACAGATTTGCCATAGCTTTCCTTCTAAGGAGAAAGCATCTTTTCACAGCTGCATAGCCATCTGCAGGGATCTTTGAGCCCAGGAATATAAAATCTGACATTGCTTCCATTTCTTACCCTATTCTCCTGAAAGTGATGGGACCAGTTGCCATGATCTTGGGGTTTTTTTCCCTTTAACGTTAAGCTTCAACCTAGCTTTTACACTTTCTTTCACCCATATCAAGAGGCTTCTTAATTCTTCTTCACCTTCTGCCATCATAGTGTTATCATCTGCATACCTAAAATTGTTGATATTTCTCCTGGCAACTTTAATTCTGGCTTTTGATTTGCCCAGCCTAGCATTATGCATTAAAGTTAAATAAATGAGGTGACAACATACAGCCTTGTCATACTCCTTTTCCAACCTTAAAACTAACCAGTTGTTCCATGTTTGGTTCTAAATGTGGCTTCTCAGCCTGAGTACAGGTTCCTCAGGAGACAAATAAGATGATCTGGTACTCCCATCTCTCTGAGTCCTTGTCACATTTTGTTGTGATCCATACAGTATAATTAATGACACAGATGTTTTTCTGGAACTCCTTTGCTTTCTCCATAATCCAGTGAATGTTGGCTATTTGGTCTCTAATTTCTCTCACTCTTTGAAAACTATTCTGATCTTCTGATAGTTCTAGGTTTACATATTGGTGAGGCCTACTGTGCAGGATCCTAAGCAGAACTTAGCTGCATGTAAAATGAGCTCAGTTGTTCAGTAATTTGAACATTCTTTGGCATTGCCCTTCTTTAGGATTGAGATATAAACCGATTTTTTTCCAATCCAGTGGATTGTGTTTTCCAAATTTTCTAGCATATTGAGTATAGCACTTTAACAGCATCATCATTTGGGGTTTTAAATAGTTCAGCTGCAATTCCATCACCCTTCACTAGCCTTAATGTTAGCAATGCTTCCTAAAGCCCACTTGATTTCATTTTCCAGTATGTCTGGTACTAGATCAGTAACCACATCATTGTGGTTACTGGTGATGTTTGGAATCTTTCTTATGTGGTTTTTCTGTATATTCTTACCACCTCTTCTTCATCTCTTCTGTTTCTGTTAAGTCTCTAACATTTTTGTCTTTTATTTCATGCTTGTTTCTGTATGAAACATTCCCTTGATATTTCCAATTTTCTTGAAGAGGTCTCCTCACATTGCCAGAGCTAGCTCAGTGTTTGGGGAGCTCCAAAGAAAGGTTTGAGAGGTCTATAGAGCCGATGTGCTGACCTCATTGTTATATGCTTGTGAAACATGGACAAGCATATAACCTTTCTTCAGAGCCTCCCAAACGCTGAGCTAGCTATGGCAATGTGTGCATCAACCTCATTGTCAATAAGTACAAACCTTGAAAGTACACTACCAAGATAAGTGAACCTAACCACAGCATTCAAAACTTCTCCATTTGTTGTAACTGATGGTTCCAAGTATGGCTGGTGTGGTAATGGCTGATGGAGTACCTGTGTTTCTTTTGGTATTAATTTTTAGGCCAAAATTAGCACAGGCAGCAGAGAATTGATCCATATTTCGTTGCATCTCAGCTTCAGAGGCTGCATTGAGTGCACAATCATCTGCAAATAGAAAATCATGTACCAACACTCCCTCCACTTTGGTCTTAGCTTGTAACCTTTTCAAATTGAAGAACTTGCCATCAGTTAACTTGATGCTTTGTCCATCCTCATTGAAAGCATTTGTCAACATGACTGAAAACATCATGCTAAAAATCATGGGAGCAAGCACACAGCCCTATTTCACTCCATTGGTGACTGGGAAGTCCATTATCCAGAACCCAGGCAAACATGCCATCGTGAAATTGATGTACAATATTGCTGAACTCTTCTAGGCACCCAAATTTTGACATAATTTTCCATAAGCCCTCACGACTAACAGTGTCAAAGGCCTCGGTCAGATCCACAAATGTGGTATACAGACCTCTGTTCTGCTCCTGGCATTTCTCCTGGAGTTGTTGGGCAGCAAACACCATGTTGACTTTTCCTCAGCACTTCCTGAAACCACATTATCTCTCAGGTATATGACCATCTTCTAGGTGAAGGATCAACCTATTAAGGAGGACTCTAGCAAGAATTGTTCCAACAATCACTAAGAGAGAGATCTCCTGTGATTGTCACAGGACAATCTGTTCCCTTTACCCTTGTAGAAATAGACAGTAGAGGCATCCTTGAACTCCTAGGGGATAACCTCCTCTTGCCATATAACCTGGAAAATTTCAGTCAGCTTTTGTGTGAGCAATTGTCCCCCCACCCTGTAAATCTCAGCTGGAATAGAATTGGCACCAGGTGCTTTGCCACATGAAAGGAGCCTAATGGCCCTCAAAACCTTCTTCAGTTGGAAGTTCAGCAAAGGAGGGATTGACTTCAACCTGAGTTAAACAGTCAACGGCTTCAGCATTGATTGATGATGGTTGGGAACACTATGAGAAGTGTTCAGCCCATCTCTCTAGGATCATATCCTTATCACTAATCAATGTGACTCCATCAGCACTGAGTAGCTGTGATGCACCATAAATTTTTGGTCCATAAATAGCTTTCAGGGAATCATAAAAGCACTTTGGATTGTTACCATCAGCATAAAACTGAGCCAGGAATCCTGTATCTCTCTAAGCTTTGCTTGTACTTTGCTTTTGATGGAATGAAATGCTGCTTTCTTAGAGGTAGATGAACTATCCTGCTGGTAAATCCTGTGGAGTTCACGTTTTTCATGTAGCAGCTTCTGAATTTCTCCATCATTTTCATCAAACCAGTCTTGGTGTTTGTGAATGTTCTGACCCAGATGAGCAAATACAGTGCTGTACACCAAATCTCTGAGAGCTACCCACTCCTTTTCTGCTCCACTGTTGCCAAATGTATGTTGACTCAACTTTCCCTCCAAGTCAGCAGCAAACTGTTCATGCTCAGAGAAGAGCTCTAATTTGTTGACATTAATTCTTCTGGTAGTCATTTTGCCTTGGGGGAGGCGCTTTTGATGAATGTGAATATTTAGCTTGGAAAGGATAAGTCTATGATCAGTCCAGCACTCTGCACCACACATTGCCTTTGTCACTCTCACATCTTGTCTGACTCTTCTAACAATCACATAATCTATTAGATGTCAGTGTTTGCTGCAAGGATACATCCATGAAGTTTCATTGCGTTTAGGTAAATGGAAGACAGTGTTGGTGATGAGAAGGTCATGCAGTACACAAGTCTTCAGCAGTAAATGACCATTGCTGTTGCTATTTCCAACTCCATTCCTCCCTAGGGCTCCCTGCCAAGTCTGGTTGTCTGAGCCTACTCTAGCATTAAAATCACCCAGTATTATAAGCTTGTCCTCTTTTGGCACATTGACGATAAGGGTCTCTAGGTCTTCACAAAATTTTTCTTTGACTTCATCTGGGTTTGTCATGGTGGGAGCATAGGCACTGATGATGGTGACATGGTGTTTTCCTGAGAGTGGCAATCACATTGGCATGAGCCTGCCATTCACTCCTTTTGGCAGGCATACCAACTTCCTGATTAGATTGGTTTTGATTGCAAAAGCCAAGCCAGCTTCACAGTGATCCCCTTCACTGTGCCCACTCCAGAAAAAAGGTGTATCCAGCTCCAACTTCAGTAAGCTGGCTTCCATTTACCAATCTTGTTTCAGGTCTGCTATTTGGATGTGATAACTGGTGAGTTCTCTTGCAATAAGAGCAGTTCTTCTTTCAGGTCTACTGGATTTTGTGCTGTCTATTAGTGTGCACATGTTCCATGTGCCGATGATGACTGGAATCATCTTCGCAGATGTTTTCGTACATTTTTGTGTGTTTCGACCACATAGTGGGATTCCCCGCCTGCCATGGTAATCAGGACAGGGTTGGATTAGCAGGAAATGTTTAGGGCACCTTTTCTAGCCCCCTTCCTCACACCAGGAGGTGAGCAGTGCAGTCCTTAAAAGGCTGTTCAGACATCCAGGGAGCTGCCAAGTCCCACTGCTGCTTCCAATGAGAAATGACCCAATGGCCTGGGCCACCTGTATGCAGGGTCGTGACTACTTTATTATTCTAATTCCCTTTGATGAATGTGACATCTTTTTTGGTGTTATTTCTAGAAGATGTTGTAGTTCTTCATAGAACTGATCAATTTTGGTTTCTTTGTCATCAGTGGTTGGAGCATAGACTTGTATTATTCTGATATTGAATGGTTTGCTTTGTAGTTGAGCAGATAGCATTCTGTCATTTTTGAGATTATACCCCATATTGCTTTTTTTACCCTTTTATTGACTATGAGGGATACTCCATTTCTTTTAAGGGATTTATAGTAATCATCTGAATTAAATTCAAACATTCCTGTCCATTTAAGTTCCCTGACACTTACGATGCTGATGTTTAATCTTTCTGCCTCCTGTTTAACCACATCCAGCTTATCTTGGCTCATAGATCTTATATTTCAGGTTCACTCTTGTCCTACTGAATCAGTAGATTGAGTAAAAGATAAAACAGAGTTGAACTAGTTTATCAAGGGATCAAGATAGGTAAGGAAATAGAGTATAGTCACGGTAGAGATGATGTTAAAGAGCTAGGGTGATGGAAGGAATGGGAATGATACTGAGAATGAAGAGCAGGGTTGTTGATAAGACATAGGGAAAGATGGAGAGAAAAGATTCCATCAAGGTCATCTAGTCTAGGTCCCAAATGACCTCTGGAAAAAAATTTAAAATATCACAGCACAATCCCACAATCACAAGCATGAATGCCACCTGAACCATCTCTAATATTCATTATCTGGGTGGATACATCCAGAGGTCATTTAGGGTTTGAACTAGATGGTCTTGATGGAATGATCTTTTATCATCCCATCTTTCCCTATGTCATACTAACCACTCCATTCTTTATTCTCAGTATTACTGCCATTCCTTCCATGACTTTAGTTTTTTAATGGGCCATCATCCCTACAGTGGTTTCACTCCCCTTCCTTACCTGTCTTGATCCTTTGGTAAACGACTCCAACTTTCCATGATCTTCTCCTCTCAGATCACTTTCTCTCCTCCCCATTAACCTTGTCCTTGCCAAACGCTAACCCTTGATTAGACCTACCATCTATGTCCTTCGCTCCTATTCACATCCTGTTGAGCAGAGTGAGAGAATATCATGAAATTATGCTGAGCGAATCCACTATAAATTTGCTATCTAATTACATCTGGGCCCTCACTACAGCAGAGTAATCCATCTACTCCTCCCTAATTGACTCATTATCTAACTCTCCAGAGGGGAGTCTAAACCTCATCTCTCCAGAATCAAGTAGAAAGTTCTCTTTTTCACACTTAAAGCTCTATGTATCTTCACACTTTTCTTAATACTTTACTCTTCTCTAAGAACTCTATAATCCAGCCCCATTGTCCTGCCCCTCTATATAACACTCCATCTCCAGACTTTATGCATTTTGACTGGTTTTCTCCCATGATTGTAATGTTCTCCTCCTCACCTCTGCCTCCAGGCTGCCCTGGCTTCCTTCCGTACTTAGCTCAAATGTCATTTTCTGCAAGGGACCTTGCTTTGAGATCATCTTGGAGGATATCTACCCCAAGGATGTGAAGACTTCCCCCAGCAGAATGGGTGAATGAGAACAATCTGTTCCAATGGTCAGTGCTTAGAAGTCAGGCATTGAAAGCACTAAGGTCATCCACTGCACCTCAGGTCATCACTAGTCATCTTGACTTTTGTCCTGATCCTAGACTTCAATGACTCTAAAGAGAGAGTGAGGCTAATCCCTTGGTGCATCTCTGCTTCACTTAAATCCAATTCATACACAAGTCAAGACCTCACCCCATGATGTCATTGACTGTCTTTGAAAATGAAGAACGAACAGCAATATGGCTTGAATGGATCTTGTTATTTTCATATTTGTCTTCCCCATATATGAGCTCCTTGAGGGTAGAGACTTGTAGTTATTTTTCTTTCCCTGGACCTCCACTGATCAGTGCAGTACCTGGCATTTAGTAAGCATTTAAGTGCTTGTTAACCGATAGACCCTCCAACATCTAATTCTACCCTGTCCTTTCAGCCTTTTTCACAGTTCCTCTTTCATGCATTCTCATTCCAACCAAATTGGTTTACTCAAAATTATGCAGTATTGTCTTGCTCCATCCTACCCTCCGTGCCTGAAGCGATTTTTTTCTTCCTTTGAGGCCAAATTCAAATGCTACTTCTTAATCATAAAAGTGTCTTAAGAGATCATATGCTTAAAGAACCTCATATTACACATGGTGAAACTGCAGCCCATACATGAATATTTGCCCAGGACCATACAGATTATAAGTGGCTGAATCAGGGTTTGAACCCAGGTCCTCTGATTTTGAATTCAATGCTGTTTCTTCTACACTGAAGCCCAGGTCATAAGTGATCCTTCATCCTTTTGTTTCTTGTGTATACAGATGTCATCCCTCCTACCTAGAGTAGGAACCTGTATCATTTTTTATCTTTACAGCATCAGCATGTCTAGCACAATGCGTAGCATTGAAAGAACTTAATAAATATTTATTGAATTTTCTTTTTAGTATAATAGTTCATAATATCATAAATTTATAGAAGGAAGGAACCATACAACTCATCCATATAATCTTCGTATTTCTCAGGTGCAAACACTGAGATTCATGGAAGTTAAGTGACTTGACCAAAGTAATACAAGTAGTAAGCGTCAGAATCGAAATTTTACCCCAGGTTCAAATTCTCACTGGAACCTTAATTCTTTCCCCTGTACTATACTGCTCCTACATCTGAAAGTCATGCAGTAATTGTTATGAAGTAAGAAAAAAATGATGTGATCTTTTGTACAGTGATGCCAAGGAGAATAGAAAGAGGAGAAAGGGAATAATTTAAATAAATTATGTATTATATATATATAAATATATAATAATTTATATAAAATTATCTTTGTTCCTGGTACTATGCTAAGTGCTTTTTACAAATATTATTTCATTTGATCCTAACAAACAATTTTGAAAGGTAGGTGCTATTATGATCCCCATTTTACAGTTAAGGAAACTGAGGCAACTAAAGTTAAGTGACTTGCCCTGGGTCAGTGTTTGAGGCCACATATGAGTTGAATTCTTCCTGATTCTAAGCCTAGCACTCTATCCACCTCACCATTATGAATTTCCAAGTAGAGAATAATTTTGTTTCTCTGACTTTATAATACAAAGACAACTTTAAATTATTTTTCACCAATTTCTTTATACATAATTCTAAATGTATTTTTCATGCCATTAAGGACCAACTCCATGACAAAAGTAACATTAGAAAACCCTTTTCTTGTCATAGCTTCATTTTATGAAACTATTCATCAAAATCTCATCCTTACAGCATTGGGAAAGATAATGAAACTTAGTGTCAAAGCACAATGTGAAGTAGATGAAATTAAAACATTCAATTCAGTGCAGTAAAATGCCTTTTTAGCATCTAATGCTAGTAATCATAAATGAGTGTTCTATTTCATAGGACACATCTCTGAATCTAAAATTTTTATACAAAGCTCCATATTTTATTATATGAATTTAAAAGGAAGTTACACCTAAAATAATTCTGGCACTCTCCCTTTCCCATTTTTGTAAATGAATGTCCTAAAATTATCTCATCTGTGAAAGGTAGGCTCTACTTTCTCCTTTAATAATTTTTTAAACTAATCCCTCCAGTAAACCAAGACCACAAAACTGGCATTGTTTTCTGACAAATAAGTTGAGGAGCCCCTGGGATCAGGTGTCTGATTTGATTGAATATATTTCTGTGCAACCTGTACTATTTTAGTGGACCGAATCAAAGTCTCCAGCACATTCATTTTGTCTCCCCTGTCCAAAATGTATCTAAAAGCAAAGATTTCTATTCCATTTATTTAAGCCATTAAAAAGGCCAACCCTTAAATGCTTTTTTAATCTGAAGTGTGGAATTGACTTTTCTCTTAAAGGTATTGACTCGAATAATCAATCTCAGTCTCTTTCTTCCCAGCTGGGCTGCCAAAAGTGAAGCCCCTTTTATTACTTAGTTCTTTTAGAAGCACCTTTGTAGATTTTTCGAAGACCACTGTGGTTGAGAAGTGAGAAAAGCACTGAATTCATCTCCTCCTAGTCAAATTAAAATTTTGGTTTCTTTTAGCAGTTCCTTTTTAAGAACAAACTTCCTATAGATTACATTTCCAATTTTAGGTTTGTAATCTTAGTAGTAGATAATTCATTTCTAATAAGAAGCAACATAGATTGATCTTATCTGGAGACTGCTGTGGCTGGATTCTGTTGTTATTTTTTGAAAAATTCCCCTGGGGTATTCAAATTATCAGTGACCAATAGAATATTTAAGAAGTTACAATTTGTATAATATCTTATCATTGTGGTCTAACCAGTCCAGTTTTAAAAGTACTAAAGTCAGGAACTTGTTTCTACACATTCAAATAAGCTGAACATTGAAAAATCAATGAAGTATCCTTCAGAAAGATACTATTGTAGTTTATATACATTATGGGCCTAGTGTGCCAGCAAATACTGAGAGTTGCATTACCATTGGCCCATTCCTCTGAGGGGAAGGTTAAGGAGAAAGGTTAATGTTGACCCAAAGTGTGTTGGCATACCTAGCCCACCATTTAGGCATTCTATCAATAGAAAAATCTTTAAGATTTCCCTTTGTATGTCATCTCTATCACTAGACAAGCAGTGGAAGACCTGCATTCTGATCCCACCTCAGTTGCTTGCTAGGTGGATGATCCTATGCAAAAGACAACCTCTTCTGATTTCAGTTTCTTTATCTGTAAAATGAAATGGTTGCACTTGTGACCTCTTGGTTCCTTTCCAGCTCTACATCTATGATCCTATGATAAGATACATGATATTATCAACTGTAGATAATAGTTTACGATAAGAACTCGAAGTTTTAATGAATTATAAGTCAACAGTGTTAACATGGCAACCAAAAAATATCTAATATGATCTTGGGCTGAATCAGTAGAGCGAGATCGTCCAAAAGGAGGAACATGATAGTTCTGCTATATTTTGTTGTTGAGTCGTTTTTCATTTGTATCTTACTCTGTGAATCCATTTGGAGTTTTCTTGGCAGAGACACTGAAGTGATTTGCTATTTCCTTTGCCAGCTCCTTTAATAGATGAGGAAACTCAGGCAAATAGGGTTAAGTGACTTAGCTAGGGTCACACGGCTAGTAAGAGTTTGAGGTCAGATTTGAACTCAGGAAGATGAGTCTGACTCTAGACCTGATACTCTATCTACTGTACCATCTTCCTCCCCCAATAAGGATGTACACTGAAAATATATCTAGAGCTGATGTAGCTGAGAAAAACTCCTCTGTCTGAGTTGCCCATTGATAGTTTTTTCTTTTTTTAAATTTTTAATTAAATTTATTTTCAATTTTCAACATTCACTTCCACAAAATTTTGAATTTCAAATTTTCTCCTCATCGCTCTCTTCCCTCCACCCTAAGACAGCATGTATTCTTATTATCCCTTCCTCCAATCTGTCCTCCCCTTCTATCACCCCCTCATTCCCTTCTCTTCTATTTTCCTCTAGCACAAGATAGATTTTTCTACCCCATTGCCTATATTCAAGATAGTTTTTTAAAAACCCTCTGTTGTCCATATCTTTGACTTAATCTTGTCCTGAGCTTCAGAACTCATGATTCTTCCTCTGGGTCATGCTTTGATATTCCTCCATTATTCAATCTTACTTTCATTTTTTATACTCTTTTTAAACATTTGGAATTTTGATGAGTTGCCAAGTTTAGTGGAATTCATTTCTAAGCAACATGGCCCTCTCTTTTTCTTCATCAGAATTTTTCTTTTTTTATACTTTAAAGAGCTCCTTATTCCTCCTGAAATACCTTCTTCCATAGGTTTTCTCCTTCATGGAGAAGATGACAAGGTGAGTTGGAAGGATGAGTTGGATGTCTGCAGCCAAAGATTGCAGTTGTGAGGGATGGGGGACTTAGAGGTATGGGGAGCAACATGAATAAATAAGGAAAGATCAAAAATCATGGTATATAGTGGAAGATATTGAGTCACTTAGTGTGTGCATGTGTATGTACGTATGTGTGTGTATTGTAGATATGTATGAGTGTGTGTATACATATGTATATATATATATATAGAGAGAGAGAGAGAGAGAGAGAGAGTCACTCAGTTAATAATACTGAGTTCTACTAAATACATCATGAAAAGTTCTAAATTGACTGTATTCCTTCCATTGGACAATAGTTATATTCTCAGAAGCAACAAAACCATATCAGAATCACTAAGACAATGACTTCAGCTTCAAATCTGTCGTCTATCACCAGTCTACACAACGGCATGTCTGACAAAAACCTGACAGTCTTAAGATATTCTGTCTACTGATCTTTAGACAGACCAAAATTAAGGTCAGAATGGTCCTAGTATGCCCCTGCCAAACAGTACATAGATGCTGCTGTTTGAAAAAGAAGGAGGTTAAAAATGAGTCTGAATTGAGGTCATATTTGTAATTATGTTAGAAGGCATAGTCATTTGTTTGCTTATATGTCTCTGCCTTGATTGCAAGAGTCATGATCTGAAAATGTTCAACTTGGTCCCTGATAGCAAATAAACTAGGTAATGAAAATTATACTAACATTATTAGTGAAAGATGAGTTGGATGTCTGCATTATCTGTGAAAACAGTTCAAAGAAACATATTATAACTTGTTAGAAGTGATTATTAACTGTGTTCCTCATTCACAGACATGAGCCCAAGCTTTGTTTTTAATTATGATATGAATCTGATGACAAATATAGATGTTGCCTTAGTGTTTTGTGAAATACATAAACTTTTCTTGGTCTTATGAGACCTACATACAAGCATATTAAAATTCACCTTATAAATTTGGGAAATTTACACTATATCCATGATGCTTACACTTTGGGGAGACAGTGAAGTTTCAAATTATTAAAGGTTAAAACTGCACATAGACTTGTGAGATATCTTGAATTATTATACATGTATCTCATAGTGGAAATTTGTCTCTGATTTTCATAATTTTTTTCCATACTCAACTCTGTTAGCTATGGATGAGCAAAAATTGCAGCTAAAACTTTGTCAATAAAATGTACTCAACAAATATTTTTAAGGTACCTATTAGATGCAGAGCATAATGACATACAAGATACAAAATGCAGATAGCATATGGTCTTATGGAATTTACAGATTTAAGTTTTATCTCCTTTACCATGTCTCTGAATGAAATTGTAGATGATAAATGACATAGCCAACTGGATAGCAGAGGGGAATAGAGGAAAGAATAAACTCAGTAAATCACTCATAGAGGATTATGATATGGCCATATCAGTTTTGTGGACTAATGAATTAATTGATCTCTTGGAATGTATGTCAACCAGACAGTTAACAAGAATTTTTGCACCAGGCACTCGGTGTACTAAGCAGTGGAGATATAAAGAAAGGCAAAATGGCTCCTGCCCTTAAAGGGCTTACATTTTCATGTGTTTTACATACATATACATATATATGTCTGTATATATAACAGTAGGATGATTTATTTTACCCTCTTTTCTCCAGAGAGACCTGCCATACTCCTTACATATTTTGTCCAACCAATATATGTGAAACTTATTTTGTTTTAGGATTCTTAAGATTCATGCCTTAGCCATCCAGTGAGGTTACAGTGATTACCCTTAGCCCCTAGTTCATTTAAACAACAGTCACCTGACAACACTGTGAACCTTCTTACGTGATTTATCATCTTTAGAGAAGGGAATTTTTTTTTTTGTCTAAAGAGTAATTGACTAAACAAATTCCTTGATCCTTCTATATCTTAATTGACCTAAACACTATCTTTGTTGGGCAATAATGTTTTTATTTTGGGTTGTTCAGAAATTTGGGAGTAGGGGAAGCTTCAACCTTTTCCTTACTAAACAAAGACAGAATCTTAGTTCAGGCCAACAGTTGACATTCAAACAAGAACCAGGTTGGTGGTCAGGCTCAATTCACTGAATCCCCATGCTAAGTTGTAACTGTAAAGTAATGGGATGTATTTTCTTTTTTTTATAAATTCTAAATACTTTGAATTAAAAGAAACAATTATTGAATTGATTTTAACAATCAATTATTGAATTGATGTGTAAAATACTTTGCAAACCTTAAAGTAGTACACCCATGTTTAATTATATTGTTAACATAATATGGTTTATCATAATACTATAAATGAAACTTCCATTTGAGAAAGTGCCTGGAGCAACCATGGCTCACTTTCCTCCCGGCTCTGCTCCCAACTCTCCAGACTTTTCCACTTTGCCCATGAGAAGGCACTCCCTCCCTCCTTTTACCTTCCCCCCTTTCCAGCTCCCTTTTATGTGTTGTTTTCTCCTGCAGGAATGTAAACTCCTCAAGCAAAAACTCTGCTTTGCTCCTATCTGCGCGCTCTGTATTTAGCATGAAAGCTGGCACACAGAAAGTGCCTAAGTAGAAGCGTTACGAAGTAGGGTGCTGAAGCACTAACTGTAAACCATCTTGAATCAAATACTGTAAGTAGAACCATAATTACATTTAGGAGACCAGGGCTTTGCTGCTTTGCCTGAGGATGCTGATAGGACTTGTAATCCCCCAACAGGTAAAAACAACAGAGCTTCACACCTAGATAGCAGGAATAATTAAACCAGATTTTGGAAATACACTCATAATTTTTCTTTCCTTCCACATAGACCCCAGGTGACTCCTTGATCCTGCCTTTCCTGGCAGCATTCTTCTCAGGACTAGTTCTCAATGTCCTGTGCTCCTGCTCTCTCTCTGTCTCTCTGTCTCTCTGTCTTCCTCTCTCTCTCTCTCTGTTTCTTCTCTCTTTCCTTTTTCCTCTCTCCCCCCCTCTCTCTCCCTCCAAAAGAGAGATGACCCCAAAGAACTTTATGACCAGAAATCTGAATTGTCTCCTTGAGCTTTCTTCCTCACCTTCAGTTGGCTTTTTCAAACTGTTTGCCCCACAAAATATTATTAGGGGTGGCTCTGATTTTCTGATTGTTTTTTAGGCCCGACTTGATTTGACCATAACTGTATAGATATGGCCTTTGTGAATTCCTTTATTATCTTGGGAGGAGAGAAGGGGCAGGGCAGAATGATGGCTGGGCAGGGAACATACAGCTAGGCCCTCCATTCCTGCCCATTTTTCTTTTCATCATACGATCACAGAAACTGCTCTAGAGACAAATGAACAACAAGGTTAAATTTGGTTGATTTTTGAAGTAGGAAAAAAATGTTTTCATTAGTGAAAAATGGGAAATTATAGAAACAAGCAAACATTGCAATAACATAACTGAAAGAAATATTTTCAAAGACACTGGGACCCCTTTAAAATGCCATTACCTTAGAGACCGAACACCAATCATTAGTATATAAGTACAGGCCTAGGAATAAAAATATGTCACTGGGGATAATTGTAACTAGACAAACCACTTAACCTCTCTAACATCAGTTTCCTTTTCTGTAATATTACACTAATAACACCAGAAAGGATCAAATGAAACAATATACGTGAAAGTGCTTTTTAGATTATACTGCAATATATAAATGCAAGATATCATTATTCTGCTTTGGGAGGAAGGAAGGGGTAATTATTTGGCTAAATCAATTACATATAGTCCAGTTTAAATAATAAATTAGACATTGACTAATTTAATAGCAAACTCTATAGGAAGTATAATGACACTTCAAGGATATATGATTTTTTTATCTTCAACCATCACAAGTTACAGCCCTTCCATATCTTAATAGAATTTCATGAATTTCTATGTCCAAAACCCCCCCAAATTTTCACCTGGTTGGTGACCCCCCTGCTTGTGAGCCTCTCTGAGTTTGGTGAGACTGGTCCTCAAATCACAGATGCACTTCAGTGCAGTCCATACTCAGTCTTTCTAGCCTGGGAGGACCTGCCTAAGCTTGTGTGCTGCTGGCATGGCCTTTGAGAGCTCATAATTTTTTTCCATGCTACAATGAAGAATCATAATATGGGAGACCATGACATAGTCTTATTAATGACAAATATAAATGTAACAGAAAAAACATACTTATATATAGGTATGTTTTATATATTTATATTTATTTTCTCTAGATATCTAATTATATATATAATTATACATGTACACACAAATTTATATATTCAATGTCACCCAAAGGTATCATTTAAATGCATGGTCATGAAAAAAGAAAATAAAGTTTTTTCAATGGAAACTTCATTACATTCCCAAAGCCACATTTAAAAAATAAGTAACTGAATTTTTGTGATGGTTATTGCCCTTTGGGATAAAAATTCATCCTAATCACTTGTTACCTATTTGGTATAAGTATCTCTTATTATAAAATACATGTTTCTGAAACACCAACATTACATTGCCTGCTATTCTAAAACCGTGTAACAAAACCTCCTATTTGAACCATATACTATAAAAGGGAAATATAAGGTCACCTGAGACTCCTTTAATTCTGAATTTTGGGACTAAAAATCTTATTCCGATATAATTCAAACTTTAACTTGTGTGTTATGAAAGATTAAATAAAAGTGCAAGTTTTCTGAGAACGTAGAATCTTTCTTACCTGATAAGCTAAAAATTTTGTTTGGCCATATAGTCAGGATTTATCACTGTAGAGTGGGCAAATGCCAGTATAATTTAAATGAAATGCTTGCTATTTCCAACCCTTGGGAAATATCTCTCACAATCTTTCAGAAGCATTTCTCATTAAACTATATTTCATTAGACTATATGAACAAAGGTGGTGTCATGTTAATGAGTTCCTATCAGTATAAAAATCCACCAAAGTAACTACAGAACTAAAGGAAAGGAGAGAGTGTATCTGCAAAGTGCAACTATTGACATCAAATGCTTGAGAACAAATCCATGGGTGGTTGATTTTATTTTCCTAAAATACAATATGTATAAATTATTTTTATATTTAGAGTATCCATATACCCCATTAGAACATTCCAAAAAGTCTTCAAGGATCAGTATTCATGGCCACAAATCACAATCAGCTCTCAATAGGGGCATTTCTTCGTAGATGGATGTGAAATGCCCATGCATTTAAATGATACCTTTGGGTGACATTGAATATATCTCTCTCTCTCTCTCTATATATATATATATATATATATATAAATTTGTGTGTATACATATATATAAAATTAACTATCTATAGAAAATAAATATAAATATGTAAAAAATGCCTATATAAAACTATGTTTTTTCTGTTAGTTATATTTGTCATTAATACGACTATGTCATGGTTTCCCACATTATGATTCTTCATTGCATTAAATACATTCATGTTCTTGTCTTCTAAAGAGAGGACAGATGTTGAGGAAGATCAAGAAATAGCATTGATCTTCACTCATTTTTCATGGAGGAACCCACAGCTGTTAGCTGTTAAGGGTTCTAACTCTTTTTAAGGCTCCTACTAAAGCAAGAGGGACCCTTGTACCTTACAACAGCTTGCTTGAATAATTTATCAAGGCAGACTTAATGTAGACATCAACTGTTTATTTGGACTTTGAAAATTGCTAACATTATCATTTCATAAATAAGTGGACGGGTAGAAAAGTTGTTTGAAAACAGTTATTTTGTTTGAAAGGTAAGAGTTCAACTTACCTGAAATAACAATACTCCCTGATTCTTTACAATATAAAACTCTCTATTTGTCTATCTCAAACATCCCAATTCAATTTTCTTTTGATGAAAATAATGAAATAAGTACAATTACTTACGTATTTCTTTAGGATTTTCAGAAAACCTAACAGGTTTTTCTAACAACCTAACAAAAAACCTAACAACAGAGTTGTTAACCTCAAAAGGTCTTTCATATCAAAATCTTTGCAGACTGTTTTGATATCTTTTGTTCTTCATCCAAAATACTGCATCCTGTACCCATAATACATTTTAGTCATTTCTGTTATTTAGGTCTTGAGCTTTTGCATTCGTATCACCCGAATTTAAATCTCTATGAAATTTTTCATTGAATAATAGAACAATCAGGGCTTCTGTTCCAAAGCATCTCTTCCTAATTCATTTTTTTAGTCAACCAAAAATCAATATGACCATGCTCAGCTTGTTCGACACTTATGGGAGTCATATTTTGAACTATTGTTTTTACATTTCATAGGAGAAATCTGTATCCTGTAACTTTAATGATTCTGTTTGTCTAGTAGGTGTAGCAAATATGGAAAGAAACAAGATAAAAGGTTTTTATTCTAGAGAGTTTCCAGCAGAATACTTTCCAAATTTTAAATTATTGCAACAGAAATGAATGTCCTACTTCTATGTTAAAAGTACTCGCCTACTTTGTGAGGTGTTTTATACAGACGCTTCACCAAATTATCTTAGTTCCTGTTGCTAGGTAACATTGTTGGCTTCAGAGCATCAGAGAAATAAGAGGGTCAAAGAGAGCAATTCTCTGTTATTATCATTGGAGTTACACTAATAAGGTTTGTATTGTATGTCTTGAATTTCCCCCCTTTTTTTTCTAGAGAATGTCATCATTTATGGGAATACAATTGACATTTACACCACTGTTGAAACCCTCTTGCATCTTGGAATTAGTGGCAATCGTATACACATAGTACAGCCTCCACTCAGATTGAACATCACTTGCATTAACAACTATGAGGTGGAAAATGCCGTTGAGGAAGCTTTGCTGGAGGCCAATGTATCTTTTTATCAGGAGGCTATTCTTGCACAGTGGAATGATGGTGAAGACCCTGATCCCATAACATGTGCTTCCTTCACTACACCAACAAAACCTTTTAAAATACAGTGTGCCGTAAGTAGTTACCTCTGCGGTATTTCTCTAATACTGGCTTGGCAGTCATTGAAAGGCTAATTTGTATGGAGACAGTAGTTAAAGAGTTTTATTTTTGTTGCTGTTTACTTTTTAAAAATGGTTAACTATTTTCTCTACTACTATGCATCTGTTTTATAACCTTTTGTCTTCAAATAAAACATTTTTGTTTTGTCCACTTTCTCCCTTTTTCTTTCAAAGTTCTATATTTACCCTCAGGAGGTATTGAGAAGAAAAAAAAAAACAAAACCTTTCTTGATGCTCTTGTTTTGGGGGATATAAATTCTCTAACTCCTAAGCAAATTGCAAAATGAATCCTTTTCATAGGTTTATAATAGCCTGACTTCAAACCTACAAGTTCAAGAATTGTGTAGAAGTTACACCTAACAACACCTCACAGAAGCTAGAAGGGAAGGGATCACAATAAGCGAGGCCAGGTTTAAAGAGCAGCCTTCTCTTTCAGTCAGGTGCCCACAGTCATCAGGATGGGCAAACAGGATTTGAGGAAGTGAATGATAAGGGTGTCTGTGCTATAGCAAACTGAATTGAATAAATGTGTTGATGATTTGTCAGATCAGTAGAAGCTAGCAGAGAAGGGAATGAGTACAGCCACTTTACACCCCTAGGAGTCAAGTAAAAATTAGTAATAGCAAGTAGGTTTTCTGGGGTAGCCAAGAGAAGTTTCTAGTTTGGGGAAAGAGACATCATGCCACAAAGGACTAGAATAGATATTGATACCTAGGAACTATAACTATCAATGGAACTGTTCTACTGATGACGGATTGATGCTGTTTTTGTCTTCCTACCTGAGACACTCACCAATTATGTGTACTATAAATGTGTGCTGTTCTGCTTCACTGAGGAAGAAAAAGCCTGGAGCGTAGCCTCTCTTCATTCTGGCTTTTTAGAAAGAAGGAAATTTCTTAGAGGGGTTATGATTAGACAGAAAATATGCTTCCTCTCTGGAGGCAGAAGGAAAATTGACAGGAAGACACTGACTAGTGGAAGAGCTTGATACCTAAGGAAATGAAGGCAAAGAAAACTACACAAAGCTCTTCTTTTAGATGGTGAGTCTGGACCTTAGGAATTAGCAGCAGCATCCTATATTCTATGGAACAATAAGGAAAATTTATAGATGCTGGTAGGAACAGTGAATGCTTTTACTAGCCTCAGGAAAAAAATATAGAGAGAGGCAGCTGAGTTTCTTGCTGAGAACTACCAAAGTGCATGGCTGATCAAGGGGAATGTGGTGTTATTTTTAGGTGGGCTGCCCATATGGCAGGAGCAAACAGTAAACAATGGTTGGGCTATGTAGACTAGTAGTGTCCTTGTGACGTCAAGAAAAGCCAAGAAGGGAGAGAGGCTGACTCCCTGTAACCATATAGATTGAGTGGGCTTTGGATCAACTGGAATATGATTATATAGAACACTCAGAAGAAACAAATATAAAAGAATGGGCATGGAATAACACCTTGTGTCAATAAGATAAAAATCTTTGTGAAAATCTATGAAATTAGGGGTGGAAACATGATGCAGAGCATTAAATAAATAAAAGGAAAGAGAAACAGAAATGATATTATTGTGAGAATAGATATTCAAAATATTGTTAGAAGGGAAATAGAGGCCTAAATAGTAATAAACAAAACAAAAACTCATTTTAAATAAATTATTTGGGCAGCTTTACTTCAGAATTTTTTTGTCTCCCTTTCATTTCATTTTTTCCCCATAGGGTTACGAAACCAATGTATAGGTAGTTTCATATAGTGGACAAAAACTGGGCTTAAAGCCAGGAACAAATTGCCAGGATTGCAAGTCCTGCCTCTGGCATACATTGGTTATAGGACCTTGAACAAGTCATTTAACTTTTCGGTACTCTTAGTTGTTTCTCAGTAGTGTCTAACTCTATGTCACCCTTGTTAGTGTAGGTCTAGAGTTGAGAAGGATCTCTAGTAGAAAAGGAGAGGGTGAAGGACCCTCATCTCCCAGTGACAGTGTATCGGAACCAAACCAAATTGGTTTAGTTTCCCATCTGAGAGTGAGGAGATTGCCAACCTACCAGAGGTCTTAAATCCCTTCCCAGAGGACTTCATATGATCTGGAAACCTCTGGAGGATGCAGATTTTCTTCTAAGATAAGAAGTCAATTTTCTTTCTTTCCTTTCTTGTTTTTTCTTTCTTTTTCTTTCTTCCTCTCCCTTTCTTTCCTTCTGCTTTTGCTTTCATGCCTTTGGGTTGAGGAGGGTCATTTATGCATCAAATCAGGTATTTTTTGAGTAGTAAGCAAGCAGTTCTCTCCATTGAATTCTGTGAAATGTTCCTATCTTGCTGAATCTGAAAAACTTTGTATTGGGGCATCATTGTGACTTTAACCTCTATGTATGGAACTATATGAAATCATGCTGCATGGACTCTTTTGTATTGCACTGGAGAAGCCAGTGAAAGGACAATATTTATGCCTCCCCAGAGACTCCGGGGTTCTCTTCTGGATTAGAGGTGTAGACATTGTTCAAAACACAGCCCTGCCTATATGTCAGTGATGGCAAAATTTTCAGATGAGGGAAAGAGTTAACCCAAAACTGGTTGCTTGCTCAGTTAATGTAAATTTCCCTCATGGGAAGGTTGGGAAGCCTGCTTTTAGGAGAGTCATGATGATGTGTAAGAGAAGTGCCCTGGAAGGATTATGGAGCTTACATAGACAGTTATTAGCTCTGTAACCTTGGGTAAGTCATTTGATTGCTGTCTCTCAGTTTCCTCCTCTGTAAAATGGGTTTAATAATAACAGTGTTATGATAAAAATGAGACCATATTTGTAAAACACTTTGTAAACTTTAAAGTGCCAAATAAGTGCTAGCTCCATGATTTACCCTGCTCTGTTTGATATTTTTATCAATGATTTGGATGAGGACATGATTATCAGATTAAGGAATGAAACAAAGCTAGGAGGGATAAATAATATATTGGAAGAATCGGAGTTGAAAAAAGTCTGTAGTCTAGAACAATGGTCAAAATTACCAACATACCATTCGATACGTATAAATTTAAAATCTTCCTCTGAGTTTGAGAAATGATCTTGTGCACATTTCCAGGACTGCAGAAGCCTGAGTTAATAGCAGTTCATGTAGAAAAAAAAATCCAACCATCTAACACGGCAGATTTTAAAGTTTTAAAGAAATAATTACTAACATTTAGTAAGTACCTTTTATGTACACAGGCACTGTACTACACTTTACAAATATTATTTCATTTGATCCTCAAGACAATGCTGGCAGGTAGGTGCTATGATTATCTGAATTTTACAGTTGAGGAATATGAGGCGAACAGGGGTTAAATGACTTGTCCACAGTTACACAGTAGCGGGTATCTGAGGCCAGATGTGAACTCAGTCTCCCTGACTCTAGGCCTGTGTTCTGTTCACTGTGCAACCTAGCTCTACCATTCCTCTCCTAAACAAAAATATGAGAGGAAAAGAGGCATGATAGGTCTTAACAAGAAAAATAATTTTCTACAATGTGACCCTTTCTCCAAATATTATGAATTTTCTACAAATTTTTTTCTGAACCAAAGAGTATAAAATACTTATGAGAGTTTTATGCCTTTGTGTGATATAAAACATGAAAATATAAAATGAATTTGACCTAATGCAAACGTGAATTTTTATTTTTCAGGCATTCTTCAGCTTTCATGAAAAGGATGTGGATTATGAGACTTTCAAAGCACTTAATGATTCATGTCTTGTCTATGATGGAAGACTTGTGATTGATACTACTTTTCACACAAATGACATAACCATCCGAGCAGCAGGTCCTCTCACCAAGTTCTCCAATAGATATTATGCAAATGAATGGACACATAGTAGCTTCAGTTCAAAAGAAATTGGTTTCCAGCTTGCCGCAACTATGTTGAATCTCTTTGATCCAACTCTGGAGCCAGTAGCTGAGCCACCAGGAGATCTGGATAGACTTATTCCTATATATAAAGGAGCTAAGATTAAAGGTTTGTTAAAAATATATATATATATTATTCAAATCTGAGTTTTATTAAATGTCAAAGGACTTTGACTCTGCAAGCTAAGGTAAGAGCTTGCACTGGGTGGGGTAAGGAGAGGCAAATTCAACAGATTTTGGTCCCAGGTAGCTAGGGGATACAGGAGATAAAGTGCTAGCTCTAGAATCAGGAGGACCTGAATTCAAAGCCTGCCTCAGACACTAGCTGTATGATCCTGACAGAGCAAGTAACTTAACTCCTTTCTGCCTCAGTTTCCTCAACTGTAAAAGGGGGGTAATACCTACCTCCCAGTGTTGCTTTAAGCATCAAATAAGATATCCGTAAGTACTTTATAAATGCTAGTAAAGTGTGATATAAACTTAAAGTACTCTATAAATTTCAAGTGCTATATAAATGCTAGTTATGATTATTAACCCCATGTGTGCCATGAACTGAGCTCTCTGGAGATGAACCCTAGCCGTTACTGTTCATTCATGTCCAATCCTTTGTGACCCCATTTGGAATTTTCTTGGCAAAGAAAAGGGCTTTGCCATTTTCTTCTCCAGTGGATCCATTTTGTCAGGCAATAAGAGGTTAAGTGATTTGCCCAGGCTCTCCCAGCTAGAAAGATCCTCTGTTAATTTTGTAATTTTGACGCCACTAAATTCACCCCAGGGCTGCCCTAACTTCTTCACAGAATAGTGAAGATCAGCTGAAGTAAGAAAAATGAAAATAATTCAAGGGCTGGACAAATACAAGCCCTTTAAAGTTCTATATAAATGAGTTCTTGCTATTATTAACCCCCAAAAGTATATATTGCACTGTCTTTCTTCATTTGTACCATGATGAAAATACAAACGATAATGTCCTAGAACAATAATTTCTAAATGTAAACATATTTTCATTTTCCTAGAAGGTCTTCTTCCTGGACCATATTATTACTTGCATGTTGCCAAACCAATGATTCCTACTCCCTTGGATGTACAAATTGCTCAGGGTGACTTTGTAAGTATTTTTACTGACTGCTCCTGTGCTTTACCACATACCATTTACTCTAAAGGAGATCAGCTTTCTTTATAAAAAATATTTAAGATAACTTTTTGGTTCATTGACCAGAAAGTCCCATTTACAGAAATACTGCTCCTATGTTATATGGAGCTTGATATAGCTAGAACCTAGAGCCTAGAACCAGTCAACTACATTCATAAGTGCCTTAGATTTCTCTAATGTGACTTGTGGAAAATAGAAACCACAGGGGATTATGTCAAATAGTAATCTATGTCCACTTGAGGTGAACATTACATAGGATTCAATAATAATTAGGCAGTTCTTATTGAATATGAATATGTGGTGATACATGGTTCTGTGCTATGTGACTTTGAGATGAAGTCCAGTGCATAATTTTCATGAAGATGAAAAACTATCACTGTGTTAAGGAAGAACAAGTGAATGACATTAAATTCAACAGATCTGACATATTCTACCAATTTAATAACCTAGAAATTTGAGCAAACTAAGACAAAAAATGATAGTTGAGCACTTAAAAAAAACCTTATGAATAAGGTAAGTGTATACATAAGTTCCTTAAGATAACTGCCAGACCAATGTATAAAAATAGCAACAACCAAAAATATTTAGGACAATCTAATAAACCCTGTAAGATCTGAATCAAAATCCCCCATATGTTGTCAGTTAACTGAATTACCTTGACAATCAAGCAGACAATCAACAGGTATTTTAAAAGTTCCTAATACGTGTGCCTCTTTTTCTCTTACCTCACAAAAGAAATCAGTTGCCAAGTCCATATAGTTGTACCCCCTTAACATCTCTTTCACACACAGCCCACAACCACTTTTCTCTCCATTCTAGTGGCAGCTAGATGGCACAGTGGATAAAAGCACTAGGTGCTTCAGGAGGACCTGAATTCAAATCTATCATCACACACATTGGCTTAATCACTTAATCTCTGCCTCAGTTTCCTCAACAATAAAATGGGGATGATGATACTGCCTCATTTCTTGTAGGATCTGTGAAGATCAAACATGATAGTTTTTGTGAAAGTGCCTGGCACTTAGCAAGCACAGTGTAAAGAAGCCTTATTGATTCCCCCTTCCCTATTCACACAATAATCACTCTAGTTCAGACCCTCAGCACACTTCACTTGGACTATTACAGGGGCCTCTTACTTGGCCTCTTTGCCTCAAGTCTCTTCTCTCTCCAGTACATTACTCAGCTACCAAAGTAATAATTCTAAAGCATAGGTCCAATCTTGTCACGCCCCTGCTCAATAAACTCCAGTGGCTTCCTTACCTAAATACAAACTTCTTTCTTTGGCATTTAAATCCCTTTATAGCTTGACTTCAACCTACATTTCCAGGCTTCCCTTTGTGCGCTTGTGCGCATGTGGTGACACACACACACACACACACACACACACACACACACATACAGAGTCCATACAAACTTGCCCATTTACAATCCCTCTACCACATTCATTTCTTAGATCCATGATATATAGTCTATAAGGGAACAGGAGGCCAGGGAAGTAACTAACTGAGGACTGGGGAAATCAGGAAATGTCACGGGAAGGAAGAGGCACCTAAGCTGAGAAGGAAGTGAGGAGAGCAACTCAGGCTAAGGCACAGGGGTGGAATACTGAATATAGGGAATAGCCAAGAAAAGTCCATCCTTGTCTTGTAAGTCACTTCAGTTCTTAGGATGTTGGTCTTACCACCTACAGGATGGGGGAGTTGTAGTAAATGATCTATAAATCTCTTTTAATTCTTAAACTTCCAATTCTATACTTCATCTAGAAGCCAAGTCTTTGTGTAAGATATCACAGCTTCTGGCTACTGATACGTAAGTCATTGTCTGTCATGCTTAGAAGAGCCAAAAAAAAAATAGATAATGAGAATTGTAGTAAAAATGCAACATACATAAATTATTTTGCCTAGTATTTGAATATGAACTCGGGTTTTAATTGAATGTTTTGCCAGGTGGGCCTCCTTTTTAATTAGTGTAAAAGATCTCCCCAGATTTTTCTATTTGATTCTCTAAGCAAAAATGTAGACTCATTCCATGGCATCATTTTGGCACTGGCCACCATTTATGTAAAATTGTTGCCAAGATGATGAGGCCATTTCCTAAAGACAGCCAGTTGACCAACTGTACAGTACATTGAATAATGTTATCTTATTTTTACAAATAATATGCAATCCACAAAAATTTTACTGGACATTTTACAAGACGTCCTAAATATATGACAAAGCAGTTTAATAACTCCTGGACTCTATGTGAGGTTGTAACATGATAAAAAAAAGAAAAGGATTCCCCAAATAGCCTACATAATGAACTAATTTACAAATTCTAGTCCACATGCTTGGTTGGCTTAAACATCATGGAATGAAATAATGTGTCACAACAAATTCTGCCTTGGATACCATTAAATTTAAAATTGTACCTTCATCATGATTAAGGAGGTTGAAGCTATCTTTAATAACAAATCTTGTATAGAGTAATGCTAAAATTCAGTTGATTAATCTAGACCTTTTGACAAAACTATAGAAACTATAGAAAAAAATCATAAAAATAATTTTCTTAATTAGAACAAAGCACTTAAACCAATACTACCTCTGAATCTTGAGTCAGTTCATTTATTCATTCAACAAGCTTTTTTTTTTGAGACTAGATGTTCCTGCCTTGTACAGGTTGGAAATACAGCTTGGACCCTATCACATTACTTATTGGCACAGGAGCTCTGATCTGCTCCATTTCTGACCCAAGTTAGTTTGCTCCGCCTTAGGAAACCTGGTGGGGCCCTGCTCCTGAGGGGTCATCATCCTGGTTCCACTTAGTATGAGCACCTAATTAGTATATAAATTCATTTTCAGAACTCCTGAACTCAAATGATCTACCAGTTTTAGTCTGGCTTTAGCATGATTATAGGCAAGTGCCACTCCACTCAACTCTTAAAAGAATCTATTAAGAACCTACCATGTGCCAGTAACTGACACTATGGCCAAGGAACACAGTTACAAACTATTTAAGAGAAAGAAACCACACAGAAATTGGAAGGAAATGGAAAGATCACTTTAATGCTGAAAGATTTCCCCATCAAATAAAATTGGAAAGGACTTTAAGTAGCCAGTTCATCAAATGCTTTTAAAATGTCCAAAATTGAACTCACTATCTTTCCCTTCTAAAACTTTTCCCCTCCTACTTTCCCTATGACTGTAGAGAGCAACACCATCTCCCCACTACACCAGGCTTGCAATCTAGGAGTCATCCTAGAGTTCTCACTATCTCTCCCCATCCAGTCTGTTGCCAAAACCTGTTGATTGCATCTTTGCAATATTTTTCAAATACTGCTCCTCTCTTCTGACACTGCCACCACCCTGGTGCAGGCCCTCATCTACTTATGCCTGGACTGTTGCAATAGCCTGCTGGTAGACTTGCCTGCCTCAAGTCTCTTTCCACTTCAATCCATCCTCCAATCAGCCACCAAAGTGATTTTCCTAAAACACAAGTCCATATCATCATTTACTCAATAAATTCCAGCACCTCCAGGGTCAAATGCAAAATGCTTTACTTGGCATTCAAAGCCCTTCCTAACCTTTCTAGTCTTCTTACACCTTTACTCCCCACCTCTATTTGAACCAGTGGCACTGGCCTTGCTATTGCACGAAGACCCTCCATCTCTATGCCAGGCATTTTTCCTGGCAGATCCATACCTGGAATGCTCTCCTTCTTCTTCTCTGTGTCCTGGCTTCACCGGCTTCTTTCATGGCCCATGTACAGGAAACCCTTCTTAATTCTAGTGCCTTCCTCTCTGTTTGTTATTTCCTATTTATCCTGCATGTTGCTTGTTTGTACAAAGCTCCCAGAGTACAACCATCAGCTTCATGCAGGTAACTCCAAAATCTACATATCCAGCCCTGTTCTCTCTCCGGGCTCCTGTCCCTTATCTTCTACTGACAATTGGATGCTTCCACTTGGATGTCCTATAGGTATCTCAAACCCAGGATGTCCAAAATAGCATTATTCTCCCCCAAACTACTTCCTGCCAATTTCGAAGGTGCCTTCGTTCTTACACTCTATTTCATAATCTCACATTTGCCGTAGACTACTCATATTCAATCCCCACCCCCACCATGTCCAACTTCTGCCAGCTGTACTTCCACAGTTTCCCTCCATTCATACCACAACCACCCCAATTAAGGCTCACAATAGGTTCCTAAATGACCCCCTTTCCCCTTTCCAATTCACACTCCACAGAGCTGCCACATTGTTCTTTCTAAAGCACAAATGCAGCCATATCTTTTCCATGCTCAAAAAGTTTGGAGCCCTCTACTGACTCTAGGATAAAATACAAACTTTTCTGACATTGGAAGTCCTTCACAGTTTGGTTCCAGCTATGTTTTCCAGGCTGATTAAACATTTTTTCCCCTTATGAAGTCTACTTTCCAGCTACACTGGCCCATATTTACTATTCCTCATTTACATTTCATTATCTGTCTCCATGTCTTTTCTATAGTGTATCCTCCCAGGTCTAGAAGTTTCTCCCTTCTTTTCACAGGTTAGAGTCCAGAGGTAACTACAAAGTTCCGCTCAAATATTACTTATTCCCTCAAGATGACTTTGTGTGACTCCTCTTGTTGTTTGTGGTCCTCAAAATTGCTTATTTATATACACGTTATATGATCCTGTAGAATATGAGAAAACGATTGTTGTTTTTGCCTGTGTACCCTCAGCTTCAAATACAGTGCCTGGCACATAGTAGGCATCTAATAGATGCTTCTTGAATTGAACTGAGTGTATGTAATGTAGATAGTGCAGTATCTTCTATTATATGCATACATATATATGTACATGTACACACAAATATATATATACACATATATGTGTGTGTATATATATATATATTTACATAAAATTAATTTGGTATATCTGCTATAGTTATGGATAAATCTAGACCAATTAAGTTGTGGCTGAGATGAGACATGAACATGAGTAAAAAACAATTTAATTAGACATTTAACATTAATCAAATTGCATACTTAATTTTGAATAACAGCACCGTTTAAGTCAACATTTACAGACATATTTTAAATGAATTTAAACAAAATGTTCCTAAAACAAATTTTACATCATAGCTTTAGCTATAACTCTGTGTCAGACTTCTATATGCCAAAAAGTTTTACCCTATGGCAAATTTCTAAACTAAAAAGAGCGCTGTTAAAATTTCAAAACTGGAATGGAACTGAAGTAGGCTCAGTCCTTGCCCCTAAATTGTACTATATTCAAACAGTTCCAGGATTGCCATTTAGAATATAAGGACCTTGAAGGCAGGGATACTTGCTGAATTAAATTGAAGTACAAGTCCTTCCAAGTGCAAAACCAAACAGGTATCCCAACCCCCATGAATAAAATTCCATGAACATAATTGAAATCTTTTTTAAAAATTGCTTTTGATTGGGTTTTCCTCCCGTTTTCTGAAAAGAATTATGAAAAATTTAGGATGATTTGGGTAGAACTTTAAAAGAAATATTAATCTCTCAGAAGTGAACAACCCTTGCTGAATATGTTAGGTTTGTGGTATTCTGGTAACACAGAATGGCCTGTAACCTAGCAACTAATTAAAAAACAGGATACAGTGTAACTATAGCTTTAAAGGTCCCTGAGAAACATTTAGCCATTAGGTCGCAATATGGGATTTCTGATACACTGTTATCTTCTGTCTGTCCAATCAATATCAAGTGCTATTAATAGAAACAGCGATAATACAACATGTACTGTCTCCCTTAGGTGAAATATACTCCAGGAAAGACCTCACAGCCTAGGTGTTTTTTGAAAAGATTATTTCTGTTTTTCCCCACCCAGGGTTTACAAATAATAACGGGCAAAGCAAAGAAAGGAAATTACTTTAGAATTCACATTAATAAGTATCAAATGGTGGAAACCATTACCTGCCTTTCTAGCAAACCATTTCCTACCTCCAACTACATCGCTTTGTTTGGACAACATGAGCAAGTCCTTAACAACTTCTGTTCTCGTCACAGGGAAGGTTTGATTACGGATCTTTATAGGTAAGAGGAACCTTTAGTTGTTTTTATATTGAGGTTTTTCTTTTTTGGTAAGGAACCATATTTAAAACCTGTGATAACTACTTTATTATTATTTTACTTGCTTTCAGTGTTCTACAATCACTTCCATATATCTTAGATTTTTCCCTCCCTCCCCCAGTGATAACTACTTTTGTTGGTAAAATATGAGATTTCTGTTATCAACAATAAAATATTTTGACTCTTATTGCCTGTACTACATGCCTACGTCTACAAGTCTGCACACATGTGCATGCACACACATATACACTATGTATATGCATATATAACATATGCAAACACATATATATCCAACAAATTCTCTTGAAAGCAGTTTTAAGTTCTTTAATAACAGGTAGCCAACTTTATAAAAATATTATTTTCTCAATTCTTTCCCTAATCTTATCTAAGACAAGTAAGAGTAAGGTGTTACATTATAAGGAATGTTTCATATCAGACAGCCATTAGAGAAGAAATAACAAACACAACAATGTTAATACTTCAAAGAAATAATCACTCCATCATATCCATATTCTTCATAAGTTGAAAAAAATGTTTTGGACCTAGTGCTTAAAGGATGATAAAAAAAGAAATGTGATGGTTTGCATATTAATTCTGGTGTATAAATAAGGGAGTAGGTTAATTTTAGATTTATAGTGAGTCCACAGTTCCAAGGAATACACAATAAGCCTTTGCATGAATGAGAGTCTAATTATAAATGGGCCCCTCCCTAATGGACAAGAGCAGAAAATTCAACCCACCATGTCTCTGCTATAAAATAAGACTATTTCTTTATCAGATAGTCAGGGAGCCAGCTTTGATTTTCTTGGAAATATGATTTCATGAACCAGACTAGGTTATGTCCTACTCATCTACCTGTATCTTCAATATCATTTAGAATCCTCTACATGGAGTGTCTGAGATGGTGAAATATAGAGCATCCTGTGTAGGCTGCCATGATTAGGCAAATGATAATGTTTGTTCAGTTTGATAATAACCCTTTTAAAAATTATTTCTCAATGACTTTTGTTTTTATTTCACGTTCACTTCTGGATAATCTTCCCTCCTCTACCTTGAATCTTTCCTTGTAACAAAATTTTAAAAAGAATAAAAAAAATTCTGCAAAACCAATCAACATATCAACCATATTTTCAACATATATACAATATTCTGAACTCATCTCTGCAATGAAGGAAGATACATTTTCTTTATTTTTCTCCAGACCTAATATGTTATTAAAATTATAGTTTGTTAACAGTTCTAAAGATGCTAAGAAATTTTGGATATAAAAGGATTAAGAAATACTATTTAAAAATCAGGTTGATGTCCATGGGGGTCAAGCATCATGAGCACTGTGTTGTTATAAAAGAAAAGGAAATTATATTATTGCAAAATGGACCATGAAAGAAAGGAGAAAGCAACAAATATCCAGTATTTGTTGAATATCAACTACGTGCTCAAAATTGTTCTAGGCACTAAAAGGGCACAAAAGTAGATTGGATCTCTACCCTGATGACGTTTATAATATAGTTGAGGACACATGACTGATATGCATGAAACAATCATAATATATTTAATATTAACTTTGATTTTACATTTCATATAACCAATAATTATGTGTTAAATTGCAGAATACAATCCTATATTGACTGAAGAAATTCAGAGGAGAGAGAGATAAAGGTTAGAGAGATCAAGAATGGCTCTTTATAAGAGGTAGCATTTGACCTTGGCCTTCAAGGATGAATTGGTTTTGGATGGGGGAGAAGTAGTACAAGTAAGAGGAAAAAATGTGTAAAGTACAATCCAGCACAGTATATCTGTACAACTAAATTCTCACTGACCTAACTAGAGTAGAGTACTGCATGTGTGTTAGATATGAATAATAAATAAAGACTGTCATATAGAAGAGGAACTAGGTCTACTTGGGCCCAGAGAGTAGATCTAAGGGCAATGAATTGGTAGAAGTTATTATGCTTGACATGAGCAATAGCTTCTGAACAATGAAAGCTAACGAAAGATGGAATGGATTCCTTTAGGGAAAAGTGAATCTCCCAATATTTGAAGTCTTCAAATGAGTTTCCCTTCACTAGATAACTGCATGCTGGGGCTATTTCAAGAGCGACTTTTCAGCTGAGTTATGTGGGGGACTGAATGACTTCTTACATCTCTCCAACTCTGAGAATCTTAGATATGTCAGATTATGAAAGGCTTTCAAAACCAGCAGAGGTGTTTACATTTGGTATAAGAAAGGGAAACAATTTTAGATTTGTGAATGAGGGAAGAATGTGATTAAAAGACTGTTTAATATAAATAACTGTCAGTAGTAAGCAAGAATAAATTAGAAGAAGTGCCCAGAGTCACAATCTGTGTTTGCTACTCTCATTGCTGACTTCCTCACAGGAAGCTCCATTTAAAGAAATACCTAAGCTAGCCATGCTCACTCTTCTGCTGGCTCAGCTCTTGACTCTCTGGACTTCTCCCCAAACAAGTACCTTCTTCCTCCTACCTTTCCAGCTTCTTTTTGTGCACTGTCTTCCCTCATTAGAACATAAGCTCCATGAGGACAAAGACCATCTTTCTTTTTGCTTGTATTTTGTATTCTCAATGCCTGGCACATAGTAAGTGCTTAATAAATTCTTTTTCTATCTGAGATTTCAGGTATATTGCAGGCCTGATTTGATAAAAAGCTGGGTTAAAGCAGAGGAACTGTAATTGAAGAGATCATCTAGAAGTTAGTGACTGTTTAAAAATGGAGATTGAAAAAAATGGAACAGAACAAAGTGACTTTGAACTTCTGAGCCTGAGTGAATGGGATAGTAGTGACATTGTTAAATGAAACATAAAAATCAAGTTAAGTAAACAAGCATTTATTAAATACTTATTATCTAGAGGCAGCTAGGTGGTACAGTGGTGGGCCTGGAGTCAGTAGGACCTGAGTTCAAATCCAACCTCAGACATATACTAGCTGGGTGATCCTTGGCAAGCCACTTAATTTTTCTTTGCCTCCATTTTCTCATCTGTAAAATGAGGATAGTGAGAGCTCCTACCTCCCTGGGTTATCATGAAGACCATATGAGATAACAATTGTCAAACGCAGTAGCTGGCTGTACCCGCAAGGACTCCAGCATACATACACGAGAGGGCCTGCTGTGTACAGCTTCTTAGATTTGCTTTTTCAAAAGGAAAGCAACTTTTGACAGGTCAGCGATCTACTGTAATCAAGCACATGTATCATTCACTTAGTTCAAGGGAAAAAGTCAGCACTCTGAACTTCATCAAAAATACAAACAGAGAAATAAAGACCAACAGACAGGTTTTCCAACTGTCTAACAATAAGCGATACATACATAGTTACCAGAGATAGAAGCACCAACAGCTGGATTTTCAAAGCTAGGCGGCTCCTTAGGGCTGCTTAGAGGCTTCCCAGAGAGTCATTTAGCACATAAACCTTCTTCCAAAAGCTAAACCCCAAAGTAAAACTTTACCTCTGAATATTTATACACTTTTCAGAGCCAGAAGGAATACCCCGTCATGATCCAGTGCCTCATTGGCAATCAGCAAAAGATGTGGGCCCCTGCAAAACGAGCCTCCCCCAATAACCCCAACTGAGGCCTATCAATGGGTGGGGAAGATTTTTAACTCCCATTACACTGGCACATAGTAAGCACTATATAAATGTTAGTTATTAGTAGTATTGTTATTATATGCTAGAAACTATGCTAAATGCAGGAGACACAAAGAAAGGCAAAAGCACAGTCTGTATTCTCAAGAAAAGCCAGAAAGAGCCCATTTGGGGAAGAAATGTTGAGCTCCATTTTAGACATATTGAATTTGAAATGATGGCAAGCTATTCAATTAGAATTGTTGATTAGGCAGATGGACAAACAGGACTGGAGCCAGAGTGAATGGGAGGGAAATCATCAGCAAAGAGAAAATAGTTGAAGTCATGAGAGTAAATAAGTAAGAAAAAGGGTGAAAATCAAGGAAAGCAGAGAACCAAAGATTTGTCTTTGGGGGGATGCTCAAAGTCTGGGTCAAGAAGAATACAAAGAACCAGCAAAGGAAGCAGCAGTATTTGTAAAGGCAGACAAAACAAGAGGTTGGTATAAACTTTAATAAATCACAGTCTTTCTGTACCTTTCCTCCTTTGTAAATAGAGATAATATCCATTTTATCTACTTCACACATTTTTGGGGAGGCTATATGTTAGCAAGCATCATGCAGTTATTTTATTTTCTTTGAGGACATTTTATGGGTGAAGACTTCGAAGCACAAAAGAATTTATAGTTTTCTTTCTCTGTTTCGTCTCACCCTGGTTTAGGTATTAAAACCATATCTGTATCATATAAAGACATCAGAAGGGTGACTTCTTTCACAAAAGTAATGAAAATGATATTAATACCCAGAACAGGTGGCTCCCAGTCCTGTGGTCTTTCCACTATCTATTAGAATGGTGTCTATTACTGAGAAGTTTTCTCAATCTTGATTACTACAGGAAGGGAAGAAATAGACTTGATTACGGCATAAATATTGTTAGAACAATTTCTTAATAGTAAGCATTGCTAAACCTCAAGTCAGGAAGTAATAATGTTAATGTTGGTGATAATAGTAAACAACCTACATTTATATAGTGCTTACCATGTGCCCAGATACCATATTATGTGCTTTACAAACAGTATCTCATTGATCCTCATAAAAACCATAGACGGTAGGTACTATTATTACCCCCAATTTATAAATGAGGAAACTGAGACAAATGAGGATCCAGTAACGTGCCCATATCTGAAGCTAAATTTGAACTCATTATCTTCCTGCACTCTATTCACTGTCCCACCTCGCTGCATTTGTTTGTTCTTAGTATGTGTCCAACATGGTGCTAGTATTTGTGAGAACTGTATTTAACAGGGAACTGGTCAATGACAGTCCAGTCATCAGATCAGACACAGGGGATTCATGTGGATTTGTGGTTATCCTGCTTCTGGAATTGAGTGAGTGCACAAAATGCTCTCTACTTAAGAACATACATAAGTATTCCATAGCTGTTTGTTTCTGTGGCATATTGCACTACTTGTATTTTTAAAAGTATTTAATGTTTTCTAGAGGTAAAAGTAAATTGCCTAAAGTTCGCAAACTCTAATGTCTATACTTTTTTGAAAATAAAATAATATTTGCCCTTATCTAGTCTCTAAGTTATTTCAAAGATGAATTAGCAGATGAATAATCACATCTGTGAACTTAGTAGCCTAGAATTTCATATTTCTGATCTAGCAACTCAAATTCATTGAGAGAAGCTACATCTACTCTGAAGTAATTTCTTAGTTATCTTCACTTTTAATAATTATCTTCAAATCATTATCCTTAGAAAACTGAAGCAAAATGAACTACGTCTCCATTAACTACCCCAAGAAGTGATTCTATTCTTTCTTTGATTTCTCTCTTACCACGAGCATAGCAGCAACTGCTGCATCTTTCTTCTTCTTCTTCTTCCTCTTCTTCTTTTTCTTTTACTTCTTTTCTTTGCAATATTATATTCCAATTTCTCTGATCATTTAAAGTGATGGCTGCTAAATCCTATGTGATCTTGATTGTGGTTCTTTGGTACTTGAATTCTTTCTTTCTGGCTGCTTGCAGAAATTTTTGGGGGGGAAGAAAGCTCTGAATGTTGACTATTGTGTTCTTGAGAGTTTCCATTCAGAAGGTTACTGGTGAATTCTCTCTATTTCCATGTTACTTTCTATTTATAAGAGATTAGAGCAATTTTCTTTAAAGATTTCTTGAAATACGTTTTCTAGGCTCTTTTTCTTTTGGTCATAGACTTCATATAGTCCAATGATTTCTAATTGTTTTCTCCTTGATCTATTTTTCAGGTCAGTTGCATTTGCTATGAGATACCTTATATTTTCTTCTTTTTAAAAAATTTATTTTAATTTATGAAATAAAAAAAGCATTTTTGTAACATAGAACCATAAAAAGACTATTATAATGAACCTGCAAATCTGCTATGTGCAACTTATTCTACCTTTCAAATATACAACAAAATTATCTTATAATTTTTTTTATTTTTTTTTCTTCCCTTCCCCACTTCTGTACCCTAGAGATGGCTACCATTAGATAAAATACATACATACATATATTTATACATATATATGTAAAATTATTCTAGATATACTTCTATTTATCAGTTCTTTCTCTGGATGCAGATAGCTTCTTTCGTCCTGTGTCCTGATTTTCAAAGTACTTCTACCTTGAACATTGTGGAGCCCTTTCAATAGTGAACCTGATTGGAAGACACCAAAGTCAAAGGCCCTTATGATTTACAGCAGTATCTCTGATGCCAAGGCTTAGAGTAAAAGTAGCTACTCTCAGAAAGCCTGGATCAGCCCATGGAGAAATTGTGAAATTGTAGGTTTGTTTTCCGGCTTTCTTCTTACAGATTGTCCTTCCATTGTGCTCATAAAATTTCAGTAAAAAGACTTTTGAAGTCATCTATTCAACTTCCTGCCTGAGGTGGAAATCCTTCCTTTGTACAGTGACTTAATCATTTTTACTAGAAAACCTCCAGTGAGGGGACTCATTGCTTTCCGCTATGTTGTGTGGCACCCTGGCCTGCCACTTTTTTCAGAAGTTCTCTCTCTATTATCCACACCTACTTGCTCCACAACATAAAATTTCTTTTTTTAAAAAAATTCTAATTTATTTATTTTTAGTTTTCAACATTTATTTCCACAAGATTTTGAGTTCCAAATTTTTTCCCCCATCTCTCCCCTCCACCCACACAAGACACCATGCATTCTGATTGCCCTTTACCCCAATCTGCCCTCCCCTCTATCATATCCCTCCCTTCTCTTATCGCTATCCCTTCTATTTTCTTGGAGGACAAGAGAGATTTCTATACTTCGTTGGCTGTATATCTTATTTCCCAGTTGCATGTAAAAACAATTTTTAACATTCATTTTTAAAACTTTGAGTTCCAACTTTTCTCCTTTCATCCCTCCCCACCCATCTCCACTGAGAAGGCAAGAAATTTGATATATATTATACATGAGTAGTTATGCAAAAGACTTCCATTAAAATCATCTTATGGAAGACTATATTTCCCTCCATCCTATCCTATCTCCTATTTATTCTGTTCTCTCTTTTGACCTTGTTCGTCCCCCAAAGCGTTTACTTCTAATTACTCTCTCCTCCCATTTGCCCTCCTTTCTGTCATCCCTCCTACACCCCACTTATCTCTTTCTCCCCTGCTTTTCTGTAGTGTAAGAAAGGTTTTCATACTAAATTGAGTGTGCATGTTATTCCCACCTTAAGACAAATGTGATGAGAGTAAGCTTCACTTTTTACTTCTCACCTTGCCCCTTTTTCCCCTTCATTGAAAAAATGTTTTCTTGCTCTTTTATGAGAGATAATTTTCCCCATTCCATCTCCCTTTTTCTTTCCTATATGTTTTTCTCTCACCCATTAATTTAATTTTTTTAGATATCATCCCTTCCTGTTCAACTCACCCTGTGCCCTCTGCATATGTGTGTGTGTATAATTCCTCCAACTACCCAACTACTGAGAAAAGTTTTAAGAGTTACAAATATTATCTTTCGATGTAGAAATGTAAACAGTTCAATTTCAGTAAGTCCCTTATGATTTTTCTTTCCTGTTGACCTTTTCATGCTTCTCTTGATTCTTGTGTTTGAAAGTCAAATTTACTATTCAGCTCTGGTCTTTTCATTGAGAATGCTTAAAAGTTCTATATTTTATTGAATGACCATTTTTCCCCCTGAAATATTGTACTCAGTTTTGCTGGGTAGGTGATTCTTTATTTTAACCCTAGTTCCTTTGACTTCTGGAATTTCATATTCTCAGCCCTGTGATCCCTTAATGTAGAAGTTGCCAGATATTGTGTTATCCTGATTGTATTATCACAATACTCAAATTGTTTCTTTCTGGCTGCTTGCAATATTTTCTCCTTGACCTGGGAGCTCTGGAATTTGGCTACAATATTCCTAGGAGTTTCCTTTTGGGGTCTCTTTCAGAAGACAATTGGTGGATTCTTTCAATATTTATTTTGTCTTCTGGTTCTAGAGTATCAGGGTAGTTTTCCTTGATAATTTCATGAAAGATGATGTCTGGGCTCTTATTTTGACCTTGACTTTCAGATAGTACCATAATTTTTAAATTGTCTCTCCTGGATCTATTTTCCAGGTCACTTGTTTATCCAATGAGATATTTCACATTATCTTCCATTTTTTACATTCTTTTGTTGTTGTTTTTTGTAATGTCTTGGTTTCTCATAAAATCATTAACTTCCTTCTACTCCATTCTAATTTTTAAAGAACTATTTTCTACAGTGAGCTTTTGAACTTCCTTTTCCATTTGGCTAATTCTGCTTTTTAAAGCATTCTTCTCCTTATTGGCTTTTTTGGACCTCTTTTGCCAATTGAGTTAGCCTATTTTAAAGGTGTTATTTTCTTCAGCATTTTTGGGATTTCTTTTAGAAAGCAGTTGACTCACTTTTCGTAATTTTCTTGCGTCACTTTCATTTATCTTCCCAATTTCTGCTCTACTTCTCTTACTTGATTTTCAAAATCCTTTTTGAGCTCTTCCATGATCTGAAACTGATTCAAATTTTTCTTGGAGGCTTTGGATGGAGGAGCTTTGACTTTGTTGTCTTCTGTCTGCATGTTTTGGTCTTCCTTGTCACCAAAGTAAGATTCTATAATCTGATTCTTTTTCCAGTTTTTCCTCATTTTCTCATCCATTTACTTGACTTTGGAGTTCTTTGTCAAGGTAGATCTCTACTTCCAGTGGAGATGGGAGGGGTGTACTATCAACTGCTCTATTCCCCTTCAATCTGTGGGTCTAGAGCTCCAGAAACAGTTGCTAAAACTGCCTCTGCTACTGCTGTGGCTGCCATGGTTCCTTGGCCCCCTTCCCCTTCCATGGCCCTGAGGCTGAGGCTGGACCACTCCACTCTCCCACACTGGTCCCACAGGCTTTTTCCACTGATCTTCCAAATTTTCCTTGGTGTTTTGGGGTCCTGAAGTCTGGAAACCTCCACAAGTGTGAAAGATTCAGTCCCCCAAGGCCTGCTCAGATCCTGTCTATGCTAGCAAAGCCCATGCTAGACTATGCCATGCCTCCACTGTGCCATGATAGACACTTCCCAGAGACATTACTGGTTGTCTTGAGCTAGAGATTTGCTTCTCTCCATCATTGTGTTGGTTCTCCTGCTCCAGAATTTGGTTAGAGTCATTTTTTACAAGTATTTGACTAGGCTTGGGGTCAGCACTCTAATAAGTGTATGCTGGTTACTCTGACATCCTGGCTTGTCTCATTACATTTTCTTCTATTTTTTTAAACTTTTGACTTTTTAAAAAAAATATTTCTTGTTTCTTCATGAGGTTCAATTAAGTCAAATTTTCAGGGAGTTTGTTGCTTGGGCAAGATTATATACCTTTTTTTCCCCCAAGCTGTTAATTTTCCTGCCAATTCTTTCTTCAATAGCTCTCTTTTCTTTTTGAATTATTCTCTTTAGTACTCTCATTTCACTGATAACAGTTTCTTAAAACTTTTTAAAATTCTTGCTTTTTCTCTTCTAAAAATGAACAGAATGGTATAGTAACATTTAGCAAATACATCTATATGAAGAAACTTAGGAACTCAAAGAGGGAAATGCAGTAGTAGCATTTGCATAACAATCAGCAGAAGGAAATATTGAAACAATATTATTGTATAGGCATATTATAGATTGCCAGAGAAAGGTCTGAAATTCAGGAAATAGGTACAAACCTGGAATAAAGAAATGAGACTGTAGTAATAGGAACTCATGACCTTGGATGGCTGTATACAAATGTATAAAATGTGGGCAGCAAGTAATTGCTTACTGAATCAACATGCTAAACAATGTATACATGCATGTACATATGCATATATATTTGTATATACACACATATGTATGTGTATATGTGTGTGTGTATACACACACACACACACACACTCATACACATATATGCAACAAGGCAAATTTCACCTTGGAGATATCCCTGAGTTCACCTAAAAAATCATTTCCTTTCTTACATCTACCAGAATACTATGCCACATGTATTTTTTATTTTAAATTAATTTTGTGCCTTGTCTTTTTAAAACAGTCTCTTGTATTCAGGTATACTTCAGGAGCTATTCCTTATTACAAAAACTAAAAGAGAAAGAAAAAATAGTAAAGCAAAAGCAACTAGCCCATCAGCCAAGTCCCTCCTATCTACCTAAGCTTACAAAATGTTTGTTGCCTTGCCATAAGGCTTAATGTAATTTAAATATAGTCCTTTCAGTAATTTTTCCATTTGTCTTTGGAAAACAGAAGTAGGAATAATATGTAGAAGTTGCAAAAAGTAGAGAGAGGTGTATTTTCTCAACTGTTCCCTGGACTTAAGCTTAGTCATTATAGTGACACAGAGTTCAAATTATCTTTTTTTCTCTTTCCATTTACATTGCTGTAATCATTGTATATATTTTTCCTGGTTCTCTTTATTTCATACTTCAGCAATGTACATGTCTTCTCCCTTGCTTACCCTTCAATTCCCTTCCTCAGTTCCCAGCTACCCAGAATCCAACTATGCTGTTTAACTGTTTTCCTAGGATGACAGTGGAGCCACCAACTATTCCTTTTGGTGACATGAAGGAGTACCAAGCCTTACCATGTGCTCTCTCTCTAAGTCCTCCACCCCCATAACTATCACCTGACCTATGGATGCAACCTAAAGACTCCTAGACCTTGCCATCCACCCTGACGCTGAGCTTTCCTTCATGCCTTGTCTTTCTCAGTTAGAATGGGAACTTTTTGAGAGCAAAGGTTATCTAGCTCACTTTTTCTATTCCTATCCTTGGTGCTAGTTGACGTTATTATGTGCTTAATACACAGTATGTAACAAATAGTAATACAGTAAATGTTTTTTTATTCAAACACTTCTCTGAATTCATTGTTTCTTTTAAAATTGTATTAAATTGTAATCCCGTTACATTTCTCTACCACTATTGTAGTGAGCCATTCCCCAAGGAATAGGCACATATTTTGTTTCCCATTCCTTGCTACCACAAAAAGTGCTCTTACGAATATTTGGTGCATATAGGTCCTCTTTGGGTTTTTTGTTTGTTTTTTTAAACTTTCTTTGGAAATATATGTTGCAACATGATCCCTGGGGCTGGACATTTTAGTCACTTTAAAAGCATAATTCCACATTGCTTTTCAAAATGGTTGGACCAAGTCATATGTTAACCATCAGTTTATTAATGTGCCTATCTTTCTGTAGCCCCTCCAACATTGACTTTTTATCTTTTTCTAATCTTGCCAATATTGTGAGTATAAGGTAAAACCTCATAGTTGTTTTGATTTATATTTCTTGATTAATAATCATTTGGAACAATCTCATATGATAGTTAAAAGTTTGTATTTGAGAACTCTTTGTTCATAAACCTTACCTACTTGTTCATTGAAGAATAACTTTTGAATGTTTATATTGAGTGGAGAGAGAGAGAGAAGAGACAGAAAGGAAAAAGAAAAGGAGAGAGAGAAAGCAAGAGCTTAATGACTCCCCTTTCACTAGGAGTGTTTACAAATAGAGGTCAGATGAGCATATGTCAAGTATGTGGTCCTATGTTGACCCAAAATGCTCTCCAGCCTTATTTATTAATCATTTCCAGTACTCTATGATCTAACCAAACTGGCCATCTTGCCATTTCTCACACACAACATTCAATTCCCCTCTTGATTAACTGTACTCCATAATCAAAATGTACTAGTAGCTTGAAGGGGAACAGAAAATACTACATGGGAGGAGGTAGTATTTGAGCTAAACTTGTAAGAAAATTAACATTATATATGAATAAGGAATAGGTGCATTCCAACCATGGGGAGTAGCCTGTACAAAATTTTGGAGATAGGAAATGGAATTACATGTGTGATAAATAGCTGGAAGACTAGTTTAACTGGAATGAAGAATCTGTGAAGCAAAGTAATATATCACAATGCTGGAGAGGTAGGTTGGAGCCAGGCTGTGAATGGCTTTAAATATTAACCAGAATTTATTTGATCCTAGAGGAAACAGGGAGTCACTGAAATTTATTAAGCACAGTGAAATTGTTACACTTGTATTTTAAGAATATCAATTTGGAAACTGTGGAGAAAATGGATTGGGGAGGGGAGAGATGAGTCCAGGAGCCCAATTAAGAGGCTATTGCCTCTTCTGTTCCAAAATTGTATGTCCATGAAAAAGTATAAATCCCCAATTCAATTATATTTCCAGAGAGCACAAACTCTCATCACCTCTCTGCTAGACCACTGCAAAAGCCTGTGGGTAGATTTCCCTCTCTCCCTCTTCATCTTTGTTTCTTAGTTTGCTTCAAGATCCAACTAAATTTCCACTTTCTGTAAGAAGTCTTTCCCAGTCCATCTTAATCTTAGGGCCTTTCCTCTGTGATTGTTACCAATTTATCCTATATGTATCTTATTTGTACAAACTCATTCGCATGCTATCTCTCCTATTAGATTGTTAAATGTTTCAGGTTGTGGCTGTTTTTGCCTTTATTTGCGTGCCCAGCACTTAACACAGTGTGTGTTCTGAGCACCATGGGATTTTTGTATTTTATGACACAAGATGGTGATTGATCTTTAATTAATATGAGAACAATTCAAATGCAAGGATTTGCTTAAAGAAAAATGTTCAAGTCTGTCACAAGAATAATGGATTTCCTTCTTCACTGGCGAATTGTTTCTTATAAAAATATTTTTGTAATTCTACTCCTACCAAAGAAAATTGCCATAGGTTTCAATGGGATACTCTAATGAAAAAAGCATCCTAGTTTGGTCTACTTTTTGCACAAATATAGCCAAATTTTACAAGAGTACACAGCATTGATTTCTTTACTTGAAAACAAGATGTGTGTATGTGTGTTCATCCTTCATTGCCAAAGAAGACCATGCCATCAGAGAAATAATGACATGACTTGCACTTGACTTTGCTTTGAGTGAGGGAGGGCTGTGCAGGTCACCAGCCTCACTTCTCCTCCAGAGTCATCTGAATCCAGTGACCAGATATTCATCAGGTTGACTGGAGATGACCCAGGATGAAGCAATTGGGGTTAAGTGACTTGACAAGGTCACATAGCTAGTGAGTGTCAAATGTCTGAGGTGAAATTTGAACTCAGGTCCTCCTGACTCCTGCACTGTTGCTCTATCCACTGCATCACCTAGCTGCCCTGAAAACAAGATAGTATTGGACCAGATAGAAAGTTTATTTTCTTTCTTTAAAAAAACTCACTTTATTTTATTTTCAGTTTTATTTTTATTTTATTTTCAGTTCCAAATTCTCTTGCTCTCCTTCTCATTCCCTGATCCACTGAGAAATCAATCCCCTGCAAAAAAACACGTTACAAATATATATGGATATACAAAATAAAAGTCTACGTTAGCTGTTTCCTGCTCTCCCCCCACCAAAAAAGCCCATGAAAAATAAAAGTAATAGAAGATATGCTTCAGTCTATACTCTTAAATCTGTTACTTCTTTTTCTGGAGGAGGATAACATTTCATCATAAGTCCTTTGGAATAGTGACTGGTCGTTGTGTTGTTCAGAATTACCAAGTCTTTCAAAATTGATTATCTCACAGTATTACTATTACTACATAAATTGTACTCCTTGTTCTGCTTAATTCCCTTTGCATCAGTTCATGTTACTCTTCCTAAATTTTTTTTAAACCTTCCCTTCATTATTTCTTACAGCACAATAGTATTCTATCACATTCGTATACCACAACTTGTAAACTCATTCCCCAGTTAGTGAGCGCATATTTCCAATTCTTTCCACAAAAAGAGCTACTATAAATATTTTTGTAAATATGAGCCTTTTTCCTCTTGCTTTGAACTCTTTAGGATACAGAGCTAGTAGTGTTATTACTGGGTCAAAGGATATGTACGGTTTAATAGCTTTTGGAAACACCATTCCAAATAGTTTTCCAAAGTAGTTGGATTAGTTCACAGCTTTGCCAATCTATTTTCCCACATCTACAGCAACATATGTAATTTTCCTTTTTGCCATATTAAACATTAATTCATGAGAAGTGTTACCCCAAAATTGTTTTAATTTTCATTTCTCTAATTATTAGCAATTTGGGGCATTTTTCTCATATGGCTATTGAAAGCTTTGTCTTCTTTCCTTGAAATCTGCCTGTTCATATAGTTTGATCATTTATCAATTGGGGAATCACTCTGATTCTTAGAAATTTAACTCAATTCCCTATATATTTTAGAATTGAGATCTTGATCAGAGAAACTGGCTGCTATAACATTTTTCCCAGTTTCCTGCTTCTCTTCTAATTTTAACTACATTGGTTTTATTTGTGCAATATCTTTTTAATTTGATGTAATCAAAATTACCCATTCTACCTCCTGTGAACCTCTCTATCTCTTATTAAGACATTAACTCTTCTTCTTTCCAGAGATCTGATAGTTTTGTCAGTGCTCCATTAATTTGCTTATGATACCGCCTTTTACGTTCAAATCACGTGCCCATGTCAAACTTATCTTAATAGGTGGTATGAGATGTTGATGTATGCCTAGTTTCTGCCAGACCACTATCAGTATTCCCAACAGTTTTCATTAAATAGTGAGTTCTTGCCCCAGTAGCTGTGATCTTTGGCTTTATCAGACACTAGCTTACTATGCTTGTTTGCTTCTCTATATTTTGTACCTAATTTGTTGCACTGATCACCCTGTTTCTTACCCAAATGTAAATCATTTTATTACAGTTTTATAGCATAGTTTCTGATTTGGTGCTGTGAGGATTCCTTCCTTCCCATTTTTTTCATTAGTTCCTTTGATATTCTTGATCTTGATCATAAGTATTTTAAGGATTTTTTCTAATTCTATAAAGTAATTCTTTGGTAGTTTAACTGATATTCAGTTAGTATGTCACTGATTGAATAAGTAAATTTAGATAATATGTTTTTAATTGCATTGTCTTGGTCTGTACATGATTAATGTTTCTCTAATTATTTAATCTTTCTTGGGCATATTTTGTAATCATGTTCATGTAGTTCCTATGTGTGTCTTGACAGGTAAACTCCTATGTATTTTATACTGTCTGTAGTTGCTTTAAATGGAATTTTTCTTTCTCTCTTGAAATATTATACCTAGGTTCTTTCTTTTTGTTCATAGCTTTCATGTAGACCATTGATTCTTAAATTATATCTCCTCATCTTATTTTCCAGGTCAGTTGTTTTTTCTATCAGATAGTTCAAATTTTCTTCTGGTTTTTTTTTCAGTCTTTTAACAGCTCAATCTGAGGGTCTGAAGTTTCAGTGCTTCCAAAAGTGGTGTGATATGGGGAGAGGTTTGATCGCCCTCACTCTGATCTGAGATCTGCAAGCCCCAGACTCAGGTGTGAGTCTGTTGGCCTGTGTATAGTCTAGTTTCAGTAAACTGTTACTGGAATCAGTCACTGTTGGCCCTCTGGTAGGTGCTTTGGTTCTTCATGAGCAGAGTGACTGAGCTGTTTGCTCTCCTTTAGTCTTATTTTCCTGCCCTATTTTTCTACCACACATTTATGCATTGGGCCAAAGGTTAGAACTGAACCATTGCTGGTTTAGGGGCTTAGAGCTACCCAGATAAGTTTTTTGAACTTGTTTTTTGCTCAGTACTCAGACTGCCTGCTTGGTGATATCTGCTCCCTTCCCTGCTGGATCTTGCACCCAGAACTGAGTGATGGCTATCAGAGTTGCCAGATGGCACCTGTTTTTGCTCCCAGGGCTAGTTCAAGGGTTCCCCAAAGTCAGTTTATGTCCCAGTGATTTCTTCCCTGGTGTTCTATCTCAGTTTCCTTTATGTCTCTGGACCTGCTAGCAGTGTAGCTGCCTCTAGGTTACACTCCTGGTCATTCTCACCTCAATGTCCCTAGACTTCTTTGCCTTCCTAAGCTGTCCTAGGCTGGAAAAATAACTCACTGTGGTTTTTTCTTGGCTTTCTCAATCAGAATCTGTTGCATTTTCTAGGTTGTTCTGGAAGAGATGTGCTAGGAGAACTAGGCAAAAATGTTTTCTTTCATTCTAACCATCTTGATTCTGCCTGCTAAAAGCTTATTTTTTTTAGAATTGTTTTGTCTGAGAGTATATCTAATGTCTGATGATGGTGGTGGTGGTGCTCATCATCCTCATCCTCATCACAATAATACCAGTCTTAATACATATAATATTCAGAACTTTCAAATGGATATGGGAAGTATCCTCACAAAATCCATATAATATTAACAAAACACAGAGCCCATTGCTCTAAAGCAGCTATAGGAATTTGACTTATATTTCCCAGTAGGGAGGAAGAAGAATGTTGGACATTCTCAGAAAACATAATAAACAAGTTAATATACAGAGATATTTTTGGAACAAGCAGATATCAATAAGTAGTCAAAGTTGATAACAGGCACACATTATTCAACATGTTGAATATAATTGAAAGTGGTACACCTTTACACCTTTATATAAGTGATTAAAATTTGCAAAGAAGCAATGAAAACTACATTTTTTGTGGCCTATAAAAATTTAGCCTCTAATATCAGGCAAGACATGACAAAAGTTATACATCAGAAACTCACTATCTTCCGTGAATTTACAGATGACAAATCCCCATCTTACAAATATAGACCTTAGCATATCCTGAGGAATTTAACCAACATACTATCCTGAAACTGAAGCATTAATGCAGACTGAACTGTTACCTACAATTGCCTAGATTAAACATTGGTGCATAAAAATTTAAGAATGTTTTGAATAGATGCCACCGTATCAAATATTCATAATCTTCTAGTTACATGTAACAAAATGATTTCAAAATATAGTGACCAAAGAGCAGAGCTAAAAATCATGTGAGACCAGAATGGAATGAATATCTCCCCTGTGGTCCTGTCTGCCACTAGAGTTGAACTGAGAATGCTTTCAGCAAGCCTACAAAGGATGAGGTTACTTCCTCATAATTTTATTGAATTACAAAAAGTAGTGAGTTTATCCTCCTATGCACCAGTAGAATATTAACTGTAAAGGAACAGTAGTAGAATATCAACTTTTTCCAAACCTATTTCTATCTTAATCCTATCAAAAACATGAGTAGATAATAATGAAAAAGATTTTATCTATCAAGAGTACTTGTGCAGGAGAACAAAGCAAAATACTAGAAGTGAAGGAATACTTAACAATGCCTTTTGAGGAAAATGCTTTTTGCAGGGTGTAGTAAGATGGTATCTAGGTTCCTGAAGCATGTCACTGATCTTTTGGAAGTGAGAATAGCTTGCAGGGTAGTCAGGCTTAATCACTCATTTCCATTACTAATGTGTGTGCTTTAGTGTGTGCACACAGCTGTGGCCACATTCTTTTCATGAGCCACAAATATTGCCAGACACCAATGCTAATTCTTGGCCCAGTTCTACTTTCTGTGTCAGTTATTGTCAGACAAGCTGGCAAGGATCACTCCAGGCAGGGTAAATTGTTTAGCTGTCTTTGGCAGGGATGTGGCTAGAGATTGTTTTTTTGACCTTGGCAGCACAGCGATCTCTCTCTTTCATATCTGGACTCCTCTTGTGCCTGCCATCTAAAGTGTCTAGGTGTGCCTTTCCAGATTCTGAGAGGTGCTGTTACCCAACAGCATCTTCTCACTGTTTTTTTACTTTTTATTTAAATTTTTTTGGGCATTGGCAAATATTTCAAGATAAAGTTCACCTCTAAGTTCAAAAACACATTCTGGATCATTTCTCTCTTCTTCATCTAATTTAATCTCTCTCTGTCAAGCACCCAAGAGTAACAGGGATGGCACTGGCAGAACCAACAGGAGTGATGACAGCCGTTGTAGTGTCAGATGTTGCTATGGCACTAATGGCTGGAGCAGAGTGGTGATTTTGGCACCCCAATGACTAAGGCTGTCTGCATAGAAGATGGAGGGCATACATTCAGAGACATATGTAGAAATAGCAGTAATAAAGAAACAATCAGTTATTATGATGTACAAACTAGCATCTGTTACAGGATGGCAAAGTCACTAAGTAGCTTGCTGCTTCTTATTGTGATGCCAAGTGCCAAGCACCCTGTCTTTGGTTCCACACTCACTTTGGGGGATTTCAGGGGTGTTTGTGTTCTTGTCACTTTTGTCTCTTTGACTCATGAGTGCTAACACATCTCTGGGTAAGACTAAAAGCATAGGAGTAAAGAGAAAAATAATGGTGTTAATGACATATGTACACGTGTGTGTGTGTGTGTGTGTGTGTGTGTGTGTGTGTATTGGAGAAGAGATGGCTCACATTGAAAAAATAGTAGATGAAACAAATTTCTTTTTGACAGCTAGTGCTATCATTTATTCATTTTACCACCAATAAATAATTGCTTACCATACTATGAAACTAAGATTGTCTTTCTCCTGACACTTTTTATACCTGTTGACTTTTTTTATCACTGATGCCATACAAAGAAACATATAAGTACTGCTAATATCTTACTTCTGCTCAAATGACTAGTACCAGTAGGAACAGGGAAGGAGAGGTACATTACTTGATAAAAGTTCCTTCCGTTAGAACACTTTACCAAAGCCTATTTTGCCTTTACTGAAGTCTCATTTACACTTTTTGACGCCTACCTCATCCTCACTCACTCTCACACGTATCACTGACCCTATTTTGTTTTTTAAAAAAAGGTCTCATTTGATAATCTCTCTCCTTCCTTCAGCTTTAATTGATGGTTTTGACTATCCCTTTTCCTGGTAGTGTGAATAGGTCTTGCCCTAGATCTTTTGTGTGAGCCCATCAGATGCTCATAAACCATGATTAAATCACCTCTCATCATTTCTCTTCAAGACTCTTTCAAGATTTAACACACTTAGCTTTCAAAACCTGCCCTCGTAAGGCCCTGTCCTCAAATAAGCTCTGTTATCCTCTTGCACACTTTCTCAAATACCTGAATGTCCTGTTTTTTGCAGGTCAGTGACTGCTGCTGTGCAGAGCATTCTAAATGGGATTAGGACTGGAATTCTGAAAAGACACCCTTAGCTTGTTGAATTTATACATCCCTTTCCTTGTAGAAGTGTCCTAGGACTGGGGCAGCCTTCTTGACTACACCAAAGCCTGCTCAGATCAAATCCCACATCATCTCTTCATTCATTTACTGTTTCTAAATAGGGCCATTTAATCATGGCTAACATGTTTTTCTGTTTGTCTCAGATCAATGACCCTGACATTTTTTAGCAATAAATTGTCCATAAAATTCCTCTTGCAATTCAGTAACTATTTTCATGATATTAAAATTCTCTGGAAACAAAGCTAATGTCTTACTTTTTTTGGTATCTATTTGAAAGTTGTACAGTTCCCACTGCTGCAACATAGCTCATTCAATTAAAATTCAAATTTTCCATTTTTCATTTGTAGAGGTTTTGTTGCATTTTTTAAACCATATAAAATGTTTTTATTAATCTCCTTTTGTAACAGATTGATAAACTACAATACATATTATCTCCATATTTTAGCTCTTTTGATTTCATTTATCAACCTTCTAAGGGATTCTTTATTAAATAATTGGCTGGAATCCAAATATGTTAAATCTCTCATTCATTATTAATTATATTACTATTAAATTATCATGTTTCTCCATGCTTAAAAGAGAAATTTAGTCAGTTTACCTAAACATAATCCATTTGGCAAGTATCCTCATTGACACTTATCTGACCTCCTTTCACCATCAAATCTGATTTTCAATCCTGTTCAACTGAGTGTAGGGCATTATATTAGAAAATGGGACTCCAAAGGCAAAAATGAAAAAGTCCCTGTGTTCAGTGAGTTTACATTCTACTATAAGAATACAAAATGCACACATGTACGTACAAAGTACTTCAAAATAATACACAGTCATTTCAAGAGATAAAATGTCCATTCTTTTATCTAGGATGAGAATCTGGATCTAAATTACAGCATAGAGCCTGTTACTAAAATAGACCATAAGTCTAGAATATATACATATATATATGTATATTCATATACACACACACATACCTATAAACATATTTAATATATGTATGTGTGGAAAAAGCAGCTTAAATACTACAAAATAAACACCTATTCTCATTCATTTTATTCATATGATTACAGAGGCATTTAGTGAAATGGATAAAATTCTGGGCTTGAAGCCAGGCAGACCTGGGTGACCCTAGGA
>CM053769.1:218248657-218282816 GCA_028658325.1 Potorous gilbertii
TTTATGGAAGATAGTTCTTAGCCTGTTGGAAATGTTAGACAGCAAATGTTCCTACAATTACTTATAAAATTAAAAGTAAGCTAAAGGTTAACTTTTTAAAAAACATTCATGAAAAAAGAATAAACTTTACTCATTTAGAGTACAAATCTTCAAAATCAATTTCAGCACTGCTTCCCCCTCCCAATTTTTCCATGAATACCCCCCCTCCTTCATGCTGGTATTTTTTAGAATGATTACACTTTTCTAACACTAGGATTCCTACCAATTTTAAAAACTATAGCATGGTATTTTATTTTATTGGAAGTTCCTTAACTCTGTTAACATTATCAGGAGAATTCACCACTACTTCCATGAGTCATAAATTTATAAAATTTCTCTCCTGGAAAGGACCTTAGAAATCATGCAATTGAACCCTCTCACTTATCTTTAAAACTATAAAATGGATCATTAAAGAGATGGTTGATGAACATCTAGGAAGAGAAACAGTGATTTAAAAAGCCAATATGGCTTCATCAAGACAGGAACAAGTGAGATTAAATTAATTTCCTTTTTTTGACAGGATTACTAAATGAGTAGATGAGGTAAATGCTGAGAATTTAGATTACTTACATAGCTTTCAACAAACTATTCTTGAAGATGAGGGGGTTAAAAATGTCCAACCTACAATAAAAGAAACTGATGCATAGATCTGAGTTCCTGGCATTTTGTTAAAGGGTCCATGACCCCCTCTAATTAAGTGGATCTTTCTCATGATCTAAGATGCTCCTTCCTCCAGGACCTTAGTTTTATAGTCCTCAATACTCAGACAATTCAGACAGAGCAGGACAAAAATTCAGAATTTCATTGGTTGACAGACCTTGCTCTTTACCATCCAGCCCTCCAGGAGGGTCTACATAAAATATAGGATCTTCATTAATTGACAAATGCGCTCATGAACAGACCTTGACCGACCTATCTTGACCTTTTAGGAAGTCCTGATGAGCACACTCATGGGCTGATAGAAAGGAAAGCTGCAGGCTAGGAACCAGGGCCACTTGTTGGACAGGAGCTCATGGTCATGTCCCCATGTTGGGCAATAGAGGGATGACAAAGGATGAAGGGGCAACAAAATAGTTGGGGGGCTTTCCATGTATTTGACTGATCTCTGTCATGCTGGGCTTGGTCACCATAATAAGGTAAAACAATGGTGGAGGTCCTCTAGTTTGTTTCCTATGATTAAACAAGTGAACTTAAAAAATTCAGTTCACAGCTCTAGGGCCCAATATACAGAACCTATAATTACTACCCCTGTGGAATCATATCAAACCACTTAATACTGATTGGAATAAAACAGGGGTCCAATCAATCATCTATCACAAAGAGAAGAAGAAATATAGATTAGACAACAAATTCAGTAAGAAAATATTAAGCACCTATTTTGTGTCAGATAATGTGCTGAACACTGGAGATGCAATAAAAAGCAAAAAAAACACCAACCCCTAACAATTAAATGATGGAGATAATATGCAAATAGTTATAAAAAAAGTAAGATATAATCAGGAAAAATTGGAGACAATCTCAGAAGTAAAGCACTAGAATTAAGAAGGGTTAGGAAAGGCTACTTGCAAAATCTGGAATACTAGCTGGGACCCAAAGGAAGTCAGGGAAACTAGGAGATGTAGATAGGGAGGAAAAGGATTATAGGCATGAGAGTAGCCAATGAAAATGCAAGGAGTCAGTAGATGACGTGCCATGTATGAAAACAGCAAGGATGCCTATGTCACTGAATTGTAGAGTAAGTGGTGAGAAGTAAGGTATATAAAGTTTGGAAAGGTAAAAAACAGACACAGTATAAAGGGCCTTAAAAGCCACAGGATTTTGTATTTGGTCTTGGGAGCCACTGGAGATTACTGAATGGGAGGGTTGTCATGGTTAATCCTGCTGTTTAAGAAAATCAGTTTGACAGCTGTGTGGAAGATAAGCTGGAATGGAGAGAGACTTTGAGTCATGGACAACATCCAACAGGTATTGCAATACTCCAGGTGTGAGGTGATGAGAGACTTCAGTGGAGTGGTAGCAGTGTCAGAGGGAAGAGGGACCATATATGATAACATTATGATGCTGTAAGGTCAAGCAAAGTAGGATCTTTTACAGTTTTTATTTTACTAAAAGTGCCTCTGAATAATGTGATTAAGGAAGATCTTTCCCACCCATTGTTGGACCTGGGAAGATTTGTAGGAAGACCTAGGCCTTTTGTTAATGAGGCAGTGGTTCTCAAAGGATGTGATGCCCTCTGGCTCTAAAAAGTGTATAAAGATTCTGAAATTCAGGTTTTATTTTGGGGCTTACTGACTGGAAGTATTTGTTTGGCCCTAAGAGGACTTTGGGAAGTCATTAAAGGATCCCACCGCTGCCCTTTGAGAACCCCGATGCTGATGCTTTCCTCTCTAGTAACTATGGTCAGACAGTTGCATCTATCTGTTGAATTATGGTCAGGGCAAAGGAAGCCACATCTGTTGGGTTTTTGATTGCTCCATATTTTTTTTTGAAATTTAGGGTGCTGACTCCCCTGAAGTAGGTGAATGATATATGTGCTTGGTTAAAGGAATGATACATAAGCTTGATTAAAGTGATTGTTAATCCCTCAAAAGTTGCAATTCCTTATATGAATGCAGATCTAAGAACATATGATAGCAGGCCACCCTGAGTATGCTGAGGTGCTTACTGATACAGATGCCACCACACCTTCCCTTTCCAGCTTCCTTTTATGTGTTGTCTTTCCTATTAGATTATATGTTCCTTGAAGACAAGGACTATCTTTCTTTTCTTTATTTGTATCCCCAGAACTTAGCACAGTGTTTGATACATAGCAGGCACTTAATAAATATGAATTGAAAATTGAATTAGAGGGATGTCAAACAGAATGAAAATTGAGAAACGGGTAATAAATTTGACAATTCAAAAGCTCATTATTAACTTTTTAAAAAGTCTTCTTAAAATTATTATTTTTAAATTTTTATTTTCAGATTTGCATTCTCTCCCACCTATCTTCCCCTTACCATGACCTCTCCCACTCCACCACTCCCCCCATATTGAGAAAGCAAGAAAAATGAAACCAATTACAGGCATGCAGAGTGAAGCAAAACAAATTCCTGCATTGACTCTGTCCAAAATAAATAAAATATGCCTCAGTTTACACTCTGGGCTCATCACCTCTCTACCTGGATGTGGATAGCATGTTTCATCCTGAACCCTTTGGAGTTGTATGGTTGGCCATTGGTGACTACCAAAGTTCCTAAATCTTTGAAAGTTGTTTGTCTTTACAATATTTTCATTAATTGTGTAAGTGGAGGTAGTTTTCTGAGAAGATGGCAGGTCAGAAAACTTTTGACTCTCCAAATTTCCTCCATCAAAAAAAACAGAATGTGACTTCTGAAGGAATGTAGAGCAGAGGAAATAAATAAAAGTTAGGGTAAAGCAGTTCTCTTCCTGACACAATATAAGAAGACCCCAGGAGAAGACTCATTCTCTGGGGTGGGTTCAGCCTGAGTGAAGTGCAAACACTTTCAGGCCAACTCTAATGTGTGTTTGCCCTTCGTTGCCAAAGAATACTATTCCATCAGAGAGAAATGATGACATGACTTGCACATGACTGTTTTGAGTGAGGGAGGGCTGTGCAGATCACCAACCTCACTTCTCCTCCAGAGCCATCTGAATCCAGTGACCAGATATTCATCAGGATGACTGGAGATGACCCCTTGATGAGGCAGTTGGGGTTAAGTGACTTGTCCAAGGTCACGCAGCTAGTGAGTGTCAACAGAATCAACAAACAATATGCCCTGGGGACAGCTGGGTTCAAAGGCAGCCTCCACCTTAGAAATCTTCATCTCATGAACAATATGGTGGTTTGACCACTGAGTAGGAGAAAATTAAAGGATCTTCCACTGTCAAGGAATGCCAAGCACAGCTCTGTTAACCAGATGAGTCCTGGGCTGTGGCTGCAGGGGAGAAGAAACTAGCACACACTTGGTAAGTTGAGTAGCTCTGGGTACTTGCAGGAGAACAGAGTTCCTGGTTTTAGTTCCAGGGCAGAGAGGACAACTGTAGTTTATAGCCACCTGAGGGACTACAAAGAGTAAAATCATTGGTGGGACAGCATGACTGGGGGCCTAGCCATAGTTTAGTGTATTAGAAAGGAGAGCACAAAGTTGAGTCCTGGGACAGACTTCAGAAAATAACAATAAGAAGGACCAGAGACTTAAGGCATTAGTCCCTATACCTCAGGACTAGAACTTTATTACAGCAATAGCTGCTAAAAACAAAATAAAACCAACAAAATATTTTAAAAATGAGTAAGCAAAGGAGAAAGAACTCAACCATAGATAGCTACTATGGGGACAGAGAAGATCTGGGTTCATATTCAGAGGAAGATAATGGAGCTTTTTCAATGAGAAATGCAAATGATCTCAAGGACAGAAAGAGTTCTTGGAAGAACTTAGAAAGCACTTAAAAATTAAATAATAGAGATTGAGGAAAAATTAGCACAAAAAAAGAGCAACCCAAGAAATCAAGAAAAGTATAAAAAGAAGGTGAACCAATTTGAAATAGAGAATCAAAAACTTAAGGAATAAAATAATTCCTTAAAAGCTAGAATTGAACAAGGGAAAGCTAATGACATTCTAAGACATCAAGAAATAATAAAACTAAATCAAAAGAATGAAAAAAATGGAAAAGAAAGTGAAACAACTGATATAGAGAATAGATCAAGGAGAAATAATGTAAGAATCATCAGACTACCTAAAAATTATGATAAAAAATGAATCTTAATAGAATAACATAAGAAATTATCAAAGAAAGTTGCCCTGAAGTTCTAGCACAAGAAAACAAAGCAGAAATAGAAAAAAAAATCCACTGATCACCCCCTGAAAGAGATCCCAGGAAGAAAACTTACAGGAATATCACGATCAAGTTCCAAAGCTCCCAGATTAAGGAGAAAATATTCAAAGCAATATGAAAAAAAAGTAAATATCATGGAGTTACAATAAGGATTACACAAAACCTAAAAATTATTACACTGAAGAACCATAGATCTTGAAATACTATATTTAGTAGAGCAAAAGAGCTGGGGTTATGACCAATGGTAACTTACCCAGCAAGGTTAAATAAAATCCTGAATGGAAAAAGAAGTGTACTTTTAATAAATTGAAAGTCTTTCAGGTATATGTGACAGAAATGGCAGACCTTAAGGGAAAATTCAACATGTAACATCCAGGAGAAATATAAAGTAAACATTAAAGACCAATTAAAAGGAACTCATTAAGGTTAAATTGCTTCTTATATATGAAAATATTATCAGTGCTCTTATGACTGTCATCATTATTTTGATAGTTTGAAAAAAAGGCTTGGCCTGAGCTGAGCTGAATGTGATGGGGTGATCCTAAAAAAATAAAACAGTGTAGGGAGAGATAAAAAGGAGTAATCAGTTCATACAAATGAGGCATAAAGGGAAAAATTGATACAGAAGAAGCTAACAGGGAGGAGAGCAGGTAGTACTAGAATCTTACTCTTATAGGGAATGAGTTAATGGGAACAACATACGTATTTAGAAGGGTAAAAATGTCTTCTAAATGCAGATAGAATAAAAGAAGGCAAGGGGATAGGGTTGAGGGAGTGGATAAGGAAGGGACTCTTGGAAGAGTGGGTAGGTTAAGGAATAAGAGGAGAAGGTAGTGGGTAGAAGTAAAGCAGAAGAGTGAGGAGGGATAGGGTAAATAAGGTGAGAAGGACAGTGAGAAAAAATAGGAAGGAGGAAAATACACAATAAGTAATTACAGTTTAGAATGTGAATGGGATGAATTTACCCATAAAATGGAAATGGATAGCAGATTAAAAATCCGGATTCAACAATATATTGCTTTCAGGAAATTCTATCAAAATGAGAGATACAAACAAAAAAATAAAAGGCAGGAGTACAATTTGTTATGTAAAAAAAGCAGGGGTAATAATCGTGATCTTAGACAAAGTTAAAACTAAAATAGATTTAATCAAAAGAGAAAAATAAGGAAGCTATCCAATGTGTCAGCAATATTATTTTAGATCATTTAAATTACTATACATTATAAAATACCTGAGAGTGCCAACACAGACACAAGAACTGCATGAACATAAACAGAAAACACTTTTTGGTAATTTTTTATAGTTAATTAATTTTTAGTTTTTAACATTCACTTCCACAAGATTTTGAGTTTCAAATTTTCCCACATCTCTCCCTTCTGCCCACCCCAAGATAGCATGCATTCTGAAAACCTTTTCCACTAATATTGCCTCCCTTCTATCACACCCATCTCTTTTCTTATCCCCATCCCCTCTATTTTCTTGTACAAGATAGATTCCTATACCCTATTTTCTATATATCATTTCCCATGTAATGTAAAAATGTAAAAACAATTTTTAACATTTGTTTTTAAAAATTTGTGTTCCAGCTTCTCTCCCTTCCTCCCTCCTTACTCATCCCTACTGAGAAGGCAAACAATTCAATATAGTTTATTCATGTGTAGTTATGCAAAACACTTCCATAGCAGTCATGTCATGAAAGACTATATTTCCCTCCATTCTATCCTGCCCCCCATTTATTCTAGTCCATCTTTTGACACTGTCCCTCCTCAAAAGTGTTTACCTCTAATTACCCTCTCCTCCCATTTGCCCTCCCTTCTATCATTCCCTCCACCTCCATTTATCCCCTTCCCCACTGCTTTCCTGTACTGTAAAGTAGATTTTCATACCAAATTGAGTGTGCATGTTATTCTCTCCTTAATTCAAATCCGGTGAGAATAAGGTTTACTCTTTCCCTCTCACCTCCTCATTTTCCTCCGATGAAAAAGCTTTTTCTTGCCTCTTTTATTTGAGAGAATTTACCCCATTCTATTTCTCCCTTTCATCTCCAATATATTCCTCTGTCACCTCTTAATTTTATTTTTTAGATATAATTCCTTCATATTCAACTCACCCTGTGCCCTCTGTCTATATGTGTATAATCCCTCCAACTACCCTAATACTGAGAAAAATTTCAAGAGTACAAATATGATCTTTCAATGTAAGAATGTAAACAGTTCAACTTTAGTAAGTCTCTTATGATTTCTCTTTCCTGTTTACCTTTTCATGATTCTCTTGATTTTAAACACAAAAGTGTTTGAAAGGCAAATTATCTCTTCAACTCTGATCTTTTCATCAAGAATGCTTGAAAGTTCTCTGTTTCATTAAATTTTCCCCCTGAAGTATTATACTCATTTTGTTTTAATCTTAGCTCCTTTGATCTCTGAAATATCATATTCCAAGCCCTCCAATCCCTTAATACAGAAAGTGCTAGATATTTTATTATCCTGATTGTATTTCCACAATACTCAAATTGTTCCTTTCTGGCTATTTGCAACATTTTCTCCTTGACCTGGGAGCTCTGAAATTTGGCTACAATATTCCTATGAGTTTTCCTTTTGGAATCTCTTTCAGGAGGTAATCAGTGGATTCTTTCAATATTTATTTTACCCTCTGGTTCTAGAATATCAGGGCAGTTTTTCTTGATAATTTCATGAAAGATGATGTCTAGGTTCTTTTTTTGATCATGACTTTCAGGTAGTCCCATAATTTTTAAATTGTCTCTCCTGGATCTATTTTCCAGGTCAGTTATTTTTCCAATGAGATATTTCACATTGTCTTCTGGGTTTTTTCATGCCTTTGGTTTTGTTTTATAATTTCTTGATTTTTCACAAAGTTATTACCTTCCATCTGCTCCATTCTAATTTTTAAGGAATTATTTTCTTCAGTGAGCTTTTGAACTTCCTTTTGCATCTGTTCAATTCTGCTTTGTAATGCATTCTTCTCCTCATTGGCTTTTTGGATCTTTTTTTGCCATTTTGGTTAGTCTATATTTTAAGGTGTTATTTTCTTCAGTATGTTTGGGGTCTCCTTTAACAAGTAATTGACTTCATGATTTTCTTGTATCACTTTCATTTCTCTTCCTGATTTTTGCTCTAATTCCGTTACTTGATTTTCAAAATCCTTTTTGAGCTCTTCCATTGCCTGAGACCAATTCATATTTTACTTGAAGGCTTTGGATGTAGGAGCTTTGACTTTGTTGTTTTCTTCTGTTTGTATATTTTGGTCTTCCTTGTCACCAAATTAAGATTCTGTAGTCTGATTCTTTTTCCAGTTTTTGCTCATTTCCCCAGTCATTTATTTGACTTTTTATCAAGGTAGTTCTCTGCTTCCAGTGGGAATGGGGGGTATACAGTCCTTTGATCCCCCCACAATCTGTGGGCCTAGAGCTCCAGAAACAGTCACGTTCCCCGCTGCTAAGTCTGGTGCAGGTTCCTCCACCTCCCTGCCATCCTGGGCCCGGGCGGCAGACCACTCTCCTCTCTCACACAGATCCAACAGGTTTTTTCTACTGACCTTCCAATTTGTCCTCAGCATTTTGGGGTTGTGAAGTCTGGAAACCACCACAAGTGCCAAAGATTCAGTTCTCCTGAGGCTTGCTCAGGTCCCATCTGTGCTGGCATGGCCAACAATGGACTGTGCTCTGCTCCCAGTAGAGCATGACAGATGCTTCCCATTGACCTTCTAGGTCATGTAGGGTGGAAGATTTGCTTCACTCTGTCACTCTGTGGGTTCTGCAGCTCCAGAATTTGTTTAGAGTCATTTTTACAGTTATTTGGCTGAGTTTGTGGGGAGAGCTCTATCTAGCAATTCCCCGCTTATTTTGGCTCTGCTCCCCACCCCCAATAAAACACTTTTTATACAAATAAAGTCAGATCTAAACAATTGAAGTAATATTTATTGTTTATGGGTAGGTAAAACCAATAAAATAAAAAAAATAATTTTGCCTATTTATTCAATGACATCCCAGTTAAATTACTAAAAAAAAAAAATCTTAGAAAAAATATTAACAAAGTTCATGTGGATGAACAAAAAGTCAGAAACTTCAAAGAAACCAGGGGAAAATAAGATGTAAAGGAAGCAGATTCAGCAGTATCAGACTTTAAATAATATAAGGTGATGGAATTATTATAGCCTAAAATGAAGGATTTTTATTTTTTTAAATTAAAATTTTCATGTATAAATAAAACTTATATGTAGTGAAGAATAGAAAGAATGAAGAAAATTGGGGGGAAAAACATTCGTAGATGATCTCTCAGATAGGATATAATTTGGTTTGGAAATTGCTGTGATGTAGGAAATAATGAGCTGGTTGATTTAGAAAAACATGGAAAGACTTGGATTTCTAAAGGAAGATGCTATCCATTTTTAGAGAAAGAGATGACAAGTGGAAATAAGCATAATACATATATGCATATATGTATGAGTGTATATGTGCATATTTATAGATATCTATGTTGTGTGTATAGATATAGATATATCCATGCTTAATTGTAGCCTTCTTTAGGGTGGGAGAGTGGGTAAAGGAAAAAATAAAAATCACACACAGATGAGAACAAAAGAAAACTTGCAAAGAAGCAAAGAAAAGCTGAACAGCTTTGATAACAACATTTAGTAATTATTATATGGTTTCTTGAAATGGAGATGTTTTATATTGAAGCCTCTTGTGTGCATGATAATGTTTAATTTTTCTTTTCTCATTTTGTATTTAAGTTTAAATTTTTTTATTTGCAAGATCTATAACCTGTTCTCCTGGTTCTGCTCAGTTCCCTTTGTATCATTTCATATATGTCTTCTCTAAAATCATCACTGTCATCATTTCTTATAGCACAATAGTACATCATGATATTCATATAACTTGTTCAAACATTGCCCAATTGATGTATTCACCTAAGTTTCTAATACTTTTTCATGACAAAAGTGGCTGCTATAAATATTTTTGTATGTGAGTCCTTTTCCTCTTTCTTTGCTCTCTGGAACTAGTGTAGTATAATATAGTATAGGACAGCACAGTACAATACAGTATAGCATAGCACAGTATAGACCCAGAAGTGTCACTGGGTCATACAGTATATACAATTTAATAGATTTTAGGGCATAACTAGAAATTATTTCCCATAATAACTAGACCAGTAATTTGGCAAGAGTAGTTTTAGTTGAACAATGAGATAAACCAGATTATAGAGATTTAGGAGAGTGATAGGAAAGTAAGTAGAGGCACATTATATGGGTGACTTTAAGGAGTTTAAATATGAAAGAAAAAAGAGATGTAGGTCAATATCTAGCAGGGCGAGTGAGGTTGTTTTAAAGATGAGGGAAATATATGTGTATGTTTGTAGACAGCAAATAACCAATGGATAGAAGAACCTGAAAATTAGGGAAGACAGTGAGGATGATGGAAAAGCAGGATACAATGGAATCACTTCTGCATGTAGAGGGATCTTTCTTGAAGAGGAAAGGGGAGAACTCTACATGTGACACAAGGTGAAGGAGGAGAGTGGCATCTGAGTGATGTGAAATGAGGAGGAGAGGAAAAGAGAGTTCTCTGTGAATGGTCTTTTTCAGTGAAATAGGAGGCAAAGTTTTTAGTTGAGGGGGGAGTAGAAGAGGGAGCCCTGGGAAATTTAAGGAAGAATGAAAAGGTTTGGAAAAGGTACTACAGTTAGAGGGATAGTGAATAGATTAGGGAGGTGTACATGGACTGCCTTGTCACTGTGAAGCCCAGTTGAGATAAAGTACCATAAATCTGTAGGAGACTTAGTCAATGTCGTTTCATGATTTTGACATTATTCAATTGTACTTGAGTAAGAGTAAAAGCAATGGATGGTAGGAGTATCATCCTGTTTCATAAATCATAGATTTTACCTTTATCATAAATCATAAATAGAGCCAGAACAGGTTAGAGCAAACTATTTGATACTTGAAAACCCTTCAGATATTTGAAAACAGACATTGCCTTAATTCTTTTTTTTTAGGCTGAGGTTTGGTCTTAGACAGGCTAAGGAGGCAAGAGCAGAGGGCAGTGTAAAGTTGAAATGTCTCACCAAGAACTCAGGATGGGGAAGGGAGGAGAGTATGGCTAGTTCAGGGATAATGACGTGGGAATGATCTAAGGGGTAGAAGGATTGGAGTCAAAGTTAAGATTAAAAATAGAATTTGGGGTCACAGAGCAGAGGAAAATATGGAGTGGTAAATAATTTAGATGAAATAAAGTAATTTCAGAATTCATAAATATGGAATTGAAATAGTTGTGGGAATTGACAAGATCAAGAGAATGACCATCTCTGTGTGTAGCTGAGGTGGGGTGGAAGAATAGATCATGAGAAATGAGTAAGTTGAGGATCTAGGGGGTTAGGATGTTTGAGAGGGTATGGATATATATGTTGAAGCTCCCTAGGGCAGGAATTAAGTAGGAAAGAAAAATTGCACACCAGGCACTGATCTATCTCATTGAGGAAATTAGTAGAGTCTCCTGGCAGCTGGCAGATTACAGTTACGAGCATTTTGATTGGGCAATACATATGATTTAAATTAACTGTAAAGGAGAAGTTACTGCATGAATGGTGGTCATAGAAGGACAGCCTAGAAAAGTCTATGGGGAACAAGAAGTGTTCCAGTTTCCCCATCACAACCAGTGAATTAGAGGTGTGAGAATACTTCAGTACAGGAAAGGGTGGAATCTGTATCAAGAGAGAGCTAGGTCTCAATGAGTTCAAGAAGATGGAAGGAACAAGAATGGAAAGGAATAATATAAAAATAAATTTTTTAACTATGAAACAGTCATTCCAGAGAGTAGAATAGAAGAGGTGTTGTGATGGCAAGCAAGGTAGGATCTTTTGCTGTTTTTGTTTTAGTATAATTCGATGCCTTTGATTGAATCTTGCCTTTATCAACCAAGCATCTTTACTAGGAGTAAAGTATAGAAGAGTTTCTTTACCCAGAAACAATATATACACACACACACACACACACACACGTGTATATATATGTATATATATATATATATATATATATATATTTGTATTGTTAATTATTTTAATTTGATTAAAGATCTTCCCCACCCATTAATGAGCCTGCCCTTAAGGGGAATTTGATTAGGGAAGATTTGTAGGAAGGCTCACACCTTTTTGTTAAGTATCTAATAAGGTATTGGTTCTCAAAGATTGTGATACCCTCTAGCTTTCAAAAATGTATAAATACTCAGTGTGAGGTTTTATACTGGGGCTTAGTTTTTGGAAGATTTGTGTGCCAGAGACTCTGGGAAACCAGTAAGGAACCCCCTGGCTTTGAAAACCAGATGTTGGTGCTTCCCTCTCTGGTAACCATGTATGTATGTAATGGTCAGACAGTTGGATCTGTTGATCTATGATGTATGTATTGCTTATATCAGACAGTTGGAAGCATGTCTTTTGATTTTGATTTATCTGTATTTTCTCTGAAGTTCAGGGTGCTGACTTTTTCCCCTGAACTAAGTGAATGATACATACGCTTGATTAAAGTGATTGTTGACCCCTCAAAAATTGCCTTTCATTTTAGAAAAGCAGATCTATGAACCTCTTGTATTTGTTAAGGTGCTTGCTGTTACAGGTGGGTAGTTTTAGGGTGGGGTCTTGGAGAGATGGAACTGCACTGAGAGGCTAAGGAAAAGGGTGTGGTTGGTGAGAGATGAAAACCAGGCTTTGAACAATGACACCTGGAGTTTCCGAATCACTGAGACGGGAAGGGTATGATGCTGAGGATTGAGAAGCAGGTTATTATTGTTCCTTGGGATTAAGTCTTAGAATAGTATGGTCCAGGCATATCAAGGAGGAGTGAAAGGGGGTGGGATAAGATCAAGCTTGTGTTGCTGTAGGAGACCTGGAGCATGTTGTAATGACTGGCACCATGATGGAATGGTTGATGATGTAGGCAAGGAAACCTTGTGGACTTACAGAAGGCCTGGAGGAGGTTAAATGGATTAGAATTTAATGGGATAGCCAGATCTAATGAGTAATTGTTAATGGTTTCATAGTGTTACAGGAGGTCTCCAAGGGATTCATGCTTGGGCCTGTGTTTTTAACATTTTTATCAATGATTTGAATAAACACATAGAGAGTATTATCAAATTTTCAGTTGACTCAAAATTAGGGAATAGCCAACACAGTGGATGGTAAGATCCAAAAGGATCTTGATAAGTTAGAGCATTGGGCTGGATCTAATAAAATGAAATTCAGATGGGATAAAGGTAAAATCTTACACTTTGGTAGAAAACTCAACCCTACAAGTATAAAATGAGAGAAACATATATTGAGAAGTTCTGGGAAATTTTGGAGATTTTAGCAGGTAACAAACCTAATATGTGATTTAGCAATCAGACACTAGAGAAGTGATGGTTCTAGTTTACTCTGCCCTCATCATAACTCATCTGGAATGTTATGTTCATTTTGGGGCAACATAGTCTAATTAGCACACTGATAAACTGAAGAGTGTCCTGAGGAAGGCAACAAGGATGGTGAAGGGTCTTAAGTCTGTGGCATGAAAATCAATTGACGAAAGTGGATATGCTTAATCTGGAAAAAAAATAATTAAGGCGATGTCTGTTTTCAAATATCTGAAGGGTTTTCAAGTATAAAATAGTTTGCTCTAACCTGTTCTAGCTGTTTATGATTACTGTTCCCTTTTTTTTAATATTAACTAATTAACCCTTTCATCTGATTCCTAGGAATCAGAGTCAATGTTATTGTGCTACAGTTAGCAAAATCCATTATCCCCCTTTTGAAAACTGGGACATTTACCTTTCTCCAATTCTATAGCACCCCCTTTTCCCCCCTCATTTCCATGATTCTTTAAAGGTCACCAACTATGGTTTAATAATCATACCCATAAGATTTCCCCCCCATACTTTGGCATGAAATTTGTCTGGACCTGATGATTTAGACTTATCAAAGGCAACAAAACATCCTCATCTGTCTGCTTAGCTTGGGTTTCATCTTTCTTGGACATTTTTGTTATGTTTTTCCACTCAAATAATTATTTTACTTGGGTGAAAAACAGAAACAAAATAAGAATTGAGCAGTCTTACATTCCCCATGTCAACATCCCAATCGTTCCAAAGAATGATCTTTTTACATTTTTAATTCTTTTTATTTCAATATTGCTTTTAAAAATCCCAAATCCATTCTGTTGCCTTTCCCTAACAGGTTCAGTTTGAACTTTTTTACTTTCCTACACTACTCTTAAATATCTGTGCTATGATTTTGTATTCATCTCAATCTTGATTTCATTTTCTGTGTTTGAAAATTTAAGTTGGCCAGTAAGTTCTTTATATTCTCTTTAAGCAACACTTTTTTTTACTCCTTCTTTCAAACAATTTCAACTGTTTTTTCAGAATTTTATCCTTGAGAGTTTCCCATCCCTCTTGCGCCTCTGTAGGTCTATGGGATCCTACCTACCATTTCTCTGAACCCTCCTAAAATCTATATTCTCCAAACCTAAGGAACACCATTAGAAAATGCCTGCCTTTTTTTCTATCACAAATTCTTGAATGTAGTAGCTATGTTTCACTCTTCCTCACCTTACCTCCATCAAGTTTTCTACCATTTCTACTTCAGCAACCAATTCCTACTTGTTGGTAACAGGTACAGAATAACAACTGACCTCTCTGTTGAAAGATGAATGGATCATATCATTTAGGTGATTCAAGAACTTATCAGCTATTTTGTTTTTGTCTTTTAGATCAGTTTCTAATAGATGTTGAGATAATTACATCCCATATCTATTTTCTATCATTCTCTGAGTAGTAAGGAATATTTGTTTAACTATATATGTTTGGAAGATGATTTCTGTTTTTCTTCATTTCTTAATGGGTGAGATAAGAAAGAGAAAAGGCAGATTTTTGTTGATTGAAAAAAACAAAATTTGATTAAAATTGAAAAAGGAAAAAAGTATGTCATAACATCTGTGTTACTTTTTACAAAGCAATACTATATCATGCCCCTAGACCAGACTTCTGTATCCCAGACTTCTGTCCAAGTGGTCTGTGGTACATTCTGTTGACTGGATTGCTTCTCTCCTGTCGCTGGCACCACAATCTTTCCAGTCATCCAGATTCACCCTCTGGAGTCATCCTTGACTTTCTTCTCTTCTTTAACTGGCATTTCCAATCTCCCTACATACAAAGTGATATTTCTGCAATACAGATCTGACTATACATAATCATCAAATGTTCGAATGACTCCCTATGGTGTGTTAGATAAAACTGTCATCTCCTTGGCATATTTTTAGGAAATGGTCACCACCTCCCTTTCTGAGCTTTTCCCCCCATTGTTACTCCTTCAACTCACTAGATTCTAGTAAAACTGACCTGTCCTCAGTAACAGGTTTCATCTGTTACCTTCGTATCTTCACTTGCTTTTTTTTTTAAAGAATGTTTTGAAGGCTGGAAAGGAAGGAAGGAGGTAGACAGGATGGATGGAGGGAAGTAGGCAGAAGAGACAGGAATGGAGAATGGCAGCTGGGCGTGGGCATGCGGTGAATGCGGGCAGCGTAGGCTGCCCACAGCCCGCGAGCCCTGGTGGGGAGGGACAAGGCCAGTGCCCAGCTGCTGCCCAGCCGCTGCTATCCGGGACCAGGGCCGCGAAGACTTTCCCAGCGTGGAGAGACCCTCCAGAGGGGCTGACCCAGATTGCGGCAGCTCCCGCCCGGACCGAAGGCTCGGCCCCAGGAAGGGCAGCGGGATCGAGAGCAGAAGGACCCAGAGAGAAGGAGGCCTGGCGTAGTGAGGGGGGAAGTGTGGGGGTGGCATGAGGAGGATGCAAGGCGCCAGGATCTGAAGGATGGAGGGGGGTCTGCACAAGCCGAGCAGTTACCTCACAGGTTGGCAGCCTCGCTGGTTTGCTTCAGATAATGGGATATTACCCCATTGTGATTCACAGGATGATGTGTACAAAGGGAGCATAAAGATGGCAGTGTGTGAAATTAAAGTCCACCCCACCGACGCTGCAAGAATGGACCTAATCATTCCAGGAGAGCAACATTTCTACACGACAGCTGTGACAGCCACCGAGAAGCAGAGGTGACTAGGCGTCTGGGCAGCGTGAAAGCTTTGTTGACTGACACTAGAACGATAAAGGAAAAAGAAAGAAGTGAAACCAACGAATCTCTGAAAACCAACATGTCCGAACTTCGCCTCTACTGTGACTTCTTAATGCAGCAAGTTCATACCACACAAGAATACACCCATCATGATGACGGTCATTCATCAGTGTAGAGAATATGAAGGAAGCTTCATCTCTTCTTAATGCCACATGTAACATATTCATCACCTCTTCAAAGTATCTATGAAGGTAGCAAATGCCAAGTTTAAACCACAGATATTTCAATCGCCTCACCCAGATCCTTTCCTTTCTCCTATCAGTTTCACCTCTTCAAATGATGAGATGTTCCATCAGCCACTCTGGCTCTTACAGCTCAGAGAGATAGTCACATTGTAAAAGAACCAAGGTCTTCACGGAAGGATTTCACGGAAATTTCCCAAGAGCACAGAAGAACCTACTCAGATACAGACCACAACATTCCCCCTGAAGACCCAGGAAGACCTGTTTACTGTTAAAGAAATATTCTCAATGGAAAAATGGCATCAGCAACCATTCCTGAAGAAAACAGAACCATGTCCAAAAAAATACCTGAATGGAAAATGTTTGTCCATCCTTCTCTTCCTGGGGACACTTTTTCTTATTGCTATGCAAAAGCTGCCATAATGATATTGTTGCTGTAGGAAATAATTTTTCCCCTTAGAAGGATTTCTCTGCACTTTATAAAATAATTTTTAAAAAAAAACCCTAACAACTTACAAAAAAACCTATGAAGTGTCTTTTATCTTTATATAGCTTATTTGTGAGAATATTTTCCTAATGACTTCACAATATTAATGTGCATCTCTTTCTTTGAACAAATGATGGTTTAACATTTAAGCATTTATGAGGATAATTATAGATTCCCCCCCTCCAAAGTATGAAGGACTGATAATTTCAATCTGACAGAAGTATAAAATATATGATTGTGCTATGAACTAACTGACCACTTACCCCTCTTAAAAATGTGTTACCTCACTGGTGGACAGTGATCACATTTCTCCCTTGAAGAAATAAAGGAACAATATCTTAACATATCTTTATCCCAAGTTATGCAATATATTGATTATATTTTTTAATAAAACCAGATTGTGTTGTCTTTAAGATGTGGAGATGGCACTGTTGAATTGTTGATACCAAACAGTTGATGTGAAGTATTTAATTTTCATTTGTTTATTACTTTCTGCTGCATCAAAAACATAGTATTCTGATTCATGACCAACTGAATTTAAGATGTGCATAGGTTGTTATTTGCATTTTACCAAAAAGAGGTTAATGTTGCAAAGATTTTGCTGACTTTACAACAGAGAAATAAAATTCTTTTTTTGTGGAAAGAAAAGAATGCACTTTATTTTTTCTTGATTACATGTAAAAACAACTTTTAACATTCATGTTTTATAATTTTTGAGTTCTAAAGTCCCTTCCTTCCTTCCCCCATCCTTGAGAAGGCAAGCACTTTGACATAAATTATACATGTGCAGCCAATGCAAAATATATTTCCATATTAACTATGTTGCAAAAGAGGGCATAGACCAAAAAAAGAAAAAAAATAAAGGAAAACAAATATGTTTTAGTGTGCATCCAGGCTTCATTGGTTCTTTTTTTTCTGGAGGTGGATATATTTTTCTTCATAAATCCTTCAGAATTGTCATGTATCATTGTATTGTTGAGAATAGCTAAGTCATTCACAGTTGATCATCATATCCTATTGTGTTACTGTGTACAATGATTTCCTGGTTCTGCTCATTTCATGTTGCATCAGTTCATACAAGTCTTCCTGGGTTTTTTCTGAAACCATTCCATTCATCATTTCTTATGGTGCAATAGTATTCCATCACATACCACAACTTGTTTAGCTATTTGCCAATTGATGGGCACCCATTCAATTTACAATTCTTCACCACCACAAAAAAGAGCTACTATAAATATTTTTGTACATATAGGATCTTTTCATTTTTCTTTGATTTCTTTGTGATATAGACCTTGTAGTGGTATTGTTGGGTATGCATAGTTTGATAGTCCTTTGGGCATAGTTTCAAATTGTTCTCCAGAATGGTTAATTCAGCTCACAACTCCACAAACAGTGCATTAACATTTCAATTTTTTCACATCCTCTCCAACAGTTGTAATTTTCCTTTTATGTCATGTTAGTCTATCTGATAAGTATAAAGTGGTACCTTGGAATTGTTTTAATTTGCATTTCTCTAATCAATTGTGATTTAGAGTATTTTTCACATGTCTATAGATAGCTTTGATTTCTTCTGAAAACTACTTGCTCATATCCTTTGACCATTTATCAGTTGGGAAAAGATTCTTATTCTTAAAAATTTGATTCAGTTCTCTATATATTTGAGACATGAGACCTTTACCAGACAAACTTGCTGTAAAAATTATTTTTCCCTAATTTCCTCCGAATCTTGGCTGCATTTGTTTTGTTTAAACAAAACCTTTTTAGTTTAATCAAAATTTTCTATTATATGTCCTGTAATGCTCATTGTCTCTTGTTCAGTCAAAAATTTTCCCTTCTCTTTAGATCTGACAGGTAAAGTATTGCACGCTCTCTTAATTTACTTATGCTATCACCCTTTCTTTCTAAATCATATACCCATTTTGACTCCTCTGTTTGGTATTTTAATCCCTTCACAATCTGATCACGATCAACTTTTCCAGATTTATTATATGATACTGTCCTAATGCATTCCTGGCCCAGATTCACTAACCTTCAGATTAGTCTGCCTCACACACGACATACCCACTTCAGTCTACATATCTTTGAATAAGCTGTCCCCCATGCCTGGAAAGTAATTTTTTGTTTGGGATAGTTAGGTGGTACAGCTGATAGAGCTCTTGGCCTGCAGGCAGGAAGACCTGAGTTCAAATGTGGCCTTAGACATTCCCTGTGTGAACATAGGCAAGTCACATAACTTCTGTTTGCCTCAGTTTCCTTATTTGTAAAATGCAGGTAATAATGGAGCCTATTTGTTATAAGGATCAAGTGAGAGAATGATAAAATGCTTAGCAGCACAGTGCCTGGCACAAAGTAAGTTCTATTTAAATATTAGCCACTGTTATTATTTTATTTTATATTATTGTTATATTAGAGGATACAATCTTAGAATCCCTGGCTTCCTTCAAAGTTTATCTCCAGTGCTGCCTCCTACCAAGGACCTTTCTCAGTCTCTGTTAGTGCTTCCTCCAACAAATTACACACACACACACACATACACACACACACACACACTCATATATGTATATAGAGAGCATTTTCACATAAAATGAAAATTTTCTTATTCAGTTACCACTATATACATACATATATGCTACAGAATAAACAACATGTACACATAATAAATATTATAAAATGTGTGCTTATTGTTCCCTAATCCCCAAACCCCCTCATTTTACCTTCCTTGAGGACAGTAACTCATCTTTTGTCTTTACATTCTCAAAACCTGGAACAAAGTAAATAGTGCTTTATCAATTCATTGATTGTTATCTCCTATGAATTTCTGGATGTCCATCACCACTCTTCTTCCCATACTGGGGCTACTCTACATGCTATCTTTGTAGAGACTAATCAGTCAGGAAGCCTTTATCAAGCTCCTAATATGGACCAGATTTTGGGATATTTTCTAGGGATATAAATATTAAAAAAGGAAGCAATTCTTCAAGAAGATATGCATATGTACATATGTATATAGTTGTGTATATGTATGTGTGTATGAACATAGATATAGACAGGCAGTTTTCCTCTCACCTTTCTTTTTCAATTTAAAATCCTGCCCAATGTGAGAAATTACAGGTAAGTACATTCTTACCAAGTCATGTTAGAGTCACTCCGTCCCTAGAGAAGATACCATCATTCCCTTATTTTAAGTTGTGGTCCAAAAATAAATTGTGAACTTAAATCAAATTTTAATCAATGATCTCTGATGCTCGATGTTTTATCTGTAATATGGAGGTATTGTTATCAACCTCACAGAGTCATTGTGTAAATGAAATAAGATATAAGGTAACATCGTTGTAGCATGTTCATCTATGGGCCACAAATCAACAAATTTAGCCTTTTTGAACACTGAAAATACTACCAGTCTTTACTGTGCTTCCTCTTCCTTGCCATCCCTAAAAATCAATGTAAATTATGTTGAGATGAGATTTCTGATAGTAAAATATACTTCATCATTTGATATCTAAAAATATGCATTGATATTTTTAGACTAAAAAACATTATTTTAAATTGTTATTTTGTGTGATATTACTTCCCTCTTATGGAAAAATTGCTTGTTTTCTGTTACTTATGCTGTCTCATAGTTTTTTCAGGGTCATCACCTGAGAAAAGTACTTAGAATCAGTTGATTATTAAGAATAAAGAAGTAGACATACTTAATAAGCCAATGAAATATTTAAACTGCACATGTCCTCTTCAGAAATGAGATAATTAAATGTTCCAAATGAATCAAAGTATGATTTAGTTTAATGCCACCAATTATTAAAATTAATTTTAGTTTGCTCCATTTAAAAATTCTTCTTTTATTACAGATACTAAAATTGTAGATTCCTTAAAAGTAGGATCTAGATTCCATGCTTATATGTTACTATACAAGCTATTCCAAACCTTTTAAGTAGTTGATATTTTTAAGCTTTTTGTACCAATCTTTTTACAAAATGTGTCAGCTTTAGGCACAGCATCTGTGTAGCATCAGTTCCAGTAAAACTAATAATTGAATCCATTTGGTTTTGAGCACCTAACATGCAAATGTAGTACCTGATAATTAAGTGTTTAATCAATGCTAAGTGAGGAAGATGGAAGGAGGAAGAAGTACTTTCCTGAGGCAAACTCTTCTGTGTAAAAGCAGCAAATGTGTTACATTCATTTGGAGAAGGAAGTGGCAAGAGGAAATAGGTTGAAAGTAAAGGTAAATGTGAACCTCAGACTAGATCTCTGGAGATATTGAGTTCTGTTACCTCAAGGAATGATTGATTGGGAATGACTCCTGATCTTTTCCAATGTTTTTCTCCTCTGTTTACCCGCTAAGTGTCGGTACCCATTCACATTACTACATAAGGGTTGACCATCTCCATAATACCTTGTAGCTGACTCCTGGCATTGTAAGGTCCACTACACTTTCAGGATATTCACTTGTAATCCTTCTAAGTCACAGGCCTTCTTTTGTTTTGCTTTGTTTTTCTATTTAAGACAAAATCTAGATTCCTTCTCTTATCCTCATTATATAGCCTAAGATAATTAGTTTCATTAAGAGCCTTTCCCTGCTTAATCACTGACTACTTTCACAGCCCAGGGCAGACATGACCAGTGATGCTTCTGGAGCCCAAGGGTGCCTTCCCAGAGCCATAACTAACTTGCTGGAGGTAAATGAGGCTTTGTCCCAGGATATTAACATCCTGGAAGGAAAGTATGTATCTTTCCTATTGTGACTATTATCTAGCAACCTTACCTAGTGGTCCTATACCAGCCTGTGCTTCAGTTTAGTTGCTATTTGTCCTTCCTTCTCAGAGGAGCGATGAAATTACAAGGGTATGTCTTGACTTGTGTGTGATTTGGATTTAAGTGAGACATCAGCCTTACTCTCTCTTCTTGAGTCATTGAAGTCTAGTGGCATTATTAAAGATAACCAGCCATGGCCCAGGATAAAATGGATGACCTTGACCTTTTTAAATTAAGGGCTTTGTCTACTCCCAGACCACTATTGCCTCTGAGGAGGCCTTCACTTTGACACCCTTCTTAAGGGCCCCCTGTGGGAATGAGAGCTTCATTACCCTCTCTCCCAGCATAATGACTGGTTGTTGGACTACCTTCCAGGGCACTGGCACCACCCCTCATCAGCGTGTCATTTTTGCCGCACCCATCCTACAACTATTTTTGCCCTAAGTGAAAAATAACTAATTACAGTTACCTTCCCATTATTGTTTAAATCACTCCACAAAGGCCTTCTCTGTTTGCTAATACTACAGATTTAGTTTGCAAAGTTGCAGGGTTTAGCTAGACTGTCACAAGCTTTGTCCTGAACACTATGCCTTTTTAGTGCAACCTAAAATCACACGACCTTCTTCTTCCTTCATTTCTTCCTTCCTATTATGTCACATCATCTGAATAGGATCAGATTTTTATTTGTTATTACAAAATACTGCCTTATGAGTTCTTTTTCAAGTAGGTGTCACATTTAAAATAATTCAAGACTCCTCAAAATATATAACAAGAAGAATAACCCTCTTCCACAAGACTGTGATCATAAATAAGTATCCAGTGAGATACAAGACAGGGGACTCTATGCTTGCCAGAGTGGTAGAGGAGGTCTAGTACAGAGTCCTGGTTGAAAAAAGATTCCCTGTGAACACTGAGGTCCCTTGGTTGCTCCTGACATCACTAGATCAAGTCCTGGAACACACCTCTTTGAAGAAATTTGCATTTACTCATAGAAGTTTAGCTGCTCTATCCATTGAGGAAAGAACAAGTGGATGAAAAAAATTTCTTGCCTGGAGAAAGAAGGCATTTGGATAGGCAGCCTATAGAGTTTGTTTACCAGTCTTTATATCTAGGATAGGTAATTTAGTTGAAAAATGAGTAAGACCCAGAGTTGAATAAGAGGAGGGGGAGGGACTGAATTGTCTTTAATTAATTACAAAGCTCTTTCTGACCCCAAGCTTCCCATTAAAGCAAAGACTTACCTTTTGAATAAAAACATACTAACAGTGTCTTTGTATGTCAGCAAAATATGCATTACATAACCCTCTAAAGAATTAAAAACTCATACAGAGGCAATGGAAAGGTTGATACTGACTGTAATTACAAACATAGCCAACGAGGAACTTGGAAGAAGACTAAGAGTAGAAGATGTCATCAGGGAATTGTGTAATGGGAAGATAAGTGGTTGGTCACATGGGAGGGTAAGGGATGGCAGAGGGCTCCACTGGTATACTCTGGATTTCAGCAGTAATCAAGAGAGGCCTCTGGAACATTGGGTGGAACTGTGTGGTAAACTCATGGAAGAACATGGACGAAAGTGTCACATAAAATGGACTAGCATAGATAGGTTGCAATCTGCACTCATGGGGAAGAACTTCCAATTTGATCAGAACACAGATCCAGTTGAGTAATTAAGTATGAAGCAGAGATTTCCAAAAGCAGAATGAGGTAATGGGTTTTCTTTCCCTGGAGTTCAAGTGTGATGCCTTCCCTGAGAAGCAGTGGAGTTGAAAGAACTTTCAGTTAGTTGGTCAACAACAATGAAGAAGCTGGATGGTCTCCATAGTTCCTTGTAGTTCAGAATCCATAATCCTCCAAAGCAGAAGCTAAATGACCATGTGACTGGGATAGTGGAACAGATTTCTTCCATGCATGGGCTGGACTAAGTGACATTTGAGGTCCCATTCCAACTGGTTCTGGAATCAGGCTAATCTTGTCACAGCCTTGGCAAACAGTTCAACAAATCAGACTGCTGGTACCTGGTGAACAAAACTTAAAAAATTTTTAAACTAAAACCAATCTTTTTTTGCTTTTATTCTTTTCTTATCCTTTATTCACTAACCAAAGTAATAAGCAACTAATTGATTCAGAGTAATTTAAGTACCGTCCTGAAGACAAAGAGATTTGGAGGCTAGATATCCCCTGTCAAATCCAGGGCACTACAGCAAACCCGTGATATCATAGTGTAGGCCTGAAGGGCAAGTTCAGCGGGCACAATTATCCTGTCCTATATAAATAATGAAGAGTCAGCCAAGCAATCTCCCAGCATGCACCTGTGCATTCCATGGTGGTAGATCCAGGTGTCAGAGTACTGGTAAACAGGAGGCACCACCATGAAAAATGGTCAGTCATTGTTCAGTGCTAGATGAGAGAGAGGGGAGAGGAGAGAAGAGAGGGAAGGAGGAACGAAGGAAGGAAAGAAGGGAGGGAGGGAGGGAGGAAAGGGAGGGAGGAAAGGAAGAAGGGAAGGAAGGAAGGGAAAGGGAGGGAAAATTACTCTATTTCCTGTTGCTAATTTTGGGAGGCCCTCCATACTCCCAGGATGTTGTTGTTTTTTCTTCTAAGTAAACCTAGTGCTGGCTTCAGGAACTGGAAGCAGGAGCAGGATCCCTCTCTACCATATTGCCTTAGGCAACTAGGGGGCACAGTGGATTGAACAGGGTCTAGACTCTGGAAGACCTAGAGTTCAAATTCAGCCTCAGATACTTAATCGTAAGTATCCTAATGTAATCCTAGGCAAGTCATTTAACCTCTTCAGTTTCCTCATCTGAAGGGGCTTGGACTTGATGGCCTGAGTTCCCCTGCAGCTCTAGGCACCATAAAGACTATGTTAGTCTTTCTAGTAACCTTCAGTGTCCAAGGTTGTTGTCTCTCTGTGCCATCTGATATGTGGGCTTCCTACTGTATGTGACTTGAAGTACCTACCACCAGTCTGGTGATTATTGATGCTCATATGGGAAAGGGTGCTTGGATTTCGTTTGATTTTTATAAGTGAAAGTAGCAGTCCACACTCATCATGAGTATTATCAAACAGCTCCCACTGCATTGTTTTTGCTTTTTAAAAGAAACTTCATGACATTTATATTGTTCACGTGGTGATGTTTTATGCCTTAGGAGACACAGCCCCAAAAGTTATTATAGTAAGAACACTTTGGTGACGAGAATAAAGCACACTTTTTGACTCACAGAATGCCTTCTCCACCTAAACAGCTGCCTCAGCACAGCTGGACACACTGGAAATTTGTGCCATGGAGTTTGGAGACAGAATTGAGCTCAGAGTTGTCACACCAAGATCCCAAAGAGTTAACGCATTAATAATCCATACTTTAATCATTAAGGGCAAATTCAAGACAAGCAGGAAAATGTGCACCATGCTGTAAAGTGGATAGAATGCTGATGAGAACTTTTAGTTCCTCTGTTACTAATTGCTAATTTTCAGGCATCAGCAATCCTAACTGACAACCAACAGTTATATGCTGCAGGTTTTCTACATGTGATAATTGAGCCAATTAGAACTCCTTCTTAAAGCTGAAATGGGCATTTTGCAACTGTATGCCCTGAACTTCAGGTAACTTTCATCTTCCCAAAAGAATTCTCTTCACTCCTACGTAAAGTATGTATATAAATGATAGGTATTATCTGAAGGTCAGTTCTGTGAACCCCCAAATGTAAATACCTAGAGAAGGGAGTCAAAGGTTGATGGTCAGATTCATTAATTAGAATGGCCACCCCATGATTTTCCAATTATCTATTGAATAGGATATCTCACCTAGCCCTTAAATAATTTAACAAGTTTCTCACCGTACTATTTCTCTGTTAGCAAAAAGCATCTAAGCATGAAGACATTAGAAGCAGCTGAGCATGTATTGTTCATTTAATAGGATTTTTAATATTAAAGGCTATTTTACTGAACTCAGTCATCTCTAACTTTCCTTAGATAAAATGCAAAACAGGCTACTTGATATTCTTCCTAGTCAATGATATTGCAAGTTCCAAAACAACAAATAAAAAGGTATATAAATTCATTTAACACACGTGCACTTCATAAAACTTCTGTTTAAGTTTATATAACTTTTGCTTTTACAGTTCTGATAAAATTTGAGTATATTCATGAGGTTGTGTAGGGCCATAGGATATAAAGCTGTGAGATACCTTACAGATAATCTAAGCCAATGCTTTCATTTTACAGATGTAGAAATTGAAGCCCAGAGACATTAAGTGACTTGTCCAAGGTCACACCAGTAGTAAATCAGTACAGAGTGTGGATTTCAAGTATTCCGGCTCAAAATCCAGTGTTCTTTTCCTAGTCTGTCTTCACTTTTTCTTGGTATTACGGTATCTTAAAGTATGGCCAAATTATCTGAACCTCCACAATTAGGTTTGTGGACTCTGTAATCGAAACTATTGAGTTTAAGATGTGTGTACTACAAAGATGCAGTGTTCATCAATTTATACATTATCCTCAATGACACAGATCGTAAGGAGATATTCTCTTTTAGAGGTTCTCTGGATGAAGATTTTGTCATCCTATGACCAATCATGTGATAAACATCTCAAGATGTGGCTGGTCTGGTCCGTGAGTGACAAATATACACTCCTTTGCCAGGTATATACTTCTCTGGTTTGGACCTGTCAGCTTGAGCTCCACTGGAATAGGCTTAGAGAAACCAAGGTCACCTCCATTTCAAAAGAAACAATTAGTCAGACTTCATCAAAGGCACTACTATTTACATATTTGAAAAATAAGTTTCTGGATATATATTAGATTACTGGACATCCAGTGCAGATGGCCACAACGAGAAGTTTCCCAGGTCTCTTTGGAAGATAGCTACCTTTAAAAAAAATCAATGTCTTATCTTAGCATTCCATTCCATTCTGACCATATCCCTCTCCTCTGTTCTACCCAAGGAGCCATCCCTTATAAAAAGGAAAAAAAAAACCAGAAAGACAAAAGTAGAATTGAAAAAAATTCCAGTACATCAGCTAAGTGTGACAGCATATTCCCTTGTTCCATGCTCATTGCTATCCATACCTCTGCAAAAAAGGGAGGTAGATATATGTTCTCATATCTTCACCAGGGCCACAGTTGTCATTATGATGACACAGATGTTTCTTGGTTATATTTTTGGGTTTTTTTCTCATTTACATTGTTGCAGTCATGGTATACATTGAGCTCTTGGCTTTCCTCACTTCATTCTGAACATGTTTATATGTCTTCTTGAGGTTTTCTTTTTTCATTATTTCTCACATCTCATTAATATTGCATCCCATTTTGTTTAGCCATTCCTCAAGCAATGACTATCTACTTTATTTCTAGCCCCTTGCTGCGACAGGTCCTGCTATAAGTATCTGGGTATATATGAGATCTTTCTTTTATCATTAACCACTTGAGATAATTTTCCTGGCAGTGAGATCTCTAATAAAAGAGTATGGTTTTTAGTCACTTTCTTGGCACAATTCCAAATTGCTTTCCAGACCAATTTACTGTTTCACCAACAGGACAATTAAAATGCCAATCTTGCCAAAACCCCTCCAATATCGATACTCATATTTTTTTTTCACTTTTATCAAAAGTGTGAGGCAAAACTTCAGACTTGTTTGGATTTGCATTTTTCCTATTACCATTTATTTGAAACAGGTTTTTTTTTTATTTGACTGCTTTTATGTGACTGGTTAACAGTTTATAATTCTTTTTTTTCAGAATTCTTTCTTTATATACTTTGACCACTTATTCACTGAGGAATGGACTGTGGTCTTATAATATTTCAGTTGGTACCCTAGCAGAAATATTTGATGCAAAGATTTTTCCCAATCAGCTGCCTTTTCTTTATTCTATCTGCCTTAATTTTATTTTTTCTTTTTCTAGTTTTCTTTTTAGCTTCACACACAAGTCATTTATATGATCTTTCTACATTTTATTGATATAAGCATTCAGAGATACAAAATTTCACTTACATACTCCTTCAGCTGCATCCCATTAGTTTTGGTATGTTTTCTTGTCATTCTTCTTACTGAAATTATTGATTGTTCCCATGAATTGTTGTTTTGACACACTTATTCTTTAGAATTAGATTATTTAGTTTTCTATTAATTTTTAATCTGTTTCCTCGGCTCTTCGTTGAATGTAATTTTATTACATTATAATCAGAAAAGGATGAATTTAATATTTCTGCTTTTTTGCATTTGACTGTCAAGTTTTTATGCCTTAATATGTGGCCATTTTTTATAGGTGCCATGTACCACTGAGAAAAAGGAATATTTCTTTCTATTCCATTCATTTTTCTCCAGAGGTCTATCATATCTAAATTTTCTACAATTTCATTCATCTCCTTAACTTCTTTCTTATTTATTTTTATTAGATTTCTCTAGTTCTGAGAGAAAAAAGTTGAAGTCCCCCAGTAGTATAGTTTTATTGTCTATTTCCTCCTAAAACTCATTTAGCTTTTCCTTTAAGAATCTGGATGCTATACCATTTGATGAATTTTTATTTTGTATTGATATTACTTCACTGTCTACTGTACTGTTTAGAAAAATGCAGTTTCCCTGTTTATCTCTTTTAATTAGATCTATTTTTGCATTTGCTTTGTCTGAGATCATCATTGCTAGCCCTGCTTTTATTTAAATTTCAGCTGAAGCATAATAGATCTGCTCTAGCCTCTTACTTTTACTTTGTCTCTCTGCTCCAAGTAAGTTTCTTGTAAACAATATAATGTTGGGTTCTGGATTTTAAACCATCCTGCTATCCACATCTGTTTTATGGGTGAATTCATCCCATTCACATTCACAGTTATGATTACTAATTCTGTATTTCCTTCAATCCTATTTTCCCCCTGTTTATCCTTTTCTCTCCTTTCACCCTGTCTCCCCTCAAAAGTATTTTACTTCTGTCCACTACCTCCTCCAAACTACATTCCCTTCTATCAGCCCCCCTCCCCTTGCTTTCTCTTATCCTCCTCCCCTCCCAATCCCTGTAGAGCAAGATAAGTTGTTATACCCAACTGAGTATATGTTATTTCCTCTTTGAGCCAACTCCTGATGAGAGTTCAAGCATTGACTGCTACCACCATCCATCTTCCCCTCCACTGTAAAACTTTTTCTTTTGTACACTTTTATGTGAGATAATTTATCCCATTCTACCTCTCCCTTCCTCCTTCTCCCAGTGCATCCATATTTTTCATCCCTTAATTTTATTTTTTTAGATATCATCCTATCATACTCAACTCACACTCATGCCCTCTGTCTATGTAGACTCCTTCTAACTGCTTTAATAATGATGAAGTTCTTAGGAATTACAAGTACCATCTTTCTACATAGGAATATAAACAGTTTAACCTTTTTGAATCTCTTGTGATTTCTCTTTCCTGTTATGCTACTCTTAAGTCTTGCATTTGAAAGTAAAATTTTCTATTCAGTTCTGGTCTTTTCATCAGGAATGCTTTAAAATCCTCTATTTCATTAAATATTAATTTTTCCCTTTGAAAGATTATTCTCAGTTTTGCTGGGTAGGTGATTCTTGGCTGTAACCCTAGCTCCTCTTCTCTATGAAATATCACATTCCAAATGCCCCAGTCTTTTAAGAAAGAAGTTGCTAATTCTTGTGTAATCTTAACTGTAGCTCCATGATGTCTTAATTGTCTCTTTCTGTCTTGTTGTAATATGTCCTGCTTGACCTCAGAACTCAAGCTCAGAACTTGACCTTTCAGAGAGACCTCAGATCTCAGAGCACTATAATATTCCTGGTAGTTTTCCTTTTGAGATCTCTTTCAGGAGGTGATTGATAGATTCTTTCCATTCTTATTTTATCTGTTGGTTCTAAGATATCAGGACAGTTTTCCTTGATAACTTTTTGAAAGATTATTTCTACACTCTTTTTTTTATCATAGTTTTCGGTTAATTCAATAATTCTTAAATTATGTCTCCTCAATATATTTTCCCAGTCAGTTTTTTCGATGATATGGTTCATATTTTTCTATTTTTTCATTCTTTTGATTTTGTTTCATTGTTTTTTGATGCCCTGTGGAGTCATTAGCTTTCATTTGTCCAATTCTAATTTTTAAGAAATTATTTTCTTCAATGAATTTTTGTACTTCATTTTCCATTTGACCAATTTTGCTTTTTAAGGAGTTCTCTTTAGAGGATTTTTGTGCCTCATTACCAAACTGTTGACTCTCTTTTCATGATTTTCTTTCATCTCTCTCATTTATTTTCCCAGTTTTTTCCTCTACCTCTCTTATTTGATTTTTAAAATTCTTTTTGAGTTCTTCCATGAATGTGGGGATGGGGTAAAAGATTGTGACCAATTCACATTTCTCTTTGAGGCTTTGTCTATGGCTGATTTGATTTCCATGTCTTCTCTTTTTTGTTGTTTGCTCACTTTCCAGTCCATCTCTTGACTAACTTTATGTTAAAATTGAGCTTTGCCCCCATGGTAGAGGGAGTACTGTCCCAAGTTTCGGTCTTTCATTCTGATATTTTCAGAACTAGTTGTCGGGGTCTGTAAGTTTTCAGTTCTTCCAAAGTGGTATGATATAAAGAGAAGTGTGGTCATGACTCTCCTTGCTTGTGCTATGATATGTGAGTGACTATAAGCACTCTTTCCTGCCCTGAAACTGTAAACAGGGTCTCCGCTCCCCTGGGGCCACAATCACTGGTTCACTAGTGCTCCTTCCAATGTCCCTTTGAATCCTCAATGCTATGATCTAATTTCATCTCTCTTTTAAATATTAATCTCGTTTTTCTAATGAACTCTGGACTCCTTATACTTTTTAATATAATCTATAGCACCCAGCATAGCACTGAATGTATCAGATCCATCATCCATATTTGTTTAATTAAACTTAGTAATATCACTAGTTATTTCTATGTAATCTTTTTTCCTAATAGCTTGAAGTACTTTAATGTATATTCTTTCATTTGATCTATTATTATCAAAGTGATCTATTATGGCAATGAAGGAAGATAATATTGTTAGTTTAATTCTTCTTTTTTGGTTAAAAAACTGTTACAAAGAAGTTAAGTGAAATTAAGATAAAAATTTAGATTTTTAGATGTTCAATCCAATTCTATATCCACTCTACAACACAGAGTCTAAACGGTTTTCATCCAGGATGGTTTGTCATTCATTGAGGCTTTACTTGGGACCTCAAGAATTGAAATTTACACTTAATACTAACCTATTAAAAATGGATGAGTACATGCAAAGTTTTAACATCAATACATTTCCCAGTTCTTTACTTTAAGATTCATAGTATATATGATAGCCCCTACTTGCTTCAGAGTAGGACCATTTTTTCACCCAAGCAGAAAATATAGATCATTGCTTAGAATATTTAAGTTAATTTTAAAAATCTTTCTTACCCATTAAGATAATTAAAAGTTTGGAACAAATACAGAAGTATATTTTACTGTGGAAGATGATATCATTAATTCTATGAGTGCACAGCCCCCAGTTTTGTTGTCTAGAAGAGAGAGTTGCCAAGATATAGAAAATACCCTTAAAGCACTGGCATCTTCCTTCTGTGTCCTGTGAAGTGCAGAAGAGATAATTAGAGGGTCCTCATGTTACTTAGCAACCAGTGAATACTGTTTGCTATCATATCATTAATATGATATGAAAGTGCTTCATATAAGACATTCATTTTGCATTAATGAAAATCAAATTTGATGATATGATACAAAATCTATTCTTACTTGTGACTTATAATACTTAAGTAGCTTATTTATTGAATTACGGGTGAGTGGTTTTCATGCTTCAGATTGTGAAAGTGACTTTGTTTTCAATAATATTCAGCAAAATTTGATAATGTGATTACCCAGCTATAAAGAACTGATATCTATACTTTGGCACAACACTGCTCCTCTGAGACTGTCTTAAAGAGAAGCAAATAAATTGCTGTCTTACATATTACTGATGAGAACTCAAGTAGTGGTTCTAAGTTATCTACAGCTTTCTTGAGAGTGAAGAGAGGAAGTACTTTGGATGAAGAGAACATTCAATAATGACCACAGCTGTCAAAACCTAGGAAAAGCTCCTTCAGACTACAGATGAGAAAGCTTAAGGAACCAATGTGCCTCAAGTTGTAAGATAATAGCAGCAAAATAGACCACTGGGGACTACTTAGCCTGTTTTCATCTAGGGAAAGGATTGTACCCAAAGTACCTGAGTCATGTTGAACACTCAGGAAGAATGAAAATTAAAAGGCTCATAGAAGGAAAAAATTCAAGATTTTAGACTAAACATAAAGATGCATGTTTTGAGAATCTTTGTTAAGGAATATACTAATAAGCCTGGGAAATTTGAAATTTGCTTGAGATTTTAAAGAATATATTATACCACCCATGGAAAGTATTGTTTTAAAGGAATCTGAGCACTCTTGTACTCTGAAAGGGGTTGGAACAGATCATGTGAATACATTTTTCCACCTTAATTTTTCTTACTTTTTTGTAAACACGTTTTTTGACATATTAAAAATATCACTAATCCAATAGTACTAGTATTCATCAATAACTGACTTCCCTTAAAATAATTATGTTTCCTGAAAAAGCACACATAAAATTTTATAAATAAAAGTGTTTTAAATATACTTGGGCAGCTTATTATAAAGGAATCAAATGCTTAGTCTTCTTTTTTAAAGTGAAAAATCTTTTATAACAAGCAAGTCACTAGTTTACCTATTTTGTGATTTTGCCTTCTTGATTTGTATTGTAGTGCACAATTCAGTTAATAAATATTGGTTAAGCACTAGTTTCTAGCATTGAAACTAGAGTTATAAAGGGAGAGGGGATAGAAAATAAGTATTTATTAAAGAACAATTATGTGTCATGCCTTGTGCTAAATGCTTTACAAATATCTCATTTGATGCTCACAACAACCTGGGAAGGTAGATACTTTTATTACCTCCATTTTACAGCTGAGGAAACTGAGGGAACCAAAGGGTAAGGGACTTGCTGAGGAGAAGACAGCAAGTAAATATCTCAGTCTAGATTTGAACTCTGGTCTTTCTGACTAGGAACTCCAGTGTTCTAGCCAATTCTAACCTATAACTAACCTAGCTGCCCAGCAAAAGACAAAAACAACCTAGTCTTTGGCCATAAGGATTTACATCTTCCAGTATATTTGCACAGGAGGGGAGTAGGAAGAGGAAATATTCACAAATAAATGATATAAGTAGAATGTGATAATGGTAAAGGAGAGATCCTAATCAAAGAAAATTTGAAAAGAGAGTTGTCATCTCAGGTAGGGGGCATCATGGAAAGTTTCATGTGGGCAATTATGGTGTCTGAATTAGGTTTTGAAGTGAAAATTTCAACAGGTAGAGAGGAAATGGAGACCACTGCATGTAGGCATTCTATGGTTTTTGTGAATTCACAAAACAGTTTAGGGATGAGATTAGAAATAGTTAATAGTCCAGTTTCTCCAGAATATAAAATATGTAAAGAGAAACAATAAGAAATCAAGGTGGAAAGGTAGACTCATAGGATCCTATCACTGAGGGTTGGAGCTTTAAAGATTATCTATTTCAGCCTCCTCCTTTTACAGAAGAAGAAATGGTGGCTCACAGGGAAGATGAGTTAAGTTTTGAACATATCGAGTATTCAGTGTTGGTGTAAAATAAAGATGAAGATATCCAATACAAATTTTTTCTTTTTAAAATTTTTTTTATTATTTTTAAAAAATATATAATTTATTTATTTTCAGTTTTCAATATTCACTTCCACAAGAAAATAAAATTTTTTTTATTATTTTTTAAAAATATATAATTTATTTATTTTCAGTTTTCAATATTCACTTCCACAAGAATTTGAATCCAAAATTTTCTCCCCATCTCTCGCCACCCCCCACCCCAGGACAGCATACACCCCAATCCATACCTTCCTCCAGTCTGTCCTCTCCTATTATTCCCCCCATTCTTCTATCTCTCTCTCCTCTGTTTTCCTGTAGGGAAAAATAGATTTCTATACTGTACATCTTATTTCTCAGTTGCAAGCAAAAACAATTTTTAACATTCATTATTTTTTTTAATTTTTTTTAAATGTTTTTTAAATTTTATTTATTTATAAATGTTCTACAATCACTTCCTTAAAATTAAGATTTTATCCTCCCCACACCTTCCCTCTACTACCCCCTCCTTCCCCATGACAGCATACAATTCTGTATAGGTTCTACCTATACTTTCCTATTGAGCATATTTTCACTATAGTGACGCTATGTAGTCGCACTGACATAAGTGGAAGAAATCATATAACAAAACATAATACACTAAAACCCACACATACACAAACATGATCTGCTACATTCTGCGAATGACTTCCATATTTCTTTCTCTGAGTGTGGAAGGCATTTTGCCTTAGAAAATCGTCATTGAGATTTTTTTTTTCAGTAAGTTCTTGTGTTATTACAAAGTTCCAAGTCTACCAGAAAAAACTCTCGCACACTGTGGTCATTGCTGTGCACAAAGTTTTCCTGGTTCTGCTCTTTTGCTCAGCATCAGATCATATAAGTCCTTCCAGGCCTCCCTGAAGTCTTCTTGTTCATCATTTCTTATGGCGCAATAATACTACATTACATTCATATACTATAATTTATTAAGCCATTCCCCAATTGATGGGCATCTCCTTGATTTCCAGTTCTTGGCTACCACAAAGAGTGCTG
>CM053769.1:218283316-218340215 GCA_028658325.1 Potorous gilbertii
CATATTGAATAATAGTGGTGATAGTGGGCATCCTTGTTTCACCCCTGACCTTATTGGAAATGCATCTAGCTTCTCCCCATTGCATATAATGCTTGCTGAAGGTTTTAGGTAGATTATTAAAGCTTTGAGTTCCATATTCTCTCCCTTCCTCCCTCCTTCATTAAGGAAGCAAGCAATTCATTATAGGTCAAACATGTGTAGCCATGCAAGATACATCCATAATACTTGTGTTGTAAAAGACTAACCACATTTCCCTCTGTCCTATCTTGATCTCCATTTATTCCATTCTCTCCCTTGACCTGTCCTCCCACAATAGTGTTTGCTTCTGATTATTGCTTTTCCCAAATTGCTGTTCCTTCTATTATCTTCCCTCTCCTATCGCCTTTCCCCCTGTCTTCCTGCAGGGTAAAGTAGATTTCCCTATCCAACTGAGTGTGTGTTATTCCCTCCTTCAGCCAAATCCCATGAAAGATTCACTTATTCCCTTTTCTCTCCCCCTCTTTCCCTCCATTGTGAGAAGCTCTTTCTTGCCTTTTTTATGTGAAATGATTTGCTACATTTACCTCTCCCTTTCTCTTACTCATAGTACGTTCCACTCAACAGGAAATTTTATTTTTTTTAGGTATTCTCCCTTCATATTCAGCTTGCACACCCCCCTTTAAGGGCAGCTAGGTGGTGCAGTGGAGAGAGTACCAGTGAAGAAGGCAGGAAGACCTAAATTCAGATCTCACCACAGACACTTGACACTAGCTATGTAACCTTGGGCAAGTCACTTAACCCCAAATGCCTCATCCTGGGCCATCTCCAGTCATCCTGATGAATATCTGGTCACTGGATTCAGATGGCTCTGGAGGAGAAGTGAGGCTAGTGACCTGCACAGCCCTCCCTCACTCAAAACAAAGTTAAGTGCAAGTCATGTCATTATTTCCCTGATGGCATGGTCTTCTTTGGCAATGAAGGATGAACATACACACAGGTCACCCTTTGTCCTCTCTGTACACACACACACACACACACACACACACACACACACACACACTTACATATACATATGTACACAAATATAATATACATATACTCCCTCTAACTACCCTAATACTGAAAAAGGTCTCACAAGTTACAAATATCATCTTTCCGTGTAGGAATGTAAACAGTTCAGCTTTAATAAGTCCTTTATGGCTTCTTTCCTGTTTATCTTTAAATAATTCTCTTGATTCTTGTATTTGAAAGTGAAATTTCTATTCGGTTCTAGTCTTTTCAACAAGAATGTGTGGAAGTCATCTATTTCACTAAAGTTCCACTTATTCCCTAAAGTATTATACTCAGTTTTGCTGGGTAGGTGATTCTTGGTTTTAATCCTAGCTTCTTTGACCTCTAAGCCCTTTGATCACTTAGTGTAGAAACTGCTAAATCTTGTGTTATCCTGATTGTATTTCCATAATATTTGAATTGTTTCTTTCTGGCTGCTTGTAGTATTTTCTCTTTGACCTGGGAACTCTGGAATTTGGCTACAATATTTCTCAGAGTTTTCCTTTCCATTTTTCTTTCAAGAGGAGTTTGGTGAATTCTTTCCATTTCTATTTTACCCTCTGCTTCTAGAATATCAGGGCAGTTTTCCTTGATAATTTTTGAAAGATGATGTCTGGGTTCTCTTTTTAATTGTGGTTTTCAGGTAGACCAATAATTTTTAAATTTTCTCTCCTGGATCTATTTTCCCAGGTCAGTTCTTTTTCCAATGAGATATTTCACACTGTCTTATTTTTTATTGTTTTGGTTTTGTTTTATAATTTCTTGATTTCTCATAAAGACATTAGCTTCCATCTGCTCCATGCTAATTTTTAAAAAACTATTTTCTTTATGAGCTTTTGGATCTCCTTTTCCATTTGGTCAATCCTGATTTTAATGCATCTTTCTCCTCACTGACTTTTTGAACCTCTTTTGCCATTTGGTCTAGTCTATTTTTAAAGATGTTATTTTCTTCAGCATTTTTTGGGTCTCCTTTAGCAAGCTGTTGACTCATTTTTCATGATTTTCCTTGCATCACTCTCATTTCTCTTCCCAATTTTACTCCATCTCCCTTACGTGACTTTCAAAGTCCTTTTTGAGTTCTTCCATTGCCTGAGACCATTTTATATTTTTTGGGAGGCTTTGGATGGAAGAGTCTTAACCTTTCCATTTTTCTCCAGTGGTATGCTTTGGTCTTCCTCTGATTATATGCTTTGCTCTTCCTCATATGAAAAGATGGAAGAAAATACCTTTTCACCAAGAAAGTAACCTTCTGTAGTTTTATTTTTCCTCTTCTGGGCATTTTCCCAGTCAATTACTTGACTTTTGAGTCCTTTGTCAAGTAGAGTGTATACTACCCCAGGCTTCGTAGGTTTTGTGCAGCTGTTGTCCGAGATATCTCTAGAGACCTGTAAGTTCCTAGCTCCTCCAAACTGGCATAGACAGGGGACAAGTGTTTACTTCTCTCCTGGCCTGCTCTCTGGTCTGTGAGCAACCACAAACACTTTTTTCTGCCCTGGATCTGTGAGTAGGATTCCCTCTCCACAGCCACCACCAGCTCTGCCACACAAGTGCTCCTCCTCACCCCAGAACTGCCACTCAGGATTGAGACCCAAATCAGCTGCTCAATTCCCCCAGGTTGTGTAGGCCCAGAGCTCCAGAAGTGGCTGCTGATATAGCAGTGGCTGCTACCACCCTGGGGCTGGACCTGGAACTGGACTCACTCCCCTTTCACCCAAGTGAAACAACTTTCTCACTGATCTTTGAAACTATCTTTGGTGTTTGTGGGTTGAGATATCTGGAAACCTGCATCTGCTGTCCATGATTCAGCACCCTGAAGCCTGCTCCAGTCCGATCTGTGCTCGTGTAACCCATAGTGGACTGTGCAGTGCTCCGAGACAGGTGTGATAGACCCTTCCCATCAGTCTTCCAGACTTTCTTGGGCTAGAAATCTGTTTCATTCTGCCATTTTGTGACTTCAGTTGCTCTAGAATTTGTTTAGAGTCATTTTTACAGGTATTTTAAGGACTTTGAGAGGAGAGCTCAGGCAGGTAGATGCTTCCACTCCACCATCTTGGCTCCACCCCCCTCTTTCCAGAAAAAAATTTTATATAAAACAACTGCAGAGGAGAAACTGGAGCTTGATTATTTAAATTTGGAGATCATTTATACATAGGTGATAATTTTAACCATGTAACTGAATGAAGTCACCAAAAGAAATAGAAGAGAAGGCTAAAGACACTCAGGGAATCCAACACACAAAAAGCAAGAGGAACATAATGAACCAAAGAAGGAGACTAAGAAAAAGCAGCCAGTCAAGCAGAGGGAGACTAAATAAGAGAAGAACTAAGAAAAAGCAATGTCATAAAACTCAGGAAAAGAGAGATGATCCAGATATATGAGGAATCTGAAGTGTCATACTGCAGAAAGGTCAAGAAGGAGAAGAATTTTAATATGTCCTTGAGTTAGTCAGCTAAAAGGTGATTCATGATCTTAAAGAGATCAGTTCAGGAGAGTGATTGGGTCAGAAGTCAAAAGTCCATCCTTTATTAATAAGATCCAAAACTAAGGTCCAAATTGTGCAATGATACATAGCCACATAGTCAATCATGGACAGAACTAAAATAGTAATTACATTAGGGTCAGTTGATTGCCTTATTAATGACAAATATTCAGTGTGCCTGTTAATGCCTTGATAAAGGCATTCCTTCTCATGATACAAATCTCAACCCATCTATGCTTTCTCATCCTGTGCAATTCTTGTTCATTTTTTTTCTGACAAATGCTCCGTATTTGTTTTACTTAACTCACTGAAGGAATTCCCTGTAGGTCTTTGAATAATTCATAGGTGCCAGTATAAGATTCATGCTAACTATTTTTTACTCTCAACACTTGACCAGCCCATCTTCTTTTCCAATTATTTCCTGGAAATAACTGTAATGACTCCAAAAAAATGTCATACTCTGATGCTTCACTGTAACATGGAAGTGACTCTGGGTTCTCAAAGGCTATGTTGGTGGAGTGAAAGTTGTGATGGGCTTTAACATGTTGGGAAAGCTTTCAGAATGCTCATGGTAACAAACTGAATCAGTTTCCAAAAGCTAATTACAGAGAAGCGAATCACCAATAAGCTAGTCACTTGGTTGTGAATATTTTTGGCCAGATTTATTACTGATGTAGAAATTTTCCCTGAATCAGCTGTATGTGAACATTCAGAACATCAACTTTTTAAGATCAGAATTTAAAATAATCAAAAAGTATAATAAAAAAACTATAGTGTGCAATTAAAAGATTAAATCCAAAATTAATTAGACAGATTGCTAAACAATTAAAAATCAAAAATGGACAAGAGAAATTGCATTACCACTAAATGCAACAGTCAGTGTAAATAATTTCCACAGTGCAAAGACCAAAAAGGAAGAGTAAGTCAACAAACATATGACTTACCTTTACTTGCCAAATAGAGAGAGATGCTTACTAAAGGCAACACCAGGTTACATCCTAAGTTTTTCTGTGAAATCTTATTAAGAAGGATGGTGAGTAATTATTACCGTTATCACATTATAAAGCAGAGAAAAACATGAAAGTTAAAACCAAATTAAAGAAATTCTGGAAAGATATCAAAGTAAGCAAAGTCATCCCAAGGGCATCTAAGTCTGAAAATGACAAGAGGACTATAAGCAGAAAAACATGGAAAAGATTTGCAAACATCATTTAAAAACCACTGAAACACAATGAAACCACTACATTTGACCTCTAAAATAATAGTCTTTGATGACAGAGGAAGTTGAAATGATATGAATAAGAACAAAGATGAGAAAAGTAACTGAATTGGACCAAGTATACATCAAAGAGATGCATGCTGGAAGGGAAACAATTAGTCCCACTGAGGGACTAATATAAAATTTGTCTAAAGAAGAGAAAGGTATCAAGGGTATGGGAAAAATTTCGGACTTCATTCATACTGACTGAGAGAACAACAAGGACTACTAACTCATCTCCGATCTACACAAAAATCTTCCTTTTGGTAACCTGTGCATGAATTAAAAGCATCCTCAATGAGGGCATTAGCAGGGAATAAGGGGGCTTTCAAAAATGATATTCAACAATTTACCATCTTATAGCTGATTGTAGGATATAAAGAGTATAAGATCCCATTCTACCTATGGTTTGTTTATCATGAAAATGTATTTGATTTGGCAGAACAAGATGCCACCTTATCAGCTTTTGAAAGCATGTTATTTCTCAAGGTATACTGATATCATTGAGGATTCCTTGGCAGATGTAATAAAGAAACAACACTGTTCAGTTATCTCCTGGTAATAAACATTGTGTGTGGCACAAAATCAGGAGATACATGCACAATAAAATATTTTCCATTGTGATGAAAGACATATATATATATATATATATATATATATATATATATATATATATATATATATATATATATATATAACAGAATTCAGGTTGAGAAAAGATTCTGTGTGAATAATGAGGTCCTCTAGATACTCCTGGATGTGAAAAACGTTGTGCTGATTGCATTTAGCTGCAGAACTTCTTAGAAGAGAGCTGTAATCACTCCTAAGAGTTTGGCCCATCTATTCACAAGGAAATATCAAAGAAATAAAGACTATCTACTATCCATATTTCAACATGCATTTTAATGGATACAAATATAAAGTTTGTCTAATAGTGTGTCTGTGTGTGTGTCTGTGTGTATCTAGGACAGATAGTAGAGACAGATAAAGAGCTGGATCCAGAGCTGAAAAGGAGAATAGGCTAGATTTCCTATTGGAAACTGCAAAGCTCTTTTTCTAACCACAAGCTTCCCATGAAAGCAAAGGCCCATCTTTTCAATACTAACATTTCACTGGTATTGCTATATGGCAGCAAGATCTAGAATATCACTGCCTCTAATGAACAAAGATGACTGTTGCATAGAAGGCAATTGAAAGGTGGATAGTAAATATGAGAAAGCTGAAGTATACAATCACTGAGGAAATCTGAACAATAGTAGGTGTAAAGGATGTCATCGAGGATCTCTATGATAGGAAGAAAATATGGGCTCACCATGTAGCAAAAGCAGGAGAAGATAGGTGTATAGCCACAGTGCTCCACCAGTATCCCTATGATGTAAGGAGAAAATGCTACAGCATATTAAGTGGACTATGGATCTAATGCCAGTATGTGGAAATAAGCAAAGCAAGAAATGAGCTACATGTGTTGAACAAGAATGAATGGACTGTAATCTGTAGTCTTTCCAGACTGAGAAAGTCTGGAGACTTTCTCAAGTGATAAAATCACAGATCTGTAGTCTCCAGACTGAGAAAGTCTGGAGACTTTCTCAAGTGATAAAATCACAGATCTTTTGAGCATATATATCATACATGATCTTCATTCTTTAGAGCTTGAAATATCCCACAAATTTTACTCACATAACATCATTTGGAGAATATTTGTGTCAAAAAGATGGATTTCTGTCCTGAGGCTAGATTAGAATAATTGAAAGTGTTGTTTAATTTTCCAAATGCAATTCAGTCTACTGTCTTCCACCTACTCAATTTGACAAAATTTTCTGGGAAAACTGCATAGCATTCTGGCAGAAATTCTGTTAGACCAACACCTCACACCATATGCCAAGATAATCACTAATAGATACCCAACTTAGATGTGAAATCTGAACGACAGACTCAAGTTGAGCAGATAAAGAACTTTCAGTTTTCAACTATGAGACAATATCAACAGCAGTTTTGCACAAAAGCTAGATTTTCCAGATAATGTGTTTTCATAGAACAAAAGTTAGAAATTATTTTTAGAAAATACTTTTTAATGTCTATTTCATGAATCTCCATTTAAAAAGAAATTATGACTAGTGGTAAGTTGGAAATGGCCCAAACCATTCTGAAACCCTTTCTTGACAGATTTTTAAAAAAAATTATTTTTTAAAATGGAATTTGAATTTGAGAATATTTCTAAAATTGATTTTTAACTGACTTGCTGGGTCAAATTAGCTGATAGTTTGGACAGAAATGTTAGCATGAAAAATCAGCACCATGGCCAGTAGCTGTGGTATAGGATGAGTTCTGATCTGTTTCAGCACTAAGGTGTTGGAGAGCAGCTATTACATTGTTACAGAACTATCGTGCTTTCAAAAATCCAATTATATTCTGAGGCATTTTTAAAGCACCCTGTGTGATAGGCACTAGGAATACAAAGGAAAATGAAGAGCCTTTAAGAAGTTTATATTGTACTGGGAGGAAATAATAACCATACAGGTAAAGAAATACAAAGTAAGTATAAATTAGTATTGAAGGGATCTAGGGATTGTAAAGATGGAGAAAAGGAACATTCCAAAAATGGGAAACATTCTGCGTGCTAAGGTAAGGAGACAAGATGAAATGTTATCTATTGGGACAGTTTGTCTGGAGGATAGAAGGGATGAAATATATAATATGAAATCACTGTGGGAAAAAAATAGGTTTGGAGCCAGATTGTGCAAGATTTCAAGTGATAAACAGAAAATTTTAAATTTTATCCTGGAGATGATAAGGAGTCACTGATGCTTCTTGAGCAGAGTAGTGACCTGGTCAGATCTGTGCTTTAGGAATACCAATTTGGCAGCTTTTGTGGAATGAAATGGCAAAGGAAGAGATCACATAAGGAGAGAGAGATGAATTAAGCAGATATTACAAAAGTCTAGGCAAAAAGTGAGGAGAGCCTTAACTAGAGTGGCGGCTTTGTGAGTACAGAAAAGTACATGAGAGATGTTTTGGGTCTAGAATGAGCAAAATTTGGTTACTGTTTGGATATAGTAAGCAGGGAAAAGTTTTTTTTAAGGATGGAAGAAATGAATAAGGTACAAGGGGTATTTGGAGGCAGCAGCAAAGGTATCATTAAATAATAAAACTGATAAGGAAAAGATAGCAGAAAATGAGATTAAGGACACAAGTATAACGATTGGCTTGGCCCATCCAAGAAGGCCCATCTCCTTATCTGAAGACCGAAGGAAAGAGGAGAAAATAGGGGATGATGTTGAGGAGACTTAAGGTTTAGGAGATTTACAAATTAGGGAGAAGAATTAGCCTGTGAAAAGTGGCCTGAATTTTCTCAGCAAAGTATGGGAATGAGGTCTGCTGAAAAAAAGAGAAGGGTGTAGATCAGTTTTGTTAAACTCAAATAGAAATGGGGACACTAAATCACAGATGCCTACAGAGTGCCTAAAAAAATCACATATCAAAATTATCTTTATTTTACTCCATTTTAGTGTGTTTTTGCTAAATAGCTCCCAATTACATTTTAATCTGCTACACTCAGGAGTGTTGTGGTCACAATTTAACCTGAAGCCAAATAGAAATCATCAACTAGTCATCTAAAAAAAGACTTTTGGGTCAATGAAAAGTCAGTGTTTGACACATCTGGTGTCTACACCAGACTTATGGCAAGACAAGGAAGTTTAGAACATATGCTATGGGGAATATGATAGAAAGTAAACCAGAGAAGAAAATGTACTATTAATCAGTTATATTTAAGGAAGAAAAACTGTTACTAGTATTGTTAGATTTAATTTGACTGGCTACTGGTTTTGTCTATAGGCTATTTGAATCATTTGGAGAGCAAAAGTAAAGTCTCAGATGAGCCTACAGTGTATGCGAAAGGCAACACAACTACATTGGGTTTCACAAGTTTCCTTTCTGTGGCTGTATCTTTTTATCTTTCTTCTGGTGTACTAACCAGCAGGGAGAAGTCAGAGGGACAGAATGTGTGTGTGTGTGTGTGTGTGTGTGTGTGTGTGTGTGTGTGCGTGCGCGCATGTGTGTTGATTGTATTGGTTGAAATAACTGGGTTTGGGGATGATGATAGCATAATGGATAGAGGAATTGAGGAATCAGGAGGTGGGTTATAGGCCTAAAACTGTCATAGGCAAATCACTTAACCCACAGTTTCATAAACTCCTTTAAAAGGAACAATTGATCTTTCAGGTCCTGATCAGCTTTTAAAATCTAGTTTAAAATTTATGAAAATTTCTTTTCATTGCAAATGAGCAGCACTCCTTAATTCAGTATTTAAAATGCAGTCTAAGAGCACTTAAATTGGATATTTAATTTCTTCATGAGTTTCCATTACATTCGTTTTCACATCTTACATTCTGTCAGTGGCTACCCAGGCAGTGCTAAAAAAAGTCATCAAACTGTCATAATCACACTAAATTGATTTTATGCACTCAATCTTATAGCCTTTTCAACTTAGACACAATTTACACATACATAACATGTATTTGAGGCTTTGGACTTAAAGAGATTGAATAATTAGCATCTTTTCTACGAGAATGGAAAGAGAATTCAACTTCAGTTGCATTTTTAATGCTTGATTCTTAGAAATATCAAGCAGAAAAACATAATAGAGACATTAGGGAAGTGAAGGATGGTTTTTATGATAGTTTTTAATTGTACCTTTTGGTAAAAAGATATAAATTTTATCAACTAGAAAAGAACCTCATAAACAATGTTTATAAAAATTAGCTATAATCAATGTAGTACATATACTCTGTGTGCCTAAATTAGATGGCTAATAGTTTTTAAATATGAGAAATTGTTTAACCAAAGAAATAATAACAAGACAATATCTTGCCTTCTGGAGTTTGTCAGGTCCTGAAGCATTAGTGCCTCAGTCACACAAAAGGTATTCCTCATACTTACATGAGATATATGTAGATATATATATATATATATTTTTTTTTTTTACTACAGAAAATAGATAGGAAATGGGGACAGCTGTGAGCATGACTGAGTGGCTGAGTGGAACTAATGCTTCTCAGTACTCTTTGCAGCCTAATTAGAGGAAAATGGTTGTGCTTTTTATGAAGAGAGAAGCAGAATAAGAAAGGAAGAACACATGAAGGGATGCTAAAGCCCTAAGAGCTTTTCTTTTCTTCTGGAATTAAATGCTAGCCTTGCTTCATACTATTAGTCCTAAACTTATGTAGAAAATCAGTGCAAATCACTAGACAACTTTCAGAGGTAATGGCTTTATTTTACAAATGTAATTAACATAGCTCCTAATAAACTATACATATACAGAGAAATTTTGTGGACAGAAAAAACTGGAAAATAGTTGAAGTTAAATATTAATCTAGTTTAATTATATGATAAAAAATTCACATTTTTAAAAATATTGCCCTATAAGAAACTATATAGGAAGTACTCTGTATACAGTAATTAGGCTGAAATATCACTAGATGTGCAAAGCACTGAATGAATTAATAACAGTGCATTATAGATTAATCCACCCAAATTAGAAATAAAATGCTTGTGTTTTAAATCAAAATAATATTGTTTCTGTGTGTACAAGTGGCTTGGTTCTAATGAAGTTACGGTTACAAAGTTGACTTCATTACTGGAAAAATCAGCTAAATCATTTTGTTGAATCATTGGATATTCCTTTAAAAGAAAAAAAATAAAAATGGATAGTTTTGGTTTTGTCTGTTTTTTTTTTAATGAAAGTATTGTTTTATGGGCAACTAGGTGGCACAGTGGATAGAGTGCTGGGCTTAGAATCAGGAACACTTAGCTCCATGAATTCAAATCCAGCGTCAGATGCCTACTAGCTGTGTGCCAAGGGCTTAGGCAAGTTTCTGGACAAATCACTTAACCCTATTTGCCTTAGTTTCTCATCTGTTAAAAATGAAATTAAAAATTAGTTGGAGAAGGAAATTTCAAACCATTTCAGTATCTTTGCCAAGAAAACCCCAAAATGGGGTCAACAGAGTTGAACACAACTGAAATGACTGAACAACAAAAATTGTTTTATATTGACAAACCAACCATTACAGCAATATAACTATATGTATTGTATTAATTGGTTCAAACATTATAAATGAATAGTCAGATCCATAAAAATACCATCTGGATCTTTTAGGGGAAGGAGGGAATAATTGACTCTGTGACACATCAAACTAGTTAAAACATAGATGTCAGTCAAATAACCCATTTTCCATTTTCACTGGTTGGTACATGAGAACCATCCATTCTTGGGGTGGAGCCAGTTATGACTGGTACTACATTCACAACATTCTCTTCCCTTTTTTAGTAGCAGTTTTATAGTAATAGTATTGCTATTCAAAGTGTCATAAGCTGAAAAAGACATTTGAATATTTCCTCAGCATAATCTGAAGTGATCTGAGCACCATCTTAGTCTTGGTACAGGTCTGTCACATTCCCAGTAGTGGTGGTTCAGCTGCTAGTGTCTGATTAAAACTAACTAGATCAGAATCTAGTCCCTATTTACAACAGAACTGAATTTATTTGAGATTTTAAAATGGTGTCCTAAGTAGTTTTATTTTGATTTGCTCAATCTTCTTGGAATGCTTTCTTCTACAAGATTGAAATATATGTTTAAAAGGAAGAACTGTCTTCTTCAGAGCCTTGAGTTCTCTACCACTCTGCTCCCATTCCAATCAGTTTCTAAGAGTTTTAAGTTGGTTGTAATTTGGATGTTGGCTAAATTACAAACCGTTTTTAAGGCTGTGAGACCTAATGCTTTAGAAGCAGTAGAATGAGTGATGTTGGCTTGCTTTTAACATAATCCTATTGAGCCACTAAATAGAAATCATCAACTAGTCCTCTGAAAAAAGACTTGTGGGCCATTGAAAAGCTAAATATTTTCTACAAAGAATAGGGACCTCCCTTTTCAGTATCTCTAGGTATTTCTGACATGATTATTAATAGCATCTTTAGAAAAAGATTGAGTAAAACTTCAATTAACTGTAATGTTCAGGGATTAGAGTGTTCATTAATTTTATCTTATAGTTAACTCTGTCAATCAGAAACCCATTTCTGTGTCACACCTTCCTTTTGAAAACCCTTCTAAATGTGTTAATCCACCTTTTTGCCTAGGTACAGCTTGGTAAATAGAACTGACTCTTTCTTTGATGGATGTGTATCCTTCACTTCTCAAGATCCTAGGTATAAAGACTAATTCTCAGTATTCATGATAGTAGAGATAAATACAGAAGGTGTTGGAGACAGGGACAAAGTTGTACTGATTCTTAGGATGTACTGTGAAAGAAATGATTCTTTACTAAATGACTGGTACCAACCTTTTTTTCATGTCATTATCCATTTCTCTAAAAGTAAATGATTAAAAATGTAGTTTACATTAAAAACAATCAACAAGATTTTCTTAAGCATCACTATGTGCTGAAGATGAACCATGCAAAGCACTGAGTATACACATGACCAAAAAATCAGACAATCTCTTCCCTCAAGAAACTTAGACACTACTGGAGAAATAGCATATATGTGCACATGCATACACACATATGTACGTACACACACATGAGTAAATCTAGTAAATCTGAAATACATGCAAAATACAATGTAATATTTTTGGACAGAGGGGAGTGTAGCAGCTGGGAGATCAGGAAAGCTCTTTTGTATTGATGTTTAATCTGGACTGTTAAAGAAGCTAGGGGTTCTAATAGATAGAGATAAACAGGAAATGTATTCTAAGAATGGATTATCAGCTATACCAAAGATTCTAGTTACTTGGGTTCTAGTTAATCAAGATTTTGCTATTAACAACACAATGAAAGAAGAAAGAAAATTTCCTACAACTTCAGAATCAGCACACAGTGGTCTAGCTGATTATAAAGAACCTCAGGGTGGGTTGGCTGAGGGTCTGGGTGTGGCAGTTGGGGGTAAGATGGGTACTTCTTCCTTTTCCTGAGTCAGTGTTGATAGATGTGAAATACATATTAATCAGCCAATAAGTATTTATTAGGTACTGAGGATACGAATAAAAAGAATGAAATAATTCATCCTTACAGTGAGCTTACATTCTAACTGAAGAATTACAGTTTGGTTACATTCTAATTCTATGCTGGTCAGAAGATGGTGTCATCTGAGGGAAGCCAACTTTCCATGAAAATAAATAAACAAAAGGAGTAAGAGGCAGAGGTCTAAAATGAAGGCAACTTGGTAACAATAGAACTGGATTTCCAGGGACAGCAGGCCAGGTAGAAGGGAGCCTGTGTCCTCAGGCAACGTGCCTTGCTAAGGTCCATGAGAAACATCAGTCCTGGATATCCAGCAAACAATACCAGTATTGCCGAGGTCTCAGTGACCAAAACTGAAGTTCAGGAGAATGTTCAAGAGGAATAAAAGTACAGGGAAAACATCTGAGGTAATAAAACAATAAATTGCGGGGACTTTACCTTTTAATCATAATAACTATAATAGCTGACATTTACATGGTTCCGTAAGCTTTGCAAAGTTCTTTTTCCATACATTATTCCCTCATAATAACACCATAAGGTAGTTCCTACTATACTGATGAGGAAACTAAGTCTCTGAGATAGTGAGTTGTCTATGCTCGAACAGCAAGTTTAATGTCAGAGGGGAGACCTGAAACCAAATCTTTCTTGATCTCACCTTTAGCAGTTCCACCACCCCATGCTGCCTTTCTCATAATGGAGCTTAGGACAAGCAAACCAGGAGGGAACCATCACCTGCCCTGAGGTTTGGGGACAGAGACATAATCTTCATAGTTGGAAAAGTGAATAATTGACTGTCCAGTGTCTAGAAGGAAGATTATTTTAGCCATGATTGGTTGAGATGGTCATTGTGGAAAATGCCTCATTAATGCTACGTATAGCTATAGATTGGATTTTGCTACTGCATAATCAAGTCCGAGAGAAACCATAGTATAATGAATAAAACTGACACAGGAGCTAGAAAGACCTTGGTTTGTGTCCTGCATTTAACACACACTGACCCTGGGAAAGTCACTTATCTTGCAGGGTCATAAACTCTCTGAGACACTTAAGTTACAGAGAAGATGCCAGTCTGCTTAAGTAAACGGAGCTTCCTCATAATAATCAGTGAAATTAAATCAGTGAAATCAGAAAGACCTACATTCCAGTCTAGGCTCACACACTTACTAAGCTATGTGACCCTGGAAAAGTCACTTAACTTCTGTTTGCTCAGTTGCCTCAAATGTAAAGTTGGGACATTAACAGCACCTACCTTGCATTAGATTAAATGAGAGTGATTGTAAAGTGCTTAGCATGGTGTCTGACAAATAGTAGACTCTACATAAATGAATATTCTCTTCCCTTCACCCCATACTCCCTCCTGAAAGACCAGGGATGTCACCAGTCAGCCTTAAGCAAGATGCTTTCTTTTAGTCAATGGCAGGAGAAATGAGTCTATAAGTCCTTCAAGAGACTGCTCCTAGAACTAGGAACTCTGTATGACTCCTAGGTCTGTATTCACTTCATACATACATGAAGTTCAGAGACTCTCTATAGAGCCAAGTGTTTTCCTATCTCTGATGTCACAGGTAGTGGGGTGCCAATTGGTTAGGAAAGTAGATAATTCTAATTTGGAAAGTTGTAAAGTATTGAAAATTCTAGGTATGGAGAGTTCTAGAAAAAGAGCAGGGTGGAAGGGAAGGGTTACCAGGTTGGAGAAGAAGTGTAGCTAAGACAAAGAGAGGATGTCAGATGGAAAAAGCTGACACTCCTTAAGGATTTCTTAACTGTAAAAATCTATTCCTGAACAGACTGGCTATTCCCATAAACAACTACAAGAGAATGATATAGAGCTGGGCACACCTGGGTATGCAAACCCTCCTCTCCAACAGGGCAAAGTGAAACTTAACAACCCAGGACAACAATAACATTAATTAGACAATGATTCCAAAAGTCAGTAGAAGTCCCCACTATTCAAGCTTAGGGTAGTGAGTTCAAGGTAACAACGCTTTTTCTTGATTGGTTGCAGAAACATGCCTGAGTGATGGAAATTTTGTTTTGTTTTTTTAATGCTGAGTATTTTTGAGGTGGAACAGTTGCATCTCACATCTACTCCTCCCCTCCCTCTTCTGTGCCTTCCCTCTAGTTCATAGTCTGACATCTTAAAAGGCCTCTGATTTCACACATAAAATTGCCTTTTCTGGATTATAGCACCTAGAAGTCAGAAGATGTTGGTTCTATAGTCCCCAACCTACTTGCTGTGTAAGCCTGGGAAAATCAAGATCACTCTAAGTCTATTTTTTTTTTTCATTGTAGAACAGAAGCTGCCCTGCCTATCCCATAGGGATACTTATATCAAACAAGATAACATTATTTGAAAGTGTTTTGTTATCTATAAATTGTGATACAAATATATGGGTAAATGTATAGGAACTATCCTTTTCTAGACAAAAAAGGTCACCTTTTAAATGCACCCAGGGTGGCTTCTTGCACCCAAAAAAATCTACTTCTAAAATATACTATAATCAAATCTCATTCTAGTCTTTGGCAATTATAACCAAGTTCATTTTTCTAGTTAATGAGTCTAGAATTTTAATAAACAAGTTTTAATCATTGCAATGAAAACCTCATCCTAAGAAACATACTTGTCCTTTAAAGAAAATAGAGATACCCTCATGTTTCACCACAGTCTGATTTCAAAATCAGTCACTTCATCATGCTCTCACCACATAAAAAGAAACTGCAGTTATGATTGCCCTGCCTCTTTGAAACCAGTAAGATGCTTAATGTGTGTTGAATAAAACAATCATAGTTTTTTAAAGGACTATGGGAAATACAACAAAAAAATCCCTTTTTCCAAGATCCTTATGCAGTCTTGTCTTCTCTAATAAGACTCTGAAAAATGACTAATTTGGAAATTTTCACATGATTTCACCTGTATAAACTATCGCTTATGGTCTCAGAGAGAGGATAGAGAGGGAGGAAGGAACGGAATCTGGAACTCAAACCTTTAAAAAATGTTTTTAAAAATTGTTTTAACATGTAATTGGGGGAAAAATAAAATATTATATTAAAGTAAATTTACTAAAGAAAGATAATACCAGATTTGAATACAAGGAGACCAAAAGGAAAAATGTAAGATAAGCATTAAAGTTCCTTGCAAGTGGGACACATAGGCCAAGTGTCTTGGGGGCTGAGGAGAGTGTCGGGGTAAATCCTCGAGTGACAGAACATAAAACATAACATGGAGGAAAATGGGTGTCATTACAACAGTTGCTTTAAGATCATCTTCTAAATATTTTTAAATGACTACCCTTCCCCCAAGGGGGGGAAAACATTGCTGTAAGAGCTATGAAAGAACATTGCAAAATGCCATGATCATATTAGCTAAATGAGCTTATTGTTAGAAGTAGGGTAAGAGTATATATTTTCAGAAAAAAAATGTTTCTTTTTTTTTATAATATGTAGAATGTATACCTAGCACTAAGCCGTGCCTGTAAGGTGCCAGTCACTTCACATGAATTGGAAGTGTCACTAACTGTACTGTAAAATTCAAACATTTGACATGGAGTACTTTTACTACTACCCTTTGGTAAAAGGCAGGAACATATTAAGAAGAGCTATTAGTTTTCTTCCTGGAGACCCTACAGTTCCAAATGTCTTCGGATGACAGCCACAATAGATATGGAAAACCTTTGAGTAGGATTCCTACTGTGGGCCCCTGTCTCCTTTTCAGGAATCGACCAACTTTTGAAATCCCTGTTTTGCCCCTGGCTAATATTGCCATCTTGTACACATTTAGCTTGATCAGTTTGGCAGGTTATGAAAGACTTAATGATGCAAACACATGTGGCAGATGCTGTTCTCATGATAGTTTGGGAGCCTCCAAGCCACCGCTGGTAGCTTGCCAGCTTCATCTTCAGCACGGAAGAGCATTATGCTTTCAAGCCCCCTTTGCTGCTTGCCCTTAGGGACCACTGCTGAAGCAGTAATAAAATTCAAAATGGGCCTCAGGAAGTCAACTTGTTGGTTTGCTTTCAAGGGTGTCTTTTTCATTATCACACTTTGTTTTAATGGAACCCAAAGGTTGTTCTTTAAGAGAAGAAATGTAAATAAAATTCTATAAAAATCAGCTTTGTTTATAGAAAGAAATTAGATGTACAGAAATAACATTGTTAAATATCATTTTTGAAGTTAAATTTTTTCTCACAACATTTTTAATAAGAAGCACTTCATGAAAAATAAAACTTGACACTTTTCCAAAAAGGCCTGCTAAATGTTTCTCACCTGTTACACAGAGATGCAAGTGGAAATGGAGAGAGAGGTATGGGAGAAGCCAGGCCCTCCCATCCCACTAGTATGGAAATCACTCATAGTATTGTAAGTGAGGTAGGGACTTCAATGGAAAAACATTGCATCTCCATCAGTGAATAACATACACTAAGTATGTGTCTTTAATTTTTACTCTGGTTGCTCTGGAGGGGAAGTAAAGAAGTAGAAAATAAGATAGAACAAGCAATCTCCATCAATCTCATCAAAAACATTTTCCCTTATTTACAGATATCTATGTTCTAGGCACCATACAGACATAGGTCATGACCCCATAAGTATGAACGTATCCAATACAGGAAATTTTTTAGTGTCTTGCATAATTAATAAAAAGGTCATGTCCCTTTGTCACCTGTATGCCCTCGGGCAAGTCATTTAACCTCTCTAAGATTTTGTTTTACTCATCTACAAAATGGAAGATATTTTAATAAACTGTCTTTCAGTTCCTTCTAGTTCTGTCTCTCTGACCCTAAGATCTTATCTGGGTGAATCGCTACCATTCAATTTTCCTGCTAACTGTGCAAGACCACTGGGAGCAGGTGGGAATTCAGCAGCTCTTTTACACTGCAGGAGCAGTAGCTATCTTAGCCAAGAGGGTATTCTAGATACATAATGTCTTAAAAGAAAGCTCTATTACAGATTTATCAGCAAAGTGGGAAAATGTAAAGGAGATGAAGCAGTCTTATTAGGATGCTCCATGACATCTCTTATATGGCTATTTGCTTGTACCAGGTGATCTGGATGTTTGCACCTGAATACATAGTTGCCCCCGCAAAAAAAAGCTGGATCTTTTATTACAGCAAGAGGAATATTATTTATGACTCAGTGGCTTTGGGATGACACAGTACTAAAGGACTCTGGACAAACTTCCCTGGGGCACACTGTTGATGTTCATATCCATTTGTTCTGGAAGATACCCCGTAAAAGTACATCTATCTGTTTTCATTGTGACCCATGTGATTACCTCTTTCCATAACCAGTATTATTATTTATAGTTTCAATGCACATTACACAGTTCATCTATATATTTTTCAGAAAGTTAATGCTTTTCATTCTCCAATAACAGTATTTAGTACCAGCCATTGGCGAGTACTCCAGAAATTGCCTTTGCCTAGAACCTGTTCAAGGTGGAGGATGAAAACCCCAAACAATCAGGTTGATTACTTTGGCCATTTGGACAATGTCATCAGAACCTCTCCTGGTCAGTAAGATTGGTTCTGAACAGTTGAGCATGAAGAGAGTTTAAAATATGTGCTCAGTCTTTCTGAAGCTGGCGTGTAACTATAGCTTAACAACCAGGCAGTATACAATAGCCCAGATACAAAGCAGTCGATTCACATTTGGCAGGAGTGTGGAGAATGGAATAAAATGTTCTTAAATATATCTGTTATTGCATAAGCATCATTCAAACTCTTATGTAATTTCTTTTGAACTAAGATGACTATTAATTAAAGTTTAGAAAATATGAAACGTTCATCTATTTAATCCCAGTACATCAACTCTTTATGGGTTAGTCTTCTCTCACACATGACATCTATTAACACTAATAGGAATTACACACACACATGTATTCAAAGAAGAATAAATCTCCTTTAGTTAACATGTCTCTGATGCTCTAAAGAACTTACATTCTGTGTTACTGGAAGTTTAAGTAAAAATAAATGTTCCTGGCTATCCAATAGACTCTCCTTATGTTTATAAATGTTGACTATTTATAAATTAATCATTGTTCTTGATAGAAAGTATTCATTAAAATAATTTTCTGTTAAAAGTTAGAAATATATAAATATTAAAAACAACTTTGCTCATGGAAGAGATTCAATTAAATATCCGTGCACCGGCGTGAAGAACATATTGTGAAACTGTGGTGGCCTGTTTTCTGGCCATTATTAATCCAGAAACCTTAATGATGAACAACATTTGTGTCATTGTCTACACAAATTTAATTTGTTTATGCAGCAGTTCAGCTAATCCTGCAATCTGCTTTTCTCAAACGAGGACAGATAATGGAGACACAGTTCTTTACAAGTCTACAGGCTTTTAAATTCTGATAAAATCAGGATTCTTCACTGGGTCTTGCCACAGCTCTGAATTAAACCACTTTAAATGTAATTACTGAAGCTGGCTGTACATCAGGAACATCCATTAAAAAAATTGATTGACCATGCTGTTGCGGGAGGCATTTTATGAACAAATGATCATGATGGGTCCAGAACTGTAATTTATAAAGGCAAAAAAGCAGGTAAATACTTTATCAGTGATAATGAGAGGTTCACTGGGTAATGAATTTTTTTTTTGCTTTTTTAACCAGCTTCTTCGAGGAACCTTGGTCCATGGCCATCTTTCACGATCGTTTTATTGATCTTAAGAAAGAACTCCGTCAAATACTAGCATCTAAAGAGGTAAAAGAAGTGACTACCCAATGTGTGTATTATTACTTGCAAATTGTAAGCAGTCTGAAATTGTTAGTCATTTAAATTTTTGCCTTTATAGACACTATACTATTTTATTTCTAAGATTAACTTCACTTCTAAAGTCAGTCATTAGGTAGGTACAGGTATATATAATGATGCATCCATGAGTGCTATGATCCTTTATTTTAAGGGAAAGATTTTTTCCAGAACTTTTTTCTTAGCAATTTTGGCTTCAAAGTTGTTACAATTACACACACCTCTCGTCCCTGGCCCCCGCCAACCCCAGAATGGAGATTAAATTCCTGTAACTTTTGCTTGTAATTAACTAGCTACTTTTTTTTCATACCAAAAATACCTGGGAGTTTTATTGAACTGCAAGCTTGAGGAGAGAATAGCATGTCCATTATAACCTTAAAAAACAAATGTATCTCAGACTGCATTTCAAGAAGACTATCCTTCCAAACAAGAGCATTGATGGTCCCATTAGTTAAATCACATCTGGGGTAGTATATGTTGTTCTGGCCTCCATATCTTAAGAAAAATATTGAGAAGTTGGAGAGTTGCAAATGGAGGGCAAACAGAAAGATGAAGGAACTGGAGGTCATGATGAAGATACTAAGCCTGGAATTGCAATCATTTCTTTCAAGTATTTGAAGAGTAGTCTTGTGGGAGAGTTTGTTACCCTTGGCCCCACAGAGCAGAACTCAGAACCCTGGATGTGACAAGGACATCAATTTCAGTTGAGTCTTTTACTTTCTAACAGTCTCAGCTGCCCAAGTAATGGGATGAGCTATCCTTGGTAGGGAGTTAACTAGCTACTTTTTAAAAGACTTACAAATTAATCATCAAAATGTCAGAATTTATTCTCAAGAATAAATTGAAAGATTCATCAGAGGTACAGAATGAACTTGACAATGAGCTGTCTCAAGTTAGGTTCCCTCAAATACCTAATCTTCTGGCGACTAGTCTGTTGACTTCCCACAACCTGTTCCACTCCACTCCAGCTATCTTCCCATCAGCCACAAATATATTGCTTCCATGATTAAAAACAAATAAGAAAACTCTGAACTTCCTTTCTATGATCATAATCCATCATCCCATCTTCCTCTGTGCCTTACTCCTCCTAGATCTATTCTTCTTCCGCATCCTAACCTTCAGCCCTTCCACCTTTCCCATATTTCATCCCTCTCGATCTCAGCCCTTTTTCAATCAGAGCCACTCAAGATTCTCCTCTACTTTTTAATTCCTTGTCCTGTTGTTGCTCATGCCCTGCCAAACCCCCCTCTTACATTACTCCCACTATGTACCTCCTCTGCTCCTATTTGCCTGCTGCTGAATGGAACTAAAGCAGTCATTTAACTGAGCTAACTAGGTCCACTTAAAGTTATGTAGCCTAATATTAATTGGACCTTCTTGGCAGTGAGGCAACCCTTTCACTTTTCTTTAAATGATCCTCCATTCCATTCATTGAAGCAACTGTTCCAAACATTCTCTGCTTTCAAGCTTCCCACACTGCTTTTTTACCCTACTTTTTCAACTAAAGACTTTACCTCTTACTTTACTGAGAAAATGGAGACTTAAAACCCCTTGACCTCATTACCCACTATTTCCACCCATCTTTGATGAAAATGTGGCTTTCATATCCAAGCCAACCCTAGATTCCACCCTCCCTCCCATCTTCTTCAGCATATTGCTTGCACTTATTCCCTCTTGCTCTCATCTTAGTATCTTCCAGTCTATTGGGCTTACAAAACCTGATGCCTACCAGCATGACAACCCTCTGCTGTCCTTACCACAAAACCTCATTATATTTTACTACCTGCATTAATTGTCATCCATTATCCTAAATGTCTCCTCCCTTTCATTTTCCTTTCCTTGAAAAAGCTATATGTGCTTGATGCCTCCACTTCCTCTCCTGTCTCCTAAATGCCCTATAATCTAGCTTCTAATTCATCACTGAACTGAAGTTATCAATTATTGTCAAGTCTAATGACTTTTTCTGAGTTCTCATATTCTTTTTGACCACTCTGCAGCATCTAACACTGTTGACCGCCTTCTCCTCCTGAAATCTCCTTCCTATATGACTGCTCCTCCTTATGCTGTTTTGCTGAATTTTCCTCCATTTTATGACATGTTTAGTCAAGTAGTATTTATTAAGTGCCTACTGTGTTTTAGGTACTATGCTAAGCATTAATTGTGGGTATACTCCAAGGTTCTATCCTGCGCCTTTTCTCACTTTATAACCTCATAAAAGTGAATTCAATTCACCATAAATTGAATTACTATGTATTCTGTATATGTAAATAGTTTTTACACACACACACACACACAAACACACACACACACACACACACACACACACACACACGAAAGAGTTTCTCTCTTGAACTCCAATTCCAAATCACCAAATGCCCACTAAACATCTTAAAACAAGTATCCTGGAGGCATCTCAAAACTGGTATGTCTAAATAGAACTCATCATTTTTGACACAAAACTCACCCCTCTTCTGAACTTCAGATCTAAAACTTAATCATCAGCCTCAACACCCCACTCTCAGTGATGGCCAGTCAGTTGCCAAATCCTGCCATTTCAACACTCACACTGTTATCACACTAATTCAGGCTCTGACCACCTCTTACCTGGACAAATTACAGGATCCTCCTATTTTTGTCTTTTGAATTAAGTGCCCCTCCTCTCCAATCCATCCTCCACACAGATACCAACTTAATTCTCCTAAAGAGCATGTCTGACCATGTCATTCTTCCTATTCAATAAATTCCAGGGCCTCCTTTTAACATCTAGGAGCAAATATAAACTCTGATTTGGAGCATTTAACACTCTTCACAACTTGTATTTCCTACCTTTCCAATCTTCTTTTATATTATTTCCCTCAATACACACTATCTGGTCCAGCCATGTTAGCCTTTGAAGAAAAAAGGTTTGAATAATTAGTGGATGGGCTGGAAATGTCAAGAGGAAGCTTTTTTTAAGAATCTGAGAAAATGTAATATATATACAACCAGATGAGAAAGAGCCAGTGAAGGGGGATTGCTTGAAGATCCATGACATCTCCTGACATATGCTGATACAAGGTCCCGAATAAAATTCACAGAGATGGGATCAAGGAAAGTGGAAGAATAATAAGTTTACATGAGCAATAAGGCTAGATATAGCTCTTATATGCAAGGGAAATAAGAGAAGACACATTAATGCAGATTAGTTCTGACAGCCTTTTTCTACTTCTTGATACTATGAAATTTGTGAGTCCTCACTCAAAAGGGATTCTTCAGGTTTGTTGGAAAACACACTTTTCATCATCATCATCATCCCAAATTCCCGATCTCTACATACCTAATTCCCCAAAAGTTTTATTATGATAGACCTCTTATGATTTTGTCATTCATTATTTTTTGGATCTTTTGTTAAAGAAATGTTAGGGAGAATTTCCTGCCAAGGCAATTGCCATATTTCACACATTATAATCCCTAGGTCTGCCATCATCTCTACTACTTGGGACAGAGTGTTGTGTTATTTAAATGTAAGGTTAAAATTCCACCTTCTGATTTTTCACAAGGTACTCAGAAATATCAGGATAACATCATGTAATGTGTCGGGGTTTTTTTGTTTGGTTAGTTTTTTTAGCAAGTTCACTGAGATCATTTTTTAAAACTGCCCTAATACAACTTAGCAGCTTTAGTACAGCTGCTTATGCCTCAAAAAGAAGTTGTTACTTGTCTGTTTGGTAGAGGAAGAATTTAAGTTCAGGTCTTCCTGACTAAAAGTCCACTAACTTCATTGCCTCTCTTAAGTTTATAAGTTTCTCTAAATCAAACCTTTTAAAACACTGAAAATTAACTCCAAACAATTAAAGAAATGTAGCATTTATTTATTTATTTTACTTGGTACTTCAAAGGTCTTTGGAAATTTGCTGACTGCATTTGAAAAATCTTAATTCTTGTAATTATTTCATTACTTAGTTAGTAGTATTTTTTTCTGTCTCAGCCTTCCTATAGAGCTTAATGCTTAGCTAAGTTTGGAATTCCAGTTGACTTCAAAAAAAGCTTTGTCAGTATGTGCAGCAAGAAGAGAAAATGGACCATAATGAACTTGTGTCCTTCTCTTCCCCCACTGCAATGATTGTATGCTCTCTGAGGATAGGGGCTATTTTTCATTCTGTCTTTGTAGTTCCAACACCTAGCACAATAACTACATATGTTAGGCTGTGAATAATGGCTTATTGGATCGAATTTTATTGTTTTAATATTAAATATTGTACTGCATATTAAATGACTGTATGCTTAAATAACCTTGGAATTACAGCCCTGTCAGCTCTCATACTTAATAATATAATAACATTCTTGGATGTGAATAATTCTCTGTTTCTTTTCTTTCAAAATTAAAAAATGAAGAGTTTCAAATTAAAATAAAATACCACACAAGTTAATGTAATTTCAAAAAAGAATTTTTAATTTATGATTGTTTCAAAGTAGAGGAAAATATATATTGAAATATAGAGTATTATACTTTGGTGCAGTTTTAAATAATTTCCTATGATATAATTTTAAGATAATTTATGATTTTTTAGTTTTATAATATTATACTATTCATTTTTCTTTGGTGCTATAAGGACTCATGTTCAATCAGAATTCTGTCTTCAGATTTAGAAAATTATATATTTTTAGTTATACATAAAATAAAATATCCATAACTTGCCTTTGAAAAATGAAAAGTACAATTAATTTCAAACATAGGTATCAAACAACTGAAATTTTTATGGAAGGAAAAAACACATTGTTTATCTGATAATTATAGCTTTAAATTGTTTGTCCCTGTGTTTGACATTTTTATCAATTACTTTGATGAAGGAATAAATGACATGCTAATCAAATCTGCAGAAGACACAAAGCTGAGAGAAATTGTTAACACACAGGAAGACAGACTTAGGCTGGAATAGAATCTTGACAGGCTAGAGATTGGGCTGATTCTAATGAGATGAATTCAACAGGAAAAATGTAAAGTCTTAAACTTAGGTTCAGCAAATGAACCTCTCAAGTCTATACTTGTTATAATTAGAAGCATAGTTAGAGAGCAGTTTATCAGAAAAAAGATTTGGAATTTTTCTTAGTAAGCTGTAAGGTCAATATGAATAAACAGTGTGATATAGTATCCAGAAAAGCTAATTCAATGTTATGCTACTTAAGAGAAAGACACAGCTTCCAGAAATAAGGAGATGATGATAGACTTTCTGTGCTTCTGCCCTCATCCAATCCCTACTGTACTACTCTTTCCTGAACACAATGACTTAAAGAAGTCATCGACTAGCTTGACAATGTATACAAGAGGACAACCAGGGTGGTGAAGGGCTTATGTCTAAGATATATGAGGATAAGTTGAAAAAATTAGGCATATTTAGCCTGGAGAAGAAAAAATTAAAGGGGGACATGTTAGCTGTATTCTACTATGTGAAAGGCTAGCATGTGGAAGAAGGATTGGATGTATTTTATTTGCCCAGAGGTCAAACCAGGAGCATTGATTGCTAACAGAACTGTTTTAGGGTAAAATGGGCTGCCTCGAGAGATGGTCGTTTTCCTCTCTTTTTTGGTCTTTGGGCAAAGACTATATGGTCATCCTTGTTTAGGATATTATAGTAAGTATTCCTTTTGAACATGTGTTAGACTATATGGTCACTGAGATCCTTTCCAAGGAAAAAATTCCGTGATTCTGAGAAACAGCAGTTCTTTGAATGCTGAAGTCTTGAACTAAAACTTGCTGACTGACAGGGATATTGTAGAGAGGAGATGCATTCAAGTCCCACTACCTTTGTGACTATGGAGTAAATCACATAACCTCCATGGATCTCAACTTACTCCTCATCTGTAAAAAGAGACAGTTAAACTAGTTAGCTTTTAAGGTATCTTTCACCTCTGAGTTTCTATACTTCCAAAATCACTAAAAATGAAATTTTCTTTCTCTGATCTTTCTTACCATCTGTACGGCTATCCTGGCTCTACACAAGTGGTTTGGTATTTTAATCTGTGTTCTGACCTTTGACTAGAGAAGAAAGGATTAAAGATACAGCTTAGATAGCCAATATAAAATTCTTTTATATAGCAGGAAAAAAACCACTTTTATTTAAATACAAAGATTTCTTCCTAAATAAGAAAGCACTCACTACAATCTTGTTCCTGTGTTATTTGTACCTTTTGTCATTCGTATCTAATTGTTAATCCTAAAAATGGCTATTCCGAAAACTTACAACCTATCATTGTAATTCCAGTGAAATATATTCTAACTTACTGGTAAATGGTAATATAATCATACCTTCCTAATTCATTCCCATTCAAATTCAAATTCATTCCAAATTCAAATTAACTTCTATATTTTGTTTCCATATTTTGTAGGATGAAGAAATTCCTTCCATGGAAAATTTAGTTCTCCAAATAGTAGATGAGGAAATAAACCTGTGTGAAAAGCCGAAGAAATACCTTCAAAAGTTCTTTCAGGAAACTATCTATAAATCAGAAGTGGAAAGAAGCATCCTTGACTATCTGCACTATAATAATTACCACCTGCCTATGTATGCATGGCCAGGGATTATTTAGTTACAACCCACACTTTCAGTTTTATTGGCTCCATGAAGATGGTTCTTCACATTGCCCTGACTATGAAACTTCACCATGAAGTCTGATATTAAGATAGTGTCTTTGTATCGCCTTTTGCCCTTAGAGTGACTGCAAAGAACTGTAGTATTTAAACTTTCCAGTAGGTGGCACATGGCTTTGTCATCCCTGATCAGTGGAGTAGTACTAAAGTAGTACCATGGAGGGAACACCTAAAAATGCCATTCAGATTTGTTTTTGTAATAACAGGCATTTTAGGAATAAAACTGAATTCTTGCTGTGTGCCAATCGTTTTCATTTGAGCTGTGATAGTATTTGTTCTGTGAAATTTACTGGCCACTATTTTAGTTGTTTTGGTTTTTTTTAAGTAATAACAATGACAGTAACACCCTGGGTTTGGTGTCCTTATCTAAAAAAGTGAGGGATCAGCTGAGGATCTCTAAGGTCCCTTCCAGCCTTCCCATTCTGAGATTCTATGAAAGAACATGCTCAAGGGAAGGAAGCCAGTCACTGGCTGAGTTACAGCTGGAACTCAGGGCTTCTGATTTCCACCACAATCATTAATACTTACTGAAAAAGAAAGTGTTTTTCTCTTGATTTTCCTAAAAAAAGAACAATGAATGGGGATTAAGTTAAATCTTTAATCAGGGCCAATAAGAGAATTAACTTCCCTATCCATGGATAACCATAACACTAATAACTAGGACTTATATAGACCTTTAAGTTTTGCAAAGTTCTTAGCAAGTGTCTAAGGTCAGATTTGAACTCATGAAGATGAGTCTTCCTGTCTCCAAGTCCAGCACTAGCTGTCCCCACCCCCAACAACAACAACTTAAGGTTTGCAAAGCACTTTACTAATATTATCTCATTTGATCCTCACATCAGCCTTGGGCTTCTTGACATTATCCTCATCTTACAGATGTGGAAACTGAAGCAGACAGATAGTAAGTGACTTAACTAGGATCGTCTGGTTAGTGCCTGAGACTAAATTTGAATTTAAGTCTTTCTGACATCAAGTGTTCTATATACTGAAACACCCAGCTGCCACAAGTTTTCTGACCTTAGTTTATCCTCCTCAGAAAGTATTCTGAAATGAGAAATTGCATCAACAACTTTATCCTGATGAGATTAACTAAATTTCTCATGTAGAAAATGCAAATATAAAAGTAGAGACAACCTGGAAATGTATGTTTATATACATACATGTATGTATAAAATGTGTAAAATAGTCTACATTGTTGTGTCATTATCTATAGTTCTCCCATAAGCATAAGTGTCTCCCCCTCCCAAAGCTGTGTCCTGGACTATATCTTTTCTCTTGGTAATTCCTTCAGCAACCACAGGGCCAGTTATCATCTCTAAATCAGTGGAGCCCAGATCTAAATAGCTGGCCTCATCTCTCTAGTGAGCTCCAGTCTCCTACTGACAACTGCCTGCCAGACATCTCCACCAAAACATCCCATAAACATTTCAAATGCAAAACTGAACTTTGTATCTTTCCCCCTAAACCCATCCAGTTTCCTAACTTCCCACTTTTGCTTAAGGTGTCATCATGCTTTCAATCAACTAGGTTTCCACCCTTGGAAACATGTTCACCACTTCACTCTCCCCATTTCCCATAGTATTTCTAACTTTCCTCCTTTTCTTCACCCCCATGGACACCACCCTAATTCAGGCCTTAATCACCTCTCACCTGGATTATTTCAACAGCCTCCTAATTGGATTACTGTCTTGAAGTTTCTCTTCAATCCATTCTCCACACAAATAATTTTTCTAAAACATATCTCTGACCATATTACTCCTCTCTCAAGAATTTTATGTGGCCCCCTATTGCCTATAAGATAAAAAACTAACTCTTCAGCTTGGCATTTAGTCCCCACCCTACTTTTCTGGTCTTATTTCCTCTGTGTTCCAGCCATCCTGATAGGAACTCCCTCTTCACCTCCACCTCTTGAAATCCCTATCTTCTTTCAAGAATAAGCTTCTATGCTATCTCTCTTTCTGATCTCCTTCATTATTAGTGATCTCTCCCTTCTCAAATTACAGTTTATACTTCTAGCTATGTATATGCTGTGTCCCCTAGAAGAATCCAAACTCCTTAAGAGCATCAATTGCATATTTTAGGCACTTTATAAATACATTTTGAAGAAGAGTAGATGGTGTTGGAATGTAATAGACCTGTTTAATTTTCATTAAATTGTGTTTGAAAAGTAAATTCTTTAGTAAGTACTATCCATTACATTTTGTCAGAAATCTTATCCTTAGTATACAAAGTGAATTAAGTCAACATGATAAACATACAAATTGACTTGGGAACCAGTAGGAAAAACTATACAGAACAGTTCTTTATAGTATCTGAGGAGTGCTAATTTAGATACTTTAAAAAAATGATTTTTTATTTCAATCAACTGTTGATTTAATATTCAATAAGTAAAGCTCAAAATTGGATTCATTTGTATATATTCCAGCTTTATTTATTTCTTGACCTTAATGAAATATTTAGATAAAGCAGTAACACTTTTCAGAGATTCTGAAAATGAGAAGGATATCAGAGGTCATCTAGTCCAAACCTTCCTTGCCCATGGAAGTCCCTTTAACAACATCCGTGATAGATGGTCATATTACATGTGATACACACCTCAGAGATGCAGATAGGAACCCATTCTATTTTTGACATCTTTGATTGTAAAAACCATAGTTTCCCAGATCAAGCGCAGATTTTCCTTCCTGTCAACAAATGGCTCTGATTCTGACCTTTGGAATAGCACAAAATAAATAGAATCCTTCTTTGGGAAAATCGATTTTCTGCTTTTATAAACATATCATATTTCCTTGTGGTTTTCTCTTTTGCCTAAATATCCTCAGTTCCCATATTCCTCACATGAATGACATGATTTGAAGTACTCTTAAACCTGTTCAATCTTTAACACCTATAAACATGCTTTATTGTGTCAACATCCCTCTTAAATGTATCACCCAGAGCTAACAATTTGGCCAAAACAAAGTACATCAGACTTGCTCCCCTTGTTCTGGATCTGACAATTTTATTAATACAGTTTACTCGGAAGATGGAAGCTTTACTGGCACATGCATTTTACTGTTGACTCATAATTGGACTGAAGTCAATTGAAAACTTCTCCATTCTGAAAGCTACCTCTCTCCCACCTGTATCTGCATATCTGATTGAACCAAAATAGAAGGTTTTCATTTAATCCTTAAATCTCCTCTTGGTCTGTCTGGCCCATTACTCCAACTGGTCAAAATCTTTCTGGATCCTGATGTTATCATTCAAAGTACTTACTATTCTTCTAAGGTCTATGTCACTCCCAACTGTAATGGGTATGTTGTCCATTCCAGTTAATATACAGTAATAATGAATTTCATAGGGCTGCTACCATCAATCTAACTACGATCCAGACCACAATTCACCATCCCAGTAACAAAAAAATATCATGACTGATTTTAAGTTCCTAGCTTAAATTATACACGTATGTGTATATATATATATATATATATATATATATATATATATATATATGTATATGATATTCATAATCAATTGGCAAGCATTTAATTTATTTCATATCTATTACATTCTAGAAACTGTGATTGGCACAGTGATACAAAGACAAAAAATGAAATAGTCCCTTCTCTCCAGGAGTTTACACATTCTGTTGGGGGGTGGAGGAGGTAAGGGCAAAATCTGTATGCATACACGCACACATACACACAAAGAAAATAGAAGGTAATTTTAGTGAAGTGACACTAGCAGCCTGGGGAATCATCCTACATTTTCTTGATCCTTTAAATAAAGAAATAAGGATGAGTTTGGAATGAGAGTCTTGGTGAACCCATGCTGGCTTCCCCAGCGCTCACCATTTCCATTTCTAAATGCACACAAAAAAACCATTCAATAAACTACTCTAGAAATTTACTGGAAGTCAATGTTGTGTTCACTGTTCTCAGAAATCATCTTTGCCTCCTTCAAAAATAAAAATGAGGACATTCGACCATCTCCAGTCATCTGATATCTCTTGTTTTCCCACACTTCCTCAGATATCACATTTTAAGTTTTGTTTTGTTTTCCCTAGTACCCCAGGGAGTAATTCATTGAAGCAAGGAAATACAAATTTAAAGAACTCATAAGGTACATTCTTACTATCTCTTCATTTATCCTCCTCTTCAATTTTTCCTTGACCAAATCTGTTCTAATATTTTAAAATAAGAAGTAGGCTAGTTATGCTTTTGGTGAAAAAAGAAATATGCCACCTGCTTCAACTAATGGGCTCATCCTTTCTTTGTTCTTCCTACTACTTTACACACACCTTGAAAATAACTTTTTATTGTCGTTAGTATTTTTTTAAAAACCTTTAGCTCATTCTGGGTTTTAGTCTTCCTGACACTAAGTATGTTTAAACTTCAATACCACTCTTCTTATGATTAAAAGTAGTAAATTAAGTTTCAGAACTATTAAGAGGGGGAAAAAAATCACAGTTGTGATCACAAAATTCTACACTAAATTTCTAACTCTATCCTAAAAATCTATTTAGTCATTTTTATATTATTATAAATGCTGGAGAGTTTTGATATTATATCCTTTTCCCATTTCAACTCCCTCCTCCTTCCCCAGACCAGCAACTTCACATGAAAGAACATTAGATTCTGGATTTCCAACGTCAGTCAAATTGTGCAATCAGCAAAAGATCTGGTAAATGGAATCCTTTTGAGTTATTCACTAATAAGCTTTATGTGAATATATGTAGAGCAATGAAAGCAAGGACCAGGTAGCTACCTTTTTGTCTAGAAATAAATAGTATTTCAATTCAGCCTTATGGCATAGACAGAACAACTGAGCTGGTGAATAACCACAACTGGACCACTACTTCATGCAAACTGAATTTAATACCAATTTAAGTTCAAGAGAGACCTAAGAATAGGTTAGCACAAATAACTAAAACACATTTTTTTTTTCCTTTTAGAGAATAAGCTCATCCAGGTCATGTTCATCAGCAAAATGAGAAAGTTTCAGTTGCAGTTCTCTAAAATATTTTGGCAATCATGAGCATAAAGGCAATGTTTGAACATTAATAGTCATAGATGTGAAATAAGCTACTCTCAACATAAAGTTAGAGCAGATAAAATTAGTTAATCAACATTGTAAACTAATTTAGACATCTAACAATGATAGTCTAGATTTCCCGTTGCTACTTTTTAGAGGGACAGATATTGGACCTATGATTTCCTTAGTACAGAGGACTCCTAGAGAAGGACAATCACTCTACCATTTCAGATCAGTATCTACTTTGCAATGTATTGTCTTAAATGGATAGTGACCAAGAAGAGTGATAAGTCAACGTACTTACTACAGAGTCACACAGCCATTATGGGTCAGAGGAAGGACTTGAACCCACGACATCCTGCCTTCAAATCCAGCTCTCGCTTCACTATTCAATGTTGCCTTTTAAATGTAACATACTCTATCTTAATTAAGTAGGTCCATGTAAAGATATTCAGGTTAATTGTTTACTCTGTAAGAGATGCACATTTATGAAGTTAATGAATGGTCATCAAATTTTTGACTAGGGATTTCCTGACAAGGGGAAGGAATGTATATAATAACCAGGATAGTAGGGATAGGGAATAAAAGGAAGAAGGCTTGGGGTGGAATTTGTGTATACTGCCATAAAGTATGTTTAACTTTATTTAGAATTCCAAAGGGATAAAAAACAACACTGTTATTTATTTATTCGCTAAAGAAAAATCAACAAAAAAGGAAAGGAATTTTAGGGGATAGGCTTACTGCTTTATAAAAGCAATCAGTTGTAAAATCTGCATTCAAATATCAATGCCTGTCCTGCTTAAGTCTCTTGGCATCTACTATTAGTAACAATTTAGAATGTACAAACAGTAGCGAGGCCTACTAGACAGTATTGTCAAAATGATTCTATAAAAAATAAAAGTTCATTTTAATCATATCATATACATCAATTATGTCATGTTTCCCCCAAAGAATACATGGCATTAATGAGCCTCAGCTCTGCTGAGTGTATTTTATTAGCTTTAATGAAAAGGGAGACCAACTGAATTCCAATAATGCCCTGTTATTGCTTTTTTATACCTAAATAACACAGGAAGGAAAAAGGGGAGGGGAGGCAGGTGAATGTTCTGTGCTTCATAAAATGTAAAACCTACCTATGACTATTCAAGTTTTAGAAATGGAGTATGTGCATGTATGAGTGTTCGCTAAGAATAAGAGAGGGCTCGAAAGTAGCCATGTGTGAGAAGCTGTTGATTGTTTTCTGGTTGAGAGAAGTGATGATAAGGTTTGTATAAAGTGTACATTGCTCATGGGGGAGGAGTAACCTGCAGCTGTATGCTAATGCTAATAGAAACAAATCTACTGCTCCCCCATTAACCAGGGAGGCAGGGAAGCACACATCACTGAACAAATACACTCACACTAGACAAATAAAATAACACACATAGACACACACACTCATCCCAGGACCACAAGGGAAGGAACAAGAAAGGGAAGGGACCAGCGGACAGTATGCTTGCATTTGGCCAGAAATGAATCCCAGTTATCCTGTCACCCATCCTTGTAGGAAGAAAAAGTGAAAGGTGGTTGGGTATTTCTATATTCTCATTTAATTGGGTTTTTTTTTTTTTAAAAAAAAGAAACTAGTTTTGTTTTCCCTTTCCTTTGGGGAGTTCCTGAATGATAGATATCACAGCAGTCACTGAAAAGGTTAAGGAAAATTCAATCTTGATTCTTTGTGCTAAAAGTTATTAAATGTTGGACAATGACGAAGGGTTCCCAGCTTGCCCTGTCGTTCCTGGAAGCAGCACTGCGATTTGAGCACACACCGTTGTGGGCTCATATTTATCTTCTTAGGACGGATGGCTGGCCTTTGACAAGCTCACAATGAAAATACAAAACTTTCTGTTGCTCGGACTTTCTGGCATTTAGGCCTTATCTTTCCTGAATTTCCTACCTGAAGCAGACGTCAATAGCCATAAGTGCTCCACTTATAGGAGAATACTCCTCCAACAGACTTACTTTGTGTAATAAAAGAAATGGTCTCCCTCCCGTCACCCCAGAGCCGAATAATGGGAGCCGAGCAGATTGTCAGGGGGATACTTGAAACTTAAGGGATGGAAAATACTTCAGCTCTTTTTTCCCCCGGAGCTGGGTGCAATAGAACAGCCTCATGGATTCTTTCTTGTTTTCTCTCTTTCATGTACTATTCTTTTGTGTGTAATTATTTAAACGGGAGATCCATAGCAGCTTTATGCTAATATGCTGAACAAAGGAGAGGGGCGGGGGAATGGGGAAACAGGGTAAGGTGAATGGAGGCAAAGGCGGGGGCGATGGGGGCTGCGGGGTTCGCGTGTCGATCGCGTGCCCCTCAGACAGACACAACAGTCACTAATTCCTCCAAACACAATACACTCTCTGCCGGGTCCCAACTCGACCTGGGTCATACACTAGCGACGCAGGCCATTGTTTATACTTTTTGGCTACAATAGGTCTTAGAAAACCTGATGAACCTCTCACAGCAACCTACGTTTTCTTGCTCAGGGCTGTTGGAAGAACCAGGGTAGTGGTATGGGGGGGGGGGGGGGGATTTCCAGTCTTCTAGAAGCTAGAGAGGAAGGAGGTGGCACTAGCCTGTCCAGGGAACTCTCGGCCTTTAAAAAGGTGCCTTGGTCACTTGCAAACAGTGAAGCTAGGGAATTCTCCTTTTGGGGTTGGAGGCTAAGCAAAGTTGGACGCTAACAGAACACTGTACTTCTGCTAAAAACCCTCCCCATCCACTTTCTAGGTACTGTTAGCAAATTTCCTGCACCCCAATGACTTCATTGGGTGGGTGGGGCCAGGAAGTAATAAAAAAAAATCAAGATGTTCATTGACTGACACCAGAGGTAAAAACAAAAAACAAACAAATTCGCTCCTATGCTATCCCCCAGCGTCAGGGTCTGTAGTGCTGAAGGTAAAAGACCGCCTCTGTTTTTTCCCACCCCACCCCCCCAAAAAAAGCCGGGGAAAAGAGGGGTGTAACAAAGTCTGCAATTGGAGTCGGAGCCCCAGCGTTACAGCAAATTCCAATATAGTTTGGCTTCCAGCTTGAGGTCCTGGGAACACTAATGTCGGCAGCCAGAATTGAAGCTGGGTAGGGGTTATTAAGAAGAGGACACTCCATCCTACTGGGAACTTGCTAACCAGAAAGCGATAAGGACTAATTCAGACCTAACCTCAAAAATCTTCAAATGGCAAAAAACTGACCCACAATTTCCAGAAAGGAAATAAAAGCAAATATTCAATGAATTGGAATAGGTTTTAATGATGGCAGAAGGGGATTTGATACTTTGCTATTCAGAGATTAAAATAAATACCTGTATTTTATGTCAATAAAACCTATATGTACGTAGAGATTGAAAAGAAAAAAGTATAGCAGACGCGAAGTCCCAGTTTCTCTTAGTCAACACAATCTGCTGCAGCTGTTTTGAAGGCTTTTTTTTGCGACATTTTTTTCTTTTGGTCCAGCCCTGGGTTGTAAAATTAGTTTAGAAATACTTGTACCTTTCAAGTCTCAATTCATCTTTACCCTAAGAGACTGAAAGCAGTTTTTATTTCAGCTGGCTAGAGCTAGGAAAACAACAAAAAGAAACAGATCCTTTGAATCTAAGTATCTCAATAGGATTCAATAGATTTTCTTTGGTTAATTCATAGCTCTGTTTGAATTCACTGTGTGCAAAGAGGGGGTGTTTTGTATTTTTTTGCTTGTCTTACATTAATGGGTGTTCTTTTAATAATTTTTTTTGAGGTTTGCAAGGTTACTTATTTTACCTGGTTATCTATTGAATAAATGGGAGTGTTATATATGTAATGCAAAATATGGTATGAATTGTAAGGGGAAGGTGGTTCTGAATATTGCTATTGCACAACAATCCAGGTGGAATCCGTAATTAGGAAAAACTGGGGCAGGTAGCCACGGAAACCTCTCCCATTTCTAGTTTTATAAGAAATACCAGTCAAAGGGTAAAAGGAGGGATTGAGATGGGATTTGATAGGAAATATTTAGAAATTTATGATTTTTGAATTTAGGGTTTGACATTTTTTTCAGAGCTGCCATTAACTGGGATTAATATTTCAAAAGTCGACTACTATTAAATTATATTCCATAATGGTTGTTTTCTGCATATTTTAACATTTAAAAGCTCACCTTCAAATCAACAAATGCCTGTGAATCATTTCGATTTGGAAGTTTTCTTACATAGAGACCAAACACTGTTGTAGAGATCAAAGACTATTGCACATGTGGACACTGTAAAACTGGTCGTCAGTTTATATTTTTAGGATTTGTTCGTGGAAAAAAACCCAAAACCAACTAATACCTTCCCTAAGATTAGACACAAGCAAAAGCTCTCGTCAAGACAAACTAACCCAAATTGTGATGCTTTCAATCAAATTTCTACTTTCTTTTTGTTAGAAAAAGGATTTTTGCCCTGTTGCATCTTATGTGGATTTAGTTCTCATATTATTTCAGACAACGTTAAGAAATACGTGTGTGGACGTTTTATTCCATTTCTACAAAATAGACTGTCACCTAGTCGTTTATCTTCACTCTTCTCTCCAAATCTCCACACCCCCCCTCCCCCATTCAACCCAATGATGTGAATTGTAATGTGGATTAGAAAAAATGGCTAGATTGTTTCAAACACTGAGTTGGCGAGAGGATGGGGCGCAGACCGACTACCTTGTTTCTTTTCGCTGTTGTGACTTAGCTGGTGTAAAACCGGCAGCCTGTCCTCTTTAAAGCCGTTGCCTTGTCTTGGTGGACAGATTTCTCCCTCCTTCTACCCTACTCCCCACTCACCCCTCCTCTTTCCCCCAGCCCCCCTTCCCCGGCCCCGCAGCACGCGTCTCTTTCTCGTCCAGATTGGCCGCGGTTCGTGTTCAATAGAAGGAGGTTAATTTCCTTCACAAAGGTGAAAGGGGCACGGCTCTGGGAGGCTACTGTGCAGAGACAGACAGGCCCTTTATTTTTTAGCTACTTGATTAGACCCCTTGATTTAGCATCTGATGTCAAACAGCAGACAAAATGCACGAACTGAATTAAAATGCATGAGGCAGCAAAGGATAATTTAAAAGAAGTTTATCAAAACGGATTGATATGTACGTGAATTTTGGTATTTTGCAAATACTTGAATACACGAAGTGACTGTGCTGTAGGGGAGCAGAGGGGAAACTGCACAAACGGTGAGCAGTAACAGGGCGTTAGAAAGATATAGGGAATAACTAGTTTTGGTAGGACTCTACCAAAAAGAAAAAAAACTTTCAAAATGCAAGTTCTTTTTGAAAGCAGAAGATTCAGACTAATCCATTTGTTTCAAAAAGTGCTATGAAATGACTTCTTGAAGTTAAGACTTTTTAAAGAGAGAAAGAGTTGGTGATGTAGATACTAATATTTCACTTCAGTAATTCAGATACAGTCTGAATTCCTAAATCCCTTCAGTTAGTTTAGCAGCAATACTAGTGTTTCTATTTTCACTTGAAATACAGCTTCCCTGAGGAATTTTTCTGGGTTGCTATCCCGGTGAAGAAGTCAATTTTGGATTCGTTGTGTTGATTTTCAGATATCACAGGTTTCTGCTATTTTTCACTTTTATTACTTTCCCAAATGCCATGCTTTCTTCCCTGTCTTTGACTTCTTCAACAATTCAGATGTCACATTTCCGACTCTGCCCTCTTCACCCTCTTTCTCCGTTTTTTCTCTTCCACACCACTTTTCCCCCGCCCCACCCCCAACTTCGCCCTCCACTTCAGTTTGCATATTGAACCCTCCTGACATATTTTGGGCCATTCTTCTTCTTTGTTGCTATTTTGCTCCAGAACTGCGGGTAATCCCTCCGATTTTAGATGCTGCTCATTGTGATGCTGATGGACATTTCCATTTGGCAGATCTGTGCCCCCCGGAGGAGAGACACAAAGCCAAGGCACGTGTGCCTTCCTATAGAAAACCATCAGACCGTGAAAAGAGGAGGGGCCAGGCGTGTGCCTCTATCCAGGAGGGGCCAGAAGTAAATAGGAGGCAAAAAAAGGGGGGGCGAAGGGGAGAAAGGGGAGGGGGAGGATGGAAAGAAAAGAAAAGGGGTAAAACACCCTCAGGTACATCTGCTATACCTACCAAGCAAGCCCTAAGTCCCTGCCCCCTTTTTTCAAACCTCTTTACCCTCCCACCCTCAAATCCATAGGAGCAGCAGGCAGCGCTGATTGGCTCGGGACGGAGCGGGAGGCGAGAACAATGGCATCCTCCCCCCCTTAAAAAGAGTGCAGCTATCTGGGCAGGCAGGGGAGAACAGGGACGTGTTTGCGGGGTCACGAAAGGAAAAAAAGGCGCACCACAGACACGTCCCGCAGACATCACACCAGCAGGCAGGCACGGCAGGCTGGAGCGAAGGAGTTCGGCACTGCTCACTGCGGGCGGAGCCAGACCGATGGGCGAAGACGGCGGGAGGCGCTGAGAGAGAGCCGGGTACCAGCCAGAGAGGAAGGAGGCAAGGGCTAGGGAGTGCGCTCCGAGGCACCCTGCGAGACAGCCGAGAAGGGCGCATCCCTGCGCCGCCCCCTCCAGTGCCGCCCCCTCCAGTGCCTTCCTCAGTCTCGGGGGCCGCCCGCCCCGCGCAGCAACCCAAAGATGCCCCGAGGATTTCTGGTGAAAAGGAACAAGAAGTCCACGCCCGTCTCCTACCGGATCCGCTGCTGTGAGGACGGCGACCGCGAGCTGCTGCTCTTCGCCAGCTGCGGCGGCGGAGGCGGCGGCGGCTCCTCCCCGCCCCTCCCCGGCTCCGAGCGGGCTCCGGCCCCGCCGCTGGCCAGCGCGCCCCCGGCCCCGCTGCTGCTGCCGCCGCCGCTGCCGCTGCCTCCCCGGGAGCTGCCCGCGCCGCCGCCGCCAGCCGCCGGGCCCAAGCCCGTGCAGTTCGGCAACCCCGAGGCGGTCTACCCTGCGCCGCTGTACAGCCCCACGCGGCCCGTGAGCCGGGAGCACGAGAAGAAGAAGTACTTCGAGCGCAGCTTCAACCTGGGCTCGCCGGTCTCCGCCGAGTCCTTCCCCACGCCCACAGCCCTGCTGGGCGGCGGGGGCGGCGGGGGCGGGGGCGCCGGCGGCGGCGGGGGGGGCACCTGCGGCGGGGACCCCCTTCACTTCGCCCCTGCCGACCTCAAGATGGGCACCGCCTTCTCCTCGGTCGCCGGTGCGGAGGCCGGGGGCGGCGGCGGGGGCCGGGGCGCCGGCAGCCACCACCCCCCGGCAGGCAGCCTGCTGTCGGTCCCCGGTCCCGCCGCCGCCTCCCTGCGGCACCCGAGTAAACGGCCTGCTCCCGCGCCAGCGGCGGAGCCCGGTGCTCCCGCGGCCAAGCCGGCCAAAGCGCCGGCCGCCAAGAAGCCCAAGGCCATCCGCAAGCTGCACTTCGAGGACGAGGTGACCACCTCGCCCGTGCTGGGTCTCAAGATCAAGGAGGGCCCCGTGGAGCCGCCCAAGGGCCGGGCCGGGCTGGGGGCAGCCGGCGGGGCCGCGGGAGGCGGGGGCGGCGCGGGCGGCGGCGCGGGTGGAGGAGGCGTTGGGGGCGGCGGGGGCCGGCCTCTGGGCGAGTTCATCTGCCAGCTGTGCAAGGAGGAGTACGCGGACCCGTTCGCTCTGGCCCAGCACAAGTGCTCCCGCATCGTGCGCGTGGAGTACCGCTGCCCCGAGTGCGACAAGGTCTTCAGCTGCCCGGCCAACCTCGCCTCGCACCGCCGCTGGCACAAGCCCCGACCCCAGGCCGCCGCAGCAGGCGGGCACCACGCCCCGGGGCCGGCCGTCGCCGCCGCCGGCCCCCTGGCCCCGCCAGCCGGGGGCGCCCGAGCGGCCGAGGGCAAAGGCAGCGCCGACGAGGCTCCGGCCAAGGCTGGGGCTGGGGGCGAGTCGAAGGAGGCTGGCGGTAGCGACCGGGACACGCCGAGCCCCGGGGTGTCGGAGTCGGGCTCCGAGGACGGGCTGTACGAGTGTCACCACTGCGGGAAAAAGTTCCGCCGCCAGGCCTACCTGAGGAAGCACCTGCTGGCGCATCACCAGGCCCAGCAGAGCAAGGGGGCGGCCCAGGGGGCACCGCAGCCCCCACCCCCGCCTCAGCCCGCCCAGCCAGAGGACCTGCTGATCTACCCCAGCTACCCCGGGGCCGAAGGATTGCAGCCACTGCCACCGCCCGAGAAGGCGGGGAAGGAAGCCGGGGGCGAAGGGGAAGCATCGAATCCCCTCAACATGAGTGCCCCTGCCGAGTGCCATCTGTGCCCAGTGTGTGGGGAGACCTTCCCCAGCAAGAGCGGCCAGGAGCGCCACCTCCGCCTCCTGCACGCGGCCCAGGTGTTCCCCTGCAAATACTGCCCAGCCACCTTCTACAGCTCGCCGGGGCTCACGCGGCACATCAACAAATGCCACCCCTCGGAGAACAGACAGGTGATCCTGCTGCAGGTGCCTGTGCGACCCGCCTGCTAGAGAGAGTCTGCTCGGCTCAGGAGAGAAGAGGAGAAGGAAAGGGAAAACAGGAAAGAAGGAAGGAAGGAAGAAGAAAAGCTTAACCCTTTTCCCCCGTCACTCCCAGCCCCGATGACCCCAGCTCCTCAGCCCCTAAAGAAGTGTGCCTTCGCTTGTAGAACCACAAAGAGACTGTGAGCCCCGTCCTTCGGTCCATCAGTCTGTCCCCAGCCCTACCCTCCTGCTCCATCCCAAACTGCTTCTTGGCGTTCGTGAATGAAACGCTCTGGTGGTGAAAACTGAAACGTGAAAAGTGTTGTCTTGATCTTGTAGCGTGCTGGTATAACCAACTCTTCACCCCTCCCTTCCCCTCCTCCCAACCCCGTTGTGATTTATTATTTTTTTTACTTTCTCCTTCATTTTCTCCAAGTTAGCGTGTTCACGTAAGAGCTGGTTTATTTCTGTTAAAAGGGAAGAAAAAGCTGTACACTTTTGTCTCCTTGTTGGTATTCCTCCCTTACCCTTCCCCCTGCCCCTTTCCTTTGGATTTTTTGGAAGCTCAAAATATGTACCTGCTGACTCCTTGTGAAAAACAACTGTTTTTACGGCTAGTGTTCGATGTGTTGACGGTCTCTAGAAAGTCTCGGTTTTCTCTCTTCTTTTTTACCCATCTCTACTCTTTTCTCTACATGTATTTAGCCTACGGGTTGTTTTTAGTCAATCTTAAGGAATAATGCCTTTATACTTCACAGGCTGTAAATTGAATTTACCACATGATTAGCTTTATTATGGCTTGTGAACTGCTGGATTCTGGCTTTACCTTTTTGTATGTGAACAAATCAAACTGCTTAAAAAAGAGTTTTCTTTAGTATAGCCACAAATGCCTTGAATTGCTGTTTTGTTTCAGGGTTGTTTTTAGGGGGAGGGGAGGGAAGTTTTCAGAGTATGCTGTAGAAATTGCCTTAATATTACATGTCAGCTTTTTCCTTTGATAATCTTTGTTGAGGTAGGACCATATGAGTTTACTCTAAATGTATATGTTGATTTATGAGTGTTATTTATTCACTATTTATTTATATTATGAAAATTATGATATTATTTGATTGCAGATATTTTTTGATGCGCTTTTTTTCCCCTGCCACTTGTGACATTTCACTGTGCATTTTAGAAGAGGGTCTTTTCTAAAGGGATCTGCTAAAAGTTTTAACTTTTATACCTATCTGAGCGATTACATACAACCTTACCATTTGCTTGGAGGGCTCAGACAGCTCTTGTACAACTGACAGCTCTTACTTTTAGATGCAATCTCTTTTCTACACACATTATTTTCTTAATTGTTAGCTATTTATAGAATGCTTCAATAGAACTGTTTCAACTGTATAACTATTTACTATTCAAATAAAGTATTTTCCAAGTCAAATACATATTCACTGTGTCATTTTTGTACTCAATAAGCACTCCCCCTGTGCTTTTACTCAACTTCCACTATATTCTTTTGCACAGACCAAGTAACATCACAGAAAACATTTTTATCCATTTTTACAAACTTGTGTGGGCCTCCGAATTCTGGTCTCACTATACAGCTACAAGAAATCCAAGAGGAGTAACCAGATTGTAATTAGGCATAATAGCTTTGCTGGCTGGAGTCTTTCTGGAAAACCCTTAGTGATAATGTACATGCTCTGGGGTGTGAAGCATAAGAATACTGTCCATCCTTCTCAGGATAGGTCCTGATTATCCACTTGTTACCAAAGGGAGTGACAGAAACCAATCATTTTTCAAACACTCCCATTTTCTGAAATTTTGTTCAATAAGACAAGCAGTTGTTTCTCTCCTACGTACCTCCAAAAGATTAGAATACTCAGAGGAAGGAAATGGAAAAAGAAAGGTTCCTTTTTGTTTCAATTGTTTATACAAAAGTAATCTCAGCAAATAAAAATATGAAATCCTGATCTTTAGGGTAATATTAGTGTTTTTAAAAAATATGTTTTCCTCTAAATTGAAATTATTGATGAAGACAGTTGATTAGATACAAGTTCAATTCCAGTTGGTAGCAGCCCATTAAAGTATAAAACCAAAAAAAAAAAAAAATAACCATGTTGCACTTAAAAATTCCCAAAGCAAGTGATACAGCAGTACACTTTCTGTTAAATTATTTGAGAGCAAAGTAAATCAGCTCTAGGATAAATGAACTTTTAAAATCCTCAAAATAATGTTCAACCCTCCTTTGGCATATGGGGAAAGAAAAATCAGAATCCATTAACCAGAAGAGCAATTCATTTTGAAGGGGAAAAAAGGAGTTCCATTTGTTTTCATCCTTGGAGTTAATACAGGATTATATTGCTTTCCTTTTACAGTCATTTGGCCTTTTAAAGTGCCTGTGATACTTGCCATTTTAATGTTACTTGAATTTTTCTGAATGTTGAGTCAAGAAATTACCCCAAACACAAATAATATTTTTCTTTTACTGTCACTTCACCACTTTGCCATTTAGAAAGAGGAGCCATATTCCATAATGTTCAATCCCCTGAATATAAACTTCAGTTCATACTATAAAAGAAGATATATTTCAAAACAATAACATACTTTGGAGATGGGAGAAATAAGTCTATTTTAAACAATTCCAGAAAAAGCTTACCTGACAATAATTTTGATGATGAATAAATTGTTTTGAGAATTCTGAACAAAGTTCACTAGCAGCATTCAAAATGCAATAAAGTTTCAATTTTGTACGGTTAGAGAATTTGGTTTTAAAAAATCAGCATGGGATTGCTCACAAACATTGAGTTAGCAATTCATGAAGACCTTTCCTTTGTGAAAGTAATGAAAAAGATGAGCTAAGTCAGCGAAAATACGTTGTCTCATAGGTGAAACATCTTAGATCTCATCGTTGTTGGCTGCATATTGTATGATCCAAACAATGGTCACATTGCTATACTAAAGACAAACAGCAAATATGTAAAGGAGCTCAGGATTAGTTCACATTAAAGTTATCAGAACAGACAATTAAGCACTGTTGAACCCAAAAGTTAAAAAAAAAAATTCTCAGAAGAGGGACCAAAGGGTTTAAGTTTCAAAGAGAAAATTTTGTTCTGAGGGCAAACTTGCTAACATTTAAAATTGTCCAAAAGGATCATGCAAACCATCACCTTGGTAGATAGTAAGGTCTGTCTGACAATATAGAAGTTGGATACTACTTGCCCAGAATGCTGTTAGATAAGAGATTCCTGCTTCAAGTATGGAGTATATTGGTTGACCTAACTTTTATTTTATGATTCCATGTTCAGAGAAGTACACTTAGAGAAGATGCAGAGATTCAGGACAATAATACAGGTATTAGTGAAGAATTATACTCGAGATAAATTACTTGAGCTAGCTTCTCTCTAATTATTATCTTGATTTAGCAATTTTTTTCATTATTAACATGAAGCAAACACAAAAATTTCAGAGTTCCATTATTGTTTTTTGATCCAAATATTGTCCTATGCAAAATATTTTAGTAGACTCTGGGCTCATTAAGGACAAAGACTTTTACCTTTTTTTTTTTTTTTGTATTCACAGTGCCTTGCACAGAGTAGATAACTTAAATTTTTTTGAAATTAAATATATTAACACAGTATCACTGGATGTGTTTCACTTGCTTGTGGAAAATGGATGGCCACATAGATTTGAAAATCTAGTAGGAGAGAAGCAATCTCTAGGAATTCTCTTTATTCATCTGTATTTAATTCTTCATTTTTCCTGTATGAAAATGCTCAAATCAAGGTAAATTGGCAATTTTATAAGGAAGAACCTAATTAAATGTAATGTTCCTCATTTCCCCAAAAGATTGATTTTTTTTCAGTCAAAAGGGATACACTTCAAAGTCACTATGAGGTTTGAAATGTGAAATTAACAGTAAAATTAGTTACATTCAAGGAAGAGTAACAAAATATACATCTTCAAATTAAACTTATTGTGTGGTTATTATGCATAAGATTGGTCACTTTGAAGTGATAGACTACAACATTAAGTGTGGAAAGTTCCTCTTTTAAGGGAATAAGATGCTGCATATGACTTCTTGGATAATTGCTAAGCCCATCTTTACAATTACGTTCAAATCATGCAGATAACTGCGTCTATTACAGGAGATTGTTATAGTCTTATAGGAAGTTTCCAAGAAAGCAGGTAAATAGATGGAGACATGCCCTGTTTCATTGTGAAGCTTTATTAGAGGTGAAAGAGAGGAGGTAGGAATGAAAAAGAAGGAAAAATTAAGGAAGGGGGACTTCTCTCCCTTTTAAGGGCCTCTCTCTCTCAAAGGAATTCCAGCTGCCCTTGGCAGTTGGATCCTTATATTTCTCTGTTATCTCAGAAAAGTGGTTTGATCTTTTGTTTTTTGATTCTAGCCTCCAAGGTTCAGGTGCCATGTACTACAGAGTGAGGACACCTAGCCAAGTAACAGAAGGCCATTCTAGATTGAGACCACTAGAAAGCAGAGCTTTTAAACATCCAGCCTTCTTACATTGATATGTCATGGGAGTCTGATGAATGTGCATATGCCTCTGTTACAGTTATAATAATACAGAGAAATAGTTTTGGAGACAAGAAGACCTGAGTTCAAATTCTGTCTCAAACACTCCCTGTGTGCCATTGGGCAAATCATTTAACCCCTAAATTTTCTAATCTGTGAGGTGGGGATAGTAACAGCACTAACTTGACAGGGTTGTCATGAGGATGAGATTACCTATGTAAAGGGAGTTGCAAGCCTTAAAGTGCTGCATAAATATGAGTTATGATCTTTCTCATATTTTCCACAAAAGAGTAAAGTTAGTCTTCAAGATTATGCAAATGGAGAATGACAACTCAGGAAAGCACACTTGCAAGTTACAATCTTCTAAAGGACAAAGAACAAAGCTTTTGTAACTCTCATTTAGTGTTTTCCATTAGCTAGAGGCTCACAAATATTCAAAGATAATGCATTTCTGAACATCACGTTTTTTGTGCTTCAGAGAAGCATTCACACACACACACACACACACACACACACACACACACACACACACCCCTCAGTGTTGAAAGGGAACTAAAGGGCCATGTAGTCCAACCCATAACTAAGCTAGATTGCCTCACATCTCCAACGGATCTGACAAGCTGCCATCCAACCTTTGCCTAAAGACCTTTAGTGGGAAACCCACCCCTCTGGGGCAGCCCATTCCATTTGGCATTAGCTTTAATTATTAGGAATGTTTTCTGAAAACTCTGAAATTAAGGCAGAGGCTGAGCAGATAACCATGTGCACTTAACACCAACAGTATAGGTTATGTAGGCAGGTCCCTAAACCTGCTGATAGTTTTGCCAGGAGTAGAGAACTTGTAGCCTCAAGGTCTAGGACCTTGGGAGTAGCCTTTTGACTGAGTCCAAGTTTTACAGAACAAATCCTTTTATTAAGGGGATGTGTTCTGTGGAGTTTGGATTCAATCAAAGGTTGCACTTGAGAACCTAAAGGGCCACATGTAGCCTTCAGGCCACAGGTTCTGCACCCTGGTTTTGACTGAGCATTTACTTTGGGTCTACTTAACCCTGAGATAAAAGGTTGAGGTGGGAGGAAGGGAGAGAGAATGCTATCAGGACAGTGTGGCCAGGGACTCCTCTATATTTTGTGCAGATTAAGCATTGTTCAGTTACTATCATTCATGCTTTTTAAGTTATTCATATTGCCTATATCTTACTACAGTTTTCATGTCTTGGTCTCTGAGATTTAATACCAAGGCAGTCATTAGCCTTTTAAATTATTTCAATTTTTAGAACATATTTCAAGAGAACAGTCAAGAGAGCAGAGGGGTCAAGGAGGATTTTTTCATTTTTTTTTTTGCCCTCTAATGGGATACTTCCTTTACATAAGCATAGTGTTCTCTCTAGACAGAAGGTAGGTACATTCAAAGAAAAAATGTTTTTAAAAATCAGTTTGCATATTACAAAGTGCATGAACACTTTGACTTGTAAAAGAGCTTTATGCCTTAGTTTTCTCACCTGTAAAAAAGGATAATGTTATTAGCAACTACTCACCACTCTTTATGAGAGTAAATGAGAGAGCTATAGAGGATTTGGGGGATTATGAGATGAAAGGTTATATAGAGCACCAACAACTTATTATTTTCATAGCCAGGAAAGGAGACCTCTTTTAAATGAGCACTATTTAGCATTGGATGTCAAAGTAGACATGAGTATTTCAGACCAGGTACAAACTGATTAACCTGTATTAAGTTTATTCCTAGGAAAATTCGTTCTGTCCTTTCTAACAAGACATTTTGATTCTCCAGAGAAATGTGCTTGTCCTCATCTGGTCTTCAAAGGACAGAGAAGTAAGCAGGTGCTGCCTACCTCTGGCTGTAGCATTTTGTTTAATTTTTGTTTTTTGTGCTGTGTGCTATCAGCTTTTTCTAAACAGTGTTCAAGTTAAACTCCTTGGTCTTGAGAACCAGGAAAAGCATTTAAGATGCAGTACATGGATGGGGGAAAATATGGAATTTAGTGGAGGGATGAAAATATTTTATAGGGAAATGTCTCATGATATGAAACATGAGGCATAGAAAACCTGCTAACGGAGGAAATTCAGATTGAATAGAGAGTTTCAAGTTTATCTGCCAAGCTGAATCCTAAAGCACACATCAGAGAGAAGAAAATGAACTTTTCTTTAATGATTCCTTTTAAAATGATCACAGTTATTTTCTGATATAGGCCACCTTCCCTTTCTAGAACACTATTCTCTATCATCGATCCTCACCTCCTGGCTTCCTTCAAGTCTCACCTTCTACACCTTCTACAAGAAGTCTTTCCCTTTCCTCCTTAAATTTCTCTTCAGAATTACCTTGAATTTATCCTGTACATATCCTGTTTAAATATAGTTTGCATATTGCCTCCCTAATCAGACTGTAAGCGGAGACTTTTTCCCTTTTTTTTTCCTTTTTTTCTTTTGTTTCTTGCATTTAGTATAGTTCCTGGCACATTGTGGTTCTTTATTCGTTTCTGTTCTGACCCTCTGCAACCCCATTTGAGATTTTCTTAGCACAAATAGTGGAGTGATTTGCCATTTCCTTCTCCAGCTCACTTTACAGATGAGTAAATGGAGGCAAACAGGGTTAAATGACTCACTCAGGATCCCACAGCTAGTAAATGTTTGAGATCAGATTTGAACTCAGAAAGATGAGGCTTTCTGACTCCAGGCCCAGCACTCTATCCACTTCGCTACTTAGCTGCCCCTCCTGGCACTTAGTAGACACTTAATAAATGTTAGTTAAGTCATTATTTAACCTTCTTTTGGGAGAAAGAAAAACATTAAGCAAAACTGAGCAACAAAGCAACCACATCTGACACCTGGTAGCGTATACTGAGCAAGCTACTTAACCTCTCTCAGCCTCAGTTTCTTCAGTGTAAAAAGAAGATAATTTCCTCTTACATTTTTGTGAAGTTCAAATGAGATAATATTTGTAAGTATTTTGCAAACCTTAATAGAAATAGAAATGTTAGCTATTATTGTAGTTCTGCAGGGTCAAGATTGTTGGCTGCTATTAATCTGAGTTCAGCTGTATTTAATTAATATTTTTATTATTGAAGTCATTGTGAATATTTTAGTCAATTAAATATACATTTATGAATTCCCTACTGTGTGCCAGGCTGTGTGCCAGCTTCTATAACTACAAAGAAAAAAGAAAAAGAGCATCTGTCTTAAGGAACTTACAGTCTACTTAGGGAAAACTACATATGCATAGATAAATGAATGCAAAATATATACTAATGCATATTTATACATATATTAATACACACACACACATACAAAGGGAATACAAAGGTTAATAACTGAGGCCAATAAGGAAAAGTCTTGCATAAGAGGTAGCTCTCAAGTTGATCCCTCCAAATGGAGAGAAAGCACTCCAGGTATAGGGGCAATCATCTATATGAAGATGATAACTGAGTCCAAGGGAGCTGAGATGACAAAGGAAAAGAATGAAAATAGAGAAGAAAAGGGAGTGCAGGACAGAATTCTCGGCTACTGATATCCGTACGTGAGGAATAGGATACAGATAACCAACCAGTAAAGAAGATTGAAGAAATGATTAGAGAGGAAGACCTTCTGGAGGTAGTAAAACATAAGCGGGAAAGTGTTTTCAGCAGGGTCAAGAACCTCAGTGTGGTCAAGAAGGATGAAGTCATAGTTCAAAGCACCTCTGAAGTCAGAATGTCCACCTAGATGAGTGAGCATAAGTAATAGATTGGACCAGCTACTGTCTTATGGTTACTATTATTCTCAGTAGTGACAGTTGTTGTATCTCATCTTTTTAATTTTTTATGGAATTCAGATAGACATAATCTTAGAACAAGTCACTCTTTTGCTATTTTTTAATTTTATTGCTATCTTTTTTTTTATCGTTAATGTGCTAGAGACTATTGTACAACTGGGTAAAATAACTGCTTTTTGCAGTTGAATGAAAGTATAAGGATGCAAGGTTATCATGTGCAAACTCCCTGAAAGCCTCTCTACAAAACTAGTAACAGAGCAGACAATAAAACCTCATTTGGTTTCCTCTTGATTTTCATCTCTGGAAAGTCTCGTGTTTTGAAATCTTTTCATCCCATATAGTTTGGAGATGATGAGCATTTGATATGGATCTAGTTATTAAAAAACACTGTTCTTTAAAGCAAAAGGATGAGGTCTGACCATTAAACTTACCATTAAAGATAATATTAACTACGTCATGGAAAATCTAAGATATTTTTGGTTAACTTTATACCAAAAAAGACAAAGTATTCAAAGCATCAGTCTATATGAAAGAAGGAATCAAGAAAAATGAAAATATCAAGTAAATATCAAGTAAATTTTCATTCACTATATATTGCAAAAGTTTCTCAAAAATTGGCTGAGACAATTTGCAGCGCTAATGAACAACATTGTGATAAAAATGCAGTAAAAGAGACATTGCATTAAAAAAAACTGTAACCATCCTGACAAGTTTGTTCACATGTAAAATCTTCCATGGTACAGGGGCTTTTGTTGAATGAGTGGGTCCTATGAGAAACAGGATCCTCCTGGTATGCCCTCAATGTCTCCTGAAGCTAACAGAGGGAGTCCAAGCTCCAATCACCTGCACAGCCTTAGTATCCCCAGGCAAAAGTGACTTCAACTCCATTCACTCTGCTCAATGGGCTATTCTTGTTCCTTGTCTATGTTTTTCTCATATCAGGTTCAAAAAAGGGAAGGAAGTATGAAGTTGTGCTAATATTACTTTATATTCAGGCATACTAACTCTGTAAAATCATTTGAAAGATCACATGTTCTCATTTGGCTCTGGTCCCCACTGCAACTTAATTTGGGAAAAATAATCATAATCTCCTTTTTTCATTGGGTTTTGGCCTCCCTCTCATTCAGTCACATTCCACAAATCCATAAACAGACTCAGATTAAATGATTATTTAGTTTCTTTTATAACAATGTAAATAAGATAAGAGAAAGGAAAAATAAAGGAAATAAAGCTTTCCAGGGTTTCCAACTTTTATAGGTAGTTGAAGAGGTATATAAAAAAGTTCCTCTGTTCCATACTCTCCATGATTGAAGGAGAAAACAAGTAAATAATTAACTGCCAGAAAGATAAAATGGCTTCCCTGATGGAGGGAGAGATTAACAAATGTTTTAAACTGGGTTGATGCATCTCACTGAGCCCAGAGTCTGTTGGTTCTTCCTCAATCTCACTAACAACTGGTCTCAACCTAGTTTCACTCAGCTCACAGTCATTGGTGACTTCCATCTGATCTTATTTTCATTTCCCTGAATGTGTTCCTTCCTGCCCAAGTATCCTCAGATTAATGATGGACAGATGATAGATTGATAGGTAGGTAGAGTATTTACAAAACTTATGTGTAAAGCATTGCACTAGGTACTAGGGATGAAAATATATGTAAACAAGACTGGCTACTCTAAATGGGCTTCCATTCTAATGAGAGAAGACGGAAAGGAGGTGGAAAGTTAAGGTGTAGGGCAACATGGTTTGGAACTGTTGGCAGGGAAATGAGGAGGAAGCTTGGTTCTCAGCAAATTACAGTGAAAGGTCAGCTATCAAAGGGTATGATTGCTCCAGGAGTGGAATCCAAGGTTCCAGTATAGAGTAGGTGGGGATGCTGGAGGAATAGATGCAGCTTGGTTTACAGCTGGTGACTAGGAAGGAACAGGGGTTGATCTCAACAGCAGGGATAATGAGTACTGCGCCTTTCTCATTCTTTTGTTTGGTGATATGAGTTTCTCAGAAATCATCCTCTTAGCAGAAGAAGTCCATCACTCTTCTAAATCACTAAGAACTGGGAGCTAGGAATGTTTTAGTCTTTTAGTGTTCTGACTCTCATTGGCCTCCGGGCGGAGGTGTCTGGATTACACAGAATTGTTAGATTTACATGCAAAAGAAAGGTTCTGGATCTTGAGCTGGCCCTTCTTCCTTAGAGAATATATTATGGTGGATGAGAATGTATCATAGTGGACATAAAAGTGGTCCTAGACATATGCAAAAATTGTTTATTAGTATCCAGAATGAAGATGATTGACAGAGAGGGTAAGCAATAAGGGGGGGTGGAGTTTCTCTCCTCTCTTTATCTCTCAAGTATGGTGTTATGGAAAAATGCATTAGAAAGATAATTCTGAGGTTTAGGTTCTAATCCTGGTGCTGCCACTAACCAGCTATGTGACATTGGACACGTCCCTTTACTTCTTCAGGCCTCAGTTTCAACATATATAAAATGAGAGGTCTAGAATCTGGTCACTAGATGATTGAAGGTCCTTTTGAGCTCTGATGAGCTCTGATGATCTTTGATTTTATGACTCAGTAGGATGTCAAATGATGTCAAAAACGGAAAGAAAAATAGAAAAGATTTATAAATATTTCAACAAGCTGTTTTCTCCATCAAAGATAGTAGAACAACTACACTTGGGCCCTAACATCACACTCCCTGAATTGTTGAAGAGGAGATAAAAATGGCATTAAGGAAAACAGATGGGAAAATACCTAGATTGGGCTACAGAGATGCATCTATTTTTAAATTCAATTTTATTTTATTTTCAGTTCTGCATTGTCTCCTTCTACTGCCTCATCACCTACCACCACCATTGAAAAAGCAAGAAAAACAAAACAAGTAACAAACATGTATAGTTAAGCAAAACAAATTATTACATTGGTTAGGCTTTCCCTCTCTCCCACTCACAAATATACCTCAGTCTGTACCCTGAGTCTATCATGAGGTAGGTGGTATGTTTCATCATGAATCCTCTGTAATTATGGTTGGTCATTGTGTTGATCAAAATTCCTAAGTCTTTCAGATATGTTTGTCATCACAAATGATGACATATAAATTATTCTGCTGGTCCAGCTCATTTCACTTTGCATCTATTATCCAAGTCTTCCCCTGTTTCTCTAAAATGGTCTTTTTCATCATATTTTACAGCCCAAGAGTATTCCATCATATTCATATACTATAACTGGTTTATCTGTTCTGTAATTGATAGGTATCCCCTCAGTTTCTAAATATTTGCCATCACAAAAATAACTGATATAAGTATTTTACTCTTTCTTTGAAAAATATGATACTATACAATACAAAAATGGACATTGTATACAGACAGTACAGGTGCACACTGAGCTGGGGTCAGGATTGAAAGAAGGAGATTGGCTGCATTGAAAGGTTGGATTGCTTTTGGTAAATTGCAAAGCTCTTTTACTAAACCTAAATTTCTCATAAAAGCAAGACACATATTTTCTTTTATAAAAATGTATTTATTTTGTATTTTTCACCAATTATATGTAAAAACAATTTTAATTTTCTTTAAAAAATTTTTTGAATTACAAATTATCTCTCCCTCTCCCCCTTCCTCTCATTGAGAAGGCAACCAAATTTATATTAGTTATACATATGTGTTCATGTAAAACATATTTTCATATTAGTTATATTGTGAAATAAAACATAGTCCACAAAAAACCCCACCAACAACCAAAAAATTAAGAAAGTTAAAAGAAAGTATATTTCAGTTGGCATTCAGACTCCACTCTTTGCCACTAACTCTTTTGGGGCTGAAAGTTGCACTGCCCTCTCTCCCAAAATTTTTTTTGGTGATTTCTTGAATATGATATCTGGGCTCTTGTTTTTAAATCATAGCTTTCAGGTAGTCCAATAATTTCTAAATTATCTCTTCTCAATTTGTTTTCCAGGTCAGTTGTTTTTCCAGTGAGATATTTCATATTTTCTTCTATTTTCCTTTTTTTCACTTTATTTTATTCCTTCCTGATGTCTCATGAAGTCAGCTTCCACTTACCCATTTCTCATTTTTAAGGAATTATTTTCTTCACTGAGCTTTTGTACCTTCTTTTCCATTTGGCCAATACTACATTTTTAAGGAACTCTTTTCTTCAGTAAATTTTTTTGCCTCTTTTTCCATTTGGTCTATTCTGTTCTTTGAGGTATTGTTTCCTTCAGGTTTTTTATGAGGTTCCTCTACCAGGCTGTTGACTCTTTTTCTCATGATTTTCTTAATCACTCTCATTTCTTTTCCCATTCTTTTCTCTCTCTTACTTGATTCTTAAAATTCTTTTTGAGCTCTTTCAGGGATTCTTTTTGGCCCTGAGACCAATTTACATTTTTCTTTGAGGCTTTGGATATGCAATTTTAACTTTGTTATCTTCTTCTGAGTTTGTTTTGATCTTTCCTGTCACTATAGTAACCTTTTTAGACTATTTGCTAATTTTCTTTACTATTTCTTGCCTTTTAACTTTATGTTTAAGTTGGGCTCTGTTTTCAGGGTAAAGGGGGCACAGTCCCAAACTTTTGGTTTTTTGTACATCTGTGTTTAGAGCTGGTTCTAGGGTCTATAAGTTTTCAGTTCTTCCAAGGTGGCATCATCTAAGGAGATTTGTATTTACTAATCTCCTGATCTTTGCTTAGTTAGGTCTGTGAGTGGCCACAAACACTCTTTTCTGCCCTGGAACAGTGATAACCACAAGCTCTGGTATGCTAGTGCCCCTCCTTGCCCTGGGACTACAACCCATATCCCTATATGGTTAATGAAACAGAGCACTGCACCCTGTGCCAGTAAACGGACTCCCGTAATCTCCCTCTGACAAGCCAACCCCCTTACTTTTTGTGGACTGAGAGCTGATGTCAATTCAGTTGCCTCCAAGGCCTGCCACTGGCTTGTTGATGTGTGGCCTGCTACTGTCTTGCCTGAGCATTGCCTGTGCTGGACTGCATGACACTCTCAATATGTTGACCTTTCTGCTGACCTTCTAAGTTGTCTTGGGCTAGAAAATTGTTTCAACCCCTTCTTTTGTGGATTCTGCTGCTCCAGAATTCATTTTGAGGTGCTATTTGAAGTTGTTTGGAGGTGAATTTGGGAAAAATTGGGCAAATCTCTGCATTTTTTCTGCCATCTTGGTTTCATCCCTCAAGGTCTATATAGTCAATACAAATATTTTGCTACTATTGCTACTTGGCATTGAGATGTGGAACACCATTACTTCCAAAGAACTAAGGATGAGTATCACACAGAGGGCAATGGAAAGATCCAGAGTGGTTGTGAACAGACTAAAACACATAACCTGTATAGAACTCTGAAAAAAGAGGACCAATGACTTTTCTCAAGGAACTGTATAATAAGAAGATAAAATGTTCTGATCACATGAGATGAGTGAAAGATTATAGGTGGACACCTAAGGTATTCCTCTAGTATGCTCTCAGTGTTAGGACTGAAAGCAAGGAAAGCCACTGGCATACGGGATCCCCCAGATCCTTGTGGTGGACCTTTGATACAATATGGACAAGAGTTACATAGGATGGACAAGCATGAATCAGTTGCAGGCTATATTGCTGGATGGTACTGAATTGTTGAGCTCATAGATCGATCTGAGTTGAGTCAATTGACAGGAAGAACAATTTTAAATTGCCTTGCTTTCCTCTGCCCAAATGTAAAATACTGAGAAATAGTCTCATGTTTTTTGGGTCACTTAACGATTTCAGTTGCTAGGGGATTTTTCCAAGGGAAGAACAAATCTGTTTCTGGGGCTATATTCCTTAGTGTACACGGAATCATGAAAGATAAGAAAACGTAGCACTAGACTTATCAGTCTGGCCAATATGTCCTCAGGTGTAGGTATTTCTGTTAAGAAAAAATACTACAATACAACTAGCAGGTCAAATTCAGCTGCTTTTTAGGTGAAGAATACACAACATGAAGGAAGATGACCAGCATCAGATATGCAGTCACCACTGGTTCTAGGACTTCCTAGACTTTGGACTTGTGAATACAGATGTTATAAAATATTCTTCCAACAGATATTTGCCAGAAAAAATTCAGAACTGATTGCTGAGCTTGAGATAACCCAAGGGGATGTTTGTGGGCTAAGAAAGTTTCAATCAAACTGTCAGAAAAAAAATCACAACTCCATTTACAATCTTAAGGAATAAGCCAATGAGGATAATCCATCATGGGAAGATATCAAGGCATCATCAGGTACTGTAAAGGTTAAGAGCTATCTAACATGATTGGGGTGCAGGTAGAGGACATCTATGATATATGATGTATTTTTAGGGAAATACAAAAAATTCCAAGAATATGAGAAAGACAATTTTGAATTAGAGATACAGACAAATTATAGAACCAGTCCAATAGACTTCTTCCACTTATATTGTTGGTGTTTTCGACTATTGCTGGGACGGAAACATGACAGGAGATCAAACAAGTCAGAGAATCCTAGAATATCAGAGTAGGAAGGCAAAAACAAGAATCCCCTCTTTTACATATTGCAAAAGTCATTATCCAGCTGCTTCTTGAGGGACACAGAGGCATGGCACTCATTTGTGATGTTAGATATTGTGAATAAAAGAAATTGGGCTTCTTAGTTTGCTGGAGGTTTGACTTGGCTTTGCAAATATACAATCCAAAGGCCATTTTCATATGGGCAGATGACCTTATATCTTATTTAGGGTAGTGGAACATATTTGAGCTTACAGTTGGAAGTCAGCTAACATATTTTCACAAAACCCAAACACAAATCCTTTCATAATGCAAAGCTCCAACTGTCATCATGTTGTCTGCCACATACTTTCACCATGGGTTTGAGCTGTTGTAGTGAGAAAGTTGGATATTCAGGACACAAATGCTGCCTTCTGGCAAGGGTACATGGTAAGCAGATGGGCTTAGGGGTGAAAGTATTCACATTTATCTTCTTGTTTGATGATCTGTATACTGTGTGGTCTTAAATGCTGGTATTTCTGTGTCACTCCTCAGTTACCCATGCCTTTGCTTATCATTTATTATGTATGTCTATGTATGACAAGACAATCAGTTCTTAAGAGGATACACAAGTATATTCCTCATGTGACATGTTGGGCACTACTGGAAATTTATACCTCTATCTTAGGCATATTCAAATATATTATAACAAATAATTGCTACTTTGGAAAGAATGCTTCACTTGCCTCAAATTCACCAACATTTTGTAAGACACTTGTTAACAAAAATTGCTTTACAATTCTCAGTCCCTTTATCAAGGTAGGGAGCACTTGGTGTTTCCCTTTCCATTCCTTCAATTCAAACCAACAACAAACAACAGAGTGAGAAGAGCAATGCAGGAGGCTTTGTGCTGGACTTTATTTTCTCTATATTACTGAGGAGGAAGTACCTATTGTTTTAATACATTATATACTGAATCTGAAATCATTGAAGAGCAGGGTTCTCTTGTTGGACCTCCCCCTTATATTCTTTGGCTAAGCAATATTTAGAATAGATTATATCATCAAGGTCAAAAAAAAAAAGAAAAGCTGAGGGCTTATTATGTTTTCAAATGTATTAGGCAAAAGAAATGTTAGCCAATTGAAAAAAAAATCCTAGAAATTACTTTGTCTTCCTCAGAACCAACAGCAAAGGTTGAAAGATAGAACTGAGCAAAAATTTCCCTAGAAATTTTTCTTTCTAGAGAAGGATGATAATATGTTGCAAAGACAGGGGCACCATGTTTTAAATGTTTTTTAATTTGTTTAATAGCGGTTTTTTTGAATGAGCATAACCATGATGTCTAAAATGAGCCTCTAAGTTCATAGGATGAAGGTAAGAGAACATTAGCATAGGAAAGAGTTGGACAATACCTAAAGGATGATGAATATTAAGATTATGAAGTTAATCATAATTCCTAAGGTTCTTTTTCTATCAAGCATAACTCTTGGCCATACAATCTTCTGCTATTTGCTTCTGAGAGGCACCTGAGAACAGTGGGTGGAGTGCTGGATCTTGCATAAGGAAGTTCTGGATTCAAATTCTATTTTTGGTATTCGTTCTGTGCCCATGGTCAAGTCATTGAATCTCTCTAAGCCTCAGGGAGTTCTCTCAAACTCATCTACTGCATATATAATTGTAATCAGTAGCAAGATCTTTGATATATTACACATTCATAATCATATAGAACACATAGAAATGATAACCCTAATTGCATTTTCTATTACTTTGTTTCACAGGATCTCAAAATTAGAAGGAATTTCAGAATTATCTGGTCCAACAAACAAAAACACCTTTGTCAACATACCCAACAAGTGGCCACTCATCTTTTACTTGAATAGCTCCAGGAAGAACCCAAATAAGCTCTTTCCACTTTGGGATATTCCATTAGGTTAAAGATATTTTTCTTTGTTAAATTCATGCTCTGGAAATATCTATCCTTCCTCTGAGGTCTTTTGCAATATATTTTATCATAGTTCCAAGAATCAAATCATGATTTCCATCTTGTCCCCCATCACAAACTCTAGGAGGGAAAAGTCACTTCCCCACCATCCCTCCAGGTTTCTATAATTTTTATCCAAACAACCAGTTCTTCTCTAATGTACAGAATGAGATCCAATTTCTTCTTTAACTTTTTTATGGATGAAATAATCGTTATTATAGGTCAAGATGATGCTACTTTTGGCAGAGAGAAGGCTTCAGAAGATACTTGGATAGATAGGTAGGTGAGAGATGATAGCTAGATTGACAGAGAGAGAGTGAGTGAGAGAAAGAGAGAGAGAGACAGAGAGAGAAGGAAAGAGAGGGAGAAGGAGAGAGACAGACAGACAGAGAGAGAGAGAGACAGAGAGAGAGAAGGAAAGAGAGGGAGAAGGAGAGAGAGACAGACAGACAGAGAGAGAGATAGAGAGACAGAGAGAGAGAGAGAGACAGAGAGAGAGAAGGAAAGAGAGGGAGAAGGAGAGAGAGAGACAGACAGAGA
>CM053769.1:218340715-218359014 GCA_028658325.1 Potorous gilbertii
CTTTACCTGATGGTAAGCATATCTCTTCGTCCTCAGAGAGGAATGGCGCAATCCTCTGGTCACCAAGAAAATAACCTTCTATGGTCTTTTTTTTTTCCCCTTTTCTGGGCATTTTCCCAGCCAGTTACTTGATTTCTGAGAGTCCTCTCCACCCCCTGGCCCAGATCTGCCCAGGAGTGCTTGGGGTCTGAGATTCAAATGCTGCTCCCCAGCCTCAGGGCTTTTGGCGGCAGGCCTGACTGCTCTTCAATGGGAGCTTATCTGCTGGTTCTCAGGTAGGGGCAGGGCCGCCTCTCAGGTTCAGTTCCCTCAGGGGGTTTATGCAGAGATCTCTTGCAATGGTGCTGTGGCGGAGCCCCTGCCTGCCCCGGGAGTCTCTGGTGGAGCTGCCTCTGCCTTGCCTCTGCCGCGGCCGCCGGGGATCCGAGTCCCGGAGATACCCCGCTCCCCTCTCAGCCTGTCTCTCTCACTGACCTGTGTGTCTGCGGGTGGAGGGACCTTTGCAGCTGCCGGAGATTCAGGTCCCTGATGCCTGCTTGGGTCTGCTCGCTCCTCTCAGTGCCGCATGGCCGGGGCAGGGGAGGGGAGCGCTCCGCTCCCATCCGGGGTACCTTTGCGGTGGGTTTTTCAGGGCTCTCTGCAACGGAAATCTCCTTCACTGTGTTTCTGCGCAGCTTCCACTGTTCCAGAATTTGTCAGGAGTTCTTTTTAGAGGGAATCCATGGGCTGTGGGTTCGGAGCTAGCAAATGTGAGTCTTTTCTACTCCGCCATCTTGGCTCCGCCCCCATGAAATAATTTCTATTGGTCCTTCCAAAGTCAGCATCCTATGATCCTATGATCTCTGTGCTTTTCAATGTGAACTTACCTATTAGCTACTCGTTGGGCAATATTCAAAACACTGTAGAAGTCTGCAGAAAAGGAAGCATTTATGGTTATATTTGGGGGCACCTAGGAAGCACAGCAAGAGAGGTCCTGGGGTCAGGAGGACCTGACTTCAAATACAACTTCAGACATGTACTATCTATATGACCTTGGGCAAGTCACTTAACCCCAACTGACTCCAAAAATAAAGTAATGTTTTGCTGCTATAATGAAATATTGTTGTAATGTGACTGCAGCTATTTTAAAATATATTATATATTCTGCTACTTCCAACCTCAAGGAACCAGCACAATTGTAAGAAAGAAAGGCTAAGTTAATCTACTTTGTTGTTGTTTGCTTGTATAATGCCAAATAACCAATCTAGTCTCAGTTTGGTAAATTTTGCTCAATTAGGTGGTACAAAATAAAAACTCAGGAAAATCAATATCCTTCTGCAGAACAAAACAAAGGTATCACTAAGAGAAGCTAGATAATTAAGGAGTCAAATAGATGATGGATATGGTGATGGAAGGAAAATATGGCAGAAGAAGGAAAGAAAAGGTGAATGGTTAAGGCAAAGGAAGAGAGCAGAGACTGTTTGGTAGAAAAATGATAAAGCCTACAAGAGAGGGAATAAATGGAAATGGGGGGAAGGATAGGCATTCAATCTAAATCTAAATATAACACATATTTCAGACTGCTCCCCAATAGAAGAGTGCTCAAAGCATTTGGACAAATATTTTCAAAGGAATTCCAAAGTACTGACAACCATATGAAAGATTTCTCAAGACCTCTAATAAAAGAAAATTAAAACAGTTCTGGGGTTTCACCTTACTCCTCTAGCCTAATTGCAGGTCATCTTACATGACAACATTCCACTTCCCAACTCTGCAGCTTTGCCCTGGTTATTCCATATGCCTGTGATGTTCTGACCTCTTGCCTCTGTCTGTCAGCTTTCCTGGATTCCTTTAAGTTTCAGTTCAAACCCCACTTTCTGCAGGAGGCCCTTCCTGGTCCCTTCAACTGTTAATGCTTTCCTTTGTCATATTAGTTTCATGTACCTTACAGACACCAAGGTAGTTGCATACTATTTTCCCCACTGGAATCCTTTCATTGGGAGGTAGGGGAACATGAACATGGAATGCTGCCTACGTGGTCAAGTTCAGTTAATGTGTCTACTAAACTTTTTTTCCTTTTGTCATAGGGTAGAGGTTACTGGGTAAAGAAGGGAAGACATGCATATTCAGAAATTATTGTGATGTAAAAGCAAAAAGCATTGATAAAACTTTTATTTAAAGTGGAACAGATATATTTCAGTAAGTGTACATATGTGCATATCACAACATATCATTTATCTGCTAACGTTGTTCAGCTGTTTTCAGTCATGTCTGACTCTTCATGACCTCATTTGGGATTTTCTTGGCAAAGTTACTAGGGTAGTTTGCCATTTTCTTCTCCAGCTCATTTTATAGATGAGAAAACGGAGGCAAACAGGGCTGAGTAATTTGCCCAAGGGTCACCCAGCTAGTAAGTGTCTGAGGGCACATTTGAACTCAGGTTTTCCCAAGGCCTGGTGCTCGATCCACAGCACCACCTAGTAACCCATCCTGCTAATACTAGTCTTTAAAGAATCTAGTTTTTATGTCATGTTCTATGTCTCATTACATACTTACTAGTAACTCTAATATATAAGAAACTACTATATTTGTCCAACCTCAGCTTCTACAAACCACACTGATTGCAAATCACTCAGCAAATTGATTCCATCAATTTTCTACCTTGAAAAACATCGTGGTCAAACTCAATCTGGAAAATCATCCTGAAGGTAGAAAATTCAAAATAATTTTTAAATTACTTTCCATTCTATTCCAAAGTACTTACTGAATACCATAGTTTACAGTAGAAGTTGTTTTTCCTGTTATCTCTAATTTCATCTGTAAAATTAGAAGTATGGGAACTATAATAATAGTTAATATTTATATAGAACCTTACAGTTTACAAATATTATCTCATTTGATCCTCATAATAACGCTATAAAATAGGTACTTTTATTGTCTCCATCTTACAGATGACAGAATTATAGCAGAAAGTAGTTAAATGACTTAACCAGGGTTACATGACCAGCCAGTAAGTGTCTAAGACAGGATTTGAATTCAGATCCTCCAAACCCCAAAGACTAGCACTCTATCCAGTATGATACCTAACCACCTCAATCTAATCATGAGCACTGATGTCTTCTAGGTCTTAGGTTCTATGATCCTAATTTTAAAAAGAAAAATCACAAGACTAATGTTAAATCTGTAATATGGGTGATTATGTATATGTACGTATTTATCTGTATATCTGTATTTTCTCATGACCAGTCTGACCCAATCAGAAAGAGAACTAGAATCACAAAAACATAGAGTTGAATGGAATTTTTTCCCATTCCTTCATTTAATGAATCTCAATGACACTTAGTGAAGTTATGTAACTTCCCTTCCAGTTCACAAAGTTCTTTGCAAGGAGAACCAGCCTAGAAGCTGAGACAATGGTGATAATCTCCTAGTTCTTATTCCAATACACTTTCCATTTTGCTAATGACTAACACTTCAGGGGCCTCAGGCATGGAAGACTTAAGAGAGAAGAAAAGGAAGAATGGAAGGATTATCCATATCTTAGAGAATCATGTGCTGTGAAAACTACAGATTTTGTAAAAACTCTCATCCATTCATCTTTGAGATAATCTTCCCTTCCTCCTGCTTCACATGGAAACCTCTGCAATTTCCCACCTAGACTCATGGACAACATAGACCTTCTTCAGCATCATTCTCCTCTCTATGGTCAGCTTTCCTACATTTGGTCCTGTAGCACCTCCTTTGATCCCCACATCATTTTCAGTCTCAATTCCACCCTACTGATTTCTAAATAATGCAGAGGTTAGATTTGCATCGGTGTGTGGCAGCATGGTGTAATGGATAGACAGTAGGTAAAGAATTGGAAATTGAGAGAATGCCTGTCAATATGATTTCATTAGCTTAGGGAATTCCCTGTAAGGTAATTCCCTCTGTCAATGCAGATCAGCAACTGTTCTTCAGCTCACAGCCTGGGGCCCAGAGAGGCTTGTAGTATATGACTGTGATGGAGTACTATCATGCTATAAGAAATGACAAATGGAATGGTTTATATGAACTGATGCAAAGTACAGTGAGTAGAACCAGAAGAACATTGTATAGAGTAACAGCAACATTGTAACAATGATCAACTGTGAAAGACTTAGCTACTCTGATCAAGACAATGATGTAAGACAATTCCAAAGGGCTTGTGATAAAAAAAAATGCTACCTCCAGAGAGAGAACTGATGGACTCTGAGGACAGCTTGAAGTACAACTTTTTTTACTTTCTTTATCTAGCTTTTTTCTTTGCAATATGGCTAATATGGAAATGTCTTGCATGATTTCACATGTGTAATTGATATCATATTGCTTGCCTTATCAGTGAGTGGGGGAGGGAATGAAGGGAAAGAGAAAATTTGGAATTAAAAAATTTTGAAATGAATGTTAAAAATAAATATATAATGATTTTTAAAAAGAAACATCCTGGCTCTATGACCTTGGTAAAGAACTTAGCCTCTCACTGTCCCAGGTTGTAAGCTACGTTGGCAGAGAGAGTTTCCTTATCAGGGGCTAATGAAATCATAGTCCTGGATGAAAACAAAACAGAACAAAAGCAAAAAACCCTAAATATATACAAACATGTAGGCAAATACACACACACATATGCTTATCCTCTACTGACAATCAAATATTGCCTCTTGTCCAGCTTTGGAAACTTCTAATAAGATAGAAAAGGCCAAATATGTGTCCCTTATCCGAGGACCAACCAAGCTTTGTTTGGAAAGGCTCATCACTCAAACGTTAGGTTGCTCATTTTTCTAGCCAGAGCAACTCATGATTGACTGCCTACCAAAGGGCCAGTGTGTGTGTGTGTGTGTGTGTGGAGGGGGGGGGTTGTTGTGTTGTGGGGTGGGGCAGGGAATACACACATCAAAGATCTTTTGAAGGACTACAGAATATATGGACTTAGACATGCTCCCTCGTTATCTTACGGATCTCTTTAACAGCACAGACATAGCCATGTTTTACCTTCATATGTCCAGAGCTTAGCATAAGGCTTTGCACATAGGAAGCACTTAAAACATATTTACTGAACTGAACTAAACAGAGTTGAATTCAATTTATGATAAGGGAATTTCTTCTGAATGAGAAACCTGAGGTCTTTTTTGTTGTTTTTGCTCTTTTAGTGGTTTATTTTTCTTTTTTTAAAGAAGGGTCTGCGTAGGCCAAATCAAACCATAAACAACCTAGGATTTATAGACAACAGTTGGTAAATCTGAAGAGTTTAATGATCACCTATCTTGTTTAATATGCACAATCCTAACATTGCTGTGGTCTCCCCCAAAGCCAAACTGTTAGTTTTAGCAAAATGTAGTAAATGTGTTTTTATTTGCAGACCACGAGCAATTTCGGCTGAGAACAATACTAATAATACCTGATTCCACTTGTTTATAACCAAAGCTAGAATTTAAAGACTATGTTACTGAAACATCACTTTATAGAATTCTATTTAATTTATATCTATACAACAATAAGGATTAAATCAGACTTTAAAAAGTCCACATTTGCATTAGAAAAAATTTTATTCACATCAGGTGATATATAGAATAATATTTCCTAGCCTGAACAAATCATGTTTCAGATTTTTAAAAAACCCAAATTTGAATTATAACATTTCTAAGAAAAATTGCAGGATAAATAGCAAGAAGTAAATGAATAGTGAACAAATACAATATGATATTAGCAATGCTTGTCAAAGATAATTTCAGAGAACATTAATTTGGGGAGAAAAGTAGATATGCTGAGACTAGAAAAGCAAAAGATAATATCCCTCTTATGTTCATTAAGAGGAGGGATTTTCTGACATGTTTAATATATAGGCACACACATACCATGTTTAATGGAAAACAATATACAAAAATCAAACCTTTTCACCCAGAGATTCTAACGCTAGGCATATACCCTAAAGAGAAAACTGACAAAAGAAAGGTTCCATATATGCCAAAGTACTTAACAGCACACTTTCAGTTGTAGTAAAGTTCATTGTAGTGTAATGCTCATTCTTTTTCATTTCAGATTTGACTTTAAGGATATCTCTGCACACTTCTGGAGGGAAGGTCTGGGCTAGTCCTGCTTCTGCTTTCTTGGGGGGCAGTATTGAATATTGTGATATTCTAGAATCTCTTTCAGTGCTCCCAAAATGGTCTGATTTGGGACAAAATCTGATAGCTGATCCCCTGATCTGAGCTCTGCAAGTTCTTGATCTGAGTTTTGGTCCGAGCAAAAATGAAATTCTGCTGGACTCAGCTCTCATCAGCCAACTGGGAAACTCTGATGGTTCAGAGTAACAGAACCTTGGACCCTGTTCTGCTCCTGGGATTTGAGCCAGAGTACTGCTGCTTGCTTATGAATTTGCTCCTTTCTTGGTACATAGCCCAGGGCCTTCAACTGCTTTCTACACAGAGCTCCATCTTTGAGTATAGGTCATCTTCTTAGTCTGTCCTGCATCTGTGAACCAGAACTGGATAGTGTGCAAGAAAGCCATCAAATGACACCTGTTACCATACTTTCAGTGCCCCAATATGGGTGTAGGATCTCCTCTTATCTTGACACACAGACTCTCCCTGTGCTAGAGTGCTCTAAACCATATATGTTCACTGCCAAACCCAATCCTCAGTATCCACAGACCTCTCTGTGTCCCTTTACTGACATGGGCTAGGAAAGTGACTCATTGATATTTTTCTTAGATTTTTATCTTTGTGATTTGGTCTAGAAAGGAGCTCAGCTATACTGTTTCCTGATGGTTTGCCATCTTGATTCTACTTGATCTTTTTAATTTTTAAAAAAAGATTCTTCATCATAAAAGATGGCTCTCTGATAGGGGGAGGGAGAAGGATACAGGAAAAAAATCTAGGTGATTTAAAACCAGAAGATATCAATAAAATCTATTAAAAACAAAAAATCATGTAAGATAGTAAGATTAAGGAGAGATTACTCATATTACAAAAGGATTTATCACAAGATTCTTTTAAAATAGCTAGCTCTCCAACTGTGCTTAAAATACAATTACAATAATAAATATTTGATGCAGACATAATTTTTCATTTTCAGGACCTACTGGGCAAAGGAAAATACACTTGTATGTAAATTTCTTGATTAAACTCTATACTTCAGCCAGGCATTTGTATTCTACGCCTTTTATTCTCTATTTGGAGAATGAGAGATTTTATTGACTTTCATAAGAATCTGAACAGTAAAAAGCCATGGAGTGAAACTGTATTTGGGGGAAGAGAGTACATGAAATCGTGCCATGCAATAATCTGTTTTTGAAGATAAAATCAGTCTATTTCCCTTAGGGTGACTTTGGAGTCAGAAAGGACAGTCCTCAGTTTCTTTCCCACTAGACAGCCCTCCTGTTCTCTTGGAAAGGACAAGAGGGGTGGCGGGGAAGGATGGGCTGCAGCTGCTAGAGGCCTATTCATAGGGTTAAGCTCCATAATGTCCTATTGATTCATTAATTTACATATGATGGATTCAAAAAATAGTAGCCTGACCTCTCTTTCTTTATCCTCCTGCCAGATTATAATGATTATCCAAATCAGAGGCATGATTGATTTTTTTAAGCCAGATTACTGAGTGTTGGCCTTCTGGGCATTCTTTGGTGAGGAGATAGAACCCATTCATTTTTCTAAGGCAATATTTTATTTGGGCTAGAGAGTGAATGAATTCCTGCACTGTTTTTGTTGTGTAAAAAGATGTGTAACTCCTTTGGGAGTAGAGGTAAAAGGAAAATTTCATGGACTTTCCTCCTTGCAATACATTCATTCATTCTTTTAGCCTACATTTGCTCAGAGTGTCTTCTATGCACAATGCAGTGTCTGACCTCAATGAATTTAGGATCTGCTAAGGAAGGAAGATATATATACATACACATACATATACATATGTATACACATACATCTATGTATAGATGTATGCATAGATGTATCTGTATTATATACATAATGTGTGTTATATATACACAAATATAACAATAGATGTATATTCTGTTATATTATATACACACAAATATAATAACAGAGTATAGTAAGTTCAGAAGATAGAAGCAAGGACAGAAAACAGGATGAATTTAAAAGCATGGCACAGTACACATTCCTTTTAAAAATAATAGAAAGCACAGGAATAAATGGAACTTTTCTTAAAATGGTAAATAGTATCTATCTAAAACTAAAAGAAAGCATTATCTAAAATGGGAATAAACTAGACACTTTCCAATAAAATTGGGGTGAAACAAAGATGTCCATTATTACCAACACTGTTCAGTTTTATACTAGAAATGCTAAGTCTGATGATAAGACTAGATATCATATTTCAAGAATCACAAATGAAAACTACCTAGGTATCATTGAGCTACAGGGTAAAGAAGAAATTGAGAGAATCCACCACTCATATCCTGAAAGAAATTCCCAAATGAAAGCTACTAAGGATACTGTGGCCTAAATACAGAGCTTCTAGGTTAAGGAAAAAAATGCTGCAAAGTATCCAGAAAGAAACTAGAAACAGTACAAAATTTCTGTGGGTCTACCTACTAAGACAAACATTAAGAACTAATAAACATAATTACCAAATATTCTTCATATGAATAAAGATAAATCTAAGTAATGAGAGAAATTTTAATTGCTCATGGGTAGGTCAGATAATGTAATAAAAATAATACTACCTAAATTAATCTATTTATCAACGCCATATCAGTTCAACTACTAAGGAATTCATTAATCTGGAAGAAATCATAACAAAATTCATCTAGAAGAACAAAATGCCAAGACTATCAGTGAAAAAAATTAGGCACACAATATGCCGAAGCAAATAAACACAACATCTTAGTGTTTGATCAACCCAAAGATCCCAACTACTATTTGACAAAAACTGTTAGAAAAACTGGAAAGTAGTCGGCAAAAATCAAATATGGATCAATATCTCATACTGTCTACCAAGACTATCTTAGAAAGGGTATATGATTTATACATAAAGGATGAGATCATAAGCAAATTAATGGAGCATGGGAGAAATCAGCAGTCAAGACTATGGAACAGGCAAAAATATGCACAACCTAACAAGAGCTGGGGATGTTTACAACAGGTAAAAACTGATAACTTTTACTACATAAAATTAAAAAGTTTTTTGCATAAACAAAACTGGGGGAGAAGTTTTTGTAGTAAGTTTCTCTGATAAAGGTCTCATTTCTAAGGTATGTAGGGAACTGAGTCACAAGAATAACTGAGTTACAAGAATAAGATCCATTCCTCAATTAATAAATCATCAAAGGATATGAATAGGTAGTTTTCAAAAGAGGAAATACAAGTTATCAATAGTCATATAAAAATGCTCTAAATCACTAATAATTATAGAAATCCAAATTAAAGCAACTCTGAAGTACTACCTCATACATATAAGATAACAGAAAAGAAAAATGGCCAATACTAGAGGGACTATAGTAAAACAGTTACATTTATGTACTGTTAGTGGAATTAGTCCAATAATCCTGGAAAAAAATTTGAAACTTTTCTGAAAAAGCTATTGAACCCTTCATGACGTTTGACCCAGTTATACTACTACTACTACTACTACTACTACTACTACTACTACTACTACTACTACTACTCTTTGAGGTCTATACCCAAAAGAGATTAAAGAAATAAGAATTGGATATATGCATACCTATCTATCTGTAACATACACAATTATATACATATATACATACATATATACAACCAAATTGATAGCATCTTTTTTATGGTGGCAGAGAATTAGAAACTGAGGATATCCCCATAAATTTCTTATTTTTTTAACATGACTAATGCAGGAATTTTTTGTATAACTATATATATTTCTGATAGGTTTTGATTTCCTTGCCTTCTTAAGGGGTGAAGAAGGGGAAGGGCAAAGGGAGAAAATTCATAAATAAAAACAAAATAAAGCTAATTTTAAAAACAGGAAAGGAGTTTGTGTGGAAAAACAAAAGAGGTTAAAAACCTCCCTTAAGAAAGGCTTCTAGGAATAAGGAAGAGATAGTCCCACTGCACTCTGGCCTAGTCAGGTTACATTGTGTCCACTTATTTTTTTTTAAATTATTTTAGGTTCTGAATTCTCTACCTCTCTTCTTCCCCTCCACCATTCATTGAGAAGGCAAGAAGAACCCATTACTAATATGTATAGTCATGCAAAAAAAACCTCAATATAAACCATGTCCCAACAAAGCTAGAAAAAAAAGGAAACAAAATAAAGAAAATAGGCTTCAATTTGCATTCTGAAACCATCAGTACCTCTCTATCATGTGGTGGATAGAATATTTCTTCATGAGTCCTTTGGAATTATAGAATTGTTAATGTATAAATTATCCCCTGGGAGATGGCTATTCACTTTTCATCACTGCATACAAATCTTCCCTGGTTTTTCTGAAACCTTCCCCCTTCATCATTTCTTACAGCACAATAGTATTCCATCACATTTGTATACCATAACTTGTCCAGCCATTCCCCAGTTGATGGGCATCCCTTCAGTTTCCAAGTCTTTGGCAATTGTGTTCAGTTTTTAAATTACAATATAGAAAGATAATGAAATACTGAAAAATGACCTAGAAATGAAGTTCCATTTTTAAAAAAACAATATTTTGTCAATGTTGTCAAATGGTTTTGAGTTATATAATACCACAATCTCCAAAGAATGGCAACTGAACATCACTTGGACAAAGGACAAATGCAACATTGGTGTGAGCAGGCTGCAAGACCTAACAAATAAAGTAGGAGGAAAACAGGTAGATGCCCCCATGTGCTTTATCAGTATCCTCACAACCTCAAGAGAAAACAAGGTAAACTAGTCAGTCAATCATTAAACATTTATTAAGTACTTACTCTGTGGCAGGCACTGTGCTAACCACCGAAAAAGAAAAGCAAAAGGCAGTATCTGTTCTCAAGGAGCTCACAGTCTAGCACATTGGTGACTCCCTTGTGGTTTAGTTATTGGAGGACAGGGACAAGAGTCATAGGGACAAGGTGCACAAAGTGGACAAGGTGTGCATTGAGGGAGATCCATTTGAATAAGAAATGATAAAGAGGTTATTGTGTGTGTGCTTGTCCTTCATTGCCGAAAAACATGCCATCAGAGAATGACATGACTTGCACTTGACTTTGTTTTGAGTGAGAGAGGGCTGTGCAGCTCACCAGACTTACTTCTCCAGAGCCATCTGAATCCAGTGACCAGGATGACTGGAGATGACCCAGGATGAGGCAATTGGGGTTAAGAGACTTGCCCAAGGTCACACAGCTAGTGAGTGTCAAGTGTCTGAGGTGAGATTTGAACTCAGGTCCTCCTGACTCCTGCACTGGTGCTCTATCCACTGCACCACCTAGCTGCCCCAAATAGATTATTGTAGACTGTCTGAGAACCACGTATCATATTGCTTTAAGGAGAGTCAATCTGAGTTCTTGTCTTACAAAATTTTGCAATATAAACTGGGTAAGCTAAGTAATTCTAACAATATATTTTAGGAAATTTTCCAACACAAATTGATAAAAATGAAAAAAAAAGTTTCAGCATTTAAGAGAAAATCCAAGATGCTTGTGATATCCATGATTTTCTTGGGAATGTGGGGCATTCTTTGCACCTAGTACAAAGGGACACTGTCCTGGCCTTTGATTTCTTCTTTAACTAAGGAGTAGTGCCCTGACTTTCCTTTCAGTTTCTGCCTTTGCCACTAGTTTCTGACCTATAGGATTCACCTTTTCCCATATCCCAAAGACTATAGGTCTTTTGTTTATTTGTCTTACCACCATTACTATGCAAGTGAAAATGTTTGAGCATGAGTTGGGTTTGAACAATGACAATGTATTTCCTTCAATAACAGGGTAAGGTCATTTCTCAATAGTGACTGAAGGGGAAAGTATATGTTATCTAGAAAATTCATTGGTATGAAATAACTTATTCTCCAACATGATGGAAAAATATTGTGGGTTTATGTGTAGGTGAGAGAAACAGAAGAGGAGGAAGAGGAATAAATGAAGGAGGGGGTGGGATCATTCCTTAGGGAGCACCCCATGCTGCCTGATCCCTAAGTGCCCACAGCCTGGCACTGGAATATTTCTGATTTTTCCCTCTCTCACTCTTCCTTTCAAGTAGAAACATTTGCTGTATGTCTCTCTTCATTAGAGTTTTCTTTATGTATCTTTCAAGAGGATAATTAGATAATTTGACTACCTAATATGTTTAATGCAGAAGGTTAGAGAATCCAGGAATTTTCCTTGCTCCTTGTGTGATAAATGAATATTTTCCTTGTGCAATCATTTATTATCTAGCATAGAAGAATAAAATTCATTCGTTGCTTTTGGAAGTATTTGGACTTCATCATGCCTTCATGTCCAAGGAAACTAATGGTCATTATTCTACAAGATCAAATCAGCCTTAGTACTCACATCTCATCAGCACAGTCTACCCCTCTGATGGGCAGAGACATATAAACTCCAAAAGCTCCCCATTTCCTACCAGCTACACTGTTCTGGGACTCTTTTGACTTCTCTATTATTTCAATTCAACCTAGTAATCATTTATTAAATACCTACTGTATGCCAGGCACTGTTGTCCTATATTGCTGCTGGGTATCTTCCCCCACCCCTGTTTTTTAGCTTCCTTTTATACACTGTTTTCCTCTATTGGATTGTAAGCTTCTTGAGAGCAGGGACTATCTCTTCTTATTTCTATCCCCAGCTCTTAGCACAGTATCTGGCACTTAGTAGGTACCTAATGTTTATTGACTGACTAAATGAACTAGAACCCAGGTCTTCTGATGTCTAATTCAAGGTTCTTCCCACTATGTCACAGTTGCCTGTAGTTGTTAGCAAGAAAATTATTTTGGCCAGGGAAAAACTTTCATGTTTGGATGTGAGAAGCTTTAGTAATTCCTAGCACCATTATTATTTTTTAAAAACCAACTTACCAAAAAATCAATGTTTCTAAGAAAGAAATTCCAACATTGGACGCTCCGACAACCACAATTCTGGCATTTATAGTCACTTTGGGCTCCAGCATTAGCTTTCTATTTGTGTGATACAGGGCATAACACAGCTAGAAGAAAAGCAGACATGGAAGGGGAAAAATGTGACTTGATTTGCACCCCAAAACACTATCATTTTATCTTTCAAAACTGGCTAAAATTAATCCAATAATTTCTCAGTTCAAGCACAACAAATGGCCAGAGGAAGACACAAAGTTTAAATGAAACATTTACATCAAGGAGCTATTTTTTTACAACAGGAATGGGATACACACACAATATACTAAATTACCAATAACACAAGATAAATAAATTAATGAAATCAACTTTTAGTTCTATTTATTTTTTATCTAAAAAAGAAGTTAAACTTTAATTATATATATATATATATATATATATATATATATACATATATATATGTACCTATACACACACATACACATACACACACACACACAGCTTGACACTGTCCATATGTCAGGTGGACATATTTTATATATAGAAATAAGAGGTATTTATTCTAAGTGAAGAATACATCCTAAACAACATGGAAGCATTGACAACCTTTGCTCTTTCATTCAATTTTAGCATATTGTGACATATCATAGTTTATGCATGCTTGTTTAAGGGGACTTATGGACTATTTTTATTAAGTTTTAACCAAACTGACCTTCATAAAATAGACAAGTGGTTTTAAGAAGTTCCTGCAAAAGAACAGTGGATTGACAATAATATTAATAAAAGCCTGTTTTGTGTTGCCAGAGAGCTTAACATAGGGTCAGAGTTTCTCTTTATAAAATCCAGAGCAATTGGTCTCAGAGGTTCATTTTTGTTCTTTTCACTCTAGGAGCTATTTGTGATATTCATGGAATTCAGTAAGATCAGAGAACTGTATATTAGCAAAGAATCTTTTCTCTTTCCTAGCCACTGGCCTTTGCTCTATAGTACACTGAAAAAATCTCCATCAGCCATCATGTTTCTCTTCTTACCCACTCCTCTATAGCAGACACTCAATTTTTCCAGAGAAATTGATTATTATAATGGTAAAAAACAGTTTTAGGAGCATGAAACCCCAAAAGGCAAATGATGACAGGTCACCAGGAAGCAATTAGGGGAAGATGGGAAGGGAGGAAATTGAAAATAGCTAAATTCACTAGTTCTCAACTGTGCCTCATAACACATTCAGGACAACAGCAAGTTTTGTTCCAGTAGATCAGTCCTTTCATAGATCATCTAACCAGGAAAGGTTCCAAATGTTAATGATTATACTTGATACTGTGGTTAATCTGGGATGGTGGTGCCATTCACTTGCAAATAGTACCCACTCTGAAACTCTTCTGTACCCCCACCCATAACTCCAAAGTTCCCTGCCTTCATTCTGCCACAAATTTCTACCTTTCATAATTCCATAGTTTCAAAACTATCTAATGTGACTCCCTTCATCTTACAGATGAGAAAACTAAAGTCCCATGGCTCGTATCAAATCATACGGTATTAGAAAACCTCTGATATCTGTAAATATGAATTAAAGAATACACAAAAACAAAACGTCTAGAAACTAAATCCAGACATGAAAAATATGTCTAGTACATGTTAATTTAATTGAATAGTTAATATTTTAACTATGTAGCAAAAATAATTTCATCAAACAATCACAAAAGTTATTCTACTCAATGAAAACTTCCTAGAATAAGTCAAGAAATACTTAAGGAGCAGAGGGCAGAGTGAGAGCAACTACTCACCTAAGTTCCTAGACAAACTCCTTCAGATACCTCTAAAAAGATAATCTGACCAAGTTTTGGAGGTGCAGAATCCAATAGGAGACAGACTGTGGCAGATTCACAGACCAGGACAGACTGGAAGATCTACAGGAAGGATCTGTTCCAAGGGGGTAAGCTCATAGCACACAGCACAGGCAGATGGGAGACCCCCAGGACAGCAGAGCTGAGTGAGTGACAGCCACTGAGCCCCAAGTATCAGCTGCTCTGGAAACTTTCAGCCCAAAGATTAGACATCTGTAAGTCTTCTGGGAGCCAAAATGGTGGAGTGATTGGTAAATGCTCTCTTCCCCTCCCCTCACTGACCTCAAAAGAACCGTAAAATATTTCTCCAGAAAAATCCTGGATCAGTGAAAACAGGTGAAGGGCCAAACAGTCTCACAGCCCCTGAGGCTAGGAAAATAGCTAAGGGGGATTCCTCTTACTGTGGCAGGGGCGAAGCAGAAGGAGAGGAGCCCCAGGGGCTGTGGAAACTCCCACTAGGACCCAAAACTGCATCAGTGCTAGGAGAAGAGCCACAAAAGGAGTGGAAACTCCCACCAGGACCCAGGCATGAGCTGACCTTCCCTGTGCTCTAGCTTAGCTGAGGAGATCTCCAGTGACCAGACCATCCCTCCCCCACACTTAACAAGCTAGCCCCAGAGAAACACAAAACAAAAGGGAAAACAAAAGCACCTGCCCTTAGCTCTCCCACTCCAGCAGCTCAACAACAGACTCTCCAGCTTCTAACTGAAAGAACTGAAAGAACCAGAGGCCACAATACACAAAGCCTCACCATCATGAGCAAGAAGAAGCTAGAAGGAAAAGACCACAGAATCTTTCTATGGGGACAAGGACCAAAATATGAACACCAAAGAGGTCAGTATTGAGACTGTACTCCCATCTGAAACTTCAGAAGGGACTATGAACAACTCCCATGCACAGAGAGCACTCCTGGAACAGCTGAAGAAGGAAATAGAAGAAAAAATGGCCAATGATTTTAAAAGTATGAAAAAAGAACTCTCTGAAGAGAATAACTCTTTAAAAAGGAAAATCGAACAAGTGGAAAAAGAAGCACAAAATCTAACTGGGAAAATTGGGTAAATGGAAAAGAAAGCACAAATAATTACTGGAGAAAATAATTCCTTAAAAGGAATAATTGGACAGATGGAAAAGAAGATGCAAAAGTTAACTGAAGAAAACAATTTGATGAAAATTGGAATTGGACAAACAGAAGCTAATGATTCTATTAGACATCAAGAATCAGTCAAACAAAATTAAAAGAATGCAAAGACAGAATAAAATGTAAAATATCTAATTGGAAAAACAACTGACCTGGAAAATAGATCCAGGAGAGAAAATTTAAGAATTATTGGCCTACCAGAAAGCCATGATGAAAAAAGAGTCTGAAAAATATCTTCCAAGAAATCATCAAGGAAAACTGCCTAGAAGTGCTAGATTCAGAGGAAAAAATAGTCATCAAAAGAATCCACCATTCACCTCCCGAAAGAGATCCCAAACTAAAAACACCAAGAAACACTGTTGCCAAATTCCAGAACTATCAAGTGAAGGAGAAAATACTACAGGGAGCCAGAAAGAAACCATTCAAATATCGAGGAGCTACAATCAGGATCACACAGGACCTTGCAGCTGCTACATTAAAAAATCGAAGGAATTGGAATCTGATATTCTGTAAGGAAAAGGAGCTGGGACTACAATCAAGGATCAATTACCCAGCAAAGCTCAGCATAAAATTTTAGTCAAGGAGATGGATATTCAGCAAAATAAGAGATTTTTCAGACCTTCCTGACAAAAAGGCCGAAACTCAATAGAAAATTCGATCTTCAAATGCAAGTCTCAAGAAAGGAATAAAAAGGTAAACAAAGAAAAAGAAAGAATGTTAGGAAAGGAAGACTGTGGGAAGCAGTGGTCAAAAGTGAAAACTCTATTGAGGAGGAGAAGGGAGATGGGAGGATAAAAGTACAAACAGTGGAAAAGAGGATAGAGGGAAAGATGTCATAACTGTGAACGTGAATGGAATGAACTCTCCCATAAAACAGAGATGGATAGCAGAATGGATCAAAAGCCATAATCCAACAATATGTTGTTTACATTTGAAATGGGGGGATACACACATGGTAAATGTAAAAGGTTGCAGCAGAATATATTGTGCTTTTGCTGATGTAAGAGAAGCAGGGGTAGCAATCCTAATCTCAGACAAAGCAAAAGCAGAAATAGATTTAATCAGAAGAGTAAAGGATGGAAACTATATCCTGCTAAAAGGCACCATAGACAATGAAACAATATCATTACTAAACATGTATACTTCAAGTGGTATAGCATCCAAATTCTTAGAGGAGAGGTTGGAGGAGTTGCAAGAAGAAATAGACAGCAAAACTATACTAGTGGGGGACCTCAACCTTCCCCTCTCTGAATCTGATAAATCTAATCTCAAAATAAATAAGAAAGAAGTTAAGGAGGTGAATAAAACTCTGGATAAACTAGGTATGATAGAGTAGAGCTAAGTTGGCAGAGTAGAAAGACACACATATGCGGGCTCTCCCCACACAGCCCATAAAATACCTGTAGAGAGGGACTCTCAACAAATTCTGGAGCAGCAGAAGTGGAGAACGACAGAGTGGAGGAGATTTCCAGCCCAGGGTGACCTGAAAGGCCCACAGGAAACATATGTTGCACACAATGCAGGACAGAACCCAGCCCAGACTTGACTGCGGGGCATAAATCTGAGAGGAGGACACTTTAGGGGCGGAATCTCCAGTTGCAGTAGCAGCGGTTCACAGATCCCTCAACCCAAAGGTCAGTGACAGGGTTTTTTCAGTTGACCTGGAAGGGAGAAGGTCCTTACCATAGCTCCAGCTTCAGGCAACAGCCACAGAGGCCACATCAGGCAGGCAGCAACAGTTCCCACAGAAGCCCCTACAGCAGCTTGCATCCTTGTTGGATTGTAAAAACCCCTGGGGGCACTAAGAAGCTGATTCTTACCTCAGCCCTGTGTAGAGGCCCTGAGGGAGCTGATCTTTATCTCATACTGAATGGTTGCCCTGCCCATGCAGCTTATCTGAATCTCAACCCCCAGTGCTGGCTTGGTGGAAGTGGAGGCCAGGTGGCTGTGGAGAGGAAACTGCTAAGATTCTGGGCACAAAAATCTCCTCTACTCCCAGACCAGTGTACACACTTGATTGTGCCACCTTGGAGGAACTGAGATCTTACAGGACCCCAGAGTATACCCTACTCTTGACAAAGGACCCAAAAGTCAAGTAACTGGTTGGGAAAATGCCCAAAAAAGGGAAAAAAAATAAGACCATAGAAGGTTACTTTCTTGGGGAACAGGTATCTTTTCCCATCCTTTCAGATGAGGAAGAACAATGCTTACCATCAGGGGAAGACATAAAAGTCAAGGCTTCTGTATCCTAAACATCCAAAATAAATATTCAATGGTCTCAGGCCATGGAAGAGCTCAAAAAGGATTTTGAAAATCAAGTAAGAGAGGTGGAGGAAAAATTGGGAAGAAAAATAAG